>CM031591.1:11280679-11923679 GCA_018467065.1 Ephestia elutella | reverse complement strand
TGTATACGGCTACTGCCACTAGATGGCGGTAGTCGTAAAAGTCATGTCGATGCCTTTAGGCGTCTTGATCTGACAGCAGTGTTAGTAAGCACACTATATAGAACACACTGAAACGTATTTTTTCTTTGCCTAAACGGTATCAAACAAACTCTATACATCCTAAGTGATGTAAAACGATAAAAATAAAATTCGCGCCAAATCACCGGCGTTTTTTAATAATTGTTTTATGCTCTAACAAATGAGTTTGAAATTGGATCGGGCTTCAAGCGCTAACAAAAATGGATGCTTAATACGATTAGAGTGAGCGAGAGAGATAAAGAGTGAAGGGGACGGAGCGATTGTTTTTTCCATCGATAAAGTTTTTGTGACATCGTTGCAAATTGGGTTTATTACACGCTTTTTATTTAACTTGCAATATTTGTTTTGCAGATCAAATCTTGCAAGTTAAATAAGAATAACTTCGTATTTGGCGTTAAGGCGCTTTATTTAAGTTTCAAATAGCATGGACCCGGAATTTTGTCCCGGTGGAAATTTTAGGAAATCGTCTCTACACTCCCTTAGGAAGCTACATGCCAATTTTCAGCTTTCTACGCCCATTAGTTTTGGCTGTGCGCGTTGTCTTGTTGGATTTCAGCTTAGACAAGAATACTTTATAAGCACACAAGATCAAGCTGATCTTGTAATTCCAGATACCACAAATTAACATATAACTAAAAAAAAAAAGAAGGAAGATACGCAAAAAGCCTTAACGCTTTGAAAGGCAATTTCTTCCAGGCAAACCAAACTTAGTGCACTCCTTAGGAAGTGCTAAAGAACCAATAAGCTTGTATTTACATCAAAAATCATTGTTATTGAAACTAAATAAAATACTTTCATTACTGACTGATTGACTGACAGACAACGCACAACCAAAACTACTGGGCGTAGGAAGCTGAAATTTGTCATGTAGGTTCCTTAAAGTGTAGGGGAGCAGTAAGAGAGGATTTCCCAAAATTCCCATGGGAACATAGTCCCGAGCCCATGCTAGTCCTAACTAATATTATAAATGCGAAAGTGAGTTTGTTTGTTCGACCTCCGTGGCCTAACGGTTATCACGCCAGACTGCCACACCGGAGGTCCCAGGTTCGATCCCCGGTCAGGTCAAGATGGAAAATGATCTTTTTCAGATTGGCCTGGGTCTTGGATGTTTATCTATATATGTATTTGTCATAAAATATAGTATCGTTGAGTTAGTATCCCATAACACAAGTCTCGAACTTACTTTGGGGCTAACTCAATCTGTGTGATTTGTCCGTATATATTTATTTATTTATTTTTATTTATTATTTGTTGGTTTGTTGGTTTGTTTGTTTGTTTGTTTGGACCTAAAAACGATACAAACGAATGGGTAAGTAACGATTCTAGATCTCGTTATCGTGATCATGGCTGTATATCTAACTTAGTTTTGGCAAAAATCCGACTTACTGTAACTATGCTATTGACGGCAGAAGTGTACCTATAAAATCCTAATACATACTAACTAATATTATAAATGCGAAAATGAGTTTGTTTATTTGTTTGTTTACCTCTTCACGCTTTATCTACTGAACCAATCTTCCTGAAATTTCGCATACACATAGCTGGAAGTACGGAGAAGGATATAGGGTACCTTTCATCCCGGAAAAAGCACTGTTCCCGGGGGAAATTCACGCGAGCGAAGCCGCGGGCGAAAGCTAGTTACTAATAAAGAACAGATCTGCGGTCCTAGACGTTACAGAATATTAAAAAAAAATAATAATAATTAACAATAAATAAAAAAACAATACGGAGATGAATTCAAAACGTAAAAGCGACATTTAATAAGATTGCCGCTAACCGTGACGACAATCTCAAGGCGTCAGTAATTACCTCCCCCCTCGACTGCCTCCACTTCCCCCTCGGAGCCTGGACACAGGAGATTATATTGTTCCAACTTAATAGGGTTTTTATTGTTTTATATTACGCTTAGGCACTGGTTAATCCCGTTTCGGATGTTATAATTTGGAAAAAAATAAAAATATACTTATAATCATCCTTATAACCGGCCGGAGAGTGATGAGCGTAGAGGAAGCGAGAGAGATCTGTAAGGATCGTAGCAAGTGGAAATAGCTAGTCTCTGCCTACCCCCACGGGAAAAAAGCGTGATAATATGTATTATTTTTATTGTTTTATATTAGGTACGCTTAGGCACTGGTTAATCCCGTTTCGGACAATTCCATTTGGAAAATAATTTATTTATTAAAATCAATATTTTTGACCGAGCGAGCGAAGCGAGCGAAGGTCTCTAAATCGAGTTGGGGGCGAAACACATTGTTTGTATGTATATATGTATGTATGTATGTATGTATGTATGTTTGTTTGTACCGCGATAACTGCCGAACCGATGGTCCGATTTTGATGAAATTTGGTAGGCATGTAGGAAATATCAATAGAATTTTCAAGTTCGTTGGGCATCAAAATCGGTTCAGTAGTTTTTGAAATATTAATAAAAACGTCCGCGATTATCTAGCAAACGAAACCATAGCGTGTTCTAACTTTGGATAACGCCATCTAGATTTTATTTAGGGAACTGAATTATGATAGAAAAGTCGAAATCAGAGTATAAAAACGCGAGTAATAATCGCGAGGTCTAAGTTCGCGGCGAACTACTAGTTATAATAATTTATCTTTCTACGTCTTCTTGATAGGCCGGCAACACTCTTGTGAGACACCTGGTGTTGCAGTAATCCATCCACGGGCAATGGTGATCGCTTACCATCAGGTGACCCGCTTGCTCGTTTGCCGCCCAATGTAAAAAAATCATCACTTATAACCGGCGAGCATATATGAAGAGAGTAATGAGTGTAGAGGAAGCGAGAGAGATCTGTAAGGATCGTAGCAGGTAGAAATTTCTAGTCTCTGCCTACTCCTACGGGAAAAAGGCGTGATAATATGTATGTAATATTCTTATATATTCAATTTTTGCTATTATTTACCAATTTTAGTTACCTACTTGATAAGTTAATTGACCGAGCGAGCGAAGCGAGCGAGGGCTATAATTCAAGTTGGAGCGAAAAACACATTGTTTGTATGTATGTATGTATGTATGTTTGTTCCGTGATAACTCTCGAACCGTTGTTCCGATTTTGATGAAAGTTGGAATATATGTAGGGATGGTTAATAGAATTTTCAAGTTCGTTGGGCATCAAAATCGGTCTAGCCGTTTTTGAGATATTTAATTTTTGTGAAAATAAATATTGTATTTTAATAGTCGCGAGGTCTACGTTCGCAGCGAACGACTAGTACTGTGTTAGCTATAATAATATTTGTAATTGTATTGTGGATGAGAACAAATATACGATTTATTTATTTATTATTTATTTAACTAGTAGTTCGCCGCGAACTTAGACCTCGCGATTATTACTCGCGTTTTTATTGATATACTCTAATTTCGACTTTTCTAACATAATTCAGTTCCCTAAATAAAATCTAGATGGCGTTATCCAAAGTTAGAACACGCTATGGTTTCGTTTGCTAGATAATCGCGGACGTTTTTATTAATATTTCAAAAACTACTGAACCGATTTTGATGCCCAACGAACTTGAAAATTCTATTGATATTTCCTACATGCCTACCAAATTTCATCAAAATCGGACCATCGGTTCGGCAGTTATCGCGGTACAAACAAACATACATACATACATACATACATACATATATACATACAAACAATGTGTTTCGCCCCCAACTCGATTTAGAGACCTTCGCTCGCTTCGCTCGCTCGGTCAACAACCGGACAACGTAGTGTTGGCAGGCCTCCCACTCGGTGGACCGGCGACCTGGTGAAGGTCGCGGGATGCGCATGGATGCGGGCAGCGCAGGACCGGTCAACGTGGAAATCATTGGGGGAGGCCTTTGTCCAGCAGTGGACGTCTTTTGGCTGAGAGAGAGAGAGATATGTAACAACTAGCTGCACCTCGTGGCTTCGCTCTCAAGAGAATTTTGAGATGAAAAAGATATTCCAGGTTCAACGAAATCTCTACATTAGCTGATCGACCAATTTGTAGTAGAGTAAATTAATTTTGATACTTTTTGTTATCGATTTCTTGGCCATGACATATTGGTGGCTGTTATGTTCAAGTTACATATGGAATAAAATCCATCAGTGTGTCAAATTTCAACGAAACCTCTACATTAGCTGATCGACCAATTAGTAGGAGAGTAAATTAATTTTAACACTTTTTGCTATCG
Organism: Ephestia elutella; assembly: GCA_018467065.1. Classification (NCBI taxonomy): domain Eukaryota; kingdom Metazoa; phylum Arthropoda; class Insecta; order Lepidoptera; family Pyralidae; genus Ephestia; species Ephestia elutella. The sequence continues at coordinate 11,919,430 of CM031591.1, read as the reverse complement.
ATTTCTTGGCCATAAGACATATTAGTGGCTGGTATGGTATTAGCTAAACTAAATGGAATTCTGAAAAGTCCGAAACTATAGTCGGCAACTCCCTCAGTTCTTGAGTGACCCTTATATTTTGACTAGAATATTAGAACTAGTTAACAGAATTGATACGCTGTAATTTGGTTCTTTGATTGTCCTGAAGATTTTACCAAACGAAAGATCACGAAACGGACTGAACCCAGTCGCTCTACTAAGTAATTGTCTACAAATTAGTCGCTGCTTTTATAACATTAGACTGAGATGGTGAACGACAAAGACGGAGTATTTTACATCTCGCTTACTCTTTGCTCTACTTAATAAACGTAATGTCTGTGAAATGTTCAGTAATAGGTTTGTAATGATGAGTTGTTTGTTGCGACTTGTAAATGGTTTTGACTGTTTGCAAAAAAAATATTACCTAAGTAAAATTAAGTAAAAATAATATATCTGTTTCAATTCAATATTTGTAAAAGAGATACATTATTAATTTAAATATAACATGTGAATAAGAAAAACAAAACCAATTATAAACTACAAAAAATAAATCTAAAACTTAAAATTAAATATATTTACAAATATATCTTGTATATGGAGCAACTTTACAATCCATTCATATATATAATATGTACGCCTTTTTTTGTCTATAATCCATCAATCAAAATCACACTAAATGCACAATCCTAATAGTCAGTTCATTGAAAAAGGATTTATCATTCGTACACTCCATTGAATGTAATCCTTTCGTTCATACAGTCCATTCATTCAAGAATGTTACGGTTTTGCAAATATTTGACAAATATACAGGTGCCATTTATATTATAAGTTTACGTGCCATTTCATATTGTAGATTTTGACAAGCTGGTAATTTTTTTAGCTTATTCGTTAATCCTTAATCCGATTTCTGATGCGCGTATAATTATACAATATATACATACAGACAAACAAAATTAACTATAAAAATAAACTATAATAAAAATTTCAAACGTAATTTAATTTAGAATTTAATATAATAAGTTCTATAAAAAATTTTAAAAAAAATTAAGGGTCTCTTATTTGTCGGTATCGGTTAGGTAAAATTAGAGTTTTAAACCGCTTTTTTGCAGAAAACTTTAAAATTAAAACCACTTTCGTTAATTTTAGCTCGTGCCGCTTCAAAACTGCTAATCATTTGCCATGACCATGACGAACAAAACTGTCGCAAATTCCAACCAACAGATCTTTGAAGCTTCTCTTTCGAAAAAGATCCTTAATCCTTGATAAGAGACGAGAGATAAATCAAATCATTTTGCACGAGCATCGAGCCGGCTGGTCTCTTATGGCTTGCCCATGGAAAAAATGGTAATAATTGGTACTAAATTCCCCGCCGTTAGAATTAGTACACTTGATTTTCTCATACATGATGTAAAAGTTAATTATTTTAATACATCCAATAAGCATTCGTATCTTTCTTTCTTGGTACATACACTCATGTTCAATTAAGGGCAAGTACAATTTATACCTACCTACCTAAAGTAGCCGCCAGGAAGGGGTAGATAAAAGGTCATGATGTATTTATATTCTACGATCTAGTGGCAGGGTTTTAATTTAACACATCTATTAATTTCATAGGCTTGCCCTAAATTGAAAAGAACTCAAAATTGTAAGAAGTTGCAAAGAACTAGAAGTACAGGAGTCTACATCTTCTTGAAAGGCCGGCAACACTATTGTGATACCCCTGGTGTTGCAGTAGTCCATGGGCAGCGGTGATCGCTTACCATGAGGTGACCCGCTTGCTCGTTTGCCGCCTAATGTTATAAAAAGAACTGTCGTGGCTAAAAACAGAACTAACATTATTAGATACAAAAACGGCGCTTAATTGAAGATAGAGGCGCCCTCTTTTACGCTTATTCTCTTCCCACACAGACGCTAGTATTTTTTTAACCATAGATGTAATTTTAGCAGCGTAGTTTTATGTTTTCTTTAGTCTAGATATGTGTATCGAACAAAAAATTATTACTCAATGTGACGATAATTCTTGCTATAATATGTCCCACTGCTGGGCAAAAGCCTCCCCACTCTCTTTCAACGTGTCCAAAGTCAAAGTCAATTATTTTTATTTATATATGCTTAAATAGCACTTATAAATTGTCACATTCTTGTTTTTTAGTTAGTTGACGTCATAAAATTACTTAAAGCTAAGGTTACCACCGCCTCCAAAGCGCAAGTGGAGAAGAGGCGGCGCAACAAACTCCACTGCTGCATTTTCTCAAAATGTCCCTATCTCTAGTCTTTTCTAAATATTTCTAATTCCTAAATTAGATTTCTCAATTTCTTAGAAGCAAAGTTCCTAAATTTAGTAAAGTTACTTCTTAATACACTTAACAATAACACAGGTAAGTGTGTATCATTATTTTCTTACTGTTTAGACTAACAGCCAATAATTTGATAAAAAAAATGATTCCACTTATACAAAGTGCCTTAGCGAGTTTAATTCGATTTCATGTTCCTTAGCTGCAATGATCATTCCTTTACTGTGGTACCATTAGACAGTTATTTTGAGTAATTTTGAGTCAACAAGCCGAGATTGGTATGTTATGTGTGATGATTACTCTAAGTGGCAACATCGAGATATTACTAGCAATCATTTTTTGCAGATTAAGTGGTTCTGTGGGAGTTTTATAATGCTTACGAGAGAAGTCTTACTGATATTATTAATGAGAAAGTTTGGATGTTTGTCAAACAAAAAAAAATGTATTTATTTTATTTTATTTTATTTATTTATTAGCACACAAAACAGTAAGTAAGGTGGGTACATGACATAAAATATATATAAACATTAATTTTTTTTAAAGAATTAACCAAACTGACCAGCAATAAGTGTACATACCATGTTAAATTTAGCTCACAATACAAATAGCTACTTAAATATAAAAACAAAACAATACAAGTACCTAAATATATAAACAAAGAGGGATACAATACAAATTATTTTTTTTTTAAATTTAATCTTTTATTACATTAAGGCACTTCCTCTTAAATGACATTAGTGAAGTGCAAAAAATGTCGGGTAGTTCTGTTGATGAACAAAGCGAGTTATATAATCGGCACATTCTGTACAGAGGATTTTGTGCGGCGTATAAGTGGGTATTAGAAACAGTTGAGGAAATCGCTGATTTGTCGGATTTTGATAAATTTTTTACATAATTTTTAATTCCACGACGATGCAACTTTAAAAACAGATGCGAATTGGAAAAACTAGTGAAAATACGTATAGGGTAGAGAAAATTGTATTTACTAATTTCTAAAACGGTTTGTGCACCATGACAACGGATCACGGTTCATCACATGCAGTAAATAAGCCATGTGCTAGTACCGCCATCTACGTCGAGCTTTGCGTAATATTCCCAATTTAATCATGATATTTATCTCTCTCCTAATAGAAGCAAAATGGATGTAACTTCATTAAACTCTACTTTCCGTTTCAAAAAAACCTTATAAAGACGTTAATAATATAATTTAACTTGTCAAACTGAAAAGTAGTAGCAGACTTAATAATTATAAAAATAAAAAAGTTTACCCGTAAATATATCAATGGCTCTACTAAAAGCATTCGAAATACCTTTTGATTTTATTTTTTCATTCAAAATAACCCAAAAATTAACATTACTAATGAAGGTACTATTACTACACCATTTTAAAAAGATCTCCCCTTGAAAGAGACTTTTTAAACTTAGAGATCAATATATAGTGGTAAATATTTTTTTAAATCTATTATTGGCTGGGCAGGTATTAATTTGAGGGTTATTATGATCCATAGTGATGGATTGGGTGATTCAGCATTTTTTTTTGTTTCGACAAATTTTCGAGTCGTTTTACCAGATTGTTGATGGCGATATTTCAAAACTGATAATTCTATACTTATTACTTTTTATTTTATTTTTTACCAAATTTTACCTATTTTTGAATGAACTTATAAGGCTCGCGTTGTATTTGAACCTGGACCTGAGATCCTAGGACCTATAAATATTATCTAGTATAAGTAGATAAGGTATCCATACTAATTTTATAAATGCAAAAGTCTGACTGTTTGTTACGCTTCCACGGCTAAACCGCTAAGCCGATTTTGATGAAATTTGGTATGGATATAGTTGAAGATCCGAGGTCAAACATAAGCTACTTTTTAGCTAGCCAAAAATCAACCCCCAATGGGCTGAAATGGGGGGTCAAAATTTGTATGCAAAACGAATAAGATATACTTTTTGACGCGGGCGGCAACGGCCAGTATTTCCATCCTAATCCTAACTAATATTATAAATATGAAAGTGAGTTTGTTTGTTACCTTGACACGCTTTATCTACTGAACCAATTTTCCATACACATAGTTAGAAGTACTGAGAAGAACATAGGGTACTTTTCTTCCCGGGAAAAAGCACTGTTCCCGTGGGAAATTCACGCGGGCAAAGCCGCGGGCCAAAAGCTAGTACTTAATAATTAGAAGTAACCTAAGGCTGTAGATATGTACTTACTACGTAAGGGAGCATGACGTAATTTAAGTCACACTTACCTAAACTAAACCCCCGTTTAGAACACGATAACTATCCGTTCGAGCCGTATCTCCAATGTCCAGTTAGTTACAGTTACTTGTTCTGTCTTGTGATAACGTGTGTCTGGATTGCAGAGTATACCGGTACAGAGCCATCAAGTAAATATCCTCTACTAATATTACTAGTGGTTCTGTGAGAACAGTAGACCTCGCGAGCCCTTCCACGAAATAACCGATATTTTACCGTGTCCCTGGCTTAGAAGAGTTTTGAAACTAACCTACCAATGCTGGAAAGAAAGTAAAAAGTTCTTGTGGTTGGTCAATACCACAAAAAAATTGACTGAGACCTGCTTTTTCCGCCTCGAAATAATATAAATAATATTAATAAATATATACGGACAAATCACACAGATTGAGTAAGTTCAAGACTTTACGGGATGCTAATTTAACAATACTATATTTTATAACAAATACATATATGTATAGATAAATATTCAAAACCCACGTCAATCTGAAAAAGATTATTTTCCATCTTGAGTGACTTGACCCGACCGGGGATCGAACCCGGGACCTCTGGTGTAGCCGTCTGGCGTGATGACCGTTAGGCCACGGAGGTCATCAGTCGTCAGAAATGCATGGTTTGACCTATTGGTTATAGGTATGTATATTTATGTTATTTGCGCAACAAAATTAAAGTTCAAAAAAGGAAAGTTCAATTTGAAATCGTATCTATTATATACATATACGTATATATTACTTTTTTAAATAGGATTCTAATCATACAATGAAGTTTTTTGATATCAGATTTATTTCAAGTATTCCACCAAGCAAAGCAATCCACAATACAATACCATTAACCAAATAAATACTTGAGTTTTTTTTTTCAGTTTGCGTGTACCACCCTAGATCTCATCTATGCTTCTCATCAGGCAAGATATAGGTCAAACGCACTCAGTTTAAAAAAAAATACACGCAATTCAAACAATCTCAGTTTAATCAATAAATCAAGTCACTCTTAAATGAGTTTGCGAGTATTAAAAGCTTTGCTGCGCCATCTATTGATTTTTTTGTGAACTATCGTATAAGAATTTAATATATGGATTTATAGCGGTTTTATTAAATTTCACTATGTTGTTCATACAAAAAAGTTGCGTCTTAATAAGGATAACAAAAATGTCTAATGACATTTTTGAAATTTTTTTTAAATAGCTGAGAAATAAGGTTTTTTTTATATATTATCGCCATTTTATAAAATTTCGAAAAAATGGCTCGACTAAAAAATTCTATAAAATTGACGAACCTGCTCACAAAATTTCATAAGAATCGGTTTAGAAATGCGACCTGTAGGCGATAACAACCGGACAGACAAAAGAATTTTCGGCTAGTGGAAACTGAGACGCTTCGCTCGCTGCGCTCGCTCGGTCGATAAATGCGAAAGTTTGGATGGGAGTTTGTGAATTTGTGAGGATGTTTGTTACTCAATCCCGCAAAATCTACTAGACGGATTTAGATGAAATTTAGTACATGGGTAGAAAAATACCGAGAATAGCACAAAGGGTACTTTTTATCCCGAAATTCTCACGGGAGCGAGCCCCGGGGCGCAGCTAGTAAATAATAAAGCTTTATTTGTTCACTAGCTGTCGCCCGCGGCTTCGCCCGCGTGAGTTTCGCTTATCAGATCCAGATCTTCAATTTTTATACGTCTGCAGAAAATGCTCATCAGATTGAACAATTTTTGCTAAGGCGCCATTTCCATATATGCTATAGTGTAGCTGGTCTTTTGGAGCTTTTCATCAGAAGTTCCAGATCTCCAATTTTTATACGTCAGCAGAAAATGCTCATCAGGTTGAACGACTTTTGTTAAGGCACCATATCCATATTTCTTATAGTTTAGCTGTTCTGCTATGGTTCTTCATCAGGTGTTCCAGCTTTCAAAATCAATTATAGCCTATATGTTGCCCAGGCTTAATAGCTATACAACAAAAAAAGTTTCATTCAAATCCGTCCAGTAGTTTTTGCGTAAAACGCGTACATACATACAGACAGACAAGAAATTCCAAAAATTTTTTTTTGCTTTCTATTGTTCTTTTTAAGTGTCCCTCTATCCAATTTAGTCAAAAATATTAAATGTACAGAAAAAATATTTTTACTGTTTTATTATATGTATAGATAGTTTAGCTGTTCTGTTAAGGTTCTTCATCAGGTGTTCCAGTTTTCAAAATAAATTATAGCCTAAATGTTGCCCAGGCTTAATAGCTATGCAACAAAAAAAGTTTCATTCAAATCGGTTCAGTACTTTCGGAGATTAGCGTGATCATACATACAGACAGACAGACAGAAAGACAGACAGACAAAAAATTCAAAAAAAAATTTTTTGCTTTCTATTATTCTTTTTAAGTGTCCCTCTATCCATTTCAGTCAAAAATACAAAATGTACAGACAAAATATTTTTACTGTCTTATTATATGTGTAGATTACATTAGCAAGTTTACAATCAACATTAAGGTCTGCGTTGCACACTTGGATTCCCTGTGTCGTGGACACCCAGTCTCTTTTAAACACAGACATAATGTGTAAGTAAGTTTGAACAGAATAATTGGCGAATTACTGTAAATTTAAGGTGTAGTATACGACTATCGATAATAACAATAACATGACAAAAGCAGAAAAGTTAAAAAAAATAACAATAAAAGGGCACTCAGCGCTAAGTTTGTTTTATAAAGTAAAAGTCAAAATTTTTTTATGATAAATAATTAGACTTTGAGACATAATATATTATGATAAATAATTAGTTTTCGACGTGAAAAAGAGCCTTCTTAAAAGGCCAAGTTTCAAGCCTTTTAAGAAGGCTCTTTTTCACGTCGAAAACTAATTATTTATCATAATATATTATATCTCAAAGCTACAAACTACTAGTATTTCGGAACGACTACCCTGCTGAGAAGAAATGCCGAAAGAAACTCATGAAACAGATTAAAGATATAAGATTGAATACAAAAGATATCTATTATTTTACTTCATTAGTACCAAAAATGTTTAGATATATGTAGTTACACTAGCTCTTGCCCGTGGCTTTACCCGCGTTTGTTAGAATTTTACGCATTTTACAACATCACATTGAAAATGTTTATTACTAAATCACGCAAAATCTACTGAACTAATTTCGATGAAATTTGGTACGTGGGTAGAAAAATAACGGAAATAGCACATAGGGTATTTTTTTATATACCGTAACTTCCACAGGAGTGAAGCCCGCGGCGCGCCAGTTTAATTGTACATAAATACGACTTCTTTGAAACTTAAGCTACTAACTACTTGGTTTTGTAGTACGTAATTATGAGCTTACTTTACTCTGTATGTCTAAGTTACTCTGTGCAAGTGTCCAAGAGACATAACTACTATGTAACTCGATTGCAATGGCGAGATGACCGTAGTCTAAGATCGAGTTCACATTGGTCGAGCTGGCATGCGAACTAAACACTCGTTTTGTAGGACAGTGATTTATTAATGACTAGCTTTTGCCCGCGGCTTCGCCCGCGCGTGAATTTCCCACGGGAACAGTGCTTTTTCCCGGGATAAAAAGTAGCCTATGTGCTATTCCAGGTCATTATCTACCTCTGTACCAAATTTCATCGAAATCCGTCCAGTAGATTTTGCGTGATTGAGTAACAAACATCCTCACAAACTCACAAACTCACAAATTCACAAACTCACAAACTCACATCCAAACATTCGCATTTGTAATATTAGTATGGATGCATAGATCATTGATCCTTGTTTTGGTGCAATAAAGTATTTTTACTTACTTACATAGGAAGATGTTAAAATATAAGACGGTCCTGCAATTAACATTAAATTTATGAAGTTAGCGCTTTAATGTATGTCTAATATCAACCATCAGAGAGCCTACTATTCAGCTAAGCGTGGCCTTCGAGTCTCACGACTCTTGGCTCTGTCTACCCCGTAAGGGATAAAAACGTGATTCTATGTATGTACACCGAAGATATCCCGGACGTCAGCCTTTATGAGATTAGAATGGCTCTCAAACAGTTAAAAAACAATAAGGCACCGGGTGATGATGGAATCACGGCTGAGCTTCTGAAAACAGGTGGAACGCCGGTACTAAGAGCTCTTCAGAAGCTATTTGATTCCGTCATACTCGAGGGACAAACGCCTACGGCATGGCACAGAAGTGTGGTGGTACTTTTCTTCAAAAAAGGTGACAAAACCCTATTAAAGAATTATAGGCCTATCTCACTTCTGAGCCATGTCTACAAACTGTTTTCGACAGTCATTACGAATCGTCTCGCTCGCAGGTTTGACGACTTCCAGCCTCCCGAACAAGCCGGTTTCCGAAAAGGCTTTAGTACCGTAGACCACATACATACGCTGCGGCAGATTATACAGAAGACTGAGGAGTATAATCAGCCATTATGCTTGGCGTTTGTGGACTACGAGAAAGCCTTCGATTCGATCGAGACCTGGGCTGTGCTACAGTCTCTCCAACGGTGCCAAATTGACTATCGATATATCGAAGCGCTGAAGTGTTTGTACGAAAACGCCACCATGTCGGTCCGTCTCCAGGATCAAGGCTCCAAACCTATCCAGTTGCAGCGAGGGGTGAGACAGGGAGACGTGATATCTCCGAAACTGTTCACCGCCGCCCTGGAAGATGTTTTCAAGCTTCTGGACTGGAGCGGAGTCGGCATCAATATCAACGGCGAGTACCTCACTCACCTTCGATTCGCTGACGATATCGTAGTCATGGCTGAGACCTTGGAAGACCTAGGCACAATGCTCGATGGCCTCTGTAGAGCCTCTCAACAAGTGGGTCTAAAAATGAACATGGACAAGACGAAAATTATGTTTAATATCCGTGTCGCACCCACTCCTCTGAAGGTTGGAGACTCTACACTCGAAGTTGTTGACAATTATCTATACTTGGGACAAACAGTTCAGTTGGGTAAGTCCAACTTTGAGAAAGAGGTCAACCGTCGAATCCAACTCGGCTGGGCAGCGTTCGGGAAGCTTCGCGATATCTTCTCGTCCAAAATACCGCAGTGTCTCAAGACTAAGGTCTTTGACCAGTGTGTGTTGCCAGTAATGACATACGGAACAGAGACGTGGTCGCTTACTATGGGCCTCATAAGAAGGCTCAAGGTCACCCAAAGGGCGATGGAGCGCGCTATGCTCGGAGTTTCTCTACGTGATCGAATCAGAAATGAGGAGATCCGTAGGAGAACTAAAGTAACCGACATAGCCCGCAGAATCGCGAAACTTAAGTGGCAGTGGGCGGGGCACATAGCTCGTAGAACAGATAGCCGTTGGGGCAGAAAAGTTCTCGAGTGGCGACCACGAACCGGAAAACGTAGTGTTGGCAGGCCTCCCACTCGGTGGACCGACGACCTGGTGAAGGTCGCGGGATGCGCATGGATGCGGACAGCGCAGGACCGGTCGTTATGGAAATCCTTGGGGGAGGCCTTTGTCCAGCAGTGGACGTCTTTCGGCTGAGAGAGAGATGTATGTATGTATGTAATATCAACTCCTACTATCCTACTTCCTACTAATATTATAAATGCGAAAGTTTGGATGTAAGTTTGTGTACAAATGTTTGTTACTAACCTAAAATCTACTTAAAGTACTATGATAAAATTTAGTACACGGGTAGAAAGTACCGGGATTAGCACATAGGATACCTTTTATCCGGAAACTCCCACGGGAGCGAAGCGAGTAGATTAATTGCGAAAGTTTCGATGTGAGTTTGTTACTCAATCACGCAAAATCTATTGAACGGATTTTTATGAAATTTGGCAGGTAGGTGGAATAATACCGGGAATTGATAAAGTAATAAAATAAATTTAATATAACAGGTTACAGGCGCAAATGAGACCGTAAGAGACTAATTACTATTGTGACTCTTTTGCTCGCGGCTTCGCCCGCGTGACTTTCCCACAGGAAAGCTGATCTGCTTTTTCCCGGAATGAAAGGTACCCTATGTCCTTTTCAGTACTTTATTAAACTTTATTAATGAAGTTGCACTTATACGATGAATTATCCTATAGTGAATGGAAAATCCAAGACACTATCAATGTACTGCACAATAATAAATCGTATATTTGTTCTAGTCCACAATACAATTACAAATATTATTATAGCTAACGCAGTACTAAAATTAACTTATCAATTAGGTAACTAAAATTGGTAAATAATAGCAAAAATTGAGTGATTGTGGAGAACTAGTGCCCATGCTAGGTATCCAAGGAACCTGTATTACGGGTCACCAGGACTCACCAAACAGATCATGAATAATTCTTTGAAGTAAAAATACAAACAAAATAACAAACTAATTAATAAATTCAAAAGGACTAACAAAATATGTAAAATAATAATAATATAACTATTATAAAAATGTATATATATAAGCAGAGTATGTATATATTGTGTACCAAGAGGTGCGGTCTAGGTCGCAGTGAATAATTTAGGTCACAATAATTACAATAAAACAAGTAGGTATTTCAAATAAAACTAAGAACTTAAAAATATTTAAAACTATAAAAATGCGCTGTCAGGCGCCTTCGTAATCTACAGTGTAGATATATCTCTTTTCTGCTATAATTTTGGCGGGACATTCTGAATCTCCAGTCTTGTGATCACTTGGCTTTTTAAAACATAAACAAGTTGCACATTTTGGCGACTCTGCCTTCTTAGCGCAGTCTTTAACCGCATGACCCACTTGACCACAGTGTCCGCACGTGTTGTTTTCGGCTCTGCATGTCTTGGCTGCATGACCATACTGCTGACACTTGAAGCACCTAGTTACTAGGGTAAAATCCCTGACTGGGCATGATGACCAATTCACAAACAACCTGTCTTGTGATATAATAGCCTTACGAATTTGTGTTGTGACCTCAATAATGTAATTTCAGGAATGCGAGTCTTTCTTCCCAGATTTATGACTCAGTCTTATTGAAGATAAAAATGTCTCGAGCGTCATATCTTGTAGTTTGTCAGCTAAGTTTTGGGCATAGATATAGGTGAAGACATCCTTTTCCTGCATATTCGAGGGCACACCAATAACTACTATTCTGGGTTTGCGCTTTAGGGAATCATCCACCACAAGACCGGAACTCGTTAGTTGTACTGATTCTTTAAGTTTGTCGACATCGTCCTTGGTTGCAGTACTAATGATAACACCACCATTTTTGGTTTTTCTTACTCCTCTGACATGAAGTTTTAACTCTTCTGGCCTAATTATTGTTTGGACAAGTGATTTGGTCTCCTCACTAGTTTTATTTTTATCGGTAGGATAAATAGTCACTGATTTGACTGTAGAGGGCTGTATAACACTGTGGACATTCTTTTTCACCATTGCGGCAAAGGATATAGGTCCGGTGTTTGGCTTAGAGTCCTTGAGGCTCTGTTCAAGATCCTCAATTTTCTCCAAAATGGTCCCATTTTCTTTCAGTACTCGTATAGTGTTGTAGGCCTGGAGAGCTTTCTGCTTCAGGGATTGGTATTGCACAGCCATTTGTGAAGTTGCGTGACCCAATTTTCGACAGAGATTGTGAATTTTTAATTTCTGGTCTGAATTTAATTTACCTTCCGAGGATATGGCACACACATCATTAAGGCATTTTTCGACTGTTGTCATCCAGCTTTGAATCTCGGCAGTAGAGACCACTTCTGGTGGGTCATCCCGGTGAGAGCAGGGCTTGGGCTCCGGGTTATGGGCCGCGGGTGCAGGCGAGGTCGGAGGACTGCGCATCGTTAGCGCACTGCGGTTGAAGGGGCTGCTTTCCATAACTTCTTGTTAACAATATAACACACGAAGCATTATAATTACAAGCAATCTTGTCACACAATAACTAAAAACGTAGCGCAAAATGTAGAGTAGGTCAAACTTTGAAATTAATAATTTTTTACTAAATTGACATGTCTCGTCGCATCGGCTAGCGAATGATGAATCATTACTATTGACAATGTGTATGCGAAATTTCAGGAAGATTGGTTCAGTAGATAAAGTGTGAATATTAGAATAATGCCCCATGTACCTCGTACAAAAAACTGCTGTATTGATTTCAGATTTTTTCAACTTGTCTAAATAACTAGTGCAATGTGAACGAGTATGCAGGTCAATCTTGCATCTCAGAACGAGTTTGCTTACTGTCCTCGTAATTGAGATATTGTTCGTAGAACAGTGAATCGACTGGGCTGACCTGGGCTTGCGAGAAACGCCACAAAATGTATTAACTGTGGAAACCATTGACTCAAACCATAATTGGTTTTGGTTGTCTGTATTAATGCTTTCAAAGGCTTGCATTTTGATGAGTGTTCTGAGTTATACTCGCGAAAGTTACTTGCAAAGTCGATATGGTTTAGTTTTGACCATAATTTCGAAGGCCAGTTTTTTCAACAATCACTCTCAAGGAAGCATAGAAGTAGGAAGCGGCGATGACGCACTTCCTACGTTTATGCAAGGAAGTCATAATATACCAAGACTGTTTTAGTAAAGACACTGGCCACTAATAAATGAAAATTCTAATTTTTATCTTACCGCCAATTTGTGAACGGGTCGGACAAGTGTGAACGAAAATGTTTAGTTTATAATGAATGAATGAATGAGTTTATTTGCATTTGATATGGGTTACAAAAGATGTTAATAAAATAGATACCAAATATACAAAAATGTAAACCTAATTTAGAATCCTATTTATAAGACTCAACTTTGTAAAAGAGAGAAATAAACGGTATTTGTTAGAAATGAAAGATTGTCCAACCGCGTAATTGCGTTTTATTTGTCAGTAAACTCATAAATACAAATACAAGGAAACTTTTTAGGAGGATTAGCCGTTTATAAACTAACACAGCGACACTTAAACACTACTACATCGCTTGATAAATTGTAGACAGAGAATGAGCACGGGCGGTGAGGCGTGGAAATACTTATATATGCTCTGCAGGGGCGCGGGGCGCCTGTCGCGTGTTCGTTAAAATTGTACCAATCACAGCAGAGAGTCTCAAACATTACCAAATATGGTTACAAAATTCGCTCGGCGTTTAGAAGTACTTACACGCTTTTGCCCGCCATAGAGTATACATACAACAGATAGATTGCGCATAGAGTATAAATATAACAGATAGAATAAAGGTTGATGTGTCGGTAACATCTCTCCCGCCGTGTGAACGCAGTAAACATATAGGCAGTATTCCGCTACCGACACATGCGCCTTGTTGGTGACAAGTAAATAACTTAAGTTATCGGCTGACTAAATGAAATATAAACAAATTATAGAATCGGTTACAATGTCATTACTAAACTGTTGAACACTTGCCACCTCTGACTTAAAGTACTTATCGACAATTACTACTAAATCTATGGACTCTACATTTTAGAGAAAATATGTAATAAGATTTAGCTAATTCCGATCTCTATATAAAGCAAATAACCATATTAAATAGAGAAGTATAGTTTGATTCTATGAACATTAGCATACAATATTAGTTAAATTAAACTAAACTCTTTCCACAAGTAAACAAACGACTGTGCTATTTACTTGCGGAGAGGCCAAGAAATAAATAATACTTTAAGGGTAGTTGTTATGTTGTCGGTACTCTGCGAAATAATTACACCGTAAAGGCCGGCAATACCTTCATCACAACAACGCCAACACAAATATACATAAAACCATGACAAATTTATAATATTGTAAACATCAATATGCAATATTAAATGACTTAAACTAAACTCTTTCCACAAGTAAACAAACGACTGTGTTGTTTACTTGCGGAGAAACAAGAAATAAATAATACTTTTAAGGGTAGTTGTTATGTTGTCGGTACTCTGCAAAATAATTACACCGTAAAGGCCGGCAATACCTCCATCATAACAACGCCAACACAAATACATAAAACAACGACAAACATAAACAAATCTGACTCTAAGGGTAGTTGTTATGGTCAGTATTCTGCAAAAATAATTACACCACAAAAGTCAGCAATACCTTCCATAACAACGCCAACAAAATATGCATAAGAAAAATGACAAACATAAACAAATCAGTTTAACATTCTACTGGTAGTATAACTAAACGTTTAGTCGGACGACGCATCAGGCCATTCTTTGTTTTGACGTCTACGACCCGTATCACTCCGTCCGTGCCTGGATAGACCTGCTCCACTCTGCCCTTCGGCCATACATTTCGTGGTAACGTCGAGTCCACTATGACGACTACATCACCCACTTTTATCGCCTCGCCGCGCCCATGCGGCTCTCGTCGATGATGAAGTAGAGGTAGGACTTCTCGCACCCAGCGCTGCCAGAATAGATCAGCCAGTCGTTGAGCTGCCTTCCAATGTGACCGTCCAAGCTCATCCACCTTGGAGAATGTCCTGGCAATGGGACCTTCGAAGGTCCGCCTAATAAGAAGTGGTTAGGGGTTAAGGCGGTGTCGTCTTCTGGTGCGACCGACACATGTGACAGCGGTCGAGAATTGACTGTATGTTCGACTTCCGTAAGTAAAGTGTGAAGGACGTCTTCGTGAGGGTGACGTTCGTGCAATGTAGTTGTCAGTGCGGTTTTAACTGAGCGCACCAACCGCTCCCATGCTCCGCCCATGAACGGCGCCCCCGGTGGTATGTAGTGCCAGTTTATTTGTCGAACGTCTGCTTCCTGTAGCATAGAGGTTAGAGCCGCCTTTCGAAGTTCAGCATCAGCTCCATGAAAGTTAGAGCCATTGTCACTCCATATAGCGTCGGGGCAACCACGTCTAGCCATCATGCGACGTAATGCGAGCACGGCAGCATCAGCAGAGAGTGACGACGCTATTTCCAGATGAACTGCCCTTGTCGTCAAGCAGGTGAATAGGGCAACGTAGCGTTTCTCGTGGTGTCTCGCAATAGTGACTGTTAATGGCCCGAAATAATCCAGTCCCGTTTGTGTGAATGGCCGCTGATGATGGGCGAGGCGACATGGTGGCAGGTTCCCCGTCAACGGCTCAGTAGGCGTGGCACGACGTAGTCTGCATGGCTGGCATCGTCTGATGACTGTTCTTACTGTTGGTCTGATGCGTAGTATCCAATACGCTTTGGCGTATCTCGTTGGTGACACATTCGACCCCGCTATGATGTAACTGTCGGTGGATCCAGTTGATATACAGTCGGCTATAGGCGTGGTTTCCATCTAATACTGCTGGGGACAGAGTTTCCTCGTTGATATCAGTAGCGACGGCCGTTCTAGAGCGTAACCTCAATACGCCATATTGATCTGTAGTCAAGGATAGGTGTCGAAGGCGACTGTCATTGGATAATCTCCTCCCGCCGGTGATGTCACGCAGCTCAGAAGGAAAGCAGTCCTCCTGAAGGGCACGCGTCCATAAGAGTTCAGCTCGGCGTGTGTAACAAGCTGCGAGAGGCACGTAGGTGCGGGCTGCACTCGCATGGCTGTTGTCACGCTGTGGAGTCGCTCTGGTGCTAGCGCGGGCTGGCCGGGGCTGGGCGCCAGTCCAGTCCGGGTCCTCAGATGAAATGCGGCGTGTGCGTTTTCTACGCACGGCGGTGACAGTGTGAGTTTTGCAGCGGTCGATGAATTGTAGTACGCGTGCGGTCGATCTGATTAGACGGATCCACGACGAGAACCTCGACACGTCGGGTAGAGCTTCTTTGAGTTGCGGGTGAGTGGTAGTCATGGCAACACGTTCTTCGCCAGTTTTCGTGGAGTGGAGCGGGTCGTTATCGCGCGGCCAGAGTTTTTCTTCTTTGTATAGAAATTCCGGGCCTCGAAACCATCGATGTGAAGCTGTGAACTCGGTCGGTACGCTGCGAGTAGCGTCGTCAGCGACGTTGTCGGCTGTGGGTACCCATCGCCACTCCGTGGTTGCCGTTGTCTCTTCCAGTTCGGCCACGCGGTGCGCTACGAACGGCTTGAAAGACCGCGCACCCGCGCGCAGCCACGACAGCACGGTGCGTGAGTCAGTCCACAGCACGCGGCGGTCCGGGCGACGCGAGTGTTGGAGCGTGACGGTGTGCGCCAGCCGACCACCCAGAACTGCCGCCTGTAATTCAAGTCTAGGTATAGAAACAATCTTAAGGGGGGCCACACGTCCTTTTGCTGCCGCGAGTGAGATCTGTACCTCGCCTTTATTATTTACTGATCGCCAATAAGCCGCTGCGGCGGTAGGCGACTTCGCTCGCGTCAACAAAAACGTGTAGCTCAAGTATCTCTGCCGAACTAAATAATGGGTAACTTCGTGGTAAAGCCACATCCTTCAAATTCTGTAAAGATATTAACCAAGTTAGCCAGGCTTGCTCTAATTTAAATGGTAAGGGATCATCCCACCCGACGTTACTACGCCATGCCTCTTGTAATATTTGTTTGCCTTGGATGGTTACTGGTGTTACTAAACCTAATGGATCATAGAGAGACATAGCTTCTTTCAATAGTTGACGTTTAGTAATTTTATCGTTAAAGGGAAATTTAGATAAATTAAAACCCAGGGTGTCGTCGGCTACTCGCCAAACGAGCCCCAATACTTTTTCCTCATTGTTGATGTTGACATTAGGAGTCATGGGCTCCACTGCGAGACCGGCGATGGCACTGCTGTCGTTCGATGCCCATTTCTGTAGCACGAAGTTGCCTCGGCGGTGCACGGCATCCACTGCTCGAGCCACACGATTCGCCTCGGCCGCGGTGTCAAAACTCTGTAAATAGTCATCCATATAGTGATTATTTATTATAGGATCCAAGGCTTCTGGAAACTCGTCTTGATGTAAAAGGGCATTATAGTTCTTAACGTAAATTGCCGTACTAGGTGATGATGTGGCGCCAAAGAGGAGAGATGTCATTCTGTACTCCATGGGTGCGTGGTCTGTCTCGTCACGCCACAGAAAACGTAAAGCGTCTCTATCTTCCTCTCTTATTTTTATGCGGAGAAACATGTCTTTTATGTCAGCCGCTATTGCAACTGGTTTTTCTCTAAATCGCATAAAGACACCTAGCAGAGATTGTAACAAATCAGGGCCAGTTAATAAATAATCATTAAGGCAAACACCATCGGTATGTGCAGCTGCGTCTTTAACTATACGAACTTTACCGGGTTTTGAGGGATTTAAAACCGGAAAATGAGGCAGGTACCAGGTGTGTCCAACAGGTGGCGCTGTTGGAGCGAGCTCAACATATTTGTTTTCAAACAGGGAATTCATTTGATCCTTGTATTTTTGTTTTAGAGGTGGGTCTTTCGCCAGTCGTTTTTCTACGCCTACCAACCTTCCGAGAGTAGCCTGGTAATTATTTGGGAAGGGCTTACCGTTTTCCTTCCATAATAGTCCTGTTTCATAGCCACCCTCGGTCAGCGCTTTTGTCGTTTTTTGTAATATCTGCAGTGCGCGCGTGTCAGGGTCAGCTTGAGGTCGACGCGGTTCTACGCCCAACGCCTCTAAATCAAAGTGCTCCTTTACTAATTGTTCAAGGGCTTCGTCTTTCGTATGTGCATGGCTACAACGAAAACGTTCTTGTAGCATGTAGCCACCGCGACTTTTCTGTCCGTGTAATACCCAGCCAAGGGGTGTGTGCGACGCTACTGGTTGTTCCTGCTTACCTCGTCTTACCTCAGATGCAATGAGCAGGGACCAATTGTCTTGTCCTATTAATATGAGCGGTTCTGCAGTTGCATAGACGAGTTGGTCGCTAATGTCCTGTAGATGTTCACAATGAGCCAGAGCTTCGGTTGGCACAGACTGCGGGGATATGTTTAGGCTGTCAATGGTTCGCGCCTCGATGTTAATTTTATTATTTGTATACTTGCCTTTAATAGAGAACTTTACCCGTCGGGAACTGACAGCGTCGATGTGCGCTCCCGCTATGGCTTCTATGACAAAAGGTGCTGCTGGCCCCGTAACGCCAATCTTGTCTGCCAGTCTTGACGTCAGCAGCGTGATGGTGGACCCATCATCTAATAAAGCATAAGTATCTATCTTACCATGTGGTCCCCGATATTTGAACAGGTAAAACTTTAAGGAAGGTCTGCACCGAGCGCGGCACTCCCGCCGCTGTTGTAGTCGCGTTGCTACACGACTCGAATACAGGTGCTGCCTCGGTGCTGTCGCCCTCCGCTCGCTGTCGTAGTGTAGTTGTGCTGCTGTCACTCTGCACTCGCTGTGCTGCGTCGTTGTGCAACAGCTTGTGGTGGTAGTACTCGCAGCCTCGCGCTTCGCACTTCTTTCCTTTGCAACGGTGGTTCCATGTCCGTCTACCGAGGCATCTGAAACATAATTTATTTTTACGAGCTGTCTCCCACCTTTCTGAAACGGGTATGGATAAAAATTTAGAACATGCGGCTGGAGTGCTATGGCTTGTGGCGTTGCATATAGGGCACATACTGACTTTTGTGTTTGTGGTACCACAGTGATGGCGCTTGTAATCTTTTCGCTCTTCGACTATCTCACATTTGGCATGCCTTGAATTGAGGTCAGCCTCCTGTCTAGGAAACGAGCGATGACAAGCAGCCTAGGTTCAGATGCGTCTGCCATAACCTCAAAGTCATACCAGCGGTGTCGTAAAACTGTCGTCAATTTATCGCATACAATGTTAGTAATTTCTGGATTATGTAAGTACTCGATTTTATTTAATGCATTTATAGTAGAAATAATATTATTTACTTTAGAAGCAAAAATACACACTTCCTTTGGACTATCTGTCAACTTTGGTAAGTGGCGTAACTTTTCCAGCTCGTTTGTAACCAAAGCGTGTGGTCGACCGAAGCGTGCTTCTAACCTTTCCACTATTTTTTGTGCGTTTATACCGCCTACAAATAAACCCTTTACCGATTCTAAAGCTACTCCTTTTAAGCATTTGCGTAGCCGTGCCATATTTTCTGCCTCCGTAAAAGCAGATTGTGACTCGTTAAATGCACTTTAAAATATAACCAATCACCAGTATTTCCATTAAAATAAGGCAAGTCAGCATACCTGTGTGTCGCGGGGCGAGCCCCACGAACTACCTCTAATAAAGCCGCCGTTAGGTCTCTCAACGGTTGGCTGGTGTCGTTCAGCTGTGGTCCTCCCGTTGTGGTGGCGTGCGACCCACTGGGCGCAGTTGTGACGGGAGCGACGGGTGCCGAAGTGTCACCGGGTGTCAGCGGCGCTGCGGCCGTGTCGTGCAGCGCGCCATGTCAAAGCTGCCGCCGGTGACTGTTGGTGTCGCTGGTCGAGGTGACTCCATGACCGAAGATGGCTCCTCCTGTTGTTCCCTCGCCGTGCTCCTTGTTCCCACCATTGTGGTGAAATTGAATTTCACTGGTAGGTACTAAAACACTTGACTAGAGTCCACATAAAACGCGGAACGCGACGCGGTTGAATTACTATTATCCGACTCGAATGGACCAGTTGTTAGAAATGAAAGATTGTCCAACCGCGTAATTGCGTTTTATTTGTCAGTAAACTCATAAATACAAATACAAGGAAACTTTTAGGAGGATTAGCCGTTTATAAACTAACACAGCGACACTTAAACACTACTACATCGCTTGATAAATTGTAGACAGAGAATGAGCCCGGGCGGTGAGGCGTGAAAATACTTATATATGCTCTGCAGGGCGCGGGCGCCTGTCGCGTGTTCGTTAAAATTGTACCAATCACAGCAGAGAGTCTCAAACATTACCAAATATGGTTACAAAATTCGCTCGGCGTTTAGAAGTACTTACACGCTTTTGCCCGCCATAGAGTATACATACAACAGATAGATTGCGCATAGAGTATAAATATAACAGATAGAATAAAGGTTGATGTGTCGGTAACATTATTATCATTAATATTTTTGGAAGATTTCATCTTTGGTTTGCATAGGTATGTATTGTTTCTCACGGGAATTTGTATAATAAGCTTGACCAGTTTGACTACGATACTAAAATTACTCGAATATTATCAAGTAAACATAATTAGAAAGATAATTAATAACGCAGATTGCTATTAAACGGTGCACAGCGGGAGATTCTGAAGGGTGACCATAGCTCTGAAAGTGCTGGAAAACGGCCGCTGTTTCAGTTCGGAAAAATATTCCACGTGAGAATCATCGAGATATTATGTATTTCGATTAGCCGAATCATAGTCGCTCAAACTCGGCATTTTAAGCTATCTTCGGGTAAAGTCGCAGTTCGTAGTCCCCACAAACATTAGCTGCAAGATCGGTGTGTAGTGATAACTACAGAATTATTTTGAACTCCTAACTGGTCAACCTTGCATGTCATATTTTAGGTGAAATAGTTGATATATTGGGATACCATTCCTGTGGCGTATTACCTGCATGATAGGTTCTCGACGCACCACCATAGCGGGCATTCAAATCCATTGGTTCCAGATCAAAATTGAATTGGAAAGTAGACTTACGACCGGTACACAAATCTCGTATATTTGTTGTTTTTTACTATACTTATTAAGAAGACGAGGGGGGAACCCGCACATTAAAACGTTCTTTGAGAATCACGCCGAAACCATTGAGTAGCATTAACTCTGACGTGATGGTTTGTGCTATTTTTACGGAATCTATATCGAAAACTAAACATTCACTTAACAAAACATTCCATGATTAAATTAGACTGTCCAACAAGATCTGCAGAGTTGGACGTCTGACATTGACAGCTGGTGACTTACACGTTCAAACGTCTTGGTTCCTAACAAACCTTTCTTTATCATAAAAAAAATAAGAAGTCATGGTAGGATTGTTGTAAAATTTTAATTATTCTCCTTTAATATCGTCGACTTAGATTATTATAATATTCAACGAATAAATACCTTATTTAAACATTAGTTCTTTTAAAGAATATTAAAAGTTGGTTTGACGTGCGTTCGAATTAAGCGAAACGGAGCGCGACAAGACGGAATGTCAAATCGGGTCGAGAGGATTCGCTCTCTTCCTGGATAGGTGCCACGAGCAACATGGCTTGAGCAAGATTATTAATTTTTTTGGGTTTTTTTCACTTTCGCCGCCCTCGGCTCCCCGCCATGGGACTATAGTTTAACCTTTAGCTTTTAAATCCGCGATACGCGCAAGGACACAGGGGATATTCGCCGCCACGAAGTTGTCGGGAACATGAGCTGTTGAGATCCACGTGCCCGCCCGGCCATATGAATTGACTCTTCCTGGAGTGTCCTCCCATCGCCAGAGGGTGCGGTTTTCCCGGACCGTGGACCGCATGCCACGGCGCAGGCCCTGTCGTCGGCGACCCCAAGGCGCAACACACGGATCCTAACCTTATTTCCAAAGGCCGCATCTCCGCCTCCGATCCGATGTCCCTGTAGTGGCTCGGTGCAAACCTTGGAAGGTCCAGCCAGCGTCTACTATCTCGCATACAACGGAGCGTTGCAGGAGCGCCGCGCCGCTTTGATGACGCGACCAGCACCAGTGCTCGAACCCAACGGATCATAATGGTGAACGGGACAACGTTCTAAGTGCGCACAGACGTTTGTGTACGGACCTGGCCAGGTACCCCATATTTGGTTTATGTTAATCTTAATTTTCTATTGCGGCAAAGACCTAACAGATCTTGGTATTGATATAACTGTGCCCGCCTTCAGCGGCTATTGTGTCTATGGAATAAAATGCTATATTCTTAACAGATTTTGGTATTAGTATAACTGTGCCTGTGGCGTGTTGTTGTCTATGGAATAAAATGCTATATTCTATCCCAACCATATTGTATCAATGATATCACCCTGTCCCTGACTCCCAGGACTTAAGGCTTAATAGACAAGAGGTCCTTGTACTTCAAAAGTACGAGGCTCTATCCTGAGCATTACATCCGGCTCTCTCTAAAGTAAGTGTTCGTGTATAATCGCACTGCGCAGGGATATTGCCCGTCTTCGCTTCAAATAGTTGGAGACCCCTGCGCACACCGCACCAACATACACTTTTTATTTTTTTTTATTTTTTATACACGACAGGTGTTCTTTCTTCTTATCGAGTGTGTTGTTACTAACACTGGTGTCAGATTTTATTCAAGTCGCCTAAAGGCATCTGACATGACTTTTACGACTACTGCCACTAGATGGCGGTAGCCGTATACATACTAGTGAACTAAACAGTCAGCCAATGTGCAGGTTTCCTCACTATGTTTTTCTTTACCGGAAGCAGGTGGTCTATGAGAAACTAACATGAGTCAGATTGGTCTACAAACTTATGTGACCCAGGTAGGATTTGAACCTGGGTCCTATCCGACCTCAGCCGTGTGTCATTACCACTTGGCCACCACCGCTTTCGAAAGCGGTGGTGGCCAAGATCGGTGCTGACCATAAAGTTATAATTTTTTTTTAAGAGCGACTTTTATGACAGCTAATTAAGAAAAAAAATCAGTATAAAAAAGTCTCAACAGATAGCGTTTTATGAAAGCCGAGTCGTAATAATGGCTGAACCTATATGGTGCGCTTTTTCTTGTCAAACAGAGGCAGAAAAAAAATCACATAACAGTTTGACAGTTGCACAAATCACAATATAGATACTTTTAAGTTGTTTTTTTTACTAAGTTTTATTTTTTTTAAATGCCAATCCCGTGAAATTTTTGCATTTTGTATGGAACTTTTTCTCTCGTCTTTTAGTAAGCGCCATCTATGAAGTCATCTGGAACTATTTCTTTTTTTAATTTGTGTCACGGAAAATCCCTCATTTATTTCAACCGTCTATGGTTTTGACGTCGAGTTGAAGTTATGAATACTTGTCTTAAATTAGTTATTTGAGTTTTGATCTTCAAATATTCAACAGCATCCTGAACATGATCGCAGGCAGATAAGACTCTGTATTCAGGGTTATTTTTAATTCAATAACAACCTTTCTACGGGGAAAGTATAAGTAAAAAAATCAGCAGTTCCATACATTTTGCAATACCTACTCGCCCAAAATGTATGGAACAGCAGATTTTTTGAGATTTCAGAGTCGGTCCCATATAAAAAGATGTTCATATTAAAATTTATGACTTCTCTCACTCCTAGGAAGGTTATTAGTAAATTTAAAATAACCCTGTATAAAACGTTATTGTGCCATTTC
Source organism: Ephestia elutella (assembly GCA_018467065.1). Taxonomy (NCBI): domain Eukaryota; kingdom Metazoa; phylum Arthropoda; class Insecta; order Lepidoptera; family Pyralidae; genus Ephestia; species Ephestia elutella. Next base: position 11,895,857 of record CM031591.1, on the reverse strand, counting down.
GGGGCAAATGGTGCAGGATTGGCCACTTTAAATTAAATGATATACAAAAATTGCTAAAATCTAATTCTATTGCTGGTTGACTGGAAGTGAAACGAATTTTTAAATTCGTGAGCGTCGCGGCCGTGTGCGTGGCGGAATGAGGGCCTAACGGCCGGACCCATCGCTTCATGGGATAAGTCCGCCATAGTATATTAAGCTTTTTATTTATGTTACTTTTAACTATGTATCCTTTGTTCAAAAAACAACAAACAAATTGTTACGAACACATTTTACCAACAAATTTGAGTATCTGTTACTTGCTAAAATTATTTCATTCATTCGTTCATTCAATATCCGGTGAATGAAAGCCTGATAGTCACCCTACCTCACCTGTGTTTGCCATACTTTGATCTGGCTCAACCCCTTAACTGCGGACAACAAATCTAAAGGATTGTCGCTGATAGCTCGGGTGGTCGGTCATTAATTAAGGTTTAATAACATTTTGTAATATAATATAGCTATTATATGTGTCCTAGGCATGGAAGTAAATAAGTACTTACGTCGTAGGCACTTATTACTTCCAGGGTCGTAGGTGAGAGAAAATATAGACAAATGTGGAAGTAGTTTTAAGGATTGTATAAGCTGTATTGTGGGCATAGATCTAATTATTTTTAACAGGACGTAACTACCTCTATGAATGTTGGGTCGAATACTCTACCATTGTTATTCTCCTTTCATATTGTAAAGTGAATTCCCCCGCCACATCTGTCTGTCTGTCTGTTAGCGATAAATTAAAAAAATACGCAACGGTGTTTAATGCGTTTTTCACCAATGGACGAGGTGGGTAATGAGAATTTCAGGACAAACTTTCTCTGACTCTTTTTCAGAATCCACTACTTTTTTTCGTCTTCAATAACTTCTTAAATAGATCGCCTTAAAGTTGATTACGGCGATAGGCACCTCTATCTGAAGCATGTTTAAGATATATTTTTTTTAATCTTTAAAATATAAAAGATTTATTATCGAAGCGTTTCATCAAGAATTCATAAAAAGGCCAGTTAGCGCTAACCGGGTCATTCCCAACCACGGTGTGCGTCAGAATTGGGGGAGGTGTTCAAAACCAATCAATGTTAGTTAATTGACGCTTTAATGCTGCCTCATTCAACAATTACACAGGTCTGTCAACTGCCAGGTTGCTAGTGATGGGGTGCAAAGTTGTCGATAAATATTACATAGAACATTAGCCTGGTATATCGATAAAAATTAAAAGCTGTCCAAAGCTTGTCGATAAGTTTATAAGTCTGGAAGAGAGTATCTATTAATGTATGGAAAGTTATCGATAAATATATGTTACTAGCTGCGCCCCAGGGGCTTTCGCTTCCGTAAGGAATTTCGGGATAAAAAAGGTACTTTGTATTACGCTAATCAGCGCCCCTGAGCGCACCATGTAGTTTTCTACCCGTGTAATAAATTTCATCTGAATCCGTCCAGTAGATTTTTACGAGATTGAGTAACAAACGATCCTCACAAACTCACATTCAAACTTTTCGCATTTATAAATATTAGTAGGAGTAATATATTAAAGCATTATTGCTTCTGCAAAGGTTAAATTACAGAGTTTACAATTCAACTCTAATATGGCCGACCAATGCTGAAAAAAATACGCTGAAACAAACTTCATAACTTCAATGATAGTCCCTAAGAAATAGTACGAGTTTCTCAATTATATCATACGACTAATTCTAGTAATATAATACTGTTCGCTGTACCTACATGAGAAGGGCCTTTTATCATAAAAATTCCCATACAGGGAGCGGAATCCCAAAACACAGCAAGTCATTTATAAATGGAACAAAAAGACCAGGATCAAAAAAATTAGCAGGAGACCGACTTTCGAAAAGAGATAAATCCATACTAATATTATAAATGCGAAAGTTTGGATGTGAGTTTGTGAGTTTGTGAATTTGTGAGTTTGTGAGTTTGTGAGTTTGTGAGGATGTTTGTTACTCAATCACGCAAAATCTACTGGACGGATTTCGATGAAATTTGGTACAGAGGTAGATAATGACCTGGAATAGCACATAGGCTACTGCACTGTTCCCGTGGGAAATTCACGCGGGCGAAGCCGCGGGCAGAAGCTAGTAAATAAATAAAAATAACACAGATTGATTCAACCCTAGCCCCCCAAAGCCAGTTCAAGACTTTTGTATTATGGATACATAGATACTAACAAACTTGAATACTATATTTTATAATACCATACTATGAGCATCGAAGATAGAATAGATGAACAATTAATTAAATTTGGGGCATTCGTAGAATGAGATGAACGAAATGAGATAAAGTTGGGTTAAGAAGTTAGGTTAAGTAAAAAAAGTCTATCGATAAATACACTTATCGACTGTTGCCCCTCACCAACAAATTGTTGTATGGAATATTAATCATTAGTATTGATCCCCTAGTCCCCCTCACTAATCAATCTAAACGCATAAACTCAACTCAATTTAGCGTTGGATTCGCTATTGGCACCACTCGTTATTATATCCACATCATTGTACACCGCTTTTTTGAAGTCTGCTTCCAAGGGGTTTAATAAATGTTATTTGATTAAAGATCTTAATTAGTATTGTTTGTTAACTTTGCCAAATTGATTTTGGGAGTTGATTGCGTGTTTATTTATTTAAGTAATGATTTAGTCATTATTGTTTGAGGTACATTTTCTTGTCCTATGTTTTATTTTATTTTATATTTATTAGAGACAGCAGACAGGAACATTACAAATACACAATAGAACAAGTTTACATAAAAAATCCTTAATAGTAATAATGTCACAGCGCTACCCACAGAGTGAATATAAAAAGTTAACACTACCTATGTGGCAACCAACTTCCACTAAAACTAAACAAATAAAAATTATTTGAACAAATTTACATTAGTCTTTTAAACACTTAACCATTAATGAAATGGAAATCTGATATGGTTTGCTTAATAGATATCAATGATTTGGCAATTAAACCGTCTTTGGAGAAAATGCAGCAGTGGAGTTTTTTGCGCCGCCGGCGCCGCCGCCTCTTTTCCACTTGCACTTTGGAGGCGGTAGTAAACTCAGCTTTAAGTAATTTTCTGACGTCTATTTAATCTTGTTTATTAGTATATGACGATTTAAAAGTGCTATTTTTAAGCCAATTTAAATAAAAACAGTTGACTTTAACTTTGATCTACCTACATACTTTCGTGCCTTTTTTCCTTACTCAAGGTCCGCCCTCCTCCTACAGTGGTGTCACAATAGTTTCAGTGACATATTGTGGAAATGCTAAATTTTGTGATCTGAGTGATCAGTTGAATCTGGAAGAAGTATATCAAGATATTTCAAGTTTAAATCTTGGACTTATGATCTGAAGTTATTTTATCATCGAAATCCTTCTTTTAGGTTATGCTTTACTTCAGACCAAGTGCTTCCGACTGACGTCAACCCCACTGCGGTGGTTTTGATCCGAATGTTTCATAAGTTTTTCAAAATCCATGGTTTTCAATGTAGAAGTAACAAACATTGAAACGTCCCCATTACCTAAATTCTTATTAGTAGGACTATATTGGAGACCCTAAAAATTTGCAGTACAATTTTCATCTTCTATTTATCTACCTATGCTACATGAGTTAGTACACCAACCTAACTCATGTTAGTTATCATCCCTCAATTTCCTTGCTTCCGGTAAAAGGAAAACTTATCGTGACGAAACTTTGCATCTCTAGATTGATGATTATCAGCTAGTGTGTAGCGAAATGGAAGAAGGCAATGGCAAACCACTCCAATAACATTTGCCAGAGATAATCGTTGTCATTCTTTGTGTGTTTCATTTGCATAATGACCATGACCACTCCAGTCGCATGAGGAATACGACTAAAGAGAGTTACCTGCAACTAAGCATCAATCAATTTTCCATTACACAGTATCTTATCACACCAACAATCTAAGTGAATACGATTCAACAAAAATCAATCAAATCAAATCTATAAAAAGCGCTTGTGCCGTTTGCGCATTTACAAAATTGAATTTTAAAAAACGAACGTGTCATTAAAAGCCAGTTCGTCGCGTGCGCCAATCAGAAGTAGAAGAGTTTTCAGAGTTAATTGTCACCGTTAAATATTCAGCGGTGAGCAAATTGGAGAGGATACAGAAACAGTGACGCCGAAAGCAGTGATAAGTAGTGACAAAGTTATATAGGAGTACTGGCTTTCGCCTGCGTGAATTTCCCACACAGAACATTTTCCCGAGCATTCCAAATCAAATGGTACCCTATATGCTTCTCACTACTTCTAACTTAATAATGTGCCTATGCGGAAATTTCAGGTAGATTGGTTCAGTGAAGATAAAGCGTGAAGAGGAGGTAACAAAACTCACTCTCATTTTATAAGAATTAGTTAGGAAGTTAGTATTAGGATTGAAGGTTATCATCGCGGTCAATGAGGGTTAACGTTTTTCTAGTCTAGTTGGCACTACTGGCAAAGAAAAAATACACTACGCTTGAAAAGAAGCGACACTTAAGCATGTGTGCTGTAAAATAGGTGTATGGCTATGTGTGAGTGACTGGATAGGTTGCGCGGTGGCGTTGAGAGAAACGCGCGAGGACAAAGGACGAACCAACCTCCACCAGATGTTTGTATTAATAACAATGACTATCCTCAGGAGCTACTAGAAATAAGACGCGGTCTATCACTCATGTCAATCATGTCATGACCAGGTGAGCGCAATTGTCAAATACTATAGAGTTTAGGTAAGTAAGTCAAGTAATTTAGCTATTGTTTATTTTTCATCAACCCTAGCGTTGAAAATCCAGCTCAAGGAGTATTTCTATTTTTTCTCTATGGTCACCGGCCGAACTCTATAAACGTACAGAGGAGTGTCACGAATATGCTACTGGCGAGTGAGGTCTGTAATATAGTGTAATACTGTGTCATCAATTGTCAAATTCAAATGACATCATCTGACAGATCTCATTCATGCCAATGTAGCGTCAACTGTAATAGCAGAAAGAAACGGTACCATCATTATTGGAAGTCTATCGGATTACGTCCACATAGGATTAGTACTGTTTAAGCTGATTATTGGTACCTTTAGAAGATGTTAGCATTATCGCAAATAACAACTTTGAGGGAATTAGAGAATATAACGAGAATAGAATCTAACTAATAATTGTAAATGTTAAGACTTACTAGTTTGTTTGTTTGTTACCTCTTCACGCTTTTATGTACTGAACGCGAACAATCTACCTGAATTTTGCATACACTATAAGTTAGAATAAAGAGAAGGACAGAGGCTACCTTTTATCCCCGGGAAAACCGGGAAAGGGCGGCGCTGTTCCGTGGGGAACGCATTCACGCCGAGGCAAATTCCGCCGGGCAAAGCTTAGACGAAAGCTAGTCGCTTATAATAATGTAGTCAGGCAAAAATGTAAGATGGCAATAAAGTTGTTCCGTTTTTCAACTTGCAAATACTTGTTTACCAGCTTCAATTTGAATTTCGCGCGCCTACTTACCGATGCACTTATCAATCATCTACAATTCGCTGTGCTGCAGTTCTATTTAGCCAATGGGGCGCCCGGACTTCCGCTGGCGCATGCGCAGATCCTACCGGTGTCTGAGAGATCAACGCCATAGGCTGGTAGCAGAAGGCTGGTGGCAGAACCAGTAAAACCTCTCCGTGTCTGTACGTGAAAGCGAAGGCGCGCACCAAACATTACAATACTTTTACTCAATTATTCTTAATAAAACTTCAAGTGCTCAACAGTGTTTTTGGAACTTTACTTAATCAGTGTGTGGCTGGCCGGCTAAGGTGTCTAAAGGAAGAACTATTCGTGAGGAATCGTGCTCGAAGCCTGCCTACATGGTAAGTGGTTTGTGCATTGTTCCTATTGTCTAAATCGTCTGTAGCAACGCTTATTAACGGCGAATGCTTTCAATAAGTATTCGATCCAATGTCGTGATTGATAGTGTACTCTAATTTCTACTTATCGAATCAATTTAGCCACATTTTTTGGTGCCGAAACCCGGGAACTTTGGATACCTACCTTAAGTCTGACGCCAAATACCAATTCGATTTAGTAATTGCTACTTCATTTTTGTATTCCACGCTTATTATACTTACTAGTACGAAAGCTCAAAACGAATAAACATAACATTTTTGTTTCAATTACCTAATCGGAAAACAAGTCTTTGTTCCATTTTGTTTTGTTGAGTACCTTACCTACAATTTATCGATTCGAAAAGATGGCTTCCATCAGTTTCTAGAATATTTGTTGAAAATAAATTCTTTTTGTCGTTTTTATACTTATTAGCATAAAATATATCCCTACCGTTTTACCGTTCGCAATATCAATACAATATTGCAAATCCACCTTCTCATAATTTTCATGTTGATAGTTCGTTATAACTCGACTACTTTTTTTCAACCGTTCAACGTTTCCTCTTGATATTTATTTATCGAAAAGTTATTTCGTTTCAAATTACGAAATATTTTTTATCGTGACGTTGTATCGTTTATCGTATCATATTTTCAACGAATTTTGGTGCGTTCACATTTTCATTATTACCGATTTAGGTTAAAAATCATAGTTTTTTGTTTTTACAAAAAAAACTGATTTTTATTTTTTTTATTTACCGTACATTAACGAATATCGCAAACCGTTTTTAGTGTTCCTAACGCTCATTTAATTCATCCTTATCAATTTAATTTATTTCAATTTAAAACTCAGGTGACCGAGGTGACAATATTACCTGTTGTCGTGTAATACCGCCCCAGTGATTCTCGTCGATTCTTGTGAACGCGGTCTCGCTGAAGACGTTCGCAACTAAACTTGTTTATCGAATCCGAATATTTGTTGCTATCAGGTTTTATTGTTTTGATATTAATTATGTCTTTACTATCAAGGCGTAAATCTAAACCTACTATTAAAAAGGGTATCGAAAATACGTACACTATTAATAATTTGCCCAGTTTGCCGACGTAAACGAACTATAGCATATAATCGCTTAACGAAGGCTTTGGGAAGTAGGTACCTTAGCCAATACCGATGAATCTAAGTAGAGTTATTTCTTTCATATTGTCATAGAAATAAAAACGATTGCTGATAGTTTTCATGACTCCCATTTTATTATTTTGGACCTTCTTAGCAGGATGATGCCGATGAGGAGGACGATGGAACTTCAGGATCGATTTGACGAATTGTATTTTCAAGTCGTTGACGATTCAACGAAATTTTGAACAACGTTCATCTCAACACCAAGCTGACACTTCGAAACATGAATTCTGCCATTGACCGGTTCGCACAGTGAAGAAATATGCGGTTACCAAAAATTTCGTTGCCAACTTTTTCCGGTGCTATCAAGGGAATGGCGCCTGAGTTCATTGCAACTTATAACGCGTTGATACATGGATTCTACCTCCTTATGTAATATTGAGGAAATTTCATACTATCTCGTGTCAGTTTTAAGTGGTGATGCTTTATCGTTCATTAGAACTTTTCCTGTTTACGCAAGTGAACATTATTTAGGAGTGCGTACCAGAGGCTCTCAAATCCCGTTATGAAGATAAAACGCGAATTAAAGCGTTTACACGTGCTGGCGTGATATCTTGGACGTTAGTTTGGAAAGACTTCGAACGCTCAAGATTTTTCGACGCTTGCCTTAGACACTGGATCGATGAGAACTTAACAATTTTTAAAAACTTTTAAAATTACCTACCGATAAATGTGGATTTTGTTTGCTTTGTTATAATGATTCTGGCCAAACTCGATACCAAATTAAGACGCGAGTTTGAGGAAAAACATACCGATATTGAGCTTCCACAGTATAACCATTTAAAGGGCATTCTAACACACTCTAAAGGTGAAGCATTAATTCCGCGACACGCCACTTTTCCGAATGTTACCAATAAAACCGCTAACGTTTCAAAGGACACACCGGGAACTTCACGGAAGTTCAAGCGACATAACGTCACGCATTCGCTTGTCGCTCCCACCGTCACTACTCATAAAAATGTTGGTGATAAACAACAAAGCGAAACCTGCTCACAATCTCGAGCACTCCGATTCGTAAGTATGTGCCTACATGTCGCAATGAACATCACATCTCGGCCTGTAATGATTTTTGGCAAAATCAATAGATGGAAAGCGCACCGTAGGCTGTGGCAGCACTGAAAAGAAAATGGTGCTACAATGGTGTCTTAACGCATCCATTCGGTGCGAGAGTGCACATCAATGTTTTCATCTGTCGACAATGTAGCGGAGCGTAAACACCCGCAGCACTTTGCTACATAAGGAGTCGGCAGAAGCAGGAAGCTCTGGCGACCTTGAGTGGCTAAGGATTCGTTGACTCAGATCTATGATCCAACCGTAACCACAACCGTGTTACTGGCAACAGCTCTAGTCCAGGATTCGAAAGTGATGCTTTGCTGGTGAATTTCATACATTTCGTTCAGCGTTATTTGGCACACCGATCGCAGTCAAAACCATTTCTCTACACGGCTCCCGCACCGCTCAACGATTAAATCTAAAACACCTATAACTGGTAATATCAACGTTCGCTATGGGTTGGGGGGCAGCCCTGCCTCAGTCGAGTGGCTTTGTTACATGCGACATTGGCACCAGCTGTAACGTAAAGTTTCGCGCCGTCTCTGGGAATAGCTCGTCATACCTGAAGCATTTGCGAGAGATCAACGTAACCGATAACGAAGGCTAAATACGAAAAGGATGGGAGGAGGTCAAAACACTACCGCTAGCTGATCCTGGTCACGGTTTGACATCCCTGGTCCAATCGACGTCTTGTTAGGTGCCGACGTCTTTGCTGAGTCACTTCTCGAACAACGTCTGAAAGGAAGAGTAACGCCCTCTCACAACCGCGAGCTTTTCAAGCTCAGTCTTCACGGCTGGCTTCTTCTTGCCGGAAGTCCAGACTCGCATCGTCAGTTCTACTAGGAGATAGCCCCTTCTACAATAGACGCGATAGTTTCCACCAAACATAAATTGTTCAACGTTTCACTGGGAAATCGATAACGTTCCTGACAATCTTCCCGATTGACCCCAGAAGAGCAACGCTGTGAAAATAGTTTTCTCAGTAATCCCTACCGTGACGAGACGCAGGTAGATATGTAGTTTGTCTCCCCTTCAAGGAACCAGCTGACGAGGAGCCAGTCTTTGAAGGTTCTCGAAGATAGCCTTACGACGCTTTCGCATGCCATTGAAAGGCGTCGCTGTATCGCGATCACAATTTAAACCAACAATACGTGGAGTATCATGACTGACTATATCGACAGTGGTCACATGACTCTGGTACCACCAAGCAAATGGGTCAAGGCAAGTATTATATACCGCACCATTGTGTGCTACGTCCACGACAGCGCTACAACGTAAGCTTCGGCGTTGTATTCGACGCTCTCGGCTAAAGATGCAACTTCCAAATCGCTAAACGACTCGCTGCACTGACGGGACCAGAAGCTACAATCAAATATCGTAGAAGATCCTTCACTTCATTTCCGTGAGCACGCAATTGTCTTCATGGCAGACGTGCGCCAAATGTACCGTCAAATCAACCTAGCTCCTCAACATCGTGATTATCAACGTATTCTCTGGCGAAGCTCCACTGGATGAGCCTCTTCAAGAGGTACGTATTAAATACCGTAACGGCCTACGGAGTGTCTTCCCGCTCCATTCCTGGCGTGCCAGCTCTATTCAAGCAACTTGGCCAACGATGAGAGGTCCACAAGTACCAAAGGCCAAAACCGTTTTAACTTTCCGACATATACGTTGATGACGTCATATCCGGAAGCTCATCGCTGAAGGACGCCAGAGAAATCAAAACTCAACTCATCGCTCTTTTCGGTCTTGGCTCTCGTTTGCGAGCTCCGAAAATGGAACGTGAAGTAACCGACCCGAGCTACTTAGCGATCTTCCCGCGGAGGCGTGTCTTTCAGAAGCAATCACTTTTACCGAAACTGAAGACACAACTATCAAGGTTCTGGGCCTTAAGTGGGAGCCTGCGTCGGATTCGTTCGTCTTTACAGTTAATCCATCTAATCAACCGTGCACCAAGCGAACGATTTTGAGTGAGGTTGCCAGAATTTTCGATCCTCTGGGTTTTCTATCTCCTTTGACAATTCATGCCAAATGTCTTATTCAAAAGCTTTGGATTCTAGGTCTTTCATGGGATGATAAGCCCCCACCGATTATCTCTCAATGGGAAAAGTTCTCTGAACAGCTTCCTCAAGTTAGGAATCTTAAAATTCCACGTAAATACGCTACCGATAGCGCTCAATCATATCAACTGCATGGATTTTGTGACAGCTCCGAAGCAGCATATGGCGCCGTTATATACCTGCGTGTTATCGAGTCTGACGGCTCCGTTCGCGTCTTTCTCGTATGTGCAAAGGCTCGTGTAGCTCCTTTAAAACGTCAATCGTTACCTCGCTTAGAGCTGTGTGGTGCAGTTTTTGCTTACAGACCTTATCAAATTTGTCAAGGACACACTGCGGATTCCTGTCCATGACACTTATCTGTGGTGTGATTCCACCGTTACCTTATCCTGGTTGCGAGCTCCTTCTTCTCGCTGGGTGACATTCGTTGCAAACCGCGTAAGTCACATTCAAGATATCGTACCGACCGAGTGCTGGAGGCACGTACCATCTGTCACAAATCCTGCAGATGTTTGTTCGCGTGGGCAATTGCCTCACGATTTGCTAAACAATGCCCTATGGTGGGCGGGCCCAGAATGGTTGTCTCAACCACAGTCTGAGTGGCCAATCGATACATCGAAAAATCGTTCAAACGATGACAATGCGGTGCTCTCTGAGCAGCGTCGCACCACGGTTCTCGTTTCGGATCAAATCGAAAGCGTTAATCACACGTCTATAATTGATCGGCTATTCGAAAAATATTCTTCTTTAGATAAAATCTGTCGCATTATCGCTTACGTTCGCAGGTTTTGTAATAACATGCGTAACACTGTTCCGCGATCAGATAATCTTTTCGTAACGGACGCTGAGCGTCATCGTGCGTTACTAATTATCGTCAAACATTTCCAACATCGTTGTTTTTTGGATGTCATATCCAAATTACAATCAAAGATACAGTTACCTCGCAGTTTTCGTAAACTAAAACCGTTTTTGGACGAGCAGGGTATACTCAGAGTAGGCGGGCGCCTATCGCGCTCCGATCTTGACTTCGAACATAAGTATCCCGCATTATTGCCCAAAAAGAGTGTTCTTACATCAGCTGTAATCGAATCTATTCATCGAAACAATTTTCATCCCGGTTTGAACACAACCAACTATCTGATTTTACAACAGTTTTGGATACTTGCGGCAAAGCATGCTGTACGTCATCATCTTTCAAGATGCATAAGATGCTACCGTCTTAAACCGGAAACCTTTGCAACCCTTTATGAGCGACCTTCCGGCCTTTCGTGTCAATCAGGCAAAACCCTTCTCTGTCGTAGGTGTCGATCTAGGAGGGCCTTTTCGAATTAAGCTCGGGCTTCATCGTGGTGCTAAAATCGATAAAGCGTACTTGTGTTTATTCGTATGCTTGAGCACAAAAGCAGTGCACCTTGAGGTGGTTTCTACTTTATCGACTGACGGCTTCATCGCGGCATTGCGTCGCTTCGTTTCTCGTCGCGGCCGCTGCAATGTTATTCACTCTGACTGCGGTACGAATTTCGTTGGTGCAAGTTCACAACTAGCGTCAGGTATCGAACAAGCCTCTCATGCGGAAAAAATAGATTTTAAACGTAACGTACCTTCTGCTCCCCACTTTGGAGGGGTGTGGGAAATCCAAATCAAAGCCGCAAAGAGTCATTTGTACCGTATTGTTGGCGATCAGGTCTTAACGTTTGAAGAGCTTACCACACTCTTCGCTCAGATCGAATCAATTTTAAATTCGCGGCCTTTGTGTCCATTGAGCTCGGATCCCAACGATTTGAACGTTCTTACGCCCGGTCATTTTTTAACGCTGGAACCTCTTACAGCAGTTCCTGACTTCGACTACAAGGACGTAAAAATCAATCGACTAAATCGATGGCAACTTATCCAATCTTTTCAACAACAATTTTGGAAACGCTGGAAAAATGAATATTTACATGGGTTAACTCAGCGAGCAAAATGGACCACGGACTCAACACCGTTAATTGTAAACTCAATCGTACTTATAAAAGAGGACAATCGGCCTCCTCTTCAATGGGCATTAGGACGAGTTGTTTCCTTGCATCCTGGCCCTGATGGGGTAGTTCGAGTCGCAACCGTTAGAACAGCCAGGGATCACTCGCTTAAGAGACCTTTGGTCAAACTATGTCCTCTACCCTCCGTATAATCGTTTCAACTTATCATTTGTTAGCTTTTAAGTTTAGAATAATAACTTAAACATATTTATCGTTAATTACCGTTTCTTATTCTTACTCTGGGAAAATCCTATTGGTATTTTGGTGGGCGGAATGTTCCGTTTTCAACGCAAATCTTGTTTACCTTTCAATTTGAATTTCGCGCGCCTTACCGATGTACTTATCAATCATCACAATTCGCTGTGCTGCAGTTCTATTTAGCCAATGGGGCGCCCGGACTTCCGCTGGCGCATGCGCAGATCCTACCGGTGTCTGAGAGATCAACGCCATAGGCTGGTAGCAGAAGGCTGGTGGCAGAACCAGTAAAACCTCTGCGTGTCTGTACGTGAAAGCGAAGGCGCGCGCGCACCAAACATTACCCTTTACTCAATTATTCTTAATAAAACTTCAAGTGCTCAACAGTGTTTTTGGAACTTTATAATCGTGTGTGGCTGGCCGGCTAGGTGTCTAAAGGAAGAACTATTCGTGAGGAATCGTGCTCGAAGCCTGCCTACATGGTAAGTGGTTTGTGCATTGTTCCTATTGTCTAAATCGTCTGTAGCAACGCTTATTAACGGCGAATGCTTTCAATAAGTATTCGATCCAATGTGGTGATTGATAGTGTACTCTAATTTCTACTTATCGAATCAATTTAGCCACAAAAGTAAAAAAAGTCGCGAAGGTATAATCCGAAGTGGTATTAACCAATATGAGGTTTATTTCTATAATCTCGTTAATTTATGTGTGTATGGACGCTGCAATCACGTAAATGTATTACTGCACCGTTGTTTAGCGCACGAGTGACGGCTATGTGTACAACGATATATGTACAGTCAAGAGTCAAAAGTGCAGTTAGAATCTACAGGGCATTATGTTTATTAAGGCTAAGCAATAAGGTCTTCGAGGTATGTTTGCACTTATGACGCTTGACTGTACAAGAAGTTGTAAATTTGTAATGTTGTTCGTATGTTTCGACATATATTTTTTTTATAGTTATTTTTCTAGTTAATTGTTTGCCAAAAAGTATATATTAAGTATATATTTGATCCTTAAAGCTAGAAATAATGTTTATAAGTCTATTAAAGAATGTTTTTTTTTTCTGTCTATGGTTTGATCGCATCTTTTACTATATCCACACCAAATTTAATCAAAATTGGATCAGCAGTTTTACCGTAAAACCGTAACAGACAGACTATCGCATAAAGTATGGATGCTGGTGTCAGATCTTTTTCACTGCACTTATGATGTATGACTCTTCTTTGTTCTTTTATATTTCCCTTGACAACTAGAAGAAGAAAGGCATTTATAGACCAAATAAAAGAGAAGGCAAGGGTTGTGTCGTATAGGGAGGTTAAATCGATGGCGGAAGATAGATGCAAATGGAGGATGCTCCACCGACAAGAACATAGTTCTTAAATATGTGATGATGATGATGATGTCAACTAGTATTTTTATGATTAGGTATGCAGTTCCAAAGTTTAATATATGTACAGTCAAGAGTCAAAAGTGCAGTCAGAATATACAAGGCATTATGATCATTAAGGCTAGGCGATAAGGTCTTCGAGGTATGACTGCACCTATGACGCTTGACTGTACATACAAATAGAATAGGAGAAAAAAGAAGCATTATTAAAACTATTAAAAGCAGAAGAGGGAAAATGTTAGGGCACCTGATACGACACGATGACTTCATTAGAAACATTATAGAAGGAAAAGTAAAAGGAAGAAGGGGCCCAGGAAGACCAAGACAAGGCTACATGAGGCAAATAAAGGAAAAAGTGAGCGTCGGGTCGTATCAAGAAGTAAAACAGTTGGCAATGGAGAGAGAAAAATGGAAGGAACTCCACCGACAAGAGCCTCGCTCTTAAGGGGGGTTAGGCGGTCAGCGAAAATTCATATGAAGCGGCTGAGGCGGGGGGGGACGTCCCGGTTGCGCGCCATTCACATTTTTATCAAAAAGTTAATAGAAATGTTTAGTTTTTCAAAAATTTAAATCAGTCACGAAATCGAAAAGGTAAAATACCTTTGTGTTGGTGATTTTAAAACATTTTTTATTATAAAACACGGATGTTATCTGTATTCATATGAAATTTTAGAGGTAACTTCAGGATTTTTTCTATCGAGCAAAATTTTTCCCATCGTGTTTTGGTAACAGTCCTCCCCTTTAAACATACGTTCTACAATACATATCAGAAATTTCAGGGCGAAAACTCTTCAATTCTTTAAACAGCAGCTTATAGAAAACAGCCAATATTGCCGTTTTCACTTACTAAGGGGCCTTAAATTTGATGATGATGACATACAAATAACTAACTTGCATTATTATAATTTTAGCTATATTTTTTACATATCTATGGGGGTTTATAAGGTATAATTGGTGTTAAAAAAAATATTACTTCTTAAGTTAGCAAAAGTTGATTAGGAAGTTAATATAAGCTTTTTAGGAAATAAAAAACTTACATATTTTTCGGATAAGTTACAAAAGATTACAATTTATGTAAAATTAAAAAGCATATTTCGAAATCTCAATTAAAATAAAACATATTACACGTCCTTAATTCAAAATCCATATTTCATCCAAACGGTAGCTTGTTATTCGTAAAGTTAACCCGCAAACAGCCGCTCTCAAACAATCACTGAGCGCGTAACAAAAGAAATACGTCGACAAAAGAAGTCGCGGCAAAAGAAAAAAAACAAATCAACCGCTGTGATTGGTCGATCGGCCGGTGACGTCACGCGCGCGCCGCCCCCTAGCAACCGACGTTTCACCTGAGATGAGAGCGAGTGAGATCTGCGTTAGTGTGAATAAGACAAAGTTATATTGACGATGCGCCTTCTAATTACAAAACGACTTATTTTATCCATACTCCACATTCGAAATTGCATTTAATTGTCATTGACATAAAGCTTAAATTTGAGTGAATATTAGAGTAAATTATGCTCTTAGAGAGATATGAGGATGGTCAGTTGGAAAAGCTGTTATTGTTTGGTTACGGGTTAACCGATTTGGTTAAATTTGTGTGTTAACAGGCAGATGTCCGGTCAGTTTCTGTCTCTTTCACTCTCGTGCGATGGGAAAAGAAGAGAGAAGCTTGATTACTGTATTGATTAGTTTGATTAATTCCAATTGATCTCAATAGCATTTGCGTAATTAGGAATTTGTTTTGTAAGTGAATACCTGTCGTATTGTTAATTATTTATCTTTAATTAGACTTCACATAGGGCTGAAACCTACAAGTACAGTTTTATTGTACATTTGATATATGCTAAGTAAATACCTAAGTAAAATTCGTAAACTACATCGTCACTAAAAAAAAATACTTCAGATACCTTAACAAAAACATCCTTAACTGCACAAAACGCCAAGGATCAACAACTAAACTTAACCCTCAAACACACTAACAAACTGCCGCGCTCAACACCGGGCACAATCGGCCCAATCAAATCGAAAAAACTATTCAACTCAAACGCTCTAGGGAATGCTAATACGCCGCTTCTTGCTTCTTACCAAACAAAATCACTTCGCGACCCCAAATTCGCACTTTCAATGGGCAATTTCGCTCAGCCCCCCTTGGGTAAGCCCCGCCTCAATCCGTGAACCCTGCTCAGTGACGCGCGCGCTTTCGAGCAGGATGGACGTCCCCGAAGACCGTTTCTTCGGCAATCGAACGCCTGAACGTTCCGAATCGAATTCCCCCCGATCGCAAATGAGTAGTCCGAATTCCACATCATCAATTAACGTGACAGACCAGAATATATCATTGACGCAGCATCAGCAAAACTTGGAGACGTTGAACCGAATGGGGATGTTTTTTCATGCTCAGCAAATGCATTTGAACCAGAGTTTCGACGCGGTTAAGTCTAGGTTAGGGTTTACGCAAGTGCCTAGTGTAAGTCAGGGGCCAAGGCATACGATTGACGCGATTTTGGGGTTGAATGGGGGGAGGCAGAGAGTGCAGAGTGAGTTTGAGCAGAGGGAGAGGGAGTGTGAGGCGGTACCCGTGTCGCCCGGGGCGGTGGAAAGTGCTGGTGAGTTAAAATTGAGTTTCATTTATTTTTTTGTGTTTTATTTGGTATGTCATGTTTATGAAAGTTAATAGAGCTTAAAAATGTCAATGATTGCATTAAAAATCCTTTAGGATTTATTTTTTTATACAACTAGGTAAAAAAACATTTGAAACTATGTATTTTTCATCAAATCGTTATATTTATTTATCGAATTTTATAAAAGTACAATAATATTTACATTTAAAACATAAAAGCATTATTGAATAAATGTACATACTTAATAATTTTATCAAAATGAGTAGCGACCTCAAAATCAAAATAGAACCTTCAAAAATGCGTTAAAATATTTTTTTATTTTAGCGGAAAATAAAAGAATTTCAATAAAAATACGACTGTCACATTGTGAAATAAATCGAGGATAATAAATCTACAAATAGGTATTAGCAAATACTGACAAACTGTGGTATTAGGTATTGTACAATTTAGGTATATCTGCTTACAGGTATTCTCTTTTGCGTTTAAAACCTAATCTTCGAATTTGTAGGATTTTAAAATTTTCCGGCGCGCAAAGTCCTATATGTATTTTTAATTTCTTAGTACCTAATAAAGTGTTAATAATACCAAATACTATATAAACACTTGATACAACCTACTAACGAAAGAAGTTACATTAGGTTTTAAAATGTTCTGAAATATTATGTTTTTCTGATTTCTCTGATAGGTGGAATCCTCCCTTGTAGGTGGAGTTAGTTCCATAATATTTGTTAAATTTGATGTCTCATATGAATCCTAACTAATATTATAAATGCGAAAGTGAGTTTGTTTGTTTGTTACCTATTCACGCTTTATCTACTGAACCAATCTTCCTGAAATTTCGCATACACATAGCTGGAAGTACGGAGAAGGACATAGGGTACCTTTCATCCCGGGAAAAAGCACTGTTCCCGTGGGAAATTCACGCGGGCGAAGCCGCGGGCGATAGCTTGTAATTTTATAAATTGTAATAAAATTTATGCTCTCTTTCTGGTTATATGAAATAAATTAATACTTTTGAGTGATAAAATCTGCGCATAAAATAAAAATAAAGAATATAAATTTAAAATAAAAAAAAATTAAAAACAACGAAACATCTAAAATTTTGCAAAATCTCGCTCATTGTGGTGTAGACTCGTAGCTCTATGAATAGGCGTAGCGGCCTACGCCGTGAGCAAGTGCTACGAGGCCCGCCCATCGCCGCACCGCACGCCTTCCGCCGACGGAAATTTTTCGAGTAGGAATATTTATTATTAAATGGTTTTATGTATGAAAATAGATTTTATTTCTCTTTATTTTCTGTGTTTCTCCTACTTAACAATCAAATAGATTGCACAAATATTATTAAGCAGAAGTGTTTGTGAGTTTGTTTTGTAAAATGAGGGTAATCTTCGGAATTATTGCAGTGGTTTCAAAAATTCTTACAACAATTGAAAGTTTGATTTTACTTGAGTGACATAGGCTACAGTTTATGTATGTCAGTATCGAATATTTTGAGTGATATTAATTTGTCAATTTGTAGTTAGTGTTGTAGTTTATCATACTAAATTAAATAAATAAGCAAAGTAAAATAAAATATATTTAAACGAAACATGTAAAAAAGTCAAAAAGTTTAATGACAGTTGTAGAAATTTTAATTTCAAGCAAATTTTAAATGCATAAAAATACTCTTAATAAATTTATGTTTTGTTTATTTTTCTTCTTTAAAGTGCCTCTCCATTACTGGAGATTTGCCGAAGTTTCTCAAACTCTTTGTGTGTTTGTCGCTATGCAGAAACAGCTCTTATCCATGTGGCAATTGAAATTTTTCCATTTAGTTTATTGTGTGGTAATTTTTTGTTTTGTATTATTTGATTATTTACAGTTTTTACTTTATTAAATACAGACAGTCCGTACTTAAAATTGTACTCATATTTGCCATACAAGTCTCTGGCGACGTACTTGTCACTCTTTATGAGTCGGTACGTGACTCATACAATATGTATGACTCCCACACATGTACGGCCGTGTTGTGTCGCGCCTAGCAAATATGATTATGTGAATTTTATTCCGCTGGGTGAAGACAGAATTTAAAATTAGGTTAAAATTAAACAAACTACATAACTTAAAAATATATTTACATTAATTATTATCCACTGCTTTTATTAATTACTTTAGTAGGTATATTTTTATGTAAACCATCTATTGGCGCGGTTTGGTAGTAAATCAACTCGAATGCTTCTTCAACAAGAATAACATACATTCTAGATAACAAGAAATCTGGTCCGTGAATCTGTATCATTATTTACTAGCTGTCGCCCGCGGCTTCGCTCGCGTTAATCCTTTCTTAGCGGATGCCTACGTCATAACATCTACCTGCATGCCAAATTTCAGCCCGATCCGTCCAGTGGTTTGGGCTGTGCGGTGATAGATCACGTTGTCAGTCAGTCACCTTTTTTAGATATAGATTTTTGGAGTTTCACTCATTACCACAACCTCTCCCGAGGACAGAGATAAGGTCTACGATGTAGCGAGCTTACCCAGAAGCAGCCTATTCACTCTGGTTTTAAAGAGAGTCAAGATGTATGTGCTCGGAAACACAGACGCAGGTAGGGAGTTCCATTGCTTTGCTGTGCGCATCAAGAATGATGACGAAAAGCGCTTGGTGCGTGCGGGGGGAATATTAACCAAGAAGGGATGATAGCCCGCAGTGCGTCTGGTTGTCCGATTGAAGAAAGGGGCAGGCGGTATGAGCTCATGCAGCTCATGAGCACACTCACCGAAGTACAATCGGTAGAAAACCGACAAACATGCAACTTTTTGACGATGAGCTAGGCAGTGGAGCTTAGCGTTCGTTAATTTTTCATCGCCGATTATTCTTTTGGCTTATCTATCAAAATTAAATCTGTCTTTTTTCTAGTTTATACTAACCTACGAGTAGCTTAAGGTTTAAGAACATTGGAGAATTCCTAGTTTAGTTAGTTTTCATCATTTTAATGAACTCACTGCTGGGGCACTGACCTTCTTTATGCGTGGATAAGGAGGATAGGCTATGACTATAGAGTGACACAGACTCCTTGATGTTATTGTGTCACTCTATAGTCATAGCCTAGACTCCTTGATGTTATTCTTTGGCCGTGGTCATGACCAAATACTAAACCATGAACCATTAAGTTTATATTGCTCTAAAGCAGTTTTGTTTTCGGTTACATCTCAAACAAAACTGCTTTCAAATCACCACCAATTCTACTCGCAAATAAAACCAATCAAGATCATGTAATCCATATATTTGGTTCAAAACAAAACGATTGGCTAGATCCGATCTCTTTCCCAACACAATAGAAAGTTACTGACATGCAGTATCCGGTGTTCTCGGTAATTATTAGTTAGAATATCATGTTGTAATTTTAATGTTATTACCGTGAGATCAGTAATAGAGTATTTTTATAGTGTTTGAGTACTAATATTTTTATATGCTTTCATTTTACTATCCGGGTGTACGTTCATCTGTGATCGAGTTTAGCAAGTTAAAAGAAAAGCAAAAAAAAAAGTAAAAGCAATTTCAATTGAAATTGAGAAGGGGTGTTGAACCTATTTAGTTATGTATCTATGGTGTAATTTTCTATATATACTCTGTGCTTACTAATAAATGATATCTGAAGCTTAGAGAACGATGGAGCTCTCAAATTTTTATTTAAAACGTCCTTCGCATCCCAATAATCCCAACAATATTTGATCCATTTTGTTGTAAAAAAAAAAAATATTTTTATTTTATTAAGTACTAGCTGTCGCCCGCGGCTTCGCCCGCGTGAGTTTCGCTGAGATGAAAAATCTCTCTTGGAGCTTTTCATCAGATGTTCCAGATCTTCAATTTTTATACGTCAGCAGAAAATGCTCATCAGGTTGAACGATTTTTGCTAAGGCGCCATTTCCATATATGTTATAGTGTAAATGGTCTCTTGGAGCTTTTCATCAGATGTTCCAGATCTTCAATTTTTATACGTCAGCTGAAAATGCTCATCAGGTTGAACGATTTTTGCTAAGGCGCCATTTCCATATATGTTATAGTGTAGCTGGTCTCTTGGAGCTTTTCATCAGATGTTCCAGATCTTACATTTTTATACGTCGGCAGAAAATGCTCATCAGGTTGAACGATTTTTGTTAAGGCACCATTTCCATATTACTTATAGTTTAGCTGTTCCGTTATGGTTCTTCATCAGGTGTTCCAGTTTTCAAAATGAATTATAGCCTATATGTTGCCCAGGCTTAATAGCTATACAACAAAAAAGTTTCATTCAAATCCGTCCAGTAGTTTTTGCGTGAAACGCGTACATACATACAGACAGACAGACAGACAGACAGACAGACAAGAAATTCCAAAAAATTTTTTGCTTTCTATTGTTCTTTTTAGGTCTCCCTCTATCCATTTCAGTCAAAAATATTAAATGTACAGACAAAATATTTTTACTGTTTTATTATATGTATAGATTTGTTTACATTTTATTTTTGATTTAGCTAAAATTATGGAATGATTGCTTGGGAACCCATCACTTTATCGCAATTTACTTCAACTATTTTCATGTCCCATAAAACCATTCGCAGATATTTTAATACAATATGTAACAAATCCTTAAATCTGTTTACATCGAAATTTCATTTAAACGATTATTCATTACGAACAAACACACTCTATCGTTATTTCTTTTCATATTTTATGTATTTTTCGAAATAATGAAACATCAAAGTTTTGTTACCCATAATTTTATTTTCACGTAAGTTTCAGTATGCAATATATTTGAAATATCAAATATTACATTATTATGTTACCCTATATGGATAGATTAATCTGGTAGTATTGTATTGATCAACAGTAAATTTATAGCTAGTCCATTAATTATGGGTCACATGGATGGATGGATCACAAATCCGACTCAGAGCACCCCGACTCCACGTGGCTCAACTTTGTCATATACTAGAGTGTTATTCCTTCGCGCGGAACCAGAAGGCTCGCGAAGGAGGTCCTGAGAAAATGAGGGCACGAGGCCGAAGCGAAGCGAGGGGGGGAGGTGGCGAGCGAAGCGAGCCGGCGACCTCTCGAGTGGAGCGAGGTTAAGTGCCCAAATGAATCGAAGGGCCGACGGAGCGAGTCTTCTGGTGGAGCCACCCAGAAATACTTGCTTGCTGCATGCTTCCATGCTTGCTGCATGCCTGCTTCCATGCTTGCTGCATGCTTGCTGCATGCTTGCTGATGCTTGCTACATGTTTTTGTGCTTACTGCATGCATGCTTGCTGTATGCCTTAATCTTGTTATACCTTTTTGCATATTTTAAGCAACAACAAGCGAATGTAGCGTTCGATGAAACGTTACTGCAATTAAAAGTAATGATGCGCATCGTTACATATTGAAACATGTTATTATAAATGGTTACATCGATATCTTAATACATGTGTGAAATGTTAGTTTGATATATCGTTTTTCTTGGAATAGTATAAATTTTATAACGGTTTTTTTTAGGAAATGTTGTTCGATATTATGAAACTGCGATAATAAGTTTTTCGATGTTTTAAGAAAAAAATATATTGAAAAACGTGGAATAGTTTTCTGGGACATGATAATCGATGTGATAAAAATCTGTATTTTAATAGACACCCTGATTGCTTGAATTTCTAACGATCAATCGAAAACCGTTCAGTACATTTCGTGTGATTCAGAAGCAAACATACATACAAAGTTTTGCATTTATTTAGTGATAAGTTTGCCGCTTTGCCCAGCAGTGGGGCAACAGAGGTTAATAAATGGTTGGTCCCGAAAAATAAAATAGTAATATAATGTAATATATGTTGGTTAAATATATAATTTATATATTTAACTAGCTTTCGCCCGCGGCTTCGCCCGCGTGAATTTTCCACGGGAACAGTGATTTTTCCCGGGATAAAAGGTACCCTATGTCCTTCTCCGTACTTTCAGCTATGTGTATGCGAAATTTCAGGAAGATTGGTTCTGTAGATAAAGCGTGAAGAGGTAACAAACAAACAAACCAACAAACAAAATCACTTTCGCATTTATAATATTAGTTAGGATTCAAAAATATAGTGTTATTTCATGGACAACACTTAATCAACATAACAAACCGATATTTAAACATAATTAAAAGCGGGGAATGCAGATGGAAGCAAGTTGTAAAGTAACATCGTGACACTATCTCTATATCTGAGAAGTTAATGGACTGCCAAGCTGTGGACATACAGGGTGATGTATTTTTAAAGAGAGCAAAACATGAAATAAAATTATTTATTTCTCAATACTAAACATTTTTTTTTTATATACAGATATGTCCTTCTTCCTTTGATCCTTTACAATAAACACTCTACTGTATGCCCTAAGTGGTTGAAAGACTAATAAAAAAAACTTAAAGTATTTTATAACCTTTACAAAAAAATTATAAATCGTACAGTCCCGAAAAGAAGTCACCTTCCACAAGATTATCATGAAGAAATTAAAATTGAAAATTATTTACAGGATTCGATTTAAAAAATATATTAAATAGTGAATAGAACGAAAATTATAAAACATTATGTATACGCTTATTTCATTTTATTAGACATTAGATGATAGGTACGCTATGTCCTTCTCCGTACTTCTAACTATGTCTATGCAAAATTTCAGGAAGATTGGTTCAGTACATGAAGCGTGAAGAGGTAACAAACAAACAAACTCACTTTCGCTTTTATAATATTAGGATTATTACTTTTCTACACTACTTTTGTTCTTGTTAGAGCGGGACATAAAGCCTGAAAGTAGGACAATCCCACCCAAAACCAATAGGTCATACTGGTGAACCATGAGTAAAACCTCACCATTATTACAATCAAATCGATTTAAAACGATTTAATACTGTGTATATGTATGTTGCTTTAGCAAGGACTGCAATTAAATGAACGAGTAAAAATAAGACCACATATTTTTAAACATCCTGTACATGACAGTCAGTAGCCACTCGTCTCAATCTAGATTAATATCAATAATACGTTTTACAAAACGCATCTCTTATTTGTAATGTAGCATGTAAAATAAAAGGTGTTTTACTTGTACGACGATTGCATATAATTATAAAGGTATGCAAGAATTAAAAAATAAAGAAGCTAACTTCAGTAGCATTGCTGCAACCGTTTCTTAATCCATGATAGGCGTAAAGTTACATTATGTAATTGTTTTATCTTTAAAGACAAGCAATTTTTGTCTGTCTGTTGGTACGTGCATCACACTAAAATCACTGGATAGAATCTGATGCAGTTTTTCCAGTTGAAAACTGGACTCTGAACCTGTGATATCAACAATAATAATTTACGCGTGGATGAAGACGCAGACCAGTAATATAGTCTACCATAAAGTTAGAAAAGATTGGCCTGGGTCTTGGATTTTTATCTAAATATATGTATTTTTCATAAAATATAATATCGTTGAGTTAGTATCCCATAACACAAGTCTCGAACTTACTTTGGGGCTAACTCAATCTGTGTGATTTGTCAAAAAAAAAAATAAAAAAAAAAAAAATATGGTTATTTTTTTTAATGTCTATGGAATCTACGGACTTTGTTTTCGAAATACAATATAGACAATTTAAGTTCTAAAAGAAGCTCAATCTAGTAGTGCATAACCTCAAATGCTTCGTATTATTTTACGTGCAATAAATCAAGCTTTTGCCTTCCAAGATGGCCGCATCCAATTAGAAAAACTAAAACCAAAGTCACGCTAATAAACTGTGTTTAACCCCAAAATAATCGGCCGTTAAACACGACTTTGTAAATCTGATTAACAAATAAAGAAACGGGGTCAACTAGAGGTCATTTTAATTTGTGTGAAATTAATAATTAGTTAATCGAGTTAGTTATCTGATCGAAGTTACGTGTGACATGGAACCGTACTTTAAACGCAACCTTAAGGAGCAGGTTGCCTTAATCATGTGGTTAATATTTATGCAATTTTTTAAATAAATATTCTAAAGAGAAAATATTTTTTTACTTCAATTTTTTTTATTAATATTATATTTTCTTTCAACCCAGAGGATGGCTGGGAGAAATTGCGATTGCGATAAGCCCCCACCTTTGCGGACATTTGTGTATTTACTTATTTTGTTACAACTTTTGTACTTTTTTCTATAAATGGTGCTAATAAAGAGTTAATCTATCTATCTTTGTAGTCTTCTACACAGATATAATTTAGGTAAAGAATCAATCTCATAGAGAGAAAATGTCAGGTATTCTTACCATCAAGGAATGAAAAATAAAAATAAGAAGGGGTCCAGGGAGACCAAGACAGAGAGTAGCAAACGAAGGAGAAAAATAGAAGAAACTCCCTCAAGATAATGATGATATTTCTGTGTAATGGTTAATCTAAAAACTACATAAACAAATAAACCAACAAAAGAATTATAAGTAGCAAAAAATAGGTACATTCACAGTAAAGGTATCAAAATCGATTATATTTTGACGAATTTTTGTATTTAAACAACAACACGAACTCCTGTCGCGCGTCCTTGTTGCTTTATGTATTTTGATCATAGAGTTAGGTATCATCCTTTGATAGTCTTTTACCGACTTTTACTAATTTAATTGATCTAGGTGAGTGGCATCTTCGTGTTTATCATTCGAGCGAACCTCGATCGCCCTGTTAGTTATAATAAGTGGTGTTCAAGATACTTACTTAAAAATCTAGAAATAACTATTTACTTATAAAAATTGTTTTGGTATACTGACTAAAACTAAATAAGATCAGTATAAAAACTGAACAGGCCTTGTTGACCGAGCGAGCGAAGCGAGCGGTGACTTTATAATTCAAGTTGGAGCGAAAAAAACAGGCATTGTTTGTATGTATGTATGTATGTATGTATGTTTGTTCCGCGATAACTCTCGAACCGTTGTTCCGATTTTGATGAAAGTTGGAATATATGTAGGGATGGTTAATAGAATTTTCAAGTTCGTTGGGCATCAAAATCGGTCCAGCCGTTTTTGAGATATTTAATTTTTTGTGAAAATAAATATTGTATTTTTAATAGTCGCGAGGTCTACGTTCGTAACGAACGACTAGTAATAATGTAATTTATTAAAAAATATATAAAAGCAACATTTAATAACCACGAGATTCAAAACATTTTTACATGAAACAAACTGTGAAATTGGAAATAATCGGAAACTTGATAACGAGCGGACTCGATTGTGCGGCTTACAATCGATTGCGCTATTACGCGAGTATTCGATTATGCCCGCCGTTGACCGCATTTTAATCTGCATGATCGATTTGGGGTTTGCTCTATTCGAAAGCATAATCGATTTGGTTGTTTTCATTTCCGAGATCAGCACATATGTAAAATGTGTGATAGTTGATTTACGAACACAAATGTAGTCCTAGACTTAACATAGTCTATGTCACTCACCCGGGATAATGTAAGTAATCTAACGATGTACCCGGCAAGGCGTTTTAGAATTATGGTTGAAGAAAAAAATTCACATACAAATATACATTCATGAACCCTAAAAACATAACTCTTTCATTCTCTAAAGTAATACCTACCTAATTTCTTCTCACTGCAATTAATTTACAAACTCGATTAATACTGGACAAAGAAATTACGATTAACATATCGAGTCATTAAACTGTCAAAATGAGCGTATTAAACGATTCGTCGGCGCCGATAAAAACAAAATCGACTTAATCACAACCAATTAATAAATTGAAATCCGTCGAGAATGCCCGCCAAAAAAATCGATCGGCCATCTTGAAATTCATTAAACCCGCGAACCGAACGCAACAAATCTGACACATGATTAGGGTTACCAGTAAAAAAACAACGAGACAAGCCATTATGGACGATAATGCTCAATGTTGCCAGATTATCAATAATTATTACAAAAAAACTACCCGATCGTATCGCGATAAGTGTAAGCGTCTTAATGCGTTGCCCATAATATTTTTATTTGTTTTGTATGCCCGCTTGTAATCTGTATCAGGAATCTTAATGCTTTCTCTTTCTTTTTGTTAACAAATGCGTGGGTGTGAGCGAGATGGGGATGGTTATTAGTCTTGTTTTGACTTTTGAACACTCAATCTGTGACATGATTTGTACAATGAAGGGACGTTTTGTCACGTCTCGCATCGATTTTTGATTTCTTAATCGGTTTTTCGAGTGACATTTACATTTCGATTAAACAGCCACGTATTTGTTTATCTATTAATCTTCTCTGTTCTCACAAGACGATTTGAAAATGCCACTAGTTTTGAGAGCAGACAAAATATTTTTACTCAATTATAATTTATATTATAGTAGGTTCTATTAGTCAATGATATTAGAAAAATATAAGAAGTTTATTCAAAAACTATTTGTCATCTTTCGAATTAGTATTGTTGATATTATTAGTATTGCTTAAATTATATTCATTTTTATCTTTTTCTTGTCAGGTTTTAACTTAACTTATATTTGGACCGTGGTCCTATTACCTACTTAGGTAATAATTATAGTTATTCGGGAAGTCTCTAAAGCATGTTGCTCCATTATCAAAAATCCAGTATCCATTTTTCGCATAAGTACCTATAATTTTAATTTTAAAACAATCAGTTTACTTAACAAGGCAAAAACGTTTCCCCATCATTACTCAAAAGCAAATGATACACTCGGAGCGTACACAGTGGTGCTCGATCATTCGGCGCGGACAAAATAATGGCGCTGTAATGGCCGACGATAGCAGAGCTTCCGCTAATTTACAACTTGAATTAATTAGTAGTTCGCCGCGAACTTAGACCTCGCGATTATTACTCGCGTTTTATTGATATACTCTGATTTCGACTTTGCTAACATAATTCAGTTCCTTAAACAAAATCTAGATGGCGTTATCAAGTTAAGAACACGCTATGGGTTTCGTTTGCTGCATAATCGCGGATCGCGGACGTTTTAATTAATATTTCAAAAACTACTGAACCGATTTTGATGCCCAACGAACTTGAAAATTCTATTGATATTTCCTACATGCCTACCAAATTTCATCAAAATTGGGCCATCGGTTCGGCAGTTATCGCGGTACAAACACATACATACATACATACATACATACATACATACATACATACATACAAACAATGTGTTTCGCCCCCAACTCGATTTAGAGACCTTCGCTCACTTCGCTCGCTCGGTCAATTATACCCACTTTGATGCTCTTGTTAGATTTATTAGGTCTTTGGTTTCATGAATTGCCTAGCTTTCTTGAGTGTTACACCAATGTCTTAAAATATCTTGATTATAAAAAAAAAAGTTTATAGTGTATTGTAGTTATATGTTTTTTTTATTTATATTCAGCCTATGATGTTAGGTGTCAACTTAATAGGAAGAGTCACTGTGTGATAAATATTAAATTTAGAAGCGAAACTTATATACTTTGCAATGAAAAATGAAAGTTGTATGCATAGATATGTTATATTCTAAGAAATTCCTACCCATACAGACTTTCTGTCAAATTTGATATATTGGGGTATGCAATTGCGATTATGCAGCGATCATTGGATCGCTGCATAGCAGTTGGATCGCTGCATATACCAGCTATAAACTAACATACACCCATATGCTTGGTTTGCAATGTCTTGTAAGCGTAATTGAATGTTCCAAACTAGACACTGACTAAAGTAGATAAATCTTACGTAGGTATTACCACGAAATCCTTAGATATAACTAAGTATTATAGTAAAAATTGGAGGCACGACTTCAACTAAAAATAATTTATAAAAAAATAACTGTGATGTGAGATTGATTACATTTTATTTGTTTAAATAACCACCTTTCACAAAAATAGATAAATAAAACAGATTTATTTTAAAAATTTGATATTTTAAATAATTTTCAAATGACACCACCACCGGGCTTAATGTAATTTCCCATTTTATAATTTCCGATGTCAGCTTTAGGCGACTTCTGACACCAGTGTTACTTAGCATACATTCGATAAGAAGACGAAGTAAGCTAGGATTAGTAGTATTCTTGATGTATGATCATTTGAACGATGTTATAATTTCCGAGGTCAGATGACTTTAGGCGACTTCTGACACCAGTGTTACTAAGCGTACACTCGATAAGACGACGAAGTTAGCTAGGATTAGTAGTATTCTTGATGTATGATCATTTGGACCATGTTATAATTTCCGATGTCAGATAACTTTGGGCGACTTCTGTCACCAGTGTTACTTCTAGCATACACTCGCTCGATAAGAAGACGAAGTAAGCTAGGATTAGTAGTATTCTTGATGTATGATCATTTGAACCATGTTATAATTTCCGATGTCATTTGACTTTGGAGACTTCTGAAACCAGTTTTGGACCATATTATAGTTTCCAATGTCAGACGATTCTAGGCGATTCACGACACCAGTGTTAAGAACCAAGAAAACGAAAGTAAGTTGGGAGTAGTATTCTTGATGTGATGATTCTTACTGTAATCCCTACCTCCATCTACCTACCTACAAACCTCTCATGCTAAATTTTGAATATAATTGCATTACCACGACGTTGCTTAGCATAAACAAACAAGCCTGTTTGATTTATTGTCCGTTGTCTTGTACTGGGTAATAGCTGGACATAAATCTGGTAAGCGTGTTGAATTGGTGAGGGTTCCGTATAGATCAAAAGCTATTGTCTTACTGCACTGCTTTCTATATCATCAGACCCCAGTAGAAGTTACCTATATAAAAACCAAGGTTCATGAATGGAAAAAACCTTTTATCTAGTAACTGGTATCTAACGAAGTCAAATTTATTTCTCTCTCTCTTTAGTCGTATTCCTCATGACTGAGGGTCGTGGTCATTATATGGAGTGAAACACACACAACGACTCTCTTGGCAATTTTAATGGAGTGGTTTGCCATTGCTGTCTCCATTTCACACATTAGCTGATAATCATCAACCAGGGTGCAGGTTTCCTCACGATGTTTCCTTCACCGGAAGCAAGTGGTGGTCGATGAAAACTACCATACATGAGTCAGATTGGTATACAAACTCATGTAGCACGGGCAGGATTCGAATCTGGGACCTCTGCAGCCACAGGCGGGCGTCCTACCACTCGGCCACCACCGCATTTCTCTACTGTACTGTAACTAGTTACTACGAGTAACTTATGATTACATATGCGGCCGAAGAGGTCTTCTTTATTTTTCAGTGAGTTATAGGTAACCCAAGTGTCAGATTTTCAAGACATCTCACACGCTTTGACGACGAAAATATAAGTTACTTTTTTTTATCAAAAAATGCTCCGTTTTAGCTTAGTAAATCGTTTGTTCTCTTCAGGTCGCATTTTTCAAACGATTCCCGTGAAATTTTGGGAGCAGGTTCAAAAAATATATAAAAATCGATAATCGAGCAATTGTTTGGAAATTTTTAAAAATGGCGAAGTTATCAAGATTTTCATATTAAAATCTTGATAGCTTCGCCATTGATAACTTCGCCAAGGAACTTTTCACACCATGTTCACAGAGGCACTACATAAAACATTAAAAAAAAGAAGGGCAGAAGATTTAAAAAAAAAACTAATATCCCACTGTTCTTCCAGGCGAGGGTTCGTGCAACAGCAACGACGGGTACAGCCAACGCACCCCCCCTGACAAGTCCCCTCCTGGATCCGACGACGACGCCCCCCGCCCAGGCTCAGCGGCCGATAACAAGAAGAAGCATAGGAGAAACAGGACGACCTTCACGACGTATCAGCTGCATGAGCTGGAGAGGGCGTTTGAGAAGAGCCACTACCCTGATGTCTACTCCAGGGAAGAGCTTGCAATGAAGGTTAATCTGCCCGAAGTCAGGGTGCAGGTAAGGTTATTTTATATGTTTTTTTTTTATAGAATAGCAGGCAAACGAGTATGCGGGTTGCCTGATAGGAAGCAATCACCGCTGTCCATAGACACCAACGACCCTAAAAAGGTAACTGAAGCGTTGCCGACTCTTTCGAGAAAGCGATAGGCTCTTTTCTTGAAGGCCCCAATGTCGAACCTATTCGGGAACACCGCTGATGGAAGCTTATTATTATTTTTTGTCTCATTCCCTCATATGTCCCATTCTTTTTAGCGTGTGGTCGTCGTGTTGTGTGTGTCGTAAGTCATGCCAGATGCCTTCAGGCGACTTGAATAAAATCTGACACCAGTGTTAGTAATAACACACTCGATAAGAAGAAGAGGCGTGTCGTCTCTGGCGTATTATATTTGTGACTAGTTATTCCCTCGACTTTGCCTGCGTGATTTTTGTTGCTCACCCCCTTGGAAAAGAAATTTCCGGAATTACTTTTTTAGTGCTAGGTACCTATTTAAAGAACGTCTCTGCATAATTGAACCCTACTACAAACTCCTAAACCCAGTTGATTCTTATTTGGTTTTCAGTACTGTTTAGATCATTTAATTCGGATAGGTTATCATAATAGTATACACGCTAATACAAATCCGGGACGAATCGTTTGAGCTTAAAATAACGATAAGTAAATTAACCCACTACATAGTCAAATCGAAATAAGTGAAAGAAAAAATTACACAAAAGTCATACAAATAACAATTTAAATGCCATTCTAAATTCGATCCTTAATAAAACTCCTCAAACTATAGCGTATCCAAACACCTCGATCCTTTGACATATTTCAATATCGCAAAATGAAATTAAACAAAATTTCAACGCTAAGTGAAATGAGAGCACTCTGTAAACACAGCAAAGGCCCCTTTTGAAAAGGGTGAAGGAGCAATAATGAACCAAAAGGGCTTATTCCACTCAATCCCCTTTAGCTTTACGAGAAAAACATATGTCACACCCGACCATGAAAAAAGAGCTCTTTCACTGAACAAAGTTGTTGGAAAAACAGGTCTTTTTAAATTGGACGCGTAGTAATTGCTTTCTTATTGGCCCACAAAAATGTGCGGTTAAATAAAAATAGTGCTTATGTAATTGTACTAGAGTCTTTGATGTGGCAATTTGTGTTATTTAATTGATATTGCCTTAACTGAAGGCTGTAAAAGTTCTGCATTTTGTATTTGTAGGTTTTATAGAGCTCATAAATATATATTTATACCGAGTCAGGTGGGGGTACTAGTTTGATAACTTATGTGAATGTGGAACTGTCCAATCTATGGCTCATTTTTTAACATGCCCCAACTGCCCTTCCTCCTGTACCTTAGAAGATCTCAATGAGGCCAACGATAATGGTGGTAGTGGCCAAATATTGGTAAAAAAAATCTAATTTTGCCATTACGACTCGAAATGATGATAATAGAGCTCGTAAGGATTGATATAAGTAGCAGCTGCTCCTTTGGGAAATTCGGGAAAAATCTATAGTTAATGGTTCTTAAATCCAGTGTGCAAAATTTTATCATGTTCGGTTAAATAGTTTAGAATTATTAAACGAATATCAAGACATAGTGACACGGGAATTTTATATCGATTTTAATTTATCCCTTCTGCTTTTTGAACGTCAGTCAAGTTAAGAGACTGAACGATTTTACAACATCACTATATAAAAAATCTAAAATGAACACTTATCCTAAAACATAAAGGGTATAACACACTTGAAAATCAAATTAACAACGTGCTCAAAACAACAATACAACTATTACAATGCTTATCGTTCTATTTATCTGCAAACCCGTATTCCGTTAACACTTAAGTCTTTAAAAAAGCTATTAAAGTAACTCTTCCTATCTTAAATCTCATCTGATCGACAAATTAGATTCTTTGTAATCCAGTCACACATAAACTATTGTCACCAAAATGAATAGAACACGACCATTTTAAAATGACCTCTGAGTTCAAACAACTATTTAAAAATGACAGATCAATCGAATGGTTGATTAAGTTAACGCGGCAAAATTGAGTTGGTATGTGATGTAGGGTGTTTAGTAGAGGGCGGAATGACTGCTATGTTTGGCTGGGTGACAAAGCTGCGAGTCCATTAGAGGACAAATAGACAACAATGAGAAAGCGATGGTAATCGAATTCGCTGGGACATACTGGGGTGACCATATGCGATTTTTTCATTGGACTTTCGTGCTTAATTTTTGTAGATTGCCTAACACTAAAAATCGACCTAATTACCTAATAAAAAAATTACCACACCAACAAGTACTTCTTACATATTTGGGATTATTAAACAGTAACTAATTAACTCCAGGGAGACCGAGAAAAAGTTATGTAAGCCCACTGAAAGAGAAGGCAGGCGTCGTGCTGTATTAAGACCTTAAATGTAAAGCCGAGAATAGGGAGGTGTGGCGTATACTCCACCGACAAAAGCACAGCTCTTAAAGAAGAAGACGAAGAAAGATTAACTTAAAAAGTCACTTTACAGGGTCACTTGTTTATTTTAAGAAAATAATACAATGTAGTAAAGTACTCTCATATAGAAATAAGATATGGTGAAAAAATTCCATGAGTTGGAAGAGCAAGGTCGTATAAAGACCTGGTCGCGGGTTCAAGTCCTGCTCGCATGGAATTTTTTCACCATATCTTATTTCTATAACATTACTAATTAACTCCAGGGAGACCGAGAACGAGTTATGTAAGCTCACTGAAAGAGAAGGCAGGCGTCTTGCCGTATCAAGACCTTAAATGTAAAGCCGAGAATAGGGAGGTGTGGCGTATACTCCACCGACAAAAGCACAGCTCTTAAAGAAGAAGACGAAGAAAGATTAACTTAAAAAGTCACTTTACAGGGTCACTTGTTTATTTTAAGAAAATAATACAATGTAGTAAAGTACTCTCATATAGAAATAAGATATGGTGAAAAAATTCCATGAGTTGGAAGAGCAAGGTCGTATAAAGACCTGGTCGCGGGTTCAAGTCCTGCTCGCATGGAATTTTTTCACCATATCTTATCGACCGAGCGAGCGCAGCGAGCGAAGCGTCTCAGTTTCCACTAGCCGAAAATTCTTTTGTCTGTCCGGATGTTATCGCCTACAGGTCGCATTTCTGAACCGATTCTTATGAAATTTTGTGAGCAGGTTCGGTAATTTTATAGAATTTTTTAGTCGAGCCAGTTTTTCGAAATTTTATAAAATGGCGATAATATATAAAAAAAAACCTTATATCTCAGCTATTTAAAAAAAATCAAAAATGTCATTAGA
The DNA here is from genome assembly GCA_018467065.1 of Ephestia elutella. Classification (NCBI taxonomy): domain Eukaryota; kingdom Metazoa; phylum Arthropoda; class Insecta; order Lepidoptera; family Pyralidae; genus Ephestia; species Ephestia elutella. The sequence continues at coordinate 11,862,371 of CM031591.1, read as the reverse complement.
CATTTTTGTTATCCTTATTAAGACGCAACTTTTTTGTATGAACAACATAGTGAAATTCAATAAAACCGCTATAAATCCATATATTAAATTCTTATACGATAGTTCACAAAAAAATCAATCGATGGCGCAGCAAAGCTTTTAATACTCGCAAATTCATTTAAGAGTGACTTGATTTATTGATTAAAATGAGATTGTTTGAATTGCGTGTATTTTTTTTTAAACTGAGTGCGTTTGACCTCTATCTTGCCTGATGAGAAGCATAGATGAGATCTAGGGTGGTATACGCAAACTGAAAAAAAAAACTCAAGTATTTATTTGGTTAATGGTATTGTATTGTGGATTGCTTTGCTTGGTGGAATTATCTTGAACACTTGAAATAAATCTGATATCAAAAAACTTCATTGTATGATTAGAATCCTATTAAAAAAAGTAATATATAAGTATATGTATATAATAGATTCGATTTCAAATTGAACTATCTTTTTTGAACTTTAATTTTGTTGCGCAAATTACATAAATATACATATAACCAATAGGTCAAACCATGCATTTCTGACGACTGACGACCTCCGTGGCCTAACGGTCATCACGCCAGACGGCCACACCAGAGGTCCCGGGTTCGATCCCCGGTCGGGTCAAGATGGAAAATAATCTTTTTCAGATTGACGTGGGTTTTGGATATTTATCTATACATATATGTATTTGTTATAAAATATAGTATTGTTAAATTAGCATCCCGTAAAGTCTTGAACTTACTCAATCTGTGTGATTTGTCCGTATATATTTATTATTATTATTTATATTATTTCGAGGCGGAAAAGGCAGGTTTCAGTCAATTTTTTAGTGGTATTGACCAACCACAAGAACTTTTTACTTTCTTTACTGCATTGGTAGGTTGGTTTCAAAACTCTTCTAAGCCAGGGACACGGTAAAATATCGGTTATTTCGTGGAAGGGCTCGCGAGGTCTACTGTTCTCACAGAACCACTAGTTTCTATATGAGAGTACTTTAGTACTAATATTGCATCTGAGATGCTCAAAAATCCAAAAATTAATACAATGTAGAATGACATTATAATGTCTTTCTATTTTTAAGACCATCCAGGCAATATTCAGATTCCAGATTCTGATTCCTATTTTTAAACATGAAAAAAGAAACACATACATTTCACTATTTTGACGTAAAAAATCAGTATAAAATATTACAACTATGTGTAGTCACAAAAATCCTAAATAGTGCCAAATAATTGCTCACTCTACACTCAATGGCTTGTCACTTATCTGTACCACGCTCGACTTGCCGCAGAAATGTGCTAATAAACGTTTTTGTACCAACCCGCCCTGTCTGCAAGCCCCTTTATAACAAATCTAACGCGCAATCAAATTGCAACTTTATCGCAACTACATTAAGCTTGTCTTACTTCGATAGCAACGGAGATTTAGTAGGCAACAGATTTCAGTTGATTAAGAACTGTATTGGTTTAAAGTTAAGGTTTAGTTTTGCTTGTAGATTAAAGATTTAAGGGTCGTCAAGAGTGAATTACTCGTTTTACGTTTGTTTAGCGACACTTCATTGTTAAACGACAAAGATATTTTGTTATGTCGCAACGAGTGCGATTATTATTTGTTTTTAACAACTTCTTGTTACGTAAAATACATATTGCATTCGTCAATCACAAATAAATGAATCTTATTTACTAAAAGGAATCCTATTTACTACTAAAACGCATTTTAGAAATTTGACACAAGTAATACCGAAGCGGTGGTGGGGCGCCCGCCTGTGGCTACAAAAAAGGTCCCAGGTTCAAATCCTGCCCATGCTACATGAGTTTGTATACCAATCTGATTCATGTATGGTAGTTTTCATCGACCACCACATGCTTCCGGTGAAGGAAAACATCGTGAGGAAACCTGCACTCTGGTTAATGATTATCAGCTAGTGTGTGAAATGGAGAAGGCAATGGCAAACCACTCCATTGACATTGCCAAAATAGTCGTTGTATGTGTTTCATCCTCCCTAACTAATAAGTAACAGTTCGTTTGTTTGTTTGTTACCTCTTCACGCTTTATCTACTGAACCAATCTTCCTGAAATGTTGCATACATATAGTTCGAAGTACTGAGAAGGACATAGGGTACTATTTATCCCGGAAAAAACACTGTTCTCGTGGAAAACTCACGTGAGTGAAGCCGCGGGCAAAAGCTAGTAGGTACCATATAATGACCACGACCCTGTCATGAGTAATACGACTAAGGAGGAGGAGGAATACTGAAACAAACCACTTCCTTCATCTCGTAAAGGTGAGTTCAGACTACGCTATAATATAATAGCATATAGTATATAGCTCATAGCACAACAATATCGCACACCATACATTGTTATGGACACGTTCACACTGTACTGTGCGATATATTATTGGCTTGCTATAAGCTATAAATTGGTGCGATGCGCTCAATGCGCTGTGCTATATCGCGCCGCCCTCCCCCCGCCCGTCCCGCAGGCGACACGAGCCCGCGCAAGCGACACGTCTGGACATGATCCTGTGCCGACACGCCGCCATGAAGCTTGCTATATGCATGCGATAATATCGCGTAATGTGAACGCCATGCTATATAGTATAGCATTGCGTCATTCTTTGCTATACTATAGAGCACAATATTATAGCGTAGTCTGAACTCAGCTTAAGGCGCGTGGGAAGCACCGGGTGACAACAATTTGCGACACCGCGGGAAATTGTGTTTATTGCGATCACATCATTTGAGCTTCATCTTATCCCCTCTAATGTCGTTTGCTGTTTTTTGGATCGTGCATTAGAGCCTTTATAGCGGTAATGACGTTTGTGGGTGATCGATAAAATAATAAAGTATTTATGTGTAGTTTGTTAGTTTACTTTACATTTAAGCGATAAAATAAAATGGTCTAAGATTTTTGGGATAATTGTTTAACCTAAAACGGGTTTTAGTTGAAGTTGGTTTAGTAGAAATTCTGAAATAATCTGATCTGTCATTTATTTCAAACTACTTTTTTACTAATTACTAAAATTAAAGATTTTTTAAAATTAATTGGTATATTTAATGAAATATTGTCGGTAAACATCACTTAAGAATAAAAACATGGTTTAAGGATTATCTCGACGCGTCAGTTTAGCGTGAGCGCAAGTTAACACCAAATTAGTTGGCACTAACTGAATTATCCGCTAACACGACCTATCTACATATGAGATAAAGATTGTGGTGCCTTAGTTTAATAAAATTATTTATTTGAATCGCGTGACGATCCTTTTTTTCTTAAATTGGTTAATATTTGTGTGTGATATATGAATTATTTGCATTCAATTGACGTCAACTTTCAGAGAGTTATGCCCGTCTTTCTCCCAAACGGATCCACTCCCAATTATTATTATTTTTTGATTCCACTCTGTTATACTATAGTCAGTCTGATAAACTTTACGATTTCTGTCTGATTAGCTGTCTCCCGTAAAGGTCGATCGGACGGGAATAAAAAGTATTTGAAGAAATATATCATACCTTTTGGGAATCAATTTAGGGGATCTAAAGGGAATAAGTTCTTTCAAATATTGTGACTTCAATTTGGAAAAATGTTGCCGTAGAGCTTCTTTCTATTTGCACTTTGAAAAAGGCTGTACTTACGACACACTTAATGTCATATTTAACGTATAAGAAAGCCTAGGAGATGTAATTTAATTGTTTCATCTTCCCCGAGAAGATGGAAGATGAGAAAAGCAAAGGGAATCAAATTATAAAAAACGTTTTTGACATATTTTTTTTCTATGTTGACATATTTTACTATTGGAATCTTAGGGGTTAGCAACGTTTTGCCTCACAAAATGGATGCAGGTACAGAATAAACAATTCCATTGTTTCAATTGTTTTAATTTCAATTGTTTACTATTCCTAAGCTAGTGTTTGTTAAACACCACAATTTTAATGACAAAAAGATCTGTAGCCACAAACCAAATGAAATATTCAGACGCATTTTCTCATAAAATTGCAAGTATTGCAAGTAAACCCGTGTACAAGTCTAGTTTAGGAGACTCAGGCGACCGGATCGACGCGCGCGAGTTAAGCACAACTTAACGCCGAGTTAGGCGACGCTAACGGAATTACTCACGTCCGAGGATGTATCTATGGAATTATGATCTAGATGCACCATTGGAAAACTATTTTTAAGTTGTTTTTGGTACATGTTGTACTGGGGTAGTTCTATTCCGGATTTTTTCTAACGCAACTTTTTTATTTCACTAACTAGTGAATCCTGTTCAGTTTCACTATGGAACTGTATCGGGAATAACATATTTTATTGTCGATATTGGTCTGACCTACATAATATCTTACATCGACCTCGCGTACTTCGACATTGAGTACTTTAGCACTGGAATACGTAGAACTCGGATACTTTAGAACTAACATACATCGTACTCACATACTTCGACATTGGGTACTTTAGCACTGGAATACGTAGAATTCGGATACTTTAGAACTAACATACATAGTATTCACATACTTCGACATTGGCTACTTTAGCACTGGAATACGTAGTACTAGAATACTTTAGAACTAACGTACATAGACGTTTCGTACTTAGACATTCCGTAGCGGAGTCATCTAAATAGTGTCATTAGTTTTACATATTTTGATGAACATGAAAATATAATTTGATTAAAACTAACGTGAGAAATAGTCATAATGATTTTCGGCGTCGGAAGTCGAAACTAGTCGGCGGATCCGGCTAACAAGACGCGTGAGTATCCGTATAAAAATCATTATAACATGAAAATATGTAAAAATAAATTGAAATCACATTTTAGTGTTATTAGCATACTCCCACAGGAAAGAGGCGTGATAATATGTATGTATGTTTGTAATAACTAATAACACCATGCTATAAGTCTTGCCAGTGAAGTAAATGTCATGCTTTAAACACACATGGATTAGAGAAGCACATAAAATATAAAGATACAATCCTCTCGATTGTGTTCAAAAGTGGGAAGGAAAAGGCTTAAATGAATTATGATTCGAAGTTTTTTTTTCGCGTATGATAGGAATGGCGAACCAGAGGGGAGGCCATTGCCCAGCAGTGGGACATTATAGGCTATAAAAAAAATTAAAGCAAATTCAAGGAGAAGGCTCAGGCTACCCAAAATCCCGTTCCGAAGAGTGATAATAAATTTCAGTCTGTTGATTTTTACACGACTGACCAAAAAAGGAATATTATGTTTTTAGGGTTCATGTAAGTTTATTTATTCCCACCATAAGTCTTGAACGGCTTAACAGATTTGATGTGATAGGTATTTTTAGGTTCCTTCCATTCCTCTGAGTGACATAGGCTATGTGAGTTGTCAGTCGTGATTTTTTATTTTTAAATAATTAGCTTGTTAATAAACAGCTTAGATTTTTTAAAGACTACAAAGTAAGCAAACAAATTTTCTTCAGCCGATCCAGTGCATCAACATCAGTGCTCGCTAGGTCGTATGTGATTAAGTTATAATAGTTATTAATTGCGAGCTAACTCGATATTCGCGCCGCCTAGGCGCCTCGCCCCTTCTAATCGAATGTGCGCGTTAACTCGTTATTGTTATTTTCGTTAGTTATTTATAACTAACGAACATCTCTTCAACGGAAAATTAACTGCAGACTTGGCTTTAGTCTAATTTGTGACAATAAAACGGTTGAAGATAAGTACAGTTAGCTATGAAGTTTGGTGTGTGTGCGCGTCTCGGTTTACTTAAGGGATTATCATCATCGTCAGCTTTAGGTATAAGCCTCCCTCTGTCTACGCCAAGCTTCTCTTCTTCTACGGGATTATTTACCACTAGCTTTTGCCTGTGGCTTCACCCGCATGAGTTTCCCATGGAAACCCTTTGAGAGGTACCCTTTGTCCTTCTCAGTACTTCGAACTATGTGTATGCGGGGTTATTCCCAAAGTACACCAAAAAATGTTTCCAAACTACTCCATGAAAAAATTAATATTTTAAATTAAGTTTCATTCTACTCCGCGGTAATATTAAAAATAATTAAAATGTTGTCAAAATACTCCACGCGATTTTGATATCAAAAAGCAATAATTAGAATAAAAAGTGTAGGTGACGTATAGTACAGTCATGCTCAAAAGCTTACAAGATTTTTATATATAAAGACAATTTTAAATAAAAGACTTTACAATTCAATAATCAACATTTATATATTCCCTATAATTCAACAATTAAACATATTCAAAAATCAACAATCAAAAACATATTCACAAATGAGCTTTTTTTACATATTTTCCACTTAAGAGATTCATGATTACTATGTAAATGTAGGAATTCGGCTTGAGGGAAACTCAAAAAGTAACTGATAAAATTAAATTTTTGAAAAAACTTAAAATATTTTCATAAAAAGAAACATCCAATTTCCGTTTTAGCGGCAAGGTTGCGATTCACATTCGTTGTACATCCATTTTAACAAGCTAACATGTAAGACACATTTTCAATTCAAACTTCCTTCCTTTTTCTCCTTAATTTAGAATCTTTTTCAGAACTTTAATCATCACGATCAATCACGATATTGTTTGAACGATTTTGTGACTGACTGTACATAGTGAAATATTTTATAATTATTTAGATGGAGTAGTTTGAGAATTGATATCAAATAACGTGCGGAGTACATTGAGAATAAATTAAAATATCTATGGAGTATAATGGGAACAAAATAATAAGTATTTTTAAATAAAAATAATTTCGTGGAGTAACTTGGGAACACATGTATGAGATTCTTATCTTTTTAGAACAAAATAATGGAGTACTTTGGGAACAACCCTGTATGCGAAATTTCAGAAAGATTCGTTCAGTAGATAAAGCGTGAAGAGATTACAAATAAACGATGAGCTATGGGCTTCAGTCGTCATCTGATCACTGCAGCGAGCGATACGGTTTAGTGTACTACCATCTTCGAGCAACAAGGACTTCCGCGCGCGGCACGTTACCCGTGTTGCTCTATAACTACCATTTATAAAATGAACTGTTTGTCAATTTTTATTATTGCTTTTAGTACTATGGTTTTCTTGAAAAATTAACCAACACTTTAGGCCTATTGAAGTTAAAATGTGTTTTGCCTTGTTCTTTCGATTTCAAATTTTGGAAAGAAAGTTAAAGATATATACATTTAAATAAAATGGGTATTCATTGTTTATGGTATAAAAATAAATTCATATTTTTCGGTAAAATAAATTCTTACACTACACCCTTTACAAGTAGGTATTTATAATTATTGTCACATTGTACATGATACGTATCTACTTACCATACCTATATACTTTAAACATCTTACTGTACATAAAATTACTAAGTTATTCCTCTTCACATCATAAAGATGTGGGACCCAGCAGCTGTGAAACAGTAGGGTGACCATAATCCGGATAATATGCGGATCGAGGGATTACCCGGTTCATGTCATTATTACCGGGTAATTTTATTTTTATAGCTCGCGATAAAGTTTACTTAGGGTTGCAATATGTTTTATGGACTACAACTAATCACTATTTATTTAATACATTCTTCATTGTTACATTGAGTCTTTTTTTAGGTGGGTTATATAACAGACTAGCTGTTTCCCTCGGCCTCGACCGAGCTTTTTCACTTATTTCGCCTCCTTAGGGAAGGAATTCTTTCTAGTTCTAATTTATTGTTTCTTGACTTCAGTTTTATTCAGTAATGTTTTGGAAGTGAGTGAAACGATTGATATAACATAGTTTAGAAACGTTGTTACAGGTTTAATTTGATTAAAGGCTATGGCCATCATGACGTATGCGTTATGAAGCAAAAAAGTTAGTTTGTAAAATATTAAAATCAGGATAAAATAAAAGGAACAAAATTACTTCTATATACTATATACTACACAACTAACTAACTAACTAACTATATGTATCTACTTTTGTTACTACTTTGTATTTCTTTTCTGTAAATGGTGCAATAAAGTGTTTATCTATCTATCTATCTATAATGAGGGTATGAGATTAGATCTTGGTAACGTCAACGTCGACACAAGTCACAAAAATTCCAACAAAAAAGACTGTTTTCATGGAAAACCGCTAACAAAAGTTGTAAAAATACTAACAGTTGCTAAAGTTTTAACCTCAAAATCATCCAATTTGTAGCAACCATCGAAGTAAAACAGTAGAAAGATCGCCACAAAAACAACGCTAATCGCCAAAACCATTACCCTTTCTTGTCGAAGGGTGGGTAATGGGGTAAATTGGTTTTCTTCTGTGGAACTAATCATGTAATTTGCGGATCCTATTATTGTTGCTGACTGTCTGTTCATTTGGCAGCTAGAACTACGTAACTATAGTCTATTTTACAAGCTTATAGTTAAACAAAAACTGGTATGTTTGGATGGAATCTTGCAACTCAATTTTGAAGCCGATATCTTACAACTAAATGAGCCGAAATTTTGTGTACACGTTTAGTTTGAATGAAATTAAATATTTGTTTTATTTAAATAGGCAATGAAATGAAATGTAGGTTTTATATAAAAATAGCACTTTTAAATCGTCATATATTTAAAAGCTAGATTAGTTAGTAGACGTCAGAAAATTATTTAAAACTAAGGTTACCGTTCGCCTCCAAAGCGCAAGTGGAGAAGGCGCAACTAACTCCACTGCTGCATTTTCTCCAAAGACGTCACTTTACTACATATGTGTCTTATGATAACATATAATAACTATGCATTATTTTTATAAGCATTATCTGATGATGCACCCAGGATCGGCTACTAATGAGGGAACTCCTCAACGGTTAACTGCACTGATATGAATTTTTTGTCACAATTTAATGTCCCAAGATCTCCCTGGTGACGAAAAAGCTTGCACCAAAATTGTTTTTTAGTAGAAAACTATTATTCCTTAACCCTTTCGTGCTATACAATTGGATTAATTTTAATGAAGTTTGGAAACGAATAGACTAATATTATGTGTATTTAAGTTATTCTTTTAATCTGAAGTTACTAGGGGAAAGGCGACTCGGGGTTTGGCTTTGGAAAAAATAAATACAGTATTCAAATAAAAATATCAGCAAATATAAGAAGTGCTTCTTAGTAGTCAAATAAAAATTAGCTTTTTTTTGTTTTTTCGTAGGTTTAAAATTAAGAATTTTTATTAAACACAAAACGGCTACCTAGCAATAAAATTTTCTGTAAAAAATAATCTGTCTAAAATAATTATGAACTAAAACATCTCGTAATAAGAATTTACTACAAAAGGTGCTTACAATAAACTTATTATAGAATTATATTCCATTGAAATCGCGTCAAAATTCTACAATCAATAGCTCAATAAACGGACTTAATCATAACCTATTATTGTTAAAGAATAATTTGATTAAAATTTGACATCTCTTTCCTGTAAAAAAAATAAAAAACAGGAAGCTAATAATAAAGTAATTGAATTATAAATCTGGCCATTTTAAATTGATCTTATAAATTCGAATTTGAAAGTGCGTTGTTTGAGAGGAAGGGGTCAAATTTAAATGGTTTGTGTACAAAGAGGTAGGAATATAATGGAGTCGTAATGTTAGGTTCCGTACGTATCATACCGGTATGGATTACGGATCGCTCGGCGGAACTTTAAACTTGATATTTCCGTTGGATTCATCTGACTTGCGAATATTTTGATGTTTTTATTTATAGCGAAAAAATTAGAGATATACTTACGTATCTAAACAAAGTATGCATGTAGATTTTATACTGTGCCAGTGAATTACGGTATAAAATCTAGTATACCTAATCGGTATAAAATAAAGGAAAATTTGCCCCCCCTTTTTTTTAAGCTGAATTTAGGATAACAAATAGTATGAATGTTAATGTAATAGGTACTTATTATTTTGATATGATATATCATCTATCACTATAATGAGCTGACCTAATAATTAATTCGGAAGGTCTTTTTACACGACTTGTCGTGTATAAAAAATAAAAAAAAATAAAAAGTGTATGTTGGGCGGTGTGCGCAGGGGTCCCCAACTATTTGAAGCGAAGACGGGCAATATCCCTGCGCAGTGCGATTATACACGGACAATTACTTTATAGAGAGCCGGATGTAATGCTCAGGATAGAGCCTCGTACTTTTGAAGTACAAGGACCTCTTGTCTATTAAGCCTTAAGTCATGGGAGTCATGGGCAGGGTGATATCATTAATACAATATGGTTGGGATAGAATATAGCATTTTATTCCATAAACACACTAGCCGCTGAGGGCGGGCACATGTTATACTAATACCAAAATCTGATAAGTCTTTGTCGCAATTAAAAGTTAAAATTAACATAAACCAAATATAAGGTACCTGGCCAGGTCCGTACACAAAACGTCTGTGCGCACTTAGAACGTTGTCCCGTTCACCATTACGATCCGTTGGGTTCGAGCACTGGTGCTGGTCGCGTCATCAAAGAGGCACGGCGCTCCTGCGACGCTCCGTTGCATGCGAGATAGTAGACGCTGGCTGGACCTTCCGAGGTTTGCGCTGAGCCACTACAGGGACATCGGATCGGGGGCGGCGATGCGGCCTTTGGAAATAAGGTTAGGATCCGTGTGTTGCGCCTTGGGGTCGCCGACGACGGGGCCTGCGCCGTGGCATGCGGTCCACGGTCCGGGAGAACCGCACCCTCTGGTGATGGGAGGACACTCCAGGAAGCGCCAATTCATATGGCCGGGCGGGCACGTGGATATCAACAGCTCATGTTCCCGACAACTTCGTGGCGGCGAATATCCCCTGTGTCCTTGCGCGTATCGCGGATTTAAAAACTAAAGGTTAAACTATAGTCCCATGACGGGGAGCCGGGGGCGGCGAAAGTGAAAAAACCCCAAGAAATTAATAATTGCTCAAGCCATGTTACATGTCGTGGCGGCCTATCCAGGAAGAGAGAGAATCGACTCGACTCGATTTGACATTCCATTTTGTCGCGCTCCGTTTCGCTTAATTCGAACGCACATCAAACCAACTTTTAAATATTCTTTAAAAGAACTAATGTTTAAATAAGGTATTTATTCGTTGAATATTATAATAATCTAAGTCGACGATATTAAAGGAGAATAATTAAAATTCTACAACAATCCTACCATGATTTCTTATTTTTTTATGATAAGAAAGGTTTGTTATGACCCAAGACGGAACGTGTGTCACTAGCTGTCAATGTCAGACGTCCAACTCTGTAGATCTCAGTTGACAGTCTAATCTAATCGTGGAATGTTTTGTTATGAATGTTTAGTTTTCAATATAATTCCGTAAGTACACAAAATCGCGTCGAGTTATTGCTACCAATGGTTTCGGCCTGACTCAAAGAACGTTTTGATGTGCGGGTCTCCCTGTTTTCTTAATAAGTATTGTAAAAACAACATATGAAGTTTGTGTACCGGTGTGTCACTTTCCCATTCAATTTGTCTGGAAACTAATGGATTTGAATGCCTGCTATTGTGGTGAGTCGAGAGCCTATCATGCAGGTAATACGCCACAGGAATAGTATCCCAATATATCAACTAATTCACCTAAAATATGACATGCAAGGTTGACCAGTTAGGAGTTCAAAATAATTCTGTAGTTATCACTACAGACTGACCAAAAAAGGAGTGTTATGTTTTCAGCGTTCATGTATGTATGTATGTATGTATGTAAGTTTCTTTATTCCACCATAAGTCCTGAATGGCTTAACAGATTTTGATGTGAGAGGTATTTTTAGATTCCTTGCATTCCTCCGAGTGACATAGGGTATATGACGTCATCATAAAAACAAAATGGCGGATTATATATGCGATAAATAGCAGACCAAAAAAATAAAATTTAATCAATCTTATCGAATGGGGTATCAAATTGAAGGGGTTTAAAAGGCGATTTCAAAAATGTATGTAACTTATATGTTTGTATGTACTTTTTGAGTAAAAACTTGTCAGTCGTGTTTTTTATTTTTAATAATTAGCTTGTTTTAGAAATTTATTTCATGGACATGAAAGAAATTTCTGAAAAAAGACAATATTTTTATGGCTATTAAACAAATATTTGAAAGACCAAACCTTATCAGCCATTTTGAGCACCTTTCCATCGTAAGTAAAAACCAATAAACACAAAACAAAATAGTAAAATCAATCAAATTAATTAAAATGAAAACACCTCTTAACAAAAATCATACAAATGTGTATTTGTAACTGATTACCGAAGCATTCAACAAAAAAGCCAACAATAGTTTATACCCACAGATTATCCATCCAATCGGTCATTCAATTCGATTGAATGCATCCAATTGCATTGAATTCGGCATTCACTGTCGGCAAGTATAGACCCAAAGACTACACATTTGTACACATTTTGCGCAAGCCATTTTAAATTCTACTTCTCAGAAATTAAAGTTTATTTTAAAATAGATTAATGAAAAGTGAGCGTATTTAGTGAAATCTGAGAATGTTAGTGAGCCGTCTTATAACAAAATTTAGAGTTTTTAGCTCTCAATGTCAAAGAAGGCTAATAATAAGGGATTTTGAATGAAAACTCCATTTTGAATGGGCGCTCGGTAAACTAAGATGTGCTGATAAGTAGTTTTGACAAAATGGTCTTTAAAATTTACTGTTTTGTTAATTCTTTTGTGTTTCGTTATGCTCTTGACTTGTTTGTGAGTTTAATAGTCCGTGTTGTTAAATGAAGTAAGTATTTTTCGAAAGTGAATCTCCTATATCTACTTCTACTCCATGTGAAAGGAATTATGATTATGTTTTCACGCCAAAGTACAAATTTTATTTTGATATGATAAAATTTGAAGTAGGTGAAAATTGAATTTGTTATTGAGTTAATTCTTCGTCCCAAATTGAGACAAAAGTACCTATATTTTTACGCGGGACGAATATCAGTGGGTCGAACAAAAAACCAACCGAAATTGTTTTCGGTACAATGTTAGTTAGGGAAGCAAATAAAATATTTTTGATACAAATTCTTCGAAAGATTCGAACAAGACGCAGTGCAGAACAATTTAGGGCTAAATTAATTAAAGTCTGCTAAATAACAGTTTAAAAAAATGCAAACTCCATTGTAAATATAAATCATAACTAATTGCGTAATTAGTCAATTACGCCGTCGTCTAGGCGCTAATTACCGTCGCTCCGTAGACTTGTACACTGCGTCTTAAGCTGCAGTCTTAAGGGGAAGCCTTGAGCTGCGTTTTGTTGAAGAAAATTTATCCGATCTGAATCTTTTTATAAGCACAGAATAAATATCTATTGTTATTGATCTTTACTCTAGTATAAGCTCGTATTTTTAGACCTCTATTTCCGTGCCTGTAAATAAATAAACAGCTTTTTTTTATTCAAACTTAAGCAACCACTGTTATACTCCTGTAATAAAATAAATTAATTCCATTGTAATTGAACTCGGCTGATTTGTTCTCGAAAATGTCGTCATAGACAAAAGTTTCCGTTAAATATTGTCATTAAAAATCATTTTCCTGCTTTCTTAATTAAACAAATAATATTTGTAATTCTTTATGCTAAAATTAAGCACTTCAAAAGTAACATGGGCAAAGACGTAGGAAAAAACTTGTTTAAAATAATTTGCACAAAAGACTTTGGCAATTTTGGCATCACCCCGACCTATCGTAAAATAACGAGCACATAGACCATACATGCGTTAATAAATTCTTAAACGAATTCATGATATGTTTTTTATTCTTGTAATTTTATTACATACTAACTAGCCTGTGACTTCATCTCAGTATCTCCAATTCTAAGCGGTATATCAAATGAAGCCTACACCAGATTTTTAATTTAAACATTCCACAATGCAACTTAGAAAACCGCATCAAATTTCTTCAATTAAAGCAGCTTTAGTATGCAACATACAGACAGATGTATTTGTCTGTCATTTTTTTTTTTTTATTTTTTTTTATTTAAAATCTAGTGGTAGTGTCACGCGGTTATGCTATGGGTAAGAAACGATAATTTTGGCTTCTATTTCCCCCCCTCCCCCCCCTATAGAAGAAAAGTTGTATGAGCTCTACAGACAAAGTTTCAATTCTACACCCTCATTATTTTGGAGCTGTGACGTTCATCAAGGCTTGATTAATTAATTACTTTAATTAAATCCCCGTGAATAAATTACCGCCTGATCGTTCAAACTGCTAAATGGAACCTGAGAGAGCGTTAAGGGGACACAGTTTCATCATTTTGATTTACTCTCTCTTTTATAAAGTCTTTTAAGGAAAACATGGCGTGACGACCTTGACTTCATCATCATCATCATCCACAGCCTTCCGTGACCCACTGCTGGGTATAGGCCTCCTTCTGTCTACGCCAACCTTCTCGGTCCTGGGCTATCCTACTCCAGTTGTGGCCAGCAATATTCTTAACATTGTCGACCCATCTAGCTGCCGGATGCCCTACGCTCCGTTTTCCGTTTCAGTGGTACAAGGATTGTTTGATGTGAGGATTGTTTGATCTCACAAGGATTGTTTGATGTGAAGAAACCTTGTTTGATGTGATCTGATACCTTGACGCTTTCCAGCCGGATTGGTCGAGCGTTTCTATGGACAGGGATAGGTGGAAGCAAGTGGGGGAGACCTTTGCCCAGCAGTGGGACAACGTAGGTTAATAAAAAAATCCATTAATTACATGGAATAAACGAGCGTGCGTCATCATATTTTAAATTCAAAATAATATTTTGCATTTTTTTTTTCTTGTGATTTAATCAATATGGATTACAATTTTGGAAATTAATACCGTTATTATCCCGCCATAGTGGGCAGAAAACGCAAAGTAAACGTCAAGTTTTTCCCTTTTATCTTAGCTTTATCGATATTTCTCAAAAAGTCGGCAGTGCATCAGTAGCCTTTTTAAGGTCCTTAGTGTCTGCGGACTACGGTGATTGCTTATCAGGCAACCCTCATGTTCGTTTGCCTCCTATTATATAAAAAAGGTATTTTTTTTCCAAAAAGCGATGTGCATTAAGAGTGAAGTGTAAAGCTGACAAATACCAAATTAAGCTCTTAGCCGGGCAAGTACGGCGGAGTTGGCGTTAGTACGAAATTTAATTAAGGATTCCTAGTTTGCCGGCGGGTTTGCGTGGAGTCGGACTCTTTTTACACGACTGATCAAAAAAGGAGTGCTATGTTTTCAGGGTTCATGCATGGTATGTTTGTAAGTATCTTTATTCCGCCATAAGTCTTGAACGGCTTAACAGATTTTGATGTAAGAGGTATTTTTAGATTCCTGGCATTCCTCCGAGTGACATAGGCTATGTGAGTTGTCGGTCGTGTTTTTTATTTTTTAATAATTAGCTTTTGGTAACTTTTATTTATGAAAGAGGTAGAATAAATGTACTAGGAACTAGCTTTTACCCACGGCGAATTCCCACGGGAACAGTGCTTTTTCATGCAAGGTGCCTATGTCCTTCGCAGTTACAAAATTAGTTAGGATTAAAATTATGAAAATGAAGCGATGGTGGTCGAATAGTTAAGACGCCCGCCTGTGGTATCCTACTCATGTCACTTGAGTTTGCGTACCAATCTGAATCATATACGGCAGTTTTCATATATCACTTGCTTCCAGTAAAGGAAAAACATATCTGTATACTATGTAATTATGTGAATAACCATACTGGATTAAGTTCGGAGGACGTTAGGGATGAAACGTATTCCGTTTTAGTTTGAGCAAAGCCTCAGTGCGCAACTAGTAATTCTATAAATCTGCAGCAACTGTTTGCAAACATTTTAATATAAAAAGTCCATTTCCACACCTCAGTACCCCGGCGTCGACACAATAAACAAATTAGCAGAACCTCGTTCCGATTCGCTTATATACATACATATATACAACCTATATACACACAGACACAGCCTGCAAAGTTGGGCAATCGCCCGACTAAAACAGGCGTTATTAGAATCGCCCAATGGGTTGAAATGCGCCCAAAACTAGCCAAATCTAGACGTTTTCAATAAGGCCCACTTTTGGCTGTCGGTGCTGGCTTAATAAGTTAATTGGGAGTTGGGCGTCGTTTGTGTTGCTATAATGAGAAGTAGATTGGTTTTGCGCAATTTAAAATATATTGGCAACTGATTCGTTTAAAATTAAACAATGTTGTTTGTTTTAGTGAATTATTTTAATGGGTATTAAATAGCTTTGTGTTGTTTATTCGATGTTTGTGTGATAAGTAACAAAAGTTCTCCATCTCTTCTATAACTTAGTGCTTGATGATCAGCGCATAATTAATGGTATTTTTGGTTAATTTACTAATAAGACTTATTATTAAGATTATCATCTAAAAATAACGATGTTAGATGTAATAAATTAAGATTTCATGTCATAGCTATTTTGATGATATCCTCTGTAATTAATTTAATATACTTTTGAATCAAAAAGTTAACCTCCCAAACCGCAAAATCAAAAATAATTACCCAAAACAGTATTACCTAGTCCCAGGAGTTAGAAATTCGAGCCTGCGTGTGACGGCCCACTGTGGGCCATAATTAGGCCGCGCACGCGCCGCCACGTGACCGAGGGTGTAATGAGAAGGATACTGTTTGCCGTTTGTTTCTTGTCAATGGCGGCAAATATTTGCAGGGTCACGGATTTTTGAAGCCATACTAATATTATACATGCAAAAGTCTGTCTGTTACGCTTGCACGGCTAAACCACTGGATTTTGATGAAATATGGTATGGATGTAGTTAAAGACCCGGGGGTTCCAAACTTATATTATAAAGGCGAAAGTCTGTCTGTCTGTTACGTTTTCATGGCTAAACCATTAGACCGATTTTGATGAAATTTGCTATGGATATAGTTAAAGACCCGGGTCAAACATAGGCTACTTTTTTTAAAACCAGCCCCTAATTGGCTGAAATGGGAGGTCAGAGTTTGTAAGAAAAACTCACAAGATATACTTTTTCCGCGGGCGGAGTCACGGGGCTACAGCTATTTTGAAACATTTTACATGAAGATTTTTTGTTTACAATTTTGAATAACTACTTGACTTGAATATGCTGAAACTAAATTAAATTTGGTGGCAGGATACATAATGAGTTCCAAAATTCCTTAGAAAAAGCATTCAAGACAATTTATTACTTATTTTCTGTAACAAAATACGTAACAAATTACCATTTTTTAATTACGCACAAATTTGCATTCGCAAACATTAGTCTTACTAGGGGTGTCAACTGAACAATCTCCAATCCATTCACTCATTCGTTCATTGTGTTTTGGAGGGTTGTCACATAATTGTCGATTTTCTATGCGGTGGGAACCGATGACAATAGGTTAAGCATTAGTTAAATGGAGTCGTTTTTGTCACGTATTTCGATTAGTGTTACATTTTAATTTGGCAGGGTTGTTTGGTACTCATTTGTGGGCAATGCAGCTAATAATAATGGGTCGTATTATTTCATTTTGAAGTTTTTATGTGCCTGTTTCACATGAAGATTTTTGAAATGTTATAAGTCAAATAAAAGTAGGACAGATGCTTTGCTTTCTACCTGACACTATCAATATAGGACTTTGAGCTTAACTTACCTCAAATGTAATAAAAACAAAATACATAAATATTATCACGCCTTTTAGCCGTGGCGGTAGGCAGAGACTAACGATTTCCACTTGCTACGATCCTTACCGATCTCTCTTACTTCCTCTACACTCATCACTCTCTTCATACATGCTCTCCGGTTATGGGTGCTCCTAATATCTCCCTTTTTAAGGTCCGCAATCTGGTCGAAGCCCATGCAAAAAACAAAATGTGTAATTCAAATTAAATTATTATTCTTTAAATAAAAACTGGTATATTGTGTATGATTAAAAGTAAGTAAGTAGATCTGTCGAAATGAAACGAAATTCTTTATTCTATAATTTATACATTTATTATAATATTACAATGATGATGACAGTTATTTTAGAGTGTCTAGTGCATAAACTACACATATGTCAATCAGAACTTGAAATGTCTAAATTCTCTTTTAATTTTCATAAGCGGTAAACCTTTTCCAAAACCTAACCTGATACAAACTGACAATAAAAACCTAACGTTCCCACAAAAAGTTCAATCAACAAAATTGAAAAACCGATCCGCCAGTAATTAATTTCCTACAAAGTTGATTCAATTTTTTAACAACAATGTCGCTAACGACTCTATTCGTTTCGTTACTAATTTATTTCCAATCGAATAGCGGACTATTGAAAACCACAGAGTCGCGGTTCGTTTAAATGTTTTGTTATTGTTTCGATTCAATTATGTTTACCTTTTTCAGTTTTGTTAAATCATCGTTATTGCTTTGTGAATGTATTTTAATGGAATAGTTATTTTGTGTAAATAATCATTGATGCATAAAATAATTTCCATTTCCTTCTAATGCAATTTACAATTTTCACTTTCTTTTTTTGTCTTTTCATGTAAAATGTTACTAAAGACGAGACCATATGGCTCGCGCTGTCAAAAAGAGCCAAGCTTTAATTTTACAGGCTCTTAATGATATGTGGCTTAACGTATCTTGCCTGATGGTAAGCAAAGATGACGCGTAAAATAAAAAAAAAATGCATATTTATGCCTAACAAACTACCATGCAGTAGAGCAAGAATTATGCATTGCTTTGAAAAAAATTAACTCTACGTAATGTACAATTATATTACAAAGTTACAACGAGCCTTCAACCTGCTAGTCCTCTAACTTTAATAAAAAGAACCAAAAGCAAATAGAGGCAACCCTAGCAAATAAAGACGCGTGCACACAAGTTAATAGTCCTCTTCTCAAACGGGCACTCGCTCGCCCAAAACAAGTCTACTAAAAATGCCCTATAGAAATTTACTAGCTTTTTGAAAAAGACCGGGCGTTTTCCCATCACTATTCTCGTCCTTATTCTCTCGCAATTACTGCCCTGATCCGCTTGGCAAATAAATAAGTAGTTATTAAGACTTGCTAAACAGAGGGTGATGCAATGGCAGAGCAGCTATCGAATTTCGTATTGGTTTTTGATGGGAATCAGAAGTTTTAATATTAGGAGCTTGATTTTTTAATTCTAATACTAGCTGGCTCTTTTTTTGCTTATTTTAAATAATGTTTTATGTTATGAACTTCTTCTTCTTCAGCCTTGCCATTTCCCATTTCATTTGGGGTCGGCCCTCCTAATCCTCTTGCGCCATTGGTCTCTGTTGTGCACCATGTCAGGGGTGAGGCCCATCGTCGCCATGTCTGATTTAATTGTACTGGTCCATGTCGTGGGCGGTCGGCCCCTGCCTCGCCTTCCCTCGGCAATATTCATAACCGCCTTGGTCATATGGTCGTCATCCCGGCGCATTACGTGGCCATACCACCGCATTCTGCTTTCGCGCATTTTTTCTTGGATGCTGGCGACGTTAAAAGACCCACGAATGTGTTTGTTTCTGACTTTGTCCCGCAGTGTCACGCCTCCAGCCCATCTGAGCATACGCATTTCTGCACAGTGCATTTTGTGCTCTTCTTGTACACGCATTGGCCAGCATTCCGCACCATACAAAAGCGCAGGTCTTACGGCTCTCTTGTAAATGTTCCCCTTGACTTTGACTGGCATTTTGGAGTCGCATAGTACCCCTGTCAGCGATCTCCATTTGAGCCACCCTGCTTGGATCCTGTGTTCGACATCATGTTGGGCGCTCGATTCACTGGTCAATATGGATTAGGGCATGCATTTCGAAATTTCGAAACTTCATAATTTCGAAATTTCGGACTATATTTGCATGCCACGTAATTTCGAAATTTGCACCTGTACATTCCGAAATTTCGAAATCTTTTTTTTTTTTTTTTTTTTATTAAAGATGGGTTTGCTTGACCACAATCTTGCCCGAGAACAGAGATGAGGGCTACGGTGTAGCGAGCTTACCCAGAAGCAGCCTATTTATTCACTCTGGTTTTGAAGAGAGTCAGGTAGTACGTGCTCGAGAACGCAGACGCAGGCAGGGAGTTTCAATGCTTCGCTGTGCGCTTTAGGAATTATGACGAAAAGCGCTTGGTGGAATGTAACCCAGGAAGGGATGATAGCCCGCAGTGCGTCTGGTTGTCCTGGCGGTATGAGCTCATGCAGCTCATGAGCACACTCCCCGAAGTACACTCGGTAGAATACCGACAAACAAGCAACTTTTCACGATGAGATAGGCTGTGGAGTATAGCGTTCGTTAGTTTTTCATCGCCGATTATTCTCTTGGCTATGCCTTCCACCGAATCCAAAGTGGCCAGTTGGTACTTCGCCGAGCCGTCCCAAAGGTGACTGCAGTACTCCATGCAAGATCGGACTTGAGCTTTGTAAAGAGTAAGAAGCTGTCCAGGTGTGAGATACCGCTTAACCCTATTGAGAATGCCCAGCTTTTTGGCCGCTGATTGTGCTTTGGATTCGATGCTGGTGCCGAAGTTGAGGTTTTTAGTCAACTCCTTGCCAAGGAGTTCAAGCTTGTCGCCTATGGGAACCGATGTACCTCGAACAGTAGGAGCCAGGATGAAATGGCTCCTTTTTGCGGTAATAGACACGCCCGTGTCTTGGAAGCGTTAAAAGTGACCAGATTACTCTGTCCCCACTGAAATACGTATTCTAGCATCTGGTCAGTTCGCTTAACCATGGCCTTTCTCTCTAGTTTTAGCTGATCCCCGTCAATCCCTGCATTGCATCTGCATACCCAACAATACCGGATGTAAGGAGGTCATTGATGTGCAGCAGGATAAGTGTTGCAAAGAGGACAGACTCCTGAGGAACACCGGTGACAATGGCCATTGGATCAGACGAGCAGCCATCAATGACCACTTTGATCGATCGTTCACTCAGGAAGTCAGCTATCTATCTAGCTACAGAGGCCAGCGGGGACGCCGTAAGCTGGAAGCTTGCTCATCTCAAATCATATTTTTATTTTATAATCGATATCACTATTTGTCGATGGACCGCATTTCTCTCTAGTCAACGGAGTCCGTCCCAAAGTAGGGCGTTAACGCTATTCTATCTAGCCGTTGATTTGGAGGCCGCAGAGTACGCACTTCTCTTAAATGATCCACGATTTGGGAAGTCTGGTAATTATAATGAAGTAATTGCCGTCTGACCTTCGCAACCCTTAAATTAGAACCTAATTAGCAGGTTCGAATCCGAGCATACACCTCTTGGTTTTTAAATCTACTTGTGTATTTCTACCATTCGCTCGGCGGTGAGGGAAAATATTCTGAGGAAACCTGCACGTTTTGGATAGTGTCTCAAATATTGAGATAAATATTCTGAATAAAAACGTAAACATGATCCAGTTGGTCTGGTAACTGGTTCCCTTGTTTAAGGGTTGCAATGCGAAGGTCAGATCATCAGATGGCAGTCGCTTTATTGTAAATGTTATAGTCAATCCTCGAAGCTCCGGCGCTCTTAGGTTTGACTAGTCGATCCTCAGGTCTGACTTAAAGTCTTAGTCAAAGCCCAAATAAAATAAGTTTTTCGGCCTCTGACTAAAGAATTTTCGTCAAACCTAGGAGAAACTAATTTGGTCAGTCAATTACATTTACATAATTTTGAAGAGCATTTATTGTTACAATGACATTTTATAAAGCCTTGGCCCCCAAATATGAATCTTATGCACTTATTTCTCTTAGAGACAGCTTTCGGTTGGGCACATCCTTAAAATAAAATTAAGAAAATTCTCTTTGCATTCTTTTATTTGATTCCTCGAAAAAAGTGTGTTTATCGTTCCGTGCTTCGTCCCTACCCTGTTTTATCTAGTATTATAGTTAGCCCAAAGGCTTTGGTCAAACCTAGGATAAACCAGTCATTCCACGAAGAGACTTCATATCGACCTTTGGCTATGACATAAATACCAGACTCGCCAAATCCTGGATTTGGAATTTGCAACCGGGAATGACACGATGATGGCTTTAATTTGATTTTACTGGTGGGGAGACATAAAATAATACTGTAATACAACATTATTTTTGACCATCACCAAAAAAAAACCGGCCACGTGCGTGCAAGTCAAGCTCGCGCACCCAGGGTTCAGAGTTAACGCATAATTTTGATTATTTTTTTGCTAAAAGAAACCGGACAACAAAGTGATCTTATGAGGGTTCCGTTTTTGCCTTTTGAGGTACAGAACCCTAAAAATTAAGTATATAGTTTCGAAATTTCGAAATTTCGTAACTAATGAACCTAATTTCATAAGCCAATTTCGAAACTGAAAATCTATGAAACTGCATGCCCTAATATGGATCCAAGATATTTGAATTTATTTACTTTATCAAGGGGAATGCCGTCTATATGAGGTGAAGGCGTATCCGCAGCAACGCCGGAGAAGTTGCAGTGCATATACTGGGTTTTCTTTCTACTCACCTTGAGTCCATTGCTTTCGAGTGTCTTGCACCATACCGACAAATCATTCTGAAGAGATTCTATAGTTTCTGCAACCAGAACAATATCGTCCGCGTATAAAAGAGTCCATGGGGCCGGTCGTTGCATATCTTTGGTGACGTAATTCATAACGGTGTTAAAAAGCAGCGGACTCAAGGTGGAACCCTGATGGACTCCTACCCCGACCTGGAACTCTTCGCTCAGACCCGCAGGGCTACGAACTCTCGTAGTAACTTTGCGGTACATATCTTTAATAATGTCGATGTACAGTTCCGGAACATTATGTGCTCGAAGGGCCACCCATATAAGGTCTCTTGGCACTCGATCAAAGGCTTTTTCCAAGTCTATGAAGACGAGATGAAGATCCTTTTTGAGCGACCTGTATTTCTCATATAGGATTTTGATTGAGTGGATAGCGTCAGTAGTTCCTGCGTCACGTGTAAACCCGCATTGATTCGGTGTTAATGTTACCAGATGAGAGAGCCTTTCAGCCATAACTTTTTCCCAGATCTTAAGAGTGTGAGAGGTTAATTTAATAGCTCTGTAGTTTCCACAGTCCGCAACGTCGCCCTTATTCTTATAGAAAGGAATGAGATCACTTTTCCTCCACATGTCTGGCATTTTACCATCCTCGATTATAGTGTTGAACAGGTTGGTCAGCCAAATCACACCTGTAGTACCCAATCTTTTCCAAAATTCGGCTGGTATTTGATCTGGGCCCGCAGATTTGTTATTCTTCATTTTTTGTATAGCACTTTTAACCTCCTGTGGTGTTACTGCTTCTATAGGCCCCGCCACACATGCAAATTCAGGCAACTTGTCCCTCGGAAACTCTTCGTTCAATAGATTCGAGTAGTACTCGTGCCACCGAGCATTTATTTTCTCTTTCTGTGTTAAGATATTCCCGTCACTATCCGAAATATACTTGTTATGCTTTATATCTTTAGTTTGGCGGTCCTTTAATTTAGCCAATTTGAATATTTCGTGATCATTATTGGCACGTTCAAGACGTTTGTAAAGCTCTTCCCGTGATGAGGCTCTCGAGCATGCTACAAGTTGTTTTGCTTCTTTTTTGCTTTTTACATATTTAACTTTATCTTCCTCTGTATGTGTGCTTTGCCAACTCTTGAAATTTTTCTTCTTTTCTCTGAGTTTTTCTTTCACAGAATCGTTCCACCAGCTAGGATCCTTGTTGGTTATGAGCTTTCCCTTTGTAATGCCTAGATGTTTTTTGGCAGCTTTAATGATCTCAACATGAAAGTCTTCCCAGGTTGTATTGGGAGTTTGTTTTTTATTTTCAGGTATTTGCATAACATTTTTCGCTTCCTGTATAAAGTTTTCGCCTTCAGCGTTATTAATATTATACCACTTGATACGCGGCGTCACTGGAAAAGGCTTCGTTTTATAATAAGAAGGTATTTTTAGGCATGCTACCAGCAGACGATGCTGGGTGGTAAGTGGCTCCCCAGGGATGATCTTACAGTCCTTGCAAAGCTTGCGCATCGCTCGATCGCCCAGAATGTAGTCTATTTGGGTAGCATTACTACCGCTTCTGTACGTAATAAGATGCTCATCTTTTTTCTTGAAGAATGTATTCAGTATTGGAAAATCATAGGTAGTAGCGAATTCTAACAAAGTTAATCCCTCATTATTGGCCGTTCCATAGCCATAGCTTCCATGGATCTCAGGATAGGTTTCAGATTTACGACCAACATGGCCATTGAAGTCCCCCAGTATAAGCTTATTTTCGTTGACGGGCATACCCTGGATTTCGTCATACAATTCCTTCCAAAAACAACTTTTCTCTTCACTAGAACAACCTTGCTGTGGGGCGTACACGGATACAACATTCAAACATGGCTGATTGTTATCCATCGCGAGTTTCACCGAGATGATTCTGTCACTAGTCCTATTCACCTTTATGACTCTTTGTTTGAAGTTTGAGTTTAGGATGATTCCTACTCCGTTCTTTGAAGTTGATTCACCGTGATATAGTAGTTGGTAATCTTTTCCAATCTCTCTCGACTTTGAACCCTTCCACTTCAGTTCTTGAACACAACATATACTTATATTTCGTCTATCTAAAACTTCTGCCAGTTCTTGGCTGCGTCCGGTCAGGGAGCCAATATTCCATGTAGCTAAACGCATCATTGATGCATTGGGTCTTTGATCGTCGCTTCGGGGGGACGCCCTAGCACTATTCACTTTTGATACACTCTGACCGTCGCTTGAGGGGGACGCCCTAACATTTGTACACTTCTTTTCCTTGCGCATTTTCATATTAGATAGGAGTGAAAAATTTGGCTTTTGTTTCTTTTACGGCCGGCTGCCACCAGACGCCAAGAATGTGACCCTCTTGGAGGGCTAAGGAGCTACCGTTGACCTTATGAGGTTCTTCCGCTACCTTCCTTTCTGTATACTCCATCCTAAGCACACAGCACATCTCCAGGCCTCAGCAGAGCCCTGTGATGGGGTTTGATTACGGAGTTTCCTTCTCCGGCCTGTTTGGTCCGCGGGGGGTATTTTATTTCCCCCCTACCCTGCATATCTGCCGAGCATTCCCCTATCCGCCACCTGGGGACGCGTTCTCTAGGGGTAAGGCTCCCCCGAGAACTCAATTTGAGATTTTGAGGTTGTTTGAGAGTTTTATGTTATGAACTTATGATCCTAAAATAATAAATAGTTAATTTGCATTGGAATTTCAGTTTCATTTGTTTTGAATTAAGCTATAAATAAGTGCTTACCTTTGTGAAAGTTTAAGACACTTTTGTGTCACCGATATAGGCGTAACACTTTGTCCAGCAGTGGACGTCTTTTGGCTAAGAGAGAGAGAGAGAGGCGTAACAGTGTAGTAAACAATTAGATTCATTTACGTGTTCATTAATTAAACATTAACTCAGAAAAAAGTAAGGATTCTGAAACGATACAACGATAAAACGACAACGACACGATAACGATACAACGATAACGATATAACGTTAAGGTAAACTGGTTAAGCCATTAAGATGTTATGATGGAATATGTAAAGAAATTCATTCTTACATACATTTGTCACAGAAAATACACCCCTGAATTTACAGTGTAACAGAAATACATTCTACATCGTCGGTATATATTCTGTGCTTCGAATTTTCTTAATTGATTTATTTGAATTGGGATTCTGTGTTCATACTTTTAAGGTTGTTTGTTACGTGTCCTCAAACTTTGTTAAGGGTGCGTTGGGAGTTAATTTAGTTGTGGATTAACTACATTTGAGTGATTGATGTTTTTCGGTCTTTTGATGCGTTTGCGGGCGTTTAGCTCCGTTCTCGGGTGAATGAAATTGAGATAGTGAAATTGAGTGAATGATTTGAAATTAAGTTAGTATTTATGATGGGCTTTTGTTTCGTGACGTTTGTTTTAATAAAGCATAGGTTTCTTTTGTTGTGTGCTAAAGTGCAAACATACTTGCATTTAGCACGTTATAAGTTACCTAGTTACGTTGTAATGTAGGTATGAATGCTTGTATCAGAGTTTTCAAAACTTAGTAGGCAAATAAGTAGGCACAACGTTTTTCTTTTCAGGTGTCAATTAGTTTCAATTTCTTCAGCGTTGTTTATTTTTACGCATTTTGCCAGATGCTTTATGGCTTGATAAAAATCTAAATCTTTATCAAATTCTTATAAGAATATAATTTTTCATTACTCATACTCTGAAAGTAAGTCTGAAGTTGCCTGAGGAGCGTGGAGAAAGTAATACTTTTCAGCCCTGGGGAGAATCGTTTTCAACTGACAGCTGTCAAATTATTAAAAAAAAACTAATTATATTTTCACGATATTCTATTAAACCATATTCCAACTTCCTATACAGCCATTCAACATATCATGTGAAATATAATAAAACAGTAAAAATATTTTGTCTGTACATTTAGTATTTTTGACTGAAATGGATAGAGGGACACTTAAAAAGAATAATAGAACGCAAAAAAATTTTTTTGGAATTTCTTGTCTGTCTGTCTGTCTGTCTGTATGTATGATCACGCTAATCTCCGAAAGTACTGAACCGATTTGAATGAAACTTTTTTTGTTGTATAGCTATTAAGCCTGGGCAATATTTAGGCTATAATTTATTTTGAAAACCGGAACACCTGATGAAGAACCTTAACAGAACAGCTAAACTATAAGAAATATGGAAATGGTGCCTTAACAAAAGTCGTTCAACCTGATGAGCATTTTCTGATGACGTATAAAAATTGAAGATCTGGAACATCTGATGAAGAACTGCAAGAGACCAGCTACACTATAACATATATGGAAATGGCGCCTTAGTAAAAGTCGTTCAACCTGATGAGCATTTTCTGCTCACGTATAAAAATTGAAGGTCTGGAACATCTGATGAAAAACTCCAAGAGAGATTTTTCATCTAAGCGAAACTCACGCGGGCGAAGCCGCGGGCGACAGCTAGTATATATATAATACCTACTAATCTGAGAGATTCGATTTCAAATTGAACTTTCTTTTTTTTTTACTTTAATTTTGTTGCGCAAATTACATACAAATGCATTTGATGATCAGGATCAATGCAGGTCATCAGATGACTGACGACCTCCGTGGCCTAACGGTCATCATGCCGGACGGCCACACCAGAGGTCCCGGGTTCGATCCCCAGTCCGGTCAAGATGAATAATAATCATTTTCAGATTGACGTGGGTTTTAGATATTTATCTAATGTATTTGTTTTATAATTAAGTATTGTTAAATTAGCATACCGTAAAGTCTTGAATTTACGTTGGGGCTAACTCTATCTGTGTGATTTGTCCGTATTTATTTATTATTATTATTTATATTATTTCGAGGCAAAATAGGCAGGTTTCAGTCATTTTTTTAGTGGTATTGAAAAACCACAAGAACATGTTTGGGCTTATGGGTAAAATATGAGACTTTTTACTTTCTTTCCAGCATTGGTAGGTTGGTTTCAAAACTCTTCTAAGCCAGGGACACGAAAAATTATCGGTTATTCCGTGGAATGGCTCGCGAGGTCTACTGTTCTCACAGAACCACTAGACCACTAGTAGCTAAATAGTAGGTCGGCCACAGAAAAAAAAAAATATGCTGGAAGCTAAAGCCGATCATTTTTTTTTCAAGTTTAGAGTTTTGTTTATGCTTCCGTATAATTCATTCATCATTTCTTTAGCTAATTCATGTTTTTTTTTTACTTTCCTTGTATTCGTAATGAAAAGCACAGTGTTTACCTCGGGTGAAAGACTTTTTTAAGTCCCTCGAACTATTGGTGCCCGAGCGATTAAATATAAGTTAAATAATCACTGGCAGGTTGCACCACTGATATTTATGAAAGAACTCATTAATGAACGAATTCTACGATTTTTCTTTGATTTAGCATCAGCCTTTTCTTAATAAATTAATGCTTAAGTTCTAAAGTAAGTTGGATCCATGCCATACTTTTATTTTCCATTTATCCTGAAGGTTAGCTGGAGCTATAAGCGTTAAGTCCGCCTTTTATACCAGATGTATTTTGGGTTTAATAAATTTATAAATAGAGTTGTAATTTTTTACGTGCTGATCTGCTTTTTATATCAGACAAGGAAAACAGTTAGTTATATTCTCTTAATCACTCTTAAAATTTTACATAACAAAAAAGTTAATAACAACTACTTTCATCAGCCATTATAATCTTTGAAGTCAGTGACGTTTGCCAGAAACAATTTCAAGTTAATAGGCCTATATTATAGCCCACTTCAAACTCAGGCTTCGTCACAACCTCACAATGGCTCCCATCACTGCCACACCATCATTACAACCTCCCCTTAACAAACATTATTAATTTTACCTCCAACAACCACAAAGAATTTCCAACTCTATCGCTAATGGAATAAAGTGTGATTCACCTTGACAATTGACTCGGACATCCGCTGTTTTGATTTCCTCAAAGTGAGTTATTGGCTAACTTTTGGTCCATGCGCTGCATCTAAGATGGCGAAGTATTTCTATCCTTTGTTCACACGTTGCGTCAGCATAACTCTGTCCTTGTTATTTTCTTGCGTAATGGAAAGAAGGCGAAGTACTTTTGTTCGTGTTTGTGTAGTGTGTTAGAGCGAGAGGGTTGTCAAAAGTCAATTTCGTTTGTTGTGTAAATAAAGAGGTATTGAACGATCGATGGGACTCGATACCTACGGTTTTGGAGGGAGAAGACACATTTACATTTAATTGTGTTTTATTTTGCAATTGGGGATAAAACGAAGAGAATTTTTTTTATGTTTTACCTTGGTAGAATGATAATTTCGCTAAAGTGCAATTAATATAGAATTCGATCTTATTTCTATGATTCTCCACTTGCTATAATCCACTCCACATCCACTCAGATCCACTGTAAAAAAATCTTCATCTGCCATTTTAAAGTGCCAGTGGTTTAAAGTTAAAATGGCAGATGAAGATTTTTGCTGAAGCTGGGTCACTAGACTTAATTATAGATAAATTAGGATGGGCCATTTTCAAAAAATAAATAAACAAATAACAACAAAGTCCTAATTCCTAATTTACAAATAAATACATAACTTACAAAATAAAAATCACAATACAAAAAAATAATAATAAATAAATTTACAATTTACAAAGATAATAAGAAGAAGCATAATCTAGGTAATCATTTATTATTAAAGGTGTTTCTTATATAATAATAGAGTGTACTGCACTACATGTTAAGCCACTATATACAGATGTACCTACTAAAATTAAAATTGTTCGTTGGCATTGGCTTCTATACGTTTTTTTTAATTCTTGGCGCGCTATTTCTATATCCACCGCAAAACGTCACCCGCCTCGACGCAGGCAGTGCCCCATAGAGCAACACGGACTCCTTCGGAGGGAGAAGCCATAGCGACATGTTTAAATTCAAATCTTTCTGGCATTTTTTGCGGGGGGAGGGAAATTCACGCAAGCGCTGTTCGGTACACACATACATAATGAAAATCTGTAATTACGACAAATTACGACACCACATATGAAAAATAAAACAATACATTGACAAATCTGTCACCACCCGTCAGATTTTTGTGTACGAATATAAGACAGAACACACATTAACATATTTTTGACTTTGTTTTCAATAGTGAATGGCAAAAATGTAATTCTGCATTATCGATGAATTATAAATTATCGAATTTCTCGGGCCTTAAACTATATAATCAATAGAAATATAAATATTTATTTGTTAAAATCAATAGCTTTAATAAAATCTGTGGAGTGGTTTAGCCGTGAGTTTAACAGTATTACTTCGCATTTATAATATTTATTGCTAAGGAGGTATGGAAATATGGATACGTTCTTATGAATGACATACCCGGGGCTCTGGCAGTAATTTGCATTTTTTATATACTAGTGATTCTATCTGTAGGTCTGACGTAGAATATGCACTTCGCAAAACGTACACTCGAACAAAAGGTGGTTTTCGCAATTGGTGCACTTCGCAGAATTAGCATAATCCTAACTATATATTATAAATGCGAAAGTGAGTTTGTTTGTTTGTTCCTTTAGACACTATCTACTGAAACAATCTTCTTGAATTTGCGCATACACATAGCTGGAAATACGGAAAAGGACATAGGGTACCTTTCATCCCGGGAAAAAGCACTGTTCCCGTGGGAAATCCACGCGGGCGAAGCCGCGGGCGAAAGCTAGTAATAAATAAAACCACAGTTGCAAAGTTATCACGTTTATTAGTTAAGTACCACAAAGACAAGAAAGGAATACTTATAAAATTTAAATTATCTAAATATAACTTAACTATTTCTAATAATTTTCTCTTGTTCAATTTAGTCTTGTTCATCCGAGCTGACTAACACCATTCGTGGAAATCAGATGCCTTATAATGAGCTAAACAAACGGGACTTGTCTTTTTGGCATCCCAGGTTTGCTAGTTGTTGCACTAGTTTTTCCATACACACATCTCTAAGTAGGTATTTTTAGGAAAGCTGTAATAAAATAAGAAAATACACGTTACAACATATAACAATTTAAAACTATACCTATCGCAGTTTATCGATACAGGACTACAACACACAATGTAAGCAAAGTAACATCACTAAATCTAGATGTTGGACGGAATTATCACTCGACAAATCCGTGTTTCTATAGGCGACTGGACTGATGTTGGTAAACAAATCCAACAATGACATTATAATAAAATGTATGAATTTTTGTTTAATTTATAATCATATGATAATAATTTACTTACTAGAGAAATGTAACACCATCTTTCTGTAAAATAGATGTCCCAGACCTCTTTTTGCAGCACAAAATTGAACAATTCGGAATTTTTTGTATTGCGGCCTATGTGTCATTCACACTGACTGATGGATTCTGTCTAGCGAAAAGTCCGAATGCAAACAGTTTTTATAAACGCTCAAGTCCACCTGGGCCTAAGCTTTGCCAGAGGGGAAAGACATCTATGGCGCCTCCCTTCCGGGCCGCGCGCGGAAGTCCTTGTTGCTCGAAGCAGTGCCCACATTCGCAGATCGTCAGCGGTGACATATGTCACTGTCATCGAACTCACTCGTTCTATCTTATCCTTTTTTCTTATAATTGGACAGGAACAAGTCTATTGGAAATATTATTTTAATTTTTCTTTAATTTGGGATCTTTGCATTTTAATAGAAGGCAGAAATGTTGTAATATTTTAATTACATTTATGACATCCTAACTAATATTATAAATGCGAAAGTGAGTTTGTTTGTTTGTTACCTCTTCACGCATTAACTTCTGAACCAATCTTCCTAAAATTTTGCATACACATAGAAGTACGGAGAAGGACATAGGGTACCTATTATCCCGGGGAAAAGCATTGATCCCGTGGGAAATTCACGCGGGCGAAGCCGCGGGCAAAAGCTAGTCAACTATAAATCAAATCAAATAGCGCGCCCTGTTACACACTTTTGTCTTTTTTCATGAAATCTGTTCAAAACATCGTTTCAAATATACCTATTCGCTAAGTAACTGGACCTATTTCTCGTTCTAACCAACCTAACCCTTTCGACGAGAATTCACGGTTCCATCAATTTAAAAAAAATATTTTGCTGTCGTTGGTCCCTTTTCAATTCCACTTTTGTTTTTGTTATCATGCCAAGTCGTTATTGATTGTGACAGCTGACTGTTCGGTTTTCGAAGTCGGAAAAAACGTTCCGATATCTGTCAGAATTTAAAAATCGAATGTTTTCTTTTTCAGTAGTGAATCAAATGTCCTGTGGTATATATAGATAGGTGATAGTTAAACTTATGTGTTGAAGGAGTTATTTAAATTATTATTATATTGCATATTTACTTATTTATCATATTTCAAGTTAAGAAGCAATCATTAGATAATTCATATTTATATAATACTAGCTTTTGCTCGCGGCTTCGCCCGCGTGAGTTTCCCACGGGAACAGTGCTTTTTCCCGGGATGAAAGGTACCCTATGTCCATCTCCGTACTTCTAACTATGTGTATGCAAAATTTCAGGAAGATTGGTTCAGTAGATGAAGCGTGAAGAGGTAACAAATAAACAAACAAACTCACTTTCGCATTTATAATAATAGTTAGGATTTTCACTGAAGGTACGTAGTACACTGTGCTGAAGGTCCTATTTAACTAGATTTGATGTTACCTACTTAAATATATTGTGTTTTTGATATCTTAATATTTTTGGGGAAAACTTACCATTATAATTGGTGTAATACTAACTTACGCGACTACAATTACCTATACATCCAGTTTTTAAAAAGAAAACTTCATAAAACACTTTAAAACTAACAAAACACATTGCCACAGTCTTCAAAAGCAAAGAAAATCAATAGAAAACAAATTTAAATAAAGAACAAAGCCGTATTTACACGGGCCCAATTGAAATATCTTCCCAAACAAGCTTAAGTCGTATATCCCGCTTTCAATTCGTTCAGAAATCTCCGAAACATATCTCGTTAGGGCGCGGAAGTGTCAGTAGCTACCCCCTCCCCCGCCCCTCCGCGAGAGAAAAATAAAGAAAGAAGAGAACAGAAATATCGAGCCTTTAAAAAATATATGCTTAACCCTTCGACTGCGGTATCTTGGTAAAGTTTTAATTACACGGTAAAAAATCAAAAGCGTGGTGTCGGACGTTCGTCTGTGATGATACAGTGTGGACGAATTTTTGACATCAATAATTAGGCAATTTAATTTTAATACTATTTAATTTCTTCTTATTGTCTACCAATTTCTATCAATTTATTATTATTGTTAAATTTTCTATAAAATTGTTAATTATATATTATTTTATTTAATTTTATTGATTTAAGTAATTTCACACACAATATGTATTGTTTATGCATAAATAACTATGAACTATGATATTTGGGCCGTATAATTTTGTATTTCAGTCTGTCTGAGTTATGTATGTGGGATCAGGTAACAGCGAAATGGCCAGAAAATAATCTTACTAGTGTTTTTTTGAAAACTTCACAAAAATACAATCTTTTAAAAATGCAACCGTGATCGTACAAAGTCTTCATCTTCATCGTATGCTAAACTCAATCTAATCTGCCTCGCATCCGTCTTCTTTCTCTCTCACATATCCGTCCCTCTCATTCTCAACGTTCGGCTACACATGATGATAATTCTTTCATACAACCTGTCATATTCGGATACGTTCCATTCCCACATGTATGGTACTTTTTATACACCACCCATTGCTTCTGGTGAAGGAAATCACCGCGTGGAAACCTGAATTCTACTTACTTGATGAGTAGTTGATAACTAATGCGTGAAAGGGATCAAAAACTACTTCACTATAATTGCCAAAAAAGTCGTTCCGTGTGTTATTACACATTCCACGTTATACCACTGACAGAGCTAAACTCGTAAATAGACAGGAGGTAAAAAATCAAACGTGTATAATAATAATTTCTCTATTTACAAAGTGAGTCTTATAAATAGGGTACTAAAGGTAGGTTTACATTAATTTGATATAGGCTTGTTCACCTTTGATTGGAGACTAGCACCCGAAATAGGTTCCTAGGAATATGTGATACAGGTAGCTAGGCCCTTCTCATATTACATCGTCTTGGTATTTTGTTTGTTTGTAGTATCTTTATTGTACTAAGGATACATAGTTAAAGTAACATAAATAAAAAGTTAATACAAAGGCGGACTTATCCCATGAAAGGATCACTTTCAGTCAACCAGCGATAGATTGAGAGGATATATTTACCCAATAAAAGGGCAGCAGTAAGTACGTACAAACAGAAGAAAAGGGTAAAGAGAAATAGTATATATACATAAATATTATAATAATACATATACCTAACATATATAATACATATGACTACTTACGGAAAATTAGAAAAATAACAAAGAAAAGACTAGCTTAAATGTTAGAAGTAACATGAGAAGATTTAAAAAGTTTGGATTTGAAAGAAGATAGGGAAGGAGCCATTTTAATATCGTTATTTTTTTTGCTGTCATGCATGGATTATTCCTCTGTATCCTCTCATTTTGTTCCTCGGTACGCCCCGCTCCGCGCCGCGTTTCCGATTTAATAAACTGAACTGTCCCTGAAGTTCGGAGGGACTGTATCTTTTGTTGATCGCTTTTGGATAGTTTAGGTACCTATTTTTAAAGCACCTATTTGGAATTGTTTAGTTATCTCGTTAATAAGCTTAATTGGTATTTATGTAGAGTTGAATTTCTACAAATACTCTTATACCATTACTACAATAGTAGAGTGTCGGCATCTGCCTTCCTGTTTCTTTCATAGTGGACTACTTTCCAAGTATAGGTATAGCTTGCTGGGGCTGGATGACTCAAAACACTTCGATCGTTGCACATATGTATTTATTTGACTTGGTACAGTAGAAAAATACATACTTATGTGGTAACGTGGTTCTTATAATGCTATGCTTCGTTATGAAGGTGCGGATCTGACATGCCGTTTTGACATTAGAAAGGCACAAAGTTAAACTAACTGCTGGATTCCAACATAGAGTTACTACAGTATAGATAGTTATCGGCTATATCTTGCCAAGATTCTCATGATTCAGCGAAGCAATGGAACTCCCTGCCTGCATCTGTGTTCCCGAGCACATACAACCTGACTCTCTTTAAAACCAGAGTGATTAGGCTGCTTCTGGGTAAGCTCGCTACACCGTAGACCTCATCTCTGTCTTCGGGCAAGATTGTGGACAAGAGCAAACCCATCTTATATAAAAAATATATATATTTATTACTTTTAAACAGCACTAATTAGTTAATTACATAATTATGTACCAAATAATGTACCAAAATGCATACAACACAATCAATTTATTTTATACAAAAGTAGCACCATTAATCTATATAGCTCATTAAAACCGCTTCATTCCCCATTAACATACAACTCAAAATGACCCATTTAAACCCATATTACCGTCAGCATCTTGTGACAACACACAGCCACAGAGCAAACACAGTTTAAATAACATTAAAATTGCAGAATTAAACCTTATTTCTTCGCATAAAAGATCAAATTGCAAAAATGAGTGGTGTTAATATTAAACGCTATGTGCTCAATGAACTTATTGAATATTAAGCCCTAATTCTAGAGAATTAGAGTGCAAATTTGTGTGTGCCTCTCAAACATAATTTTGGTGATGAATTGCCACGCGCCGCCCGCGGGTTAACACGCTCGGCTGAAAATTTAAAAATATTAAACTTCAGGACATTTATAGAGATGTTAGCAACATTTTAAAAGATTAACGGCTCTTTGCCAAGTTCCTTTTTGGATGCACAAATTTATAGAAACTATATTATTAGGTAGATTGTTATTTATCATAAATATAATACTCTACTTTATTCAATAAAAAAAAAGCGTTTAATTTAGTAGTATTACTTCATAAATAAAAGTACTCACTACAAATAATTAATTAGATACACATAACAATTATGCGAAATTAATAAACATATAGGCAATTTACTAGCTGCGCCCCGGGTTTCGCTCCCGTGGGAATCCTAATCCTAACTAATATTATAAATCCGAAAGTGAGTTTGTTTGTTGGTTTGTTTGTTTGTTACCTCTTCACGCTTTATCTACTGAACCAATCTTCCTGAAATTTCGCATACGCATAGCTGGAAGTACTGAAAAGGACATAGGGTACCTTTCATCCCGGGAAAAAGCATTGTTCCCGTGGGAAATTCACGCGGGTGAAGCCGCGAGCGAAAGCTAGTTTTGGAATAAAAAGTACCCTATGTCCTATTCTTGGTATTTTTCTATCCGTGTACCAAATTTTATCGTAATCCGTCCAGTAGATTTTGCGTGATTGAGTAACAAACATATTCCCAAACTCACATCCAAACTTCGCATTTATAATAGTAGGATTCATAATATTTATTAAATTTTCCTTTATTGTAATATATTTTTTTAAGCGTAATGAATATAATATGAATCAACCATGCCTAATTAGTACAATGATCCAAGTATTAACAGCTCTATACATTTCTTAATAAAACCGTCTTGTATATCGCTAGTCTAATTAGCGAACAATTCCAAGCACGGAATGCTTGCCCTTAACTGCCTTAATTTCACCCCAATAACACGCTAATATAGTACACCCCCACCCTGAGGCTTCAATAATTACTTTCTACCATAGAGAAAAAAAAAGCCATTTTTTGCTTTCTACAAAAAAAAAAAAACTAAGACTAAGTAAAAAATGTCATAATTTTCTAACTTTGTGCTTTCTATTCAAGTCAAAATTTTCTTAGATCACGGAATTCAGATTGTATCAATAGAAGTACCTAACTTAGATGCGTTGTTTTGTCGCCGCCTGTCATAAGCCGCATAGGACTCAGCTTCTTGCCTCACTCACAAACAATCAATCAAATTATTATTTTGAATAATTACAAATTTTATTCTAAGTCTATGTTTTGAATTGAAGACGACAATTCAAATATCATTTTAAATTTGAAATTTCCGGCAGATAAACCGGCAGACACTAAGGGTTATTTTTTCAATCATCGAATAAATGTTATCAACTAGTTAAATTATAGAATGACTAAAATAAGTTGACTACTGCGTCAGTTGCACTGTAGGCATGTCATGACCCTACAATTTAGTCGCTTTACACATTATCCGTCAGATAACAATTATTTGATGATTGAAAAATTAGCCCTAAGATAAAGGGAATTTAATGAAAAAAAGCATGAGAAAGAAATAAAGTCCAGATAAAGTTGTAAAATCGTAAGCTCTAGGTTCTAATGACCCTTTTTTAGAAATTGCCATCAAGCTACAAATAGAAAACAAAACTATTAAAAAATTAGTGGAAAGCCCAATCGTGGCTGCTTGTGACGATAACATCAGCTAATAAAAATTAAATTAGTCCAACTGTGACTTTATGGGGTCACGTGATGGCTTACCTGTTTTGGAAATAAAGCTAAATGTTGTTTGTAATATATCAAAAAGTTCAGTTATAAAGAAATATGAAATGGGGCGCTGACTTTCAACGCATAGATGAAACTGCTGAATGTAGAAACTGTAATTTTGCAAAAAGGATCTTTAGGTACCTATATAGGTACTTATCACTAAGAAAAGAACCGGAAATTCCACCCCTAAGGGAGAGAAATGAAAGTAAAAAAATGTACCTAAAT
The DNA here is from genome assembly GCA_018467065.1 of Ephestia elutella. Classification (NCBI taxonomy): domain Eukaryota; kingdom Metazoa; phylum Arthropoda; class Insecta; order Lepidoptera; family Pyralidae; genus Ephestia; species Ephestia elutella. Next base: position 11,825,410 of record CM031591.1, on the reverse strand, counting down.
TAATTTTTCATAGTTGTTTGAAGAACTATACTTAACACATTTTTTCTGGATAGTGCATTTGATTCTTCTGAATGCTTTTATAAATGTTAAGTAGTAAAAAGCTTGCTATATATGTACAGTATAAGATACCAAACGAGGGTATTATACTATACTTACAAAAATAAATAAGAAAACTTTTTATAGGAAACTTGGTCTTTCTACACATCAAATTCTATGAAAAATTTCATATCAACCATAAAAAGAAAAACTATACCTTATTCTACTTTATTTTCCTAGAGCGTTTCTATTTCTTGTCAATTTTTTGAATTTTGCATTTTGCCTAGGAGCTCTTAGTAAAAACTACTTATAAAATATCTATTTAAAAGTCTACAATAGGAACTTTTAAAATAAAATCATTCCTAAATAAAATCATTATTAGATCAACCTATTCAATTAGCCAAAAAAACATACACACACATGTTACCAAAGACCGACTAAACGATAAACTAAATAATCAAGTTATTACCATCAAAAGTAACAAATAGACAAACAGCAGGACATACTCGAGACAAATCAAATCATATATGTACTCAAATCAAACATTCAATTTCTGCACTCGATTCTGAGCGCGCCAAATCTGACATCTGTCACATTGGGCCGCCATTGTTTTGACGTTTTTACTTTTTTATTTGGATGCGACAGTTGGCGAAGGCGTACCCTTGTTATTTCGTTTTGTTACATTCGTTTTCATTCAATTAGTGACGAATAAGATGTGGCATTATGACAAAAGTTACGTTGTAATTTGATGTTTTGGTAAAAGGAATGGGATAACAAAATGTGTTTGCTCGCAAATGTAACAATCCCTTGTCTGGCATATAATACTCCTAAACTAGTCGTTCGCTGCGAACGTAGACCTCGCGACTATTAAAATACAATATTTATTTTCACAAAAAATTAAATATCTCAAAAACGGCTGGACCGATTTTGATGCCCAACGAACTTGAAAATTCTATTAACCGTCCCTACATATATTCCAACTTTCATCAAAATCGGAACAACGGTTCGAGAGTTATCGCGGAACAAACATACATACATATATACATACATACATACATACAAACAATGTGTTTTTCGCTCCAACTTGAATTATAGCCCTCGCTCGCTTCGCTCGCTCGGTCAATGAATTTTTAATAGAATTTTTCAAAGCAGACCTGTTAGTTTAGTGCATTCACACAAAAAAAAAACATTAAATAGTTCCCAAGAGCATCGTGCAAATTGATACATTTATTACTTAGACCTAATGTTACAATAATAACCCGTGGTCCATTTAAAAATTATAAGGTAAGAGATAGATTAAATTTATCTTTAAATAATACTTGTACCGGGCGATACGAAGTTTATTGTATATAGCAATTATGAAACGCAAAAAAACAAAATGTTAAATTTTAATTCAAAAGTAAACAGCAATCAAGCGATAGATCGTCTTAAATGTAATTCATAACTCGAAATTAATGCCGCGCTAAAAGTGCAACAAGCAGAAGTAACAACTATTCTTAAACAAACAACAACACGACACGAAACAATTCAACAAAGACAAGCACTAAACAATGCTACTTAATTTTTGATACTCAGGGGTGAACCAGTAGTCGGCCGTATCGCGCCAGTTTACGTCAAAGTTGACTCGCGTGCACGAACTTATTATATCACAAACAAACGTTAGAAATTAGCCATTTACTCCTGTCGACTTTAATTTTTATTTTTGTGAATTAATAAAACATTTTTCTCTACTTATCTGCGTTAATTAATGCAGCTGTTTGTAACATGATTTCGAGTTTTGATTAGGCTTGTAATTTTCTTTGTTTTAATGAGTTTGAAGCTTACGAATGATTATGATTGATCATTAGTCCTATGACCTTTCTCGAAATCACACAGATGGCGTCTTTTGCCCTCGGCTTCGCATGCGTGTATTTCGTTTATCATCCATTTAGGGGTGAAATTTCCAAATTCCTTTGTTAGTGTTCGCTTACGCTATATTAAAAACCTCAACGTTCAGCGGTTTCATATAATTATGTGTAGATTCGATGGTGTTGATGTGTTGATATACTGATCAGTCAGCATCCAATTTTGTATAATACTAGCATAGGCCTGGAGTTTTGTTCCCGTGGGAATTTCAGGAAATACTCTCTTAGTGCTTCTCTATACTCCCTAAGGAACCTACATGCCAAATTTCAGCTTGCTACGCCCAGTAGTTTTGGCTATTGTCTGTCAGTTAGTGAATCAGTGATGGAAGAATTTTATATCAGTCACTCAGTAACAGAAGAATAATTGATGATTGATGATAGAGGATTGATTGCTTTTATTCCAGTACGTATTCTTAACAAATCCATTTGAATTTTCCAAAACTTTCCCAACACACAACAAAATTTAACTTGCCGATTTCCAGTCACCGAGAGATGGGCAACAACCCGAGACTTGGTTAAAACCTAGTTATCACCCGTCCATCCGAGACCGTCGTCCGAATCGTCCCGTCCAAACGTCCGTCCGTCCATTTCAGTCCATACATTGAAGTGGGTGATAACTGGGTTAAAACCCAGTCTTGGGTTTTAACCCGGATGGTTACCCATCCACCGTGTCGCGTGTCGGTAAACTTTAATACGTGTGATCGCGACCAATAAGCGTGAAGTATGGTGTCTGCCCGTGCCATCGACTGCTCGAGGCGGTTTATAATGATATTGGGGTATCATGATTGTTTAATTGGCTAACGTTTTAGGAATTTTGAGGAATTCAAGTCGGGTTCAGTTCAAGTTCAGGTCGGGTTTTCGGCTAAAGATAATTTCTTTATTGTAACAAGAACCACATTTTAGTAAAATACATCATAAAAAACTAGTTGTTAACAAAGATTTTTAACAAAAATTGAAACCAATAACTAAAATTATTTTTGGTAGACAAGTATGGTTTAAAAAGGGTGAATCATGTCTATTTTTGCCAGACTTCAATAGGAAAGATAGATAGATAAATCGTTTATTTGATGATACAAGCACACACATACAAAGAAACAAATATTTTGTTTTATTTTTTCTCATACAAATATTCGCATGATTTTGCTTGCTGAAAAACTGACACCAGTGTTAGTCAGTCTTTTAAAGCTTGATACTGGTGTCAGTTGTTTTTTGTATAACATCTAACTATAGCGACGTTTTGCTTATGCGTTTATGGTTATACAAATTACACATTAGCACAGAATTAATATTAGTACTACGTACAGAAAGGAAACTCTCTGCCCCTCCCGCAATATGGCACACCCCCGCTCCTTCCGCACTTCTCCCCCGTTCTTGTGTAACTGTCATAAAAGGTACTCTGTGGTAACTGTGGGACGTTCGACTATGAAAACGCACACATTGACGTGTTACTGACGTGTTCACGGATATACAGTTTCATTTGTAGTAGTAGTAGGCATATTTGACGCGCCGTTTCTATGAAGCGCCCGCCCTGTGACATTAGTGAGAAGTTTGGGGTGCAAAGGTTTATTAAAAAAAAACAATATCTAATTTCTAATTGTAAAAGTTACTTACGTTTTGAACAAAAGTTCACATGTTCGCAGTTCAATAAACGTCATACCTCGAGACTGCCACCGTTAACTCTCCATCCACACTAGAAAACTGTTTGCTTTTACGATCCCTATATTACCATTGTTAAACATATTTAATACTTTTGACAGGTAAGCTATCAAATGTTGCATGTTCGTAACCTGCTGTCTCCTGAACTGAAATCGAAACGATCACGCGAACACCGCGTATTTTTATTCTGTGACCCCCCTGAATATATCATTTCACACTACAATTTGACACTACATTCACATCACATATCTCTTTTACTTGCAACCAAAAATGGACTCTATGACATTGTCAATAGGAGTCATATTGATTTGTTTTCGAAACGAGTAGGGTAGTTGGTACAGTGATGGTACACCATTTATATGATTGAGTTCGTGTTCCACGTTTTAACGTATTCAAAGTTAGTTTTGTTATGTCTGGCCTCAAACGGCTTAGAAGTGACGTGTTCTGTCTCTGATTTATTGTCTATGCGCAGACTTTTTAGGGGTTTTATTGTACCATAAAGTTTCACGTCCTAATAGACGGTGGCACATTAATTAGGCAAGTTTGTGACGCCCTTTATTTTATTAATAGGTGATTTACGTGACTAGGAATTAGGAGTTGGTAATGGCTTTAAAAGGGTATTTGGATTTCATTCTGTTTAGGTAATAATAAAAGCAATAATGTCAAACAAGTTCAATGGCATGATTCCAGCAAACCTTCATATAGTTTGCCAAAATGCAGCATCCCATATAAAGATCATTAACAAAGGTCTGCTATAAAAAAACATAAAGGTAATCTCAAAAACTATACATACAACTTGCGTACCTTTTTAAATCCAATTTTACTAAGTATTTGTTAAAAAAATTAAAAATCACAATAAAATGGAGTTGCGTTCTTGAATTTGTTTAAAATTTAGTTGTCCTATTTTTACATTATTTTTTTTTGTTTTGGTCCATTTTTCCTGTCATATCCCCAGTCACTTGTTAGTATCTACTATTGGTATTCCTAATACCTCCAACTATTGTTTGTTCTTTCTCTGCATCCATCAATGTGTAATATTCCAGAGTTCACATTCATTTTCTGAGCAGTCGTCTAACTTCACATCGCACTAAATTATAAAATAAATAAAATAAAAAATAAAAAAGCCTTTATTGATCCGATTCACAGTTGTTTGTTTCTTATATAATAGTGTTAGTCTATTCTTTTTTAGTAATGATTTTGTTAAGTATATAGGTGTTAGTGTGTTAGTGTTCGTTGAGAATGGATCCCTCCAGGGTATAGGCCTCCTCCAGTATCCTCCACTCCTCTCTGTTTTGTGCCTTTTGCATCCAATCCGTTCCCGCCAGGGCCACGACGTCATCCATCCAACGGGCCCTAGGCCTCCCTTGGCTCCTCTTTCCGCTAGGACCTTTCCAAGCAGTCGTTAGGATTGTCCACCGCCCATCCCCACACCGTGCCACGTGTCCTGCCCATCGCCATTTCAATCCTTTAGCATGGGAGAGAGCGTCGATTATTTTTGTTTTTTTTTCTTATAGTTTTGCATCTAATTTTGTGAATTTTCCTAATGTTCAGAATACTCCTCTCTATGGATCTTTGGCAAGTATTCAATTTATTTTTAATTTTTTGGGTATATACCCAAGTTTGGCATCCGTAGCTCAGGGTTGGTAGAAGGCAAGTATCCACAACAACTTTTTTTAAAGGCATTGGGTAGTCACCTTTGAGTATTTCCTTGGCTGCCCAAAATTTGTTCCAGGTTATGGCAATGCGTCTATCCACCTCCTCCTCCACGTTCTTCTCACTGAAAGACACTCTTTTACCCAAGTAGATGTAACTGTCTACATAATCCAGCTCTTTATCATATAAGAGTATTGGTCGTTGGGGGGCACAATGCCCAATGGCCCATAATTGATTTTCTTGGAGTGGACTGTGGAACCCTGTTGAGGTCGACTTTCGGATGGCAGTGGTGTTTGCACACAGTGAAAGATGGTAAATAGCAGCAACACTGGTTTATTAGCACTATATCACATTCGGTACACGACTTTATGAATATATAATAAATAAATTAGAATATTAACGAATACACGTGTGTGTCGCACGGAGACAAGCGGAAGAAGAGGACATCAGGACATTGGATTGTACGAGCGAGACAGCAACACGTCAAAGACAACAAGTTTATATTTTAAATTTTAAAGGTCCTGGTAGGACGATGTTTTTATGTTGTTCTCAACATAAGTTGCGGGCTCGACCACAAAATATTTTACAGAGTTACATAGCCTAATCACAGTTACATGTTTTGTGTAATAAGAGTTTATATGAAATATTATATAATGCAAGAAACTATTGCTTACAGACTTATTAATTTACTCGAATGAAATTAAGAAATGTTTTCTAAAGAAAGTTCCTACGTTAAGTTTTATATAGAGTATATAGAACAAACATATAGAACAAAAAAAGAAGAGTATATAAAGCTAACGTTAAATTAACTTAAATACAGTTACAGTGTTCCATTTCAATAAATTCTAATTAATGTAGAGAATATGGAATAGGCAAAAAAAATGTAGATATATAAAGTAACACAGTTATACAGCTTACTCAAGTGCTAAGTTGACGTTGTGTTTCATTAAATAAATAAGTATGTATATAAATTACAAAAGGACAGGTAACTTAAACTATAGGTAACAAACATATCTTTGTAATAGATCTATTGTGCTTATAGCCATTAGCAGTTTTAACCTCTATGACACGAACTTTCCCGTCCTTCCCAGGGAACAGGTTTGTAACACGAGCCATTGGCCAGTACAAGGGTTGCAAATTATCATATCGCAATATAACTAAACTACCTATGGTGACATTGGGCATGTCAACACGCCACTTAGGTCTACTTTGCAACATAGTAAGGTAATGTTTGCTCCAAAATTTCCAAAAATTTTGTTTCATGCTTACAGTTATATTCCAAAATTGAAGCAAAGACTTAGGACTAGTCAGATCACGTTCTGAGTAGGTATTAAGAGGGGCACCTGTCAGAAAGTGACCCGGCGATAAGTAAGAAAAATCATTAGGATCAGAAGTTACAGCTGTTAAAGGGCGAGAGTTTAAGACTCCCTCTATTTCAACTAATACAGTGTTGAGTTGTTCGTATGTTAACAATGCCTTTCCTACAACTCTTTTTAAATGATGCTTTACACTTTTCACTCCCACTTCCCAGAGTCCGCCATGTATCGGGCTGTATTTAGGAATAAAGTGGAAATCTATTTTTCTTTCAAGAGCATAAGCTTGTACTTCAGCCTGGTGACTCTGAGAGGCGAGTAAGCGATACAATTCATCTAATCGGTTCCTTGCCCCCACAAACGTAGAGCCGTTATCGCAATAGACATCGCTGGGCAAATTGCGCCTAGCGATAAAGCGCTTGAAACAAGCCAGGAAGGTCGCTGTTGTTAAATCAGAGGCAAGTTCTAAGTGTATCGCTTTAGTGGTGAAGCAAACAAACAAAACTATGTAACCTTTCCCTATAATCGGCTTCCTTATTCTGCTATTTTTGACAGATATTGGCCCAGCGAAGTCCATCCCGATTTTCTGAAACGCTCTGCATGCAGCGGTGACTCTAGCGGCAGGCAGCGAACCCATCAGCTGAGTTGTCGCAGCAGCTTTCAATCTGAAACATATTACACACTTATGCAATATCTTTTTGACTGTGCGTAGACCATCTATGATCCAAAAGCGCTGTCTGAGGGAGGTTAGGACTAGTCTTTGGCCCGCATGTAGCAGTTTTAAATGCTCATCTCTCACAATCAGGGCAGTGATGTCAGAGTCTTTAGGCAGGATTATAGGATGTTGCTTTGCATAGGCAACAGGCGCATTTTGCAAACGTCCTCCAACTCTTATGAGACCGCTACTATCTATAAATGGTGTTAGGGGCCTTAGACTGCCACTGACTGGAGTGGAAGCTGTTAAACATTTAATTTCATTAGCATAAAAGAGTTTTTGCTCGTTCTTCACAATCAATTGTAAAGCTCTATCAGTCTCAAGTGAAGATAAAAAACTATTTAATTTTTCTGAATCCTTTTTTACATTGTTACAAAATCTGAGTACATATGCTAATACCCTAGACATTTTATTTATGTTTGAAAATTTCTTAATTCTATCATAAACATCAGAAATCTGTGTGGCCACAGTAGCACCTACAAAATTATTATCGCTACATTTTAACTCTGGTAGTTCTGCAGGTATGTCACACTCTGACTGGAAAGAATAAGCACTATTAAATAAAAAAGACGGACCGTTCCACCATAAATCAAAATCTTTAAGTTCACTCGGTCTGAGACCCCTGCTGAGGCAGTCGGCAGGGTTGTCAGCAGTATTAATATAGTGCCAGTGACAGTTATGCACACACTTTAAAATTGTTCTGACTCTATTTCCTACATATGCCTGTAACTTTGTAGGGTCAGTTTTTAACCATGCTAAGACTATTTGAGAGTCAGAAAAGAGGTGAGTATCACTGACATGAATTTTGTTTTCTAATGTATGCAATACCTTGTCAGTCAAGCGTGAAAGAAGCAGTGCAGCATTTAATTCTAATCTAGGTGTCGTGAGTTGCTTATTAAGAGGATTAATTCGTGATTTTGAGCATAATAACGCATTGTGTACTTTACCTTGCGAGTTGATGGTGCGCAGATAAAGCACACAGCCATAGGCTACTGAGGATGCATCAGCAAAGCCTACTAACTGAATTGAGACTGCATCGTGAGGTTGAATACAGCGGGGCACAGATATATGTTTCATCTGATCTAAATCCTTGACAAAGTTTACCCACATACATCGTATATCCTCAGGAGGAGCAGCGTCCCAGTCTGAGTTAGCAGCCCAAAGCCGCTGCATGATGACCTTAGCTTGTACAAATATAGGACCCACTAAACCCATAGGATCGTAAAATTTTGAAATGTAACTCAAGATATCTCGTTTTGAGTCTTTACGGCTAGTATAGGGCTCTGGGGTGCTGGTTTTGAACACATCATTTTCTACACAAAAATGTACACCTAATGTTTTGACTGATAAGTCACGGTTTTCTATATCTGATTCACAAAACTGATGAGTATCTCTAGGTACTTTTGAAAGTACTGTACTACAGTTAGATGCCCATTTGTGCAATTGAAACCCTCCAAGAGCAAGCAATTTAATCAACTCCGACTGCATATTAATTAGCTGTTCTTCAGACTGGCTGGTTGACTGAACATCATCAACATAAGTGTTGTTTCTCAAAATTGATGATGCCAAAGGAAATTGATCTTGATACCTCTCTGCAAGCTCAATGAGACATCGAGTGGCAAGATATGAAGAAGGCTTAAGGCCATATGTGACCGTATTGAGCTGTATGCACTTCACATCCTGATCAGGAGAGTCGCGCCACAAGATGTTCTGTAGAGACCTCTGTGAGGCATCTAAGTCAATACATCTAAACATCATTCTTATATCGCAGATAAAAAAGAATTTTTCTAATCTGAATGCAAGTAATACTTCAAAAAGGTCCTTTTGAACCACCGGACCGTTCATTAAAATATCATTTAAAGAAACTTTCTTAGTTGTAAGCATAGATCCATCAAATACGGTCCTTAATTTTGTGGTTTTAGACTCTTTGAGTACGGCATGGTGAGGGAGAAAAAAGACTGGATCCCTAGATAAATCATAACTACTTATGTCACGATATTCACCATGCTTTAAAGAAATATATTGATTAATAAATTTTGTATATTCTATGCGAAGCGTTGAATCTCTTTGCAACCGCTTCTCGAGATTATAAAATCTTTTGAGCGCTAATGGAAACGACTCCCCTAACTCAGAATTGATTTGCTCTAACGGAAATTTAATAGGCATAGTTACTGTGAATTTATTGTTTTCAAGCACAGTGGTGCGTTTGAAAAGATTCTCACAATACTCGTGTTCCGGTAGTTGCTCTGGGAAGGTTTCAGGCACTGATTCAGTTTTCCAAAAAACCTAATGTCATCACTAATATTAGAATTACATTCATTGCAAAATAGTACAACCTGATTGTTTGCTTTGATGTTGCTGCGACCAGCGACGATGGCCCCTAATGCAGTGTGCACGATGTATGGTTGCTCGATGGTAGCTGTAGTTGCTGCAGGTTGCTGCTGTTGGTTGCTCGCAGTAGGTGACACCACCACATCAGGCTGCGGCAACAGCACCTGGAAAAAATATCAGCTCCTAGCAAAACATGCACATCACCAGGCACATTGAATGTTGCGTCGGCTAGTTTACAATTGGCAGGGAATTTTATTGATGACACATCTAGAAGTGTTTGAGGCAGTTGTGTTGTGATATTATCAATGACATGACAATTAACCTCAATTTTAAATGGGTACACTGTTGAGTGTACTGTGAGTGTTACACACTTGTTGATGGCTTGCTCAGCATTTGTTATGCCCACAATACTAGTGTTGGTGCGCATAGGAGTCAGGCCAAGCATTTCCACGACCCTGCTTGTCACAAAAGAAGCTTGGGATGCACTGTCAAGTAAGCTTCTAACATAAATTGCAGTTCCATTGTTGGCGATGAGTTTAACCTGGGCAGTAGGTAATAAAACTTGTGCATGAGGACCACTGAAGTTAGAAAGCAAGGTGACTGACGGGCTTTGTTCCAATTCGATCCCATGCAGCAGGGTATTGTGCTCCTTTTTACACTCGGCACACTTAAAATGATATTTACACTTGCGTTTGTGTTGAGCCAAGCATATTTGGCATAATTTATTAGTGCGTGCAAACTCTAGGCGCTTTTGTTGTGATGAAAGTTTAAAAGTAGGGCATTGAAATAATTTATGTTCAAAAGACTTACAGAAGATGCATGATGCCGAAGTATTGGCAGTTACCGAGTGGCTAGCAAGGCGCTGGGACTGCCACTGCGATCGTTGATTATTGGTGTCCATCGACTCCAATGCTAAGGAACGTTTTTCCAGGTATTCCAGTACTTCCTTGATGGTTGGAAGTTCCTTGGAGTCACGGTCAAGCTGAAATGCGCGATTTGTTACCATGTCCAGCTTTCGCATAATAATACAAACGATAATGCTGTCCCAGTTGTCCACCGGCACTTTTAAATTCTTTAAGGCGGCCAAATGTTGCTTTACTTCTGAAATCAAATTGCGTATATTAATCGAGGTAGAACGGGTGATATTTGGTAAATCTAAAATAGTGTATATATGCTCCTGAACTATTTTTATTTTAGTGTCATACCGTTCCTTTAACAATTTTAGAGCATGTGCATAACTGTCGTCAATAAGAGGAAGGTTGCTGACGAGAGACTGAGGCTCGTCAGTTAAAAAACCTTTCAGGTAATATAGTTTTTGGACTGGGGTCAATGTACTGTCATTATGAATCATGGCTGTGAAAATATTGATGAACTCATAGTATTGTGTATATTTTCCTGAAAAAGTTGGAACAGAGACATGTGGAAGCTTAATCCTAGAGACTGTCCCTTGCTGAGGCTGTGCTTGAGCAACTGTTGGGTTTAATTTATTAAGAGCCTCGTTAATTTTAGCAGTGAGCTCGATGTATTGCTCTTCTAAGTCACTTGGGTCCTCGGCGTCTTTTTCACTAATAACCTTTATAGCTACACACAACCTGGTATATTCCGAGAAAACCTCTTTTAACCTGTCAGCCATACCCTTCAGTCTAAATACAGAGAGTGACGTACCTGCAACATCCTCAGATACCATAGCCTTTGCTATTTTGGTAAAACTAGCCTTCGCGTAACCACGCGAGGCAATGAGGGATTTTATGTTTTCGGCCATACTTGGATTTGTAAACACAACGCAATAGAACAATTTCTAAACACGCAATTATACAAAGCACCTTATTACTGATACTGTCCCTAGAAGAATAAAATATATTTTTTCTCGCACACTGTTGATGACCGCGGTGAGTGGAACAAGATGGCGGGCGGCGCGGCGTTGGCGCACCGGCGCACGAGATGCGAAGTAGTTCTTCCCACGTTCGTCGAGGGGGGGCGCTGTTGTCGCTCGGCGGTTTCCGGAACGCGGCCAATCGCGTTCGACGCAGAGACAGCGCAGCCAATGTTGCGAAAAAAGGGAACTTCGCTACTATTCTTTGTTCGCTACTGTTATGGCGGCTAGTGTGAATGAAATGAAATTGATTGAATGCTTTCTTCGCTTTATGAGCCTCCTCCTCGTGAAAATCCAAAAAATATGTCTTCTAGGTTATATGACGTCGGCGAATTGACTCACGTTACTCGTCTTGTCGTCGTCGTAGGTACTGTGATGTGCTACACCACACGGCTTCTAATACGGCGGGCTGGCTCCTCACGAAGAGAACTGCTCCGTCCGACTGATGTGCAAACTGATGACTGCCTTTTCTTTCCTTGAAGGACCAAAATTATGGGGGGCACAATGCCCAATGGCCCATAATTGATTTTCTTGGAGTGGACTGTGAACCCAGTTGAGGTCTAGTTTCGGACGGCAGTGGTGTTTGCACACAGTGAAAGATGGTGAATAGCAGCAACACTGGTTTATTAGCACTATATCACATTCGGTACACGACTTTAAGAATATATAATAAATAAATTAGAATATTAACGAATACACGTGTGTGTCGCACGGAGACAAGCGGAAGAAGAGGACATCAGGACATTGGATTGTACGAGCGAGACAGCAACACGTCAAAGACAACAAGTTTATATTTTTAATTTTAAAGGTCCTGGTAGGACGATGTTTTTATGTTGTTCTCAACAGTCGTTTTGAGGAATTAGTTAAGATTTTTGTTTTGCTTTCATTCATTATCAGACCAATTTTCTTACTCTCTTTATCTAGTGAGTGGATCATAGATTCAAGGTCTCGGCTCGTTTCCGCGAAAATTGCGATGTCGTCTGCAAATCTTAAATGACTTAGATGTTGTATGCCTACTTTTATACCTTGGTTTTGCCACTTCAATTTCCTAAAAATATGCTCCAACACAGCTATGAACAGTTTTGGTGACATCGGGTCTCCTTGTCTTACTCCTCTATGTATTGATATTTCGCTGCCTCTTGTTTCTAACCTGACTCTGCTGGTACTGTTGTTATATATATCCTTCAAAACATCTATATAAGAGTTGTTAGTTCCACACGAATACAGCGCTTCCCAGATAGATGCATGTGAGATGCTGTCAAAAGCTTTTGAGTAGTCGATGAAACAAATGTATAGAGGCCTTTTGAATTCTCTGTATTTCTCAATAATTTGTTCCATTGCGTGTATATGATCTATGGTGGAGAAGCCTGACCGGAAACCTGCCTGTTCTTTAGGTTGTTGTGTATCAATTGTCGGGCTAAGTCTAGATAATAAAACTATTGAAAATAACTTGTAGATGCTGGAGAGGAGGCTGATGGGTCTGTAGTTTGCAATATCTCTAGGATCTCCTTTTTTGTACAACAGTATAATGTCCGAGCACCGCCATTGTTTTGGAACCCGTCCTTCACTAATGACCCTGTTAAATAGATGTGTCAGCGGTGTCAACAATAGACTGGCTCCAATTTGGAGAGCTTCATTTTGAATGCCATCAGGGCCTGGGCTCTTTTCAGCTTTTAGTTTTTTGATCCCATCCATAACTTCACTTTCTTCTAATATACTTATTTCTTTTTGTGTTTCTATTTTGCGTTCTTGTATCATAGTGGTTATTTCTTGAGATGTAACTTTCGATTTTCCATAGAGATCTTTGTAAAATTTTGTTGCACAATCTAGGATTTCTTCTCGTGATTTAGTGACTTGATCTCCGCACTTGAGATTCTGTATCCAATTTCGGTGGGTTTTTAATTGTTTAAAGGCTCTTTTTGTACTCCTGTAGCGTTTTAGATTCCTTTCGATAATGTTCTTTCTATGTTGTTGATAATCTTTTTTTATAGCTTTCGTTGTAACTTTAAAGAGGCAACTCAATTCCATTTTCATTTCTTTAGTTTTGGTTGGTTGGTGTATAAGTATAGCACGTTTCCTCATAAGATCTAATGTGCTTTCGGATAAAATGTTGATTTTGTTAGATTTGTTTGTATATTTTATTGTGAGACTATCTTTAATAATCTTTTCCAGTTTGTCATACATTGTCTGAATGTCATTATCTTTATCAATGGTAGGTATCTTTTCTTTTAAGTTTGTTTTATATAAGTTGATCTCGTGTTCCGTTGTCGGTATTTTTAGTGTATTTGAGTAGTTTCTTCGACACTTTTTTATATTTTCTACCAGAAACTCACATCGTACCATCCGATGGTCAGAAGGATGTTCAATGTTATTTAGGACTTCTACGTTAGTGATATTGCTTGGCTCGTTAGTAATGATGTAGTCTATTTCATTTTTTGTTTTTTTGTCTGGACTGATCCACGTCCACTTACGTTTGTTTTTCTTATTGAAGTACGTATTCATAATACTGAATTTGTGTTCGTATGCGAATTGGATGAGTCTTTCTCCTCTTATGCTTCTTTCTCCGTATCCAAAATTGCCCAGAATTTTGCTTTCATTTTCTTTGGGCTGTCCGACTTGCGCGTTGAAATCTCCCATTAATATTATAGTTTTTCCTGCGAGTTCTAGGGCTTTATTCAGTGTACAATAGAATTGGTCGATATCGCATGCACTTGACTTTTCTGTAGGTGCGTAGGCTTGTATTATACTTAATTCCTTTAATTTAATAATTTATTTACTTAATAATTCATTTATTTACTTCATTCATTTACTTCATAATTCATTTATTTACTTAATTCCTTTAATTTCCGAGACTCGGAAATTTATCCATTTATACCCATATTTTCCCAGGAATTTTTAATTTATACCGGGAAAAAATTAAAATCAATTAAAATGTTTGTAATTACGATATTTTACAATATATCATTAAGATTTATTATGAAATAAGCACATATTTAGTTTTTAAATTAAGTACTGTGTATAAAAGTACTTATAAAGTGTACAATTTACGTTTTGGTTACAAAAAGACCTGACTAGATATAGGTATCTTTATTCTGACTCATTCGCAGCCAACTGGTTTTAGACGATAAATGTTATGCCAGGGCGACGAACAAGTTTGCCAATTGAAGTTTGCCAAGTTTGCCAAGTTCTATTGAACGGCTAGGCGATCATCGAATCGTAAGGCCCGCCTTACACGAATGTCAGCCAACTTAATTACACTCTCTCTCTCTCTGTCAGAGGAAAGACGTCCACTGCTGGACAAAGGCCTCCCCCAAGGATTTCCATAACGACCGGATGCGGGCAGCGCAGGACCGGTCGTTATGGAACTTAATTACTAACTCTCTCAAAAACACGCTTGCATAAAATTTTCTCGATAGAAAAATATTGCGAAGTTACCTCCAAATCCTAACTAATATTATAAATGTGAAAGTAAGTTTGTTTGTTACCTCTTCACGCTTTATCTACTCAACCAATCTACCTATTTCACATACACATAGTTAGAAGTACTGAGAAGGCCATAGGATACTTTTCATCCCGGGAAAAAGCACTGTTCCCGAAGGAAATTCACGCGGGCGAAGCTGCGGGCAAAAGTTAGTCTATAATACAACTGAAGATGTTTTGATTTTCTACTTTAAACAGCCATATACTAAAAATGCATCATTATTTTCAAAATATTATTTGAATACATATGATTTTAAATCTGTTGTTTATGTTTTTTTAATATTTGAACCGAAAACAACTAGTTATTTATCTTCCTTATAATCAAAACACACCTAATATTTATACTTTAATTATTATTTTATCAGTATTTAAGAAAATAAGGATAATTTACTTTCATTTTAATTTCTTCCCGGTATAAATAAAAAATATCGGGTATAAATGGGTATAAATTAATTTTTACCAATTCTACCCATTCTTTCCCATTTTTACCTTCCGGAAATTTATCCAAGCGCCCATCTCTACTCCCAAAAACCTAACATTAAATTTTAAAATTCCAGGTCTGGTTTCAAAACCGTCGAGCCAAATGGCGTCGGCAGGAGAAGATGGAAGCGGCTAGGCTAGGTCTTTCGGATTACGGCTGTGGGGCCGGTGGGGGAATCCCCAGGCTGAGTGGCCTGGGCCTGCCGGTGGACCCTTGGTTAGCGCCTCCTCTGCTCACGGCCTTACCAGGTAAAACTTCATCAGTTCATTTATTTTCCTCACTACTGGACACCCTCACATGATAGCCTTCTTTGTAGATGGATAAGGCGGTTGGACCATGGAACGCGGGCTTAAGGCGTATTGGTGCAGTCGTTAGCCTTGATTAGAGACGGGTGAAATGTTAGGGCCTATACCTTTGATCTGCAGTGAGACACACCGTCTACAGGCTAACATAGTGGGGAGAACTGATGCGCGGCCGATATAGAATAAAGGTTCTCGAATGGCGACTGCGTTCCGCAAGCGCAGCGTTGGACACCGACCGACCAAGTGGTTGGATAACCTGACGAAGGTCGCAGGGAAACGCTGGATGCAAGCCGCTTTCTATTTTTTTGGAAAAGGGAGGGGGAGGCCTATTTCTAGCAGTAGACTTCCTGCAGTCGAAATGATGAACTTTCTAAGCCTCTCTCTCTTTAGTCGTATCCCTCATGACTGAGGGTCGTGCTCATTATATGGAATGAAACATACATAACGACTATCTAGGCAATTTCAATGGAGTGGTTTGCCATTGCCTTCTCCATTTCACACACTAGATGATAATCATCAACCAGAGTGCAGGTTTCCTCACGATGTTTTCCTTTGCCAAGCAAGTGGTGGTCGATGAAAACTAACTTAGGTACACGAGTCAGATTGGTATACAAACTCATGTACCACGGGCAGGATTCGAACCTGGGACCTTTGCAGCTACCACTCGGCCACCACCGCTTGTAACTACTTGTTCTTGTAAGTATATTCTTTCTAAGCCTACTTAAATGATATCTTTTGCTCACAGGTTTCCTCAGCCACCCCCCCTCCGGCTACCCGAGCTACCTGACCCCCCCGGCGCCGGCGCCCCCCGCCCCGCCGGCCCCGCCCGACCCCCGCTCGTCCTCCATCGCAGCCCTCAGGATGAAAGCTAAGGAACACGTGGAGTCTCTCAGCAAAGGACTTCAGATGGTGTAATAGTTCTAGGGTAGTGGTATACTTCAAAACCGTACGTTTAAAAGACACTTCTTGCCACGTACGACCAAACTGTGGAATCAACTACCTGCGGCGGTGTTTCCGAACCGATACGACATTGGAACCTTCAAAAAAAGAGTCTACGTCTTCTTGAAAGGCCGGCAACACTCTTGTGATACCCAGTATTGCAGTTGTCCATGGGCAGCGGTGATTGCTTGCTATCAAGTGACCCGCTAGCTCGTTGTCCGCCCTATGTTATTAAAATAAAGGAATTTTCTCCCACGTACTTATGGTTTTCCTGGAGATACATCATGGAACTCTTCAAAACGGGCGTGTAAGGATTCATTGAGGGTCAACAACGCGCGCCTGTCTAGGTATTCTGGTGTTGCAGGCGTCCAAGGGTGACTTCTTGAACACCTAGCCTTTTTGCAGCTTGGATGATGAAATTGAGAGAGGGTCGGAAATAAAATAAAACGTAGCTATTTTATATATAAAGTACCTCTGTAAGGAATCAAACACCACAACTTTATGACCACTACTATTGAGAATTGTGATGGTATATCGCTTTTACTTTCATTCAAATACTTACCATTTTATTTGACATTTAGAAATTTGACAGTTTTCAGTTACAGTAGGTAAATGTGAATATTCTAACCAAAAAAAGAAAAATAATATACATTTCAAGATCATTTCGTATAAAATACTGCATACTTATTTCCTCAATAATAGATCTTTGTTTGAAACTATACCTACTAAAAATAATGTGAAGCATAGATAGATTTATATTATATAATGTGCAACTAGTACTTACTTATCTAGTTGAAATCTTAAAGCAATAATATTGTAAATATAGATGATATATTTTACATCGTCCTAGTTATAAATGGATAAGTTTTGGTGTGTATTCAATAGATTATAATATAATTTTATTAAAACTTAAATATACTTTGTAAGATAAGGAAAACTATGTAAAATATGACTAAATTATTTTAATTATTTTTCATAATTATTTTGATTATTAAATGATACGCCATAACTAAGTATTATGACATGTAGAAATTGTAAAAAAAGCTTAGTGTGATTAAAAAAATGTATAATAAATTTGAGTGTTCTTAATATTCAGTAAGTGAAAATTGTCTTGCGTGTTTTTCGTAACTTCCATCCCCCCTATTACAACCTTTTGAGGGTTTATTTTTTATGTTTATCTTTTAACTATATCTATACCAAATTTCATCAAAATTGGTTTAACAGTTTAGCTGTGAAAGCTTAACAGAGATACATTTGCATGTAGATGTTTGTCATTTGAAGTAAAGTGTGATTTTTATTGTGTTAAAGTAGGTATATCCTGAATTGCTTAGTTCAACGCACATAAAATATATTGAAATAATTTTATTTAGTTGATAATTAGGTGCCTAGTATAAAATGAAAAATTAAACAGAAAAATTATTATTACTCAATTGAAAATTTATTAACATTCCTATAATATGTAAGATTTAAAAGACTATTTTAAAATTAAGAAATAAAAATTGATTAGTCATAACCACAAACTTATATTTTTGGTTCCTATTAAATTTTGTTGTATTCATCAAGAAATTAATTCGCAAACTTTACAATTACAAGTTATAACAATAAAAAAAGTCATTGATTTTCTTGTTTTTTTTTTTATATTCTTTAATAAACCTAATAGACTTTACATATCTGTAACTAGTGTTCGATGTAAATATTTTAATGTATTTATTGATAATATGTAAATATGAGTGTATGTAGGTACCTAGTTAAAATAGCAATAAATATTGTCTATATCATGATATAGGAAAATAAATGTGTCCTTTCATTATGCGATATTTATTTACCACCCCATGATCCTTATCCTAAATAACATCTTTAATACATAAGCTGAGAAATTTTTGTTTGTTTGTTTGTAGGTATGTTTAAACGCATATAAAATAATATAAAATAATCAAAAAGAAAGAAACGTAGGTACATACGTTTTAATCAGTCAAATCAACAACAACAACAAGAATACTTTATTAGCACACAAGATTACATTTTTAGATATACAATAGTACATTGTTAACGAGTGGGTGAAAGTAACTTTTTTAAGTCCCGAGACGGGGTTTGGCGCCCGAGCGTAGCGAGGGCGCCAATAGTTCGAGGGACTTAAAAAAGTCTTTTACCCGAGGTAAACACTGTGCTTTTCGTTACGAATACAAGGAAAGTAAAAATAAAAACATGAATTAGCTAAGAAAATGATGAGTGAATTATACGGAAGCATAAACAAAACACTAAACTTGAAAAAAAAATGATCGGATTACGGCTTTAGCTTCCAGCATATTTTTTTTTTCTGTGGCCGACCAACTATTTAGCTATTAGATTCTTTTCATTGGTTCCATCATTGAAAAAATTATAAAAAAATCTATACTATAAAAAAATATATTCTTTAACTTCATGTTATTTCAATTTTACATAATATGTTGAATAGGAATGACTGTATAGGAAGTTGGAATATGGTTCAATAGAATAACGTGAAAATAGAACTAGTTTTTTTTTTTAAATAATTTGACAGCTGTCAGTTGAAAACGATTCTTCCTAGGGCTGAAAAGTATTACTTTCTCCACGCTCCTCAGGCAACTTCAGACTTACTTTCAGAGTATGAGTAATGAAAAATAACTTGTAATATCACAAAAAAAAAGAAAGGAAAATGCGCAAAAGGCGGCCTTATCGCTGAAAGCAATTTCTTCCAGGTGTTCAAATCAAGTCAGTAAAATTAGAAAAATATCATAGCAATGCATACATAGGAGTGAGACGCAAGTTTCAGAAGTAATTTAATTCATCAAGATGCGTGGGCTAAAAAACACAATCTATACGTGAAAAAATACATCTACTTAAGGCCATGTCGTAGCCCACATTCAAAAAAATTGTAATTTTTCATGAAGAAATTTACCTAATTAAAGTTTAATTACGAAGTGAAAAAAATAAAGGATATAGATTATGATATTTATTAAGGTTTCAACCGTGTACTTTTTAATAAAAATACATATTTTCGGCTTAATTAATTCATAAAGGCACCGAAAATTTAGAAAAAAATTCAGCTTTCAAGTCATGGAACTTACAGTTTTCAGCGATAACATATATATATTTTTATATAATTAGTTAATATATGTATATACTATATTAAAGTTTTAACCGAGCACTTTTGTTTTTAGGCCAATATTTTTAAAGATATTTGAGAAATAGTTGTTAAATCAGTACAAAATCTGTTCGATCCTGCTAACGAAAGTAGAACATTCTGTTGTACATGAGTCTTATTGCAACGCGCACACGCCGCGGTTAAGTGCATATGAATTTTGTTTTTTGCAGCTCAGGTCGGACCTCGTCTTAAAGGAAAAATATCAAAGGATGGCTAGCATCTCGAAAGGCAAAAACACTGAATGAAATGTGATGAGGTTTTCACAGGTGAACAGATGAACGTCTATCTTAAAATCCGCTGCAAGTTTCATCTTAAAACGCCGCTCAGAACAAGACATTAACGTAGTTACTTACTCGCGGACAAAGTTGCGGGCTAAAACTACTTATAACATCGACTAATTCTGGGTGCGTTACTAGTTAAATTACAAAAAATAAGGCAGCCAATTTGTTAACTTGTTATTTGCATACGTGTCCGCTTAAGTTAATCAAAGCAAATTAATATTAAAAGTAATAACAGATTTAATATGTGTAGTTCAGGAGCTAGAATGGTAAAAACCTGACATTGTAACAAATGGCATAAACTACTATACAAAATTGAATGCCGGCTGACTGTTTGAGATAATAATATAAATTATACATAATAAGGATTTCTGAATAAAAAATAATAAGGAGATGAATTAGGTGAAAAACAAAATTCACGCGAACTAAGCAGAGCGCAAGGGCAAAAACTAGTAAGTAAGTAATAATCCTCTTCTCGGTTTGTTCCAAAGCACAGGGCGGGCGCTTCATAGAAACGGCGCGTCAAATATGCCTACTACTACTACAAATGAAACTGTATATCCGTGAACACGTCAGTAACACGTCAATGTGTGCGTTTTCATAGTCGAACGTCCCACAGTTACACAAGAGCGGGGAGAAGTGCGGAAGGAGCGGGGGGGTGCCATATTGCGGGAGGGGCAGGGAGTTTCCTTTCTGTACGTAGTACTAATATTAATTCTGTGTCCAAAGTCAATTATAACGTCATGTGGCGACCACGATTTCAAACGCAATGGAATCCTCTATCTAATGACCAGTCTGGTCATTTTGACCCTGTTTTCCATATAAAAACAGGGTTCCTGTGGAAAACAGGGTCCTACCCTTGGTGTACCCATGGCTGTTCCATTGAGGGTACAATGGAAAATTTTACCGCTGTACCCTTGTCTCACTGTGTAATGTCGTAGTGACACTAGAAACAATAATATATCATAATAGATTATGCAAGACAAAAAAAGAAGTCTTGTAGAAAAAAACTTTTATTTTCCCCGCTTAAATAAACACTTATTTGACCGAGCGAGCGAAGCGAGCGAGGGCTATAATTCAAGTTGGGGCGAAAACTCATTGTAACTCATATGTATGTATGTTTGTTCCGCGATAACTCTCGAACCGTTGAATTAATTTCGATGATATTAAGAATACGTGTAGCAACTATACATAGAATTTTTAGTTTGTTGCGCAACAAAATTGGTTCACCCGTTTTAGAGATATACGCATTTTTATGATTCTCATATTTTTAAAATAATCATCGTGAGGTCTAAGTTCGCTTCGAACCACTCTCTCTCTCTCTCAGGCGAAAGACGTCCACTGCTGGACAAAGTCCTCCCCAAGGATTTACACAACGACCGGTCCTGCGCTGCCCGCATCCATGCGCATCCCGCGAACTTCACCAGGTCGTAAAATAAAAACGAACCACTAGTTAAATTAAATTAAAAAATATTACACATTGTCCCCTGGACTACGCGGTAAGTAAGCACAAACAATTAACAACACATAGCCTCGGACACGAGAGGTGCGCATTAACTGGCCGACTAATGCGATAATTTGTTATACTTACTTCTGTCCGTGGGTTCACCTATCTGAATATTTGTTTTGATATTACGTTGATAAAATAAATGACGGGATACTTAACTCTCTCTCGTATTTCCTGACTGAGGGTCGTGGTCATTATATGGAATGAAACACACACAACGACTCTCTTGGCAATTTTTATTGGAGTGGTTTGCCATTGCCTTCTCTATTTCACATACTAGCTGATAATCATCAACCAGAGTGCAGGTTTCCTCACGATGTTTTCCTTCGCCGGAAGCAAGTGGTAGTCGATGACAACAAACGAAGGTTCATGAGTCAGACTGGTATTCAAACTTATGTAGCACGGGCAGGATTCGAACCTGGGACCTTCACAGCCACAGGAGGGCGCCCTATCACTCGGCCACTACCGCTTACATAAAACTATCAAACTGAAATATAATAAAACACATATTTTGACTAAGGTTTGTGACTTGTAGAGATAGGGCATGTAGAGTTAGAAGCTTGGCTCTACATGAGATCTGATAACTTTTTGACAATACGAACCATATGGTCTTATCTTTGCAACATTTTACATGAAATTGGTGGGATATCATTATTCAAAATATAAACTAGCGACATCTATTGTTGAGTAGGTTTACAAATTAAATTTACAAAATCAAAATACAACTCTGTACATACTCACATTATGTTCCAATTTGTATTTTGATATATAATACATAAATCAAACACATTAAGTTAAATTCATTAAAAATTACCTACAGTTGAGCTTATTTCCCCACGAATGGTATCAAATTTGTGAGAATGTAAATTGTGTTTATTTGAGATTTGTAAATCTAGGGTAGATGAAAATTTCCACAATAGTACATGCGATACCTTTAATCCCGGAACTAACGGAAAAGAAAACCACAACACGACTATTTTGAAATAAAAACGGAATTAGATATATAGTACCGCCACTCGCCGCCGCGGCGCTAGTAGTTATCGGATTTTTAATTACGCCAGTGGGCCCCGGGCGGGTTGGCGTGGCAGACAATTTGCAACTCAAAGCCGCTGAAAAAACCCTAAAACACCCGACACACAGCCCTTTGGCACTCGGTTAGGGACATACACGTGCATGGAGTAGTTGTTATAATACTAAATTAATTTGTATCTGCAAATTGTATTTTTATCTACAATCGATTTAAGAATTTTAAGATGGTTATGTGATGAAATGGTTTTTTGACTCTCATTATGTATCAGTTGCATACACTACTGTTAGTAAATGTTTAAGAAAAATGTACATTTAATAATATACTAGCTGTGTCTCGCGGCTTCACCCTTGAGAATTTTTTTCGAACCAAGTTCACAAGTTCCAGAGATAATCGTTATTTTATAAGCGACAACCATCCAGCCGTTAATCACATCATACATTTCACAGACACTATATAAACACACACACTAAATGCGAGAGTTTGGATGTTTGCTGTTTGTTACGGGTAGAAAAATACCGGAAATAGCACATGGAATAGGTACTTTTTGTCCCGAAATTCCCGAAAGCGAAACCCCAGGGAACAACCATATATAGCTAGCTATAGTTCGCGGTAAATAAAAAGAATGCTGAAAGTCAGAGGAGGGGGTGAAACTTGTGCATGTGTACGACTGACTTACCAATCGCGTTATCGATAAATTGCCTACTGCGCAGCTTAACCGCCATCGTTCATCTTACATGAAGGTCGCTTCATGTAAGATGAACGATGACTATACGAATCTACAAAGAATACAATTTGCAAATAATAATATACATAAGAAATTAAAATATTATTCTTCAGAGTCTCCACGTCTTTTCTGTTCCGCGCTGCGATCTCTCTCTCGGTGAATTTCGTTAGCTCTCATTTGTTTTGCCGTAATTGCTGGAGATATGAGGGTTTATTGAAGCACCGGGCCCGCCCTGCTTCTTTATTGGATTGCCAATTGGCTCTTTAAGTTGGTGCGCGGAACGCAAGCGAACTAATTTCTAAGCCATTAAGATTTTTTTTTTTCATAAGCAGGTGGCGCCCCCATTCGAGCGTCAACTTAAACTAGACAGACTGTATAAAGAGTTTGTGTAACTGGCTTAATAAGATCGCTGATTGCTGCTCTTTTAAAGCTTGTTTTGTACTAGGACTGTAATGAGGTTTATCAAATTGTAATTATGTTGTTCAAAAAAATAAAAAGGTTATTTCCTTTATATTAATTTCAGAAGTAAAGTTTGCAAAGTTCATCTAAATAAGTAAGTACTTACTAACATGAACAATAAAAGTTAGCTTATCGTGCTGGAAATGTTAGATCTTTAATCTCATATAGGTTCCTACTTATAAATGCTCTTACCAATTTAGATAAGCGTAGAATGAATAAGTAGACACATTTCGTTTCGACATATTGTCATTATTCCTACGACCATTTTACACAAAAAACGCTTTATTTTACACATTCAATATAATTTTGGAGAACATTGCGTATAAAATAAAATAAAAATCCAAAGGGTCATTATGCAAAAGTGGGACATTTTTTTACGAAAAGGCGAGGGTCTTTACTTTATTTCTTTTTGGAGGCCTCTGAAATTTACATGCAACGCCATCTACCTGCGATGTCCTAATAAAGCACAGTGAAGAAAAAGCACAAGCAAAAGTACATAAAGCATTTGCACGCCATCTGTTGCCCAGTAGCTAGCAGAGTTTTGTTTCAATGAACTCTGTAAGATGGCAGCACTGAAACTACACTACAGTTTTGAAATTAAGGGAAGCTATTTGTGTACCATCTGTATATTAGCAAACAATGAATCCGGTTTGATTTATTTTTATTTTGTCAAATCTAAAGTCTCTTTCAATCAAAAGAAGTCTGATCCAAAGAAATCTAACCGATTAAGTTAGATTAACAAAATTCAGTTTTCAAAAAGTTTTCAATTAAGTATGAAAATCTGATTCAGTCAGTTTGTAACAACACTAAAGATAATTATGTACACATTATTTAAGTACCTACCTACCTAATAATTTCCTTTTCTCTTATCAAAGTTTGAATTAAATAAGATCCTAAAGTAGGCATGCTAAAACTCAGGTTATATTACCCATATTAATCTCAAACACTTATAAAAAAGAAGATCTCCCCTACACCACTCAAATACCTATAAAAGTTATCACCTCATAATACTAGTGTATAACAGTCTACATGATAGTCTGGGAGTTATGAAGCTAAATGCGACCCTAACTACAATTTAATAAAAGTAAGCTAAAGCGCGCTTCGCCGACAGTAATAACGTTTGTATATAGGCACACGGCTGTGTAACAGCCAAGTTAGCAAAAGTGAGAATTTATCCCGTTCAAAATACTTAATGATTATTTTATTGTTGACCGTTGTTAATTTTTGATAAAATGGTTTAGAAATAATGGTTAATTAATTCTATTGTGAAATACAATATCGACAGAAAGAGCATAGAAAAGACCAGAGATAGGGACACATGAAAAAAGAGGGGGAGGCTTTTGCCCAGCAGTGGGACATATTATAGCTACATAAAAAAAACCTATTGTGTTGTGAGTCTTTACACATTATAGATTTTTAAAATAGGTACTATATATGCTAGTTAGTAGTTCAATCAACCATTTTCGATACGTCGTCGTCGAAAGCAAACGAAATATTTTTGTGTAATTTTTTTGTTTGTTTAAAATAAAAAGGTTTTGAAAATGTATAAAATTCTTAAAAGTAAAGTCAGTCGCTTCATGATAATATTGTTAGAGATCTCTAGAGATGACTACAAAATCCATATTTTTATAAGCCATACTTTTAACTCAAATTAAAAGTGGAGCAAAGCAGTTACAGAATGGTATCCAAGAGACGGCAAGAGAAAGAGAGGAAGACAAATCACACGGTGGGAGGATGACCTTAAGCTGACCGCTGGTTCCAACTGGAAAAGAGTGACTGGCGAAAGAAGACAGTGGAAGTTGCTAGAGGAGGCCTATGCCAATCGGCACTCTGAAACGAGAGATATTTTTTAACAACGTAACACAACAACAGAAACCGTTTCAGCATAGAAAGGCTTATTATTATTACTTTTAACTAATGGCACAGGGCGGGCGCTTCATAGAAACGGCGCGTCAAATATACCTACAACTACTACAAATGAAACTGTATATCCGTGAACACGTCAGTAACACGTCAATGTGTGCGTTTTCATAGCATAACGTCCCAAAACCATACAAGAACGGGGTAGAAGTGCGGGAGATGCGGGGAGTGCCATTTATTTATTTATTTATTTATTCACAAGCTTATATCTATCATAACAGCTTACACCAATGCGATAGAGAAGCAATTACATTTAATTGTGGCAAATTACATACAAGGATGTACTTATGAACTCGCTCAGAGAACATGAAAACAGATCTATTCTCTCAGCAATCTGGTTGAGGTAACGAAGCGCGCGCGTCAGCGGGGCCTTGCTCATCAGCGCGGTGCGAGCGCAGGGCACGTACAGCAACGGTGGCCGGCGGCGGCGCCCCACGTACCCCGAGGGGACACATAATCTCAGCGAACCTAGCAATTCAGGGTTATGAATTTTTCCTCGAAATAGCTTGAAAATATATAAAGCCATCGATAGGTCTCTCCGTACCCGCAGTTCAGTGTATCCCACCATACCCAGAACAAATAAGGTAGGATACATTAAAGGATAGTACGGATAGACACCATATAATCTCAGATATAGATATCTGGCAAATTTATTTTGAATGCGCTCTAGAATTTGAGTATATTTAGCTTCATGTGGAGCCCAAATCACTGCGTTACTTTCGAGATGGCTCCTGACTAAGGCATTATACAAAGACATAATCGCTTTAGTGTTGGTAAAGCCATGTACTCTACGCAGTATAAATCCTAAATTTCTAAACGCTTTTTTAGCTACCATATTAATATGATTTGTGAAAGACAGTTGGGTTGTGAAGGTAACCCCTAGGTCTTTCACCTCCGAGACTTTTTTCATATTAACATTGTCTACACTATACTCATACTCAATAGGTTTGCGTTTTTTGTGAATGTAATCGTGACACACTTAGATTTATTGAATTCTAGTTTATTTTCGTGAGCCCACAAAACTATTCTATCAATGTCAGCTTGCAAGCGCTCACAGTCCACCTCCGCACTGACTCTGAGGGACAGCTTTAGGTCATCTGCAAACATTAAACAGTCGGAGTGCTGGATAACCGTAGGTAAGTCATTTATCAAGATGAGGAACTCGAGGGGGCCGAGATTACTTCCCTGTCCCACTCCCGATCTCACAAAAATACGGCTCAGACTGGCATCCAGCGTACTCCACATACTGCTGCCTATCCCGCATATAATTAGCCAAGAACCTTAGCAAGTGGGGAGTGCATCCGACACCAGCTAACTTCCTTAAAAGCACATATTAAGCCATATTGCGGGAGGGCTAGGGAGTTTCCTTTCTGTACATAGTAGGTACTTATATTAATTCAGTGCTAATGATCTAAGTCTGGTGTCAAACTTGGCACCTCAAGAGACCTGTTCTTTTTTGATGACATACAATCAGAACTTGGCTTCTTTTCCACCTTTATGTTTTTGGTGGGATTTGTAAAAATATCCGCAGACATACGGTTAAGGGCAAGCGTCGCTAGATTAAAGATTCTTGTATAATTAAATTTTGCGAATTTTATTTTAACTTCCGAGCGAAAAAAGGATCTGTGATCATACTTTATACTATTTATATACGTAGTATTGTGTATGTCTGTATGTGTCGATGTAGCCTTTAATCACATGAACCTATTATGATTCATTTCCGTAGAATAATGATTTAGACACTTATTATAATATTCTGCTAATTTATTGATAATCAACGCTTCCCTGATTTATGTCAATGGATTTGTATTTTTTTTTAAATTTACCTTCTTGTCATACTATGTTTTGGTGGAAACTGGATGAAAATCCGTTCGGTAGTTTATAATATTATTTTATTTTGTACAGATCATTATTTAAATCGAGTGATTTAGGTTAACACGATAGAGCTAAGAAGATTAAAACTAAATCAAGTTTTGAACTTGTATCTACTTATACACCATTTGTTAAAACAAATTTTCCCATATTGATATTTTAATTGCTTAAACAACTTCGCCTTATATCTTGCGCGGTCTCATAGAGTTTTATTTGCACGTCGCCTTAACCCGCGCGCAGCCAATATTAAATTCCTCCCCCCTCCTCCCAGAATTACATTATGTTTGCTATACTCAATACATTGCCGCTTCTGACATTTAGCGGTTTAATTTTCCATAGTGAGCCCGCAATGTATGCTGATTAAATATTGAAGTCGGTTTAAACTGTGTAATTTGTTTTGTGGATTTATATTTTTTGTCTGCGTTTTGTTTAGAACGTTGCTTATTTTATTTTTTCGTAATATTTGTCAACGTATTGCAATGAAATTAAAACCATTTGATGTTTTTGGCACTAACTTTGTGTTGTCAGATAATTCTGACATAATCTATAAATGCCATACGAATAAAATAAATATAATTCTGTATGATCTAGAGAAATATACTTGCATTTACGTTTTTAATGAGAAATAATACATTGTTATCAGAACTGAAACCACGTGTTCAATTATGTGGGTTAAGCCGAAATACTTAGTTCTAAACTATGGACGTAGCGGAAAAGGCAGCAAAGTTAAAATGGGACTGGGCGGGGCACGTCATCAGAATGTCTTCAGACCAATGGGCCCGACGAGTGACAGACTGGATTCCTCCTCATGGCAGGAGGCGGCCGGGTTGACCACGGATGCGCTGGTGCGACGAATTGAACAGGTTTGATAAAGGGTGGCGCGATATAGCCTTGGATCGGGAGTCTTGAAAGAGGGAGAGAGAGGCCTTTACCCAGTACTGGGACATTGATGGCTATTAAATAAATAATAAACTCGGTCGTGGTATTGGATCGGAAGAAATCTTAATTACGAGTAAGTTGCAAGATTTGACAACAACAATAGCGAAATTAACGAACAAAACAATACACCTAGTTAGTTAGCAAGTTAATTATAGTTACTTTGTAATATTTGATCGATGACAATAGTCTGTGTTTGTTGAATAAAAGCCTTATTTTTTAACAAACTTATTTTTAATCTAGGTCAAAAGTAGGTAGGAAATTTAAAAAAATATCTTGGAAAACTTGCCACTACGCCACAGAACTGTATGTATATCTGTACCTCCATCACGAGCTACCGAGGCCTGATTCAATAAAGACTGAACATTTTTAATTACAGAGTTGGTTCGTCTGTTGCTCCAAAGCGAACAAACTCCTTGTTTACTTAACGAAAGCTGTGGAGCCGCAATTTTGAACTGTATACCTTTGATTTTGTAAATTTATTTTGACTTACCTTTATAATTACTAGCTTTTGCGCGGTAAAAGAAATAAAAAGAAAAGCCGCGGCTTTGCCCGCGCGAATTTCCTAAAGGAAGAATGCTTTTTCTTGGAATGAAAGGTACCCTATGTCCTTCTCAGTACTTCTAACTATATGTATGCGAAATTTCACGAATATTGGTTCGGTAGGTAAAGCGTCGAAGGAAGGCCTAAAAAGAGATGGATGGATTGAGTTGGGGAGGATATGAAGGTATTGGGAGTTGATAAAACTATGGCTAAGAATAGAAAATTATGGAGAGAAAGGACATTTTGCGCCGACCCCAGATGATGGGATAAGGTAAGGCAGATGATGATGAGGTAAAGCGTCAAGAGGTAACAAACAAACAAATAAATAAACAAACAAACTCACTTTCGCATTTATAATATTAGTTAGGAAATAAGGATTTATTTATTATTTTTACGTGCAGTGACGAATTCAAGTGTCAGACTTTTCATACTATGTACATGGTAACTAACTTAGCTTAACATGCCAAGCCTTTAAAGAACAACTAAGTATATTATCCGTCTGTCCGTCTGTGTACGTTTGTGTGTTTGTCACAAGTTTTACCGAAACATCCAAATACGTATCAGCATGCATTGATTTATTTGTTTATGTTAATTGATGTGTAAAACGATTCAGTTTATATTAATTTACACTAACAAAATTACATATTCAGTTCAGTTTAAGTTGTTTGAAATGTACCTATACTCAAATACACCAAATCTTGTGCTGGGGACTTGAAAACACATACTTATAACACTTTGTACGAAACTTAACTTTGGCATTTTAAGCCTTAGGAGTATGAGAATTAGACAGAAAAATAGCATTTTTTTTCTGACTAAGAACATGTAAGAAAATGAAAAAAATAATAATAATAAAATGACCGACGACCTGGTGAAGGTCGCGGGTTGCGCATGGATGCGGGCAGCGCAGGACCGGTCGTTGTGGAAATCCTTGGGGGAGGCTTTTGTCCAGCAGAGGACGTCTTTCGGCGGAGATAGATAGATAGATAAGAATATGAAAACCGATATAACTCGAGTTATATCGGTCTTCAATGAAGCCACAGAAATGTATTTAATCACACCAACTTTTAAATTCAAATACTTAATAGTAGAATCAAATTATCATCATTAAGTTACTATATTAATATTAAACCCTACCAAACTCAACTAATTTACGAATGTGTACTGATTAATTTCTCCAAATCCGGTTTCAACTGGTTATTACCGCCCAATTCCGGTACAAACTCTATAGTTGTGTATAAACATATGCTACAAATTGTGATAATGAGATATAATCGGAATAGTTATATTCTCACTGATCCATATCTCTGTGGAAATTAGACATTAAAAAAACGAGGGGTCTTTATTCAATAGAAACCAAAAATATTTCTTTTAGAATATTTTCGGTTGTATGTTTGTACGCCCATTACACAAAAGCTACTAAACGAAAATTAATACGGTTTTCATAGATGTATTGCTGTCTTGTATTTAAAATCTGACTTAGAACCTGAGATATTATTAACAATATACACAAATAAAAATAATATTTAACAATAGAGCATGCCAATGCCTTTTTTACACGACTGACCAAAAAAGGAGTGTTATGTTTTCAGGGTTCATGTATGTATGTAAGTTTCTTTATTCCACCATAAGTCCTGAACGGCTTAACAGATTTTCATGTGAGTGGTATTGTTAGATTCCTTACATTCCTCCGAGTGACATAGGCTATGTGAGTTGTCAGTCGTGTTTTTTATTTTGAAATAATTAGCTTGTTCCCATTTTTTTTTCGCGGGTCTACTGGAAGAAATTTCTATACAAATAAGTAGTACCTTTGCACTTAGTTTTACTATATTTTATGTTTCCTATTTATTTGTTGTGTACAAAAATTAATAAATAAGTAAATTCCGCGCGAACAAAGTCGCATGCAAAGGCTAATCCTAATCCTAACTAATATTATAAATGTGAAAGTGAGTTTGTTTGTTTGTTGGTTTGTTTATTTGTTTGTTTGTTACCTCTTCACGCTTCATCTACTGAACCAATCTTCCTGAAATTTCGCATACACATAGAAGTACGGTGAAGGACATAGGGTACCTTTCATCCCGGGAAAAGGCACGGTTCCCGTGGGAAATTCACGCGGGTGAAGTCGCGGGCGAAAGCTAGTTGCTAATAAAGATGACCTGACCTAAGTTACAGAAGGACAAAACCCAAAAACCATCCCACAACGAAGCCCATAAAATAGTGTGTACGAAGTATGAAAATATGAAACATAGTGAAGTTCTATTTCCACTGGCACTAGTTTAATCTGATCTGCAGCAATAATTGGAATAGCTCCAGAAGGCGGCTAATATCCAGCGCTCGCTGTATAGTCCAGGGACGGACATGTGTTTATACAAACTACTTACAATTTTTCTACAATTTATACATTTGAGGTACAGATTGATATTTTATCCACCAGCGAAATTTTCGCAGCATGTTTGAATATAACAGAGTAGGTTTTAGAAGAAATCTGTAGCAAAAAGTTACATTTTTTGTACTCTCCCATACAAATAGGCCGATCAGCTGATCGGATAAGTAAAGGAAAGTAAAAAAAATTGACACTATTTACTATCTTTGTGAGTCAAAGAAAGGATTATTAATTTAATAATAGAGTATAAACTAGAGGTATATTCTTAGGTACTCTCAAATAGAGTTGATATAAGGTAATCATTTTATTATTTATCAAGCCCTTGATTCTACTAAATTACAAACATAGATATCGTGCCTCAGTTGGGTCTCTTAAGCCAAAGCGATTCAAAGTCGAAGTCAAGTGTTTGAAAAGTGAAAAATCTTTTTGTGTTCCAAACTGAGTAGGTACTCAACATTTCAACCATTTGGTTATCCCGTGTCCCGCGGGAATATAATGTTGATGAACGGGAACAGATGTTAAACGGAACGATGGAACGGAAAATGCTTATCAGGTTGGACGACTTTTGCTAAGGCGCCATTTCCATACATAGTGTAGCTGGTCTCTTGGATTTCTTCATTAGATGATCCTGATCTTCGATTTTTATACGTCAACAAAAAATGCTCGTCAGATTGATAAACTTTTGTAAAGGTACCATTTCCATATTTCTTATAATCGCCGTTAGTCTCAGGTGTTCCAAATCAATCCAGTTTTCAAAATCAATTATAGCCTATATGTTGCCCAGGCTTAATAGCTATACAACAGAAAGAGTTTCATTCAAATCCGTTCAGTAATTTTTGCGTGAAACGCATACAGACAGACAGACAAGAAATTCCAAAAAAATATTTTTGCTTTCCATTATTCTTTTTAAGTGTGACAAAATATTTTTATTGTTTTATTATATGTATAGATAGATTAAACTGGAAAATCCTATCGAACAAACTTTCAACCAACAACTCCCGCCTAGCCCCTGGCCTATCCCCAACCGCGACTATTTACTCCCGTCTATATTAGACAAGTTCTGCCATTTAAAGCTAACGAGAACTAAACTATATTAATAATCATTATTAACCTGCGCATCCTCCCCGAGCGGGGGGAGGGGGAGGTGCCATTGTTAGTCAGTCAAAGCACTGGTGTAATTGATTCGGAATCAATAAGGGCGATTTTGCTTTGACAGTTGTTGCTTTTTCGAAGTCGCCGAACCGAACGAGACCTTTTTATTAATTTCGCACTTAATAACTTTTAGTATGAGGGCTGGGTAACTTTTTACTAGTATTTTTTCGGGTTTATATATACTCTGTATCTGTCTGTAAATTGAATGAATGAATGATGTGGAAAATTATTTCGATGGCAGATAAATAGAAGGTTGATTGATTATGGAAAGGTACTGATTTTATCATGACATGATTTACTTATGAAAAATGTGTTCATTAAACAGACGGAACCTTATCGAGTTTCGGCTCGTTTGATTTGTATTTAAAAATATTTTGTAGGTAAGTATTTTTTATCTGAGGAACTTCAAATTTGTACCTAATCCTAATAGTACGCAGATGTAAAACAAAAATTTAAAATTAAGAAAAAAAAATCCTACCAAAAACATTTTCATGTAAAATGTTGCCAAGACGAGGCAATAATGGCTCGCACAATAACAAAATATCAGATCTCATGTACTGTACAGCAAAGCTTTTAACTCTACACGACCTAATTATAGTTTATACAAGCCCTAACTTCACAATCTCTACATTTTAGTCAAAATATGTGGCGTGGCGGTTTCGACCGGATTAGCGACCTAAGTATAATTTATATAAGGTACCTACTTACTTATCTGTATCTATACATATAATAAAACAGTAAAAATATTTTGTCTGTACAAATGGATAGAGGTACACTTAAAAAGAATAATAGAAAGCAAAAAAAAAATTTTGGAATTTCTTGTCTGTCTGTCTGTCTGTATGTATGTACGCGTTTTACGCAAAAACTACTGGACGGATTTGAATGAAATTTTTTTTGTTGTATAGCTATTAAGCCTGGGCAACATATAGGCTATAATTGATTTTTAAAACTGGAACACCTGATGAAGAACCTTAACAGAACAGCTAAACTATAAAAATATGGAAATGGTACCTTTGCAAAAGTTTATCAATCTGACGAGCATTTTCTGTTGACGTATAAAAATCGAAGATCAGGATCATCTGTTAAAGAATTCCAAGAGACCAGCTACACTATGACATATATGGAAATGGCGCCTTAGCAAAAGTCGTTCAACCTGATGAGCATTTTCTACTGACGTATAAATAGACAGGACACGGGATAGGACAGAGGGACTCGGGGTGGGAGTGGTGGTATACGGGAAATTGTAGATAACGAGCAGACGAAGATCGTTTATTGAATGAAATATCACTTTTGATGCATTTTAACACCGCGACTATACTACGAGTACCTAATATATTCCCGCGGGACACGGGATAACCAAATAGCTGAAATTTTGAGTACTGAAGTTTAGGTTACTACAGTTTGGAACACAAAAAAAATTTTCATCTAAGCGAAACTCACGCGGGAGAATAATTTATATTATGTTAGGCGATGGCATGTACTTAAAAAAATATTCCCATAGACAAAAATATTAAAAAATAAATAAATAAATAAACAAATAACACAAATATTATTACATAATTATCACAATGAATACCTAATAAGCACTCGTATTATTTTGTCCAAGTTTAAGTTTAACCTATTTTAAACGCTCTACAACTTTTTGTCGACTCGCCCCTGGCCTATTTTTGATCATGTTCGATTCGATTTGAATACTCTCCGGGTATTTTCGATTCTCCCGCCAACAAAGGCCAACGTTTTAAGCTCACAGGAATTCTTTTATGATCGAATCGCGTCTTTTTATCACCCATTTCCAGTTACTTAATGAGCAATTTTGATGTTAAACCATTCATCGGATATTTCAATTTTAATTTCGTGTCATGGAGGAAGAATTTTTTTTTTTTAAGAGATTTCCGTCAATTGACACTTACAATATTAAGGTTTGAGATCTTTTTTTCTGCGACGCAATTTGAAATCTAGCTGTGCCCCCAGGCTTCGCTCCCATAGGAAAAAAATCATATTTATTTTGTGAAGATATGCGTTTTAAAAAGACACACTTTGGCATTTCTTTTTTTTTTCTTTTAATTTGGGTAAGCAAACAAAAACACAATACAATATTACTAAAATTCGCATGCTTACATATAAATAAATGTGCTTTCAGCACCGTTTACCACATATTGCTAAACAATTTTAACAAAGATGACTAACATATTATGAGATTTCAAAATTTCAATTCAAAAATTTCATTTCAGAAATCATCGTATCAACATCTAGCGTGTACGAAGCGGAAAAGACCTTTAATAACAATCCATAGATTGAATTTGTTTGACAGTTTTTCTCCGTCGCTGCAAATTCTTTTACATTGTATTGTATTATTAGTCATTTCTCATAATGTCTAAATAGAAAAACAATAACCGCTATTTTAAAAGATTTTCCGGGAAACATTCTGACATGAAAACCTACTTCGATTCGTGGAAGACAGGTGTGTTGATAAGTACTTGTATTATTTACAGGAAACATTTTGTGGTCTATTTTGAATGACATAAAGAATTTTAGTAAGTACCTCGGTATATTATTTTAGACTCCACACTTGTGTGAATTTCACTATAATAGTTTCTTTCTATTTTCATTGAAATAGTATCATCGACTTTGCGTAAGAGTTCATCCAACCACAAAACATTCATCCAACCTCATCTCGCTAACTTTCGCAGAAAAAATAACATTGAAAATTGTTTTACACAGAGAAAAACGAACGTCATAATTTGTTGTAAATATGTACACAAATGTATACACACTACTCCTTCGGAAAGTATGTGAGTGTGCCAAAACCGAGCACTGTTATCAGTTTGAATCACAAGCTATTCATAGCCGGTGGGAAAGTGTGCCCTGACCCTAATAGGCGAACGTAGCTTCTTTATTTGTTTACTAATTGATCTAGTATATAATATACATACATACACACATACAATCACGTCTCCATCCCTTACGGGACAGACAGAGCCAAGAGTCGCGAGACTCGAAGGCCACACTTTGCTGAATAGTGGGCTCTCTGATGGAATGGAGATTCAGGTATAGGTGACAGGTTGCTAGCCCATCGCCTATGAGTGGAGGAATCCCCAGTTTAAAGCCCATTCCCTAGATTGACTTTTATAATCTGCGCAGAAAGAGAGGCAGCTGGCACATTCTATGTTTTTTCTTCGCTCCCAGACCAGAATGGAAGCAATAGTAAATAATATGTATCGATAGTTAACTCGATTCTTCTGCTTCTTGCAGTGCCTTCCCGACTGTTTTATTTAATGAATAGGTATCAGGATTATAGATGCTAATGTCAAACTTCCTTGCCTAGTCAACATATTATACCTACACTGGAGTATTTATGGCGACCAATAAATTGTATAAACATTCTTTTAATGTGCATGTGGTGTTTGTCTATAAGAGGTTGTGCAATTAGTTTTAAGAAGTAAGTATATTATAATAACTGTTGACAAACCTAATAAATAAAATAAACAAAAAATAAAAATTACTGAAGGCCGTCAGTTTCGAAAATTCTTTGGAAACAGCTCTTAAATTCTTGTGACTCCAGTAGCCATGATTTTTTATTCAACTTGATTAATGATCTGCAAATCAGTATCATCAATAAGCTCAATTTAAATTTCTATTAAGCGTATTTCATCCATCAGAGCCCACTATTCAGCTAAGCGTGGCCTTCGAGTCTCATGACTCTTGGTTCTGTCTACCCCGTAAGGGATAAAGACGTGATTCTATGTATGTATGTATTTCATCCTATGATGATCAACCTTAGTTACTCTTGAAAAGCCAGGATAGAGAGTTTTTTTCCGGTTCATATCTGATCCAAAGGATTTCTCTGGCCATCCAGCGATGCAATGCTGCTGGGGTTATAGGAACCTTTGGGTCAGATATGAGATCGGACTTTCTTTTTATTTAAGGTTATGCCTGTTTGTATAGTATAATTTTAATTGATTTTGAATAAATAAAAATCTTATCACTGAGACACTGTGGATACAGAGTTGGAAATGTATGCTCCCATCGCACTAGCCAAATTGCTCCCATCACTGGGTAATCTGCTCTAGGCAATCTGGAGAGCTGTTAACAGACTGTAATAGGATGGTGTTGGTAGATGCTGAGAAAACCGATTTGCGAGGATGGCAATTATTCATTTCGTTTTTACTCGTGATTACTTTTTTATGTTTATTTATTATGTACAGTCAGATGCAGGTTTTCGATGCATATCTCACGTGAGAAAGCCTGATTTTTTTACGTGGACGTGGAAACCTAACCGTGTTGGCGTAAAGTGCTGGGTATCCCTTGTCCAGCTCGCCACAGCCGGACATGTGTGTGGGAGCTTAACCCATCTAAACCACACGGTGCCAACGCCAACGACATTTGTGCCGGGACCATGTGCTACATAGCGCGCTCCACAGCCTTGAGAAGATTATCGGCGAAATCAGAGAAGAGCACCGACTTGCATAATAAATTCTGTAAGATATGGCCCTCGGCCTTAGCTACGAGAGCTGACAGTATGGTGGTATCATGAGGATACGACTAGCTCCATGAATGGCCACCACAACAAAATTAGTCACGACTATTAGTTACACATAACATTCTACCTATGAAGCTTAGGAAAATTATGCGAATGTGCCAAAAGTGACGCGGTGATAACAGGTTGAATCATCTGTTATTTGCGGCATGCAGGGGGCATGCGTTCTCTGATCCTAATTTGGACATAGGGTTCAACGTCATCTTATTTGAGTTTAGGCGACCAAGACTATTTCATGAGTTTCTTTCGGCATTTCTTCTCAGCAGTTGTCGTTCTAAAATGCTAGTAGTTTTTAGCTTTGAGACTATTCATATTCATATTCATTTATTTGCCAACTAAGTATGATAGATGCATTGATATGATATGATTATATAATTAGTTATCGATTAGAAAAAGTGCCTTCTTTGAAGGCCTTGTTTCAATAAAGAATTTTAGATTTCGGTTTCAGCCGAAATAAGGTTGGAGCCGAATATTTGGTTTCGGCCACGAATCCAGTTTCTGTCAGACTCTATTAAGTTTATTGATTAGATACGATAAAAAAAGAAATGATTGGAATTACGAATGTAGTAAGCTGCAGTTAAGACGAGCCTATATTGTGTAGAATCACGAATAGTAAACTGCGGTTGTGCTGAATCCATATTGTATGGGAAGCAAGAATCGCGTTTACGGTCATGACGGTCGGTCTTCATCCCATCGATTCGCAGATATCAGTATTTATTTATTTATTTAAACTTTATTGTACACACATACAAAAGTACAGTACAAAAGGTGGACTTAATGCTAATGCTTAATGCTAGTATATTGTATGTTTAGAGCTAAGAAAGAGCGGGGTCTCCTGGCACAGGCATTTTTATGCTTAAAAGGAGGCTCCGTCAACTAGAGTTTATATAATCAAACTGCAGTTGATGAAATAAAGCTTTCTTTTTTTATCGCATCGATTTGAATCCCTTTAAAGACTTTCTAATCTGAGCGCTTTCCCGGTTGCATCCTCAGCGTACGCGTCAGAGCCTAGGGCCTGCTTTCCTACTTTTCTTCTCCATTTCGAATTCTAAATGTGGAAGGCAATGGCAAACATTGCCAAGATCGTTGTTGCATGTGTTTCATTCCGCTTAATGACACCGAACTTCATCGATGAAGAATACGACTAAAGAACTAAAAACCTAAAAAACTAAAAAGAAATGTTCAAAAAGATATGTGATAAATAGATGCAGTCCATTTATTGGGTATATTTTTTAAAGCGTAAAATTAAAAAAGAACTTAGTTCGCAATATTTTATTTATTATCTAGATACAAAGAGAACTTATTAATCCTATCAGTCAAAAAAGAGATCAGATTGGTAATTAAATTTGTATCAAAAATGACCTTATCTTAAATTAAATGTTCCATTTCCAGTCCATTCTTATTTTTCTGGTCACCAAGAGAGTTTAAAAATAAGAATGGGAAACACATATTTGTTTTTTAATTGCATTCGGCTTCTTTACGTAAACAAATGACAACTACAAAAAATGTGCCTCGACGACATACAAATTAGCTGGTCCATCCCCGGTAGTCAACAGCCGCAATGAATCTCAAAAATAAACACGTGTTTCAAGCTCACAGCATCCAAATAACATCTGGCTAAGTGTCAGTGATCTATAGGCCTGAAGAAATAATATAGAGTAGATACTAGTAAGTATGTATAAGAAAATGGCAGACATAATATTGCTTCATTCATAAAATCGAAAAGGTGAAAATATTTTTCAAGTAAATAAACTAACGATAGTCTATAACGTAATGAAAACAAGGAGTTTGCTAAACCTCGTATAATATCACGTTATATTAGTTCGTTAAACTACTGACATCATTCACGTTTAGAATTACCAACACAAACTCGTTCTAAAAACACCGCAGTCTGACAAAATTCTTGAGACAGACGATGAGAGAACAGATATTTTAAATATGTAAAGCGTTAAATACTGAGCATGAAATTGTAGAAGGTGTTACAAAAGTTGAAGTAGATGTCCATTGATAAGATGACAAAAACGATGTAGTTGCTATCGTTCAAGCCAAAGAGAGTAATACAATCAAAAACATCCCACACACTGTTTCTGAACGCGGCGCGGGAGTCGAAATATTAATAGAAAAACCGAGGCACCGCTTCTTTTGACTACGATATTTACGGAAACGCGTCTGCTCAAGCGAAACTTGATGCTGTTGCTCTAGTAACAGGGTTCAGATTGCGTCAGCGTCCGGCGCCAGCCGAGTCTGCTCGGGAATCCGATAAAATTAGAAAATGCTTTGCGGGTGCTGTCTTTACTATTTATGGTAGTGCAAGCCGCGGCTAATTCTGACTCGTGTGGGGTAACCTCTACTTCGGATTTAGATTCTACAGTCAGCTTTCTTTGCTGGGGAACTATGTCGTTTGACTTCTGACGTGTCAGACATTTTCATATTGGAAAACTATGTGATGTGTAGCGATTGATCGCTGGAATGTTGGCAAATGGTCTGACCTACTTTTAGACAGGTGCACTACCATTGACTCACATATTATTATGTGTGTTTATGTATGTGTAATCCTACACCAGGTCAGGACTAGGGTTCAGGAAACTCTTATCAAAACGAAAGTCATCAGTAAGTATAAAAAGAAATGATGTAATTAAAATAAATAAATTAACCGTTTATTTATTAATTACATTGGCGTTGAGATCCATAACGATCCCGTTGTATATAATAAAAATAAAAGAAATTAAATTTATATAAATTTTACAAATAAATTACATTACAATAGATGGCGTTATATTTAGATGTTCAGTTCTGTCAGGTATCACTACGTACAACGTACAAAATGCTTGCGTCACGCACTCGGAACGAGACACCACAACACAGCACTATCACGCAGCCGCAGCAGCAACAGTTGCCGCAACAGTTGCGCAACCAACAGCACGCTTAGAAGCACTTGCGGTGGACAATGCCAGGGCCGGACTCGTCGTACTCCTCCTTGGAGATCCACATCTGTTGGAAGGTGGACAGGGAAGCCAGGATGGACCCACCGATCCATACGGAGTATTTCCTTTCGGGGGGAGCGATGATCTTGATCTTGATGGTGGAGGGAGCGAGGGCGGTGATTTCCTTCTGCATCCTGTCGGCGATACCGGGGTACATGGTGGTACCACCAGACATAACGGTGTTGGCGTACAGGTCCTTACGGATGTCAACGTCGCACTTCATGATGGAGTTGTACACGGTCTCGTGGATGCCGCACGATTCCATACCCAGGAAGGAAGGCTGGAAGAGGGCTTCAGGGCAACGGAACCTCTCGTTACCGATGGTGATGACCTGACCGTCGGGAAGTTCGTACGACTTCTCGAGGGAGGTGGAGGCGGCAGCGGTGGCCATTTCCTGCTCGAAGTCCAGGGCGACATAGCAGAGCTTCTCCTTGATGTCACGAACGATTTCCCTCTCAGCGGTGGTGGTGAAAGAGTAACCCCTCTCGGTGAGGATCTTCATGAGGTAGTCGGTCAAGTCACGGCCAGCCAAGTCCAGACGGAGGATGGCGTGGGGCAGGGCGTAACCTTCGTAGATGGGGACGGTGTGAGAGACACCATCTCCGGAGTCCAGCACGATACCGGTGGTACGACCAGAGGCGTACAGGGAAAGTACGGCCTGGATGGCGACATACATAGCCGGGGAGTTGAAGGTCTCAAACATGATTTGGGTCATCTTCTCCCTGTTGGCCTTGGGGTTCAGGGGGGCCTCAGTCAGGAGGACTGGGTGCTCCTCAGGGGCGACACGCAGCTCATTGTAGAAGGTGTGGTGCCAGATCTTCTCCATGTCATCCCAGTTGGTGATGATGCCGTGCTCGATGGGGTATTTCAGGGTGAGGATACCTCTCTTGCTCTGGGCCTCATCGCCTACGTAGGAGTCCTTCTGACCCATACCGACCATGACACCCTGGTGGCGAGGGCGACCCACGATGGACGGGAAGACGGCACGGGGCGCGTCATCTCCGGCGAAACCGGCCTTGCACATGCCGGAGCCATTGTCGACTACGAGCGCAGCAACATCATCGTCGCACATCTTGGCGGTTTGTGTGATTTGGGGACGCGCTGGAAGTTGACTCTACGGCAGCGAGACTGCGAGTGCCGTGGACTGCGGCGGTTCAATCTTATATACGCGACGCTTGCGCATGGACCGCGCTCCATACATGGCGAGCGCGCCGGCCCCCGCGGACCGCGCTACGACGCGATTCTACAGTTCTTTTTCTGAAAAAACTTATGCATTTCTATTCGATAGTCAACTGTCAACGATAACGAATCAATTGATCAATCGATTAGGACTGTGATCGATATAAATCGAGCGGTTTTCGCGGCCGAAAAGGGCGCGCGCCGCCGCCCGCCCGCCTTGCTCCATTTCGGGAGTTGCGCGAACGCAGCGCCGGTCTATCGAAATAATTATGAAGTTTGATTTAGTTAACTTTTTAACTTAAAGAAATACTTATTTCGATTATAATATTTATAAATTTAATTAAAAAAATACGATTTATTTTTAGATACACAAGACTGTAAAAGTCGATTGTTTAGGAACAGAAGTTCAATAGACAAAATAAATTTTTAAATCAAGCAAAGTAGGTAATTAGATTTAAAGGTATTTGAAAGACATTTAATATAGGCTTATCGTCAGTATAATTAACAAAAATAAATAGGTATATTTTTAACGAATTTATTTATCTTAGTAATTTATTTTTTAGTTTGTACTTATAATTGACTTTTTAGACCCAACAAATATACAAACAGAAACCATAAAAAATTAACTGGCCCAGTGCAAATCAGACTCGCGCACCAAGGGTTCCGTACATATATTTACAGTTTTCAGTACGCACTTTATTTAGAAATTAAGTAAATATTTTGGGTAAAAAAAAAAATAAATAATATTGAGAAACATGAAAAATTTCTTCTTCTTATTTCAGGGAATATTTTTCATTGTAAATAAATTAAATACCATAAGCTTAATTTTTGAGGTTATTTGGTTGCAATTTATATGGCAATAAATGTCGCTCTGGCGTTCACTAAAAACAAGTGTACCAATATTGTATTTTTTTCCAAATCGAACGGAAATTATATTCTACTAGCTTTCGCGCGCGGCTTCGCCCGCGTAAATTTCCCACGGAAACCATGCCTTTTCCCGGGATGAAAGGTACCCTTCTTCCTTCTCCATACTTCTAATTATGTGTATGCGAAATTTCAGGAAGATTGGTTCAGTAGATAAAGCGTGAAGTAACAAACAAACTCAGTTTCACACTTATAATATTAGTTGGGATTTGGATTAAATGTGTTGGAATTAAAGAGCTTCAGAGTTCTATGCGGCTTAAGTCAGGCGGCAGCATTATGTCATTATGCAAATGTCAATTAAAACTTGTTTTTTTTTTAATATTTCATGGCATGGGAAAGATCCTTAACAGCTTCGTTATTTTTTGAGCAAATTAAAAACATTATTTATAATTTGGTAGAACAAAATAATCTAAGATTTTTTTCATGCTAATCAGGAATGTTATAACTACTATCAGAAAAATATTCAAGCGTTTTAAAAAATATATATTGCCTATTGAATATTTTTATATTGTTCTACCTGCTTATAAATTCAGAGTTGTCTAACGACCAAACATACATAGGTAACAACCACTTTACATTTTCAGAGGTGATCCTACTCGTGCATTTTACATACATACATACATAGAATCACGTCTTTATCCCTAACGGGGTAGACAGAGCCAAGAGTCGTGCGAGAGACTCTGGAAGGCCACGCTTAGCAGAATAGTGGCTGGGCTCTCTGATGGAAATTTGTTGTGGATTTTTGTCAACGAATATTCACCTCAAAAGCGGTTTAATTGTTAACCATGAAAAACACCGTTAAGTTTAGCCTAATCCTAACTAATAATATAAATGCGAAAGTGAATTTGTTTGTTTGTTTATTTGTTACCTCTTCACGCTTTATCTACTGAACCAATCTTCCTGAAATTTCGCATAAATATATCTTACTTAATTCCGGGAAAAAGCACTGTTCCTGGTGGAGAAATTCACGCTGGTGAAGCCGCGGGCAAATGCTAGTAATCCCTAAATGTTATAAACAGTCAAATTGTTATATTTGTTATGTGTCCCTAAATCACGATATAAACAAAAGGAGAGTAATAATATTCAAACAGCTTTCTAATGTAAGTAGTTTTGGACTGAAGATGAAACGTAAATTTCTTCTTTATATTATCATTCTTATGTTTTGTGGACTCTATAGAAAGACCATTTTACATACATACAGCATACAAATATGTCTTTACCCTTT
This sequence comes from Ephestia elutella, assembly GCA_018467065.1. Taxonomy (NCBI): domain Eukaryota; kingdom Metazoa; phylum Arthropoda; class Insecta; order Lepidoptera; family Pyralidae; genus Ephestia; species Ephestia elutella. The sequence goes on along the minus strand of CM031591.1, from coordinate 11,781,914 downwards.
TGTACGGGGTAGACATAGCCAAGAGTCGTGAGACTCGAAGGCCACGCTTAGTTGAATAGGTGTGCTTTCTGATGGATATTCAGATATAGTGACAGGTTGCTAGCCCATCGCTCTATGAGAGAAGGGATCCCCCTGTTTAATGCCCTTTCCCTCGATTGACTTTTTTACAATTGCGGAAAGAGCAGCTGGCACATTCTATGTTTTTCTCTTCTGCTCCCAGACCAGCATGGAAATACCATTTAGCGTCTTCTTCAAATGTACTACATCGTCCTTACACATTTTTATGTTGTAGTAATCCAATGATAGAATAATGGTTACAAAACCTATTCCTATCTCATTGACGACAGATATCTTTAATTAGGACGTAACTGAGTTCATTATCCAAGTTTATACTCACGACAGATTAAATTTAGCTTCTCAATTTGCAGTTAAAATTAACTGGCAACAATCATTCATTGATTTCATTCAATCGAATACCGATACCTTCACTCTGACATACGATCTTCAATTCGAACCATTCAAATTACGCACGCAACTTTATCCATTGACGGTTTCATTCGATTTGTGATTAGAACTGTCGATATTTAAGCAGTAATGTATGTTGAGTTTCGTGATTGTGTGATGGGTGTAAAGTGCATCTATTGCGTAGTGCGTAGGGTGCAGGCATTGGCACGTCTATTACAGGAACAGGTGGCGGTGTAGGCGCATAATTAGAACCGTTGGAATAGTTTCTCGAGATGTGTTTACAGACGGTTCAAGTAGTAACGTGGAAGTGTTTAGTTTAAATTTCTAGTTCTTTTTGTTTCCTTTTCCCAGGGCTTGATACTGGTACCAAATCCTAACTAAGTATCCTAACATTATAGATGCGAAAGTGAGTTTGTTTGTTTGTAACCAAACCTGGTTTGGTTGTAATTTTTGTTGAACTCACGTTTTATCTACTGAACCAATCTTCTGAAATTTCGCATACATATAGCTGGAAGTATGGAGAAGGACATAATTTTCATCCCTGAAAAGCACTGTTCCCGTGGAAATTCACGCGGCGAAGCTGCGGCAAAAGCTAGTAGGTCATAAATGCGAAAGTGAGTTTGTTTGTTACCTCTTCACGCTTTATCTACTGAACCGGATCGTCATACAATTTTGCATACACATAGTTAGGGGTCCAGAGAAGCGACATGGCTATCATTTATCCCGGAAAAAATTACCGTTCCCGAGGGATCAACATAAGCGCGGGAAGCGGAGCCGTGGGTGAAAGCAAGTTCTCCATATAAACTTCCGACGAATACTGACGCTTTTCGGTACTTTAGAGAGAATTACACCGATACCAACCGGTAAAGAGCCCTGGTTTCTTTCAAGTCACTGATAGACTTGAGCATTCTCGTATAATGTAATAAGCATTTTAGCGAGATTTCGGGCGAGCTCTCTGTAGATTATATCTTTTAAGCCATCTCTTTCTCTAGATATCTCTAAAAAAAATATTATTAAAGATGGGTTTGCTCCTTACCACAATCTTACCCGAGGACAGAGATTAGGTCTACGGTGTAGCGAGCTTACCCAGAAGCAACCTATTCACTCTGGTTTTGAAGAGAGTCAGGTTGTACGTGCTCGCCGGGAACACAGACGCAGCAGGCGGTCTAATGCTTCGCTGTGGGCATTACTAAGAATGATGATGAAAAGCACTTGGTGCGTGCGGGGAATAGGGAATAATCCAGGAAGGGATGACAGCCCGCAGTGCTTCTGGTTGAAGAAAGGGCAGGCGGTATGAGCTCATGCAGCTCATGAGCACACTCCCCGAAGTAAACTCAGTAGAAAACCGACAAACAAGCAACTTTTTCGACGATGAGCTAGGCTGTGGAGGTTAGCGTTCATAAGTCATTTGAAATAATAGCAAGTTGCTTTATCCATATTTAAACCCAATTAAATTGATCTGCGTAGATTCGTGATAATAGTTAATTTCGTCATAAAATATGGAGTAGAAATGCCAAATTAACTTTTAATATTATTTTGACGATTTTAGGTTTAATTTTTTTGTTTGAGGAAGAAAGGGAAAGAAATGAATAAATTGAAGTTGTATTCAGTTTAATTAGAAAAATTGCATTGCTACAGATTATTCAGAAAAAATACGTTTCTTCCAGAGTTTCTGGTCGTCAAATTGAACTAAGTCGCCATGAATTAGAAAAACGTGAGTTAGACGAAACTATTAAGTATTCAATAAAAATAAAGAATTAGATGTATGTATACAATTATTTATACAAGTTTTAGTCAGGACACTTGCACTTGTATTTAAACTATTGAAGTTCACTGTCGATCTGTGAACGATGGCCATGTGTGGCCACGAATCATTATTTAGTTGTGTTGGATTTGTGTGGTACTTTATTGTATTTTATACACTATTTTTAGATTTGTTGTACCTTGTACCCAATGAGCGATTTTTCTGACAGCTAATTAAGAAAAAAAAATCAGTATAAAAAAGTCTCAACAGATAGCGTTTTATGAAAGCCGAGTCGTAATAACAGCTGAACCTATATGGTGCGCTTTTTTTTGTCAACCAGAGGCAGAAAAAAAAATCCCATAACAGTTTGGCAGTTGCACAAATCACAATATAGATACTTTTTAGTTGTTTTTTTTTTTACTAAGTTTCTTTTTTTTAAATGCCAATCCCGTGAAATTTTTGCTTTTTGTATGGAACTTTTTTTCTTGCCTTTTACGAAGCGCCATCTATGAAGTCACTCTGGAACTATTTCTTTTTTTTAATTTGTGCTCATGGAAAATCCCTCATTCCCCAAAAGTTTCAGTTAGTGCCTTGAAATTAGTCACGCCAATGACTCCCTTTAAAGAAAGAACTAACGAAAGAACAAGCAACGATTTATAGTTTGTAACGGAGCTTTTGAGCCCAATTTATTTATTTAGTCGTATGGCATGCATGTGTCTAAAGTCGCTTTTCGTATTTATTTAACTAGTAGCCATAATCTAACATCTAAATTCTTAAACCCATTGGGCTGCGTTTTTTCTTCTTTTTTTCTTCGTAAGCCCAATTTTTCTTCCTTAAGTGAGAAAATTGGGGCTCAAACTCCAGGCTAAATTGAAACGTATTCACAAAGCGTCAAAACATAAATTTGCATTTTGATTCAATTTGCATGTAATTTTTTATAATGATAAGATAGCTATATGTTGCAGCTTCGCTCCCAGGTGGAATTTTCGGGATATCATATAAAATCATGATTGTCATTCACAGAAATAATTTTTATAATGGGGTTTTAGTGCTTCAAAGGTGCTCCACACTCTGAATATTTATCTGTAATGTAACATATAATAATGTTACATTACACCAGGCACGAGGCGAACTGCGCAATTTCCAGTGCGCAACCTGTAAAAATCTTGATACAACTTGTAACATGAAAATGTTACATTGCAAGGTTAAATATTCGCAGCCGCACGCATCAAATCAAACAACCAATCAAACTATATAGTACTTTAGTAAACTGTCTTTTTATTGTAAATTAAGTTTAGATTTATTACATAGAAAAACTTAACATCTTCGCAAAAACCTATCGCTTTCTCAAAGAGTCGGCAACGCATCAGTAACCATTTTAGGGTCGTTGGTGTCTATGGACTGGGCGGTGATTGCTTACCATCAGGCAAACTCCGCACGCTCATTAGCCTACTATTCTATAAAAAAAAAAATTGCCCGTAAAGAACCCCTCAAACTTCGTGGCCATACACTGTCAGACAGGCGGACGGCGATCTCAGCCGCTGCCAATACAACATCTGTTCAGCTGACCTTACTCTGTTTTATTATATCTCCTAAACATCTAACTGAACTACCCGTTGACTAATCCTTTTTAAGGTTCCGTATAAAAATGAAAAAAAACGGAACCCTTATATACTTAATCGTGCGTCTGTCTGTCTGTCCGTCCGTCTGTCACAGCCAATTTTCTCCGAATCTACTGGACCAAATCAGATGAAATTTGGGTAGGATGGCGTAATCCTGTGGACACAAACACAGATATACAAAGTAAATAAATATATTTTTTTTTAATAAGGGTCATTTTCGGGGATAAATTTTTGTTATTGTTGTAAAATAAATTGTTTTTGATTATATTGCATGACAGAAGACGAAAAATTGACCATTCCCCTCTGATCCGCCCCCCTGATCTCCGAAACAACTGAGCCTAAAATTAAAAAATAAATACAAATCATAGTTCATTGCTTGTAGATTACGGGAAAAACCTATAAGAATTGGCATTGTACGAAACCTTCTCTACGCGAGTTTAATCCTCGCACTTGGCCGGAGTTTTTTATATGTTTTTGATGCATTGGCTAGTCACGAACACACAGAAATCAGCAAAGAAAGCCTCAAAGAAAATTAATGGGGTGCTTAAACAAAAACTAAATCAAAATCCTTTTCATTTGCAACATTTTGCTGCAAATAAAATGATTTGATTGATTTGATTGATTGGTTGAAGCTGGAACAAAACAACACTCATCTTCCTCATCAACCGTTAAATATTACAAATTGCAAATACATTTATCAATAAGCCCAATCTGCCACACACTCGCTGACGCACAGAGTAAATCGCCGTAATTGTATAAATGAGAAAATCATCGCACGCCATTTATCCCTCTAATTGGCGTATAAATTGATACGAAAAAAATTTAATCTGCCGGTCTTTTTCACCCCCTATCTACTTTTGATGACAGCCCTATTTTTTATTTTTCAAAAACTTACGCCAATCAAAAATCTACTTCTTCATTGTTAAATCATAACGTTTTTAAATCGATTGGCGGAAAAGCTTTTGAGTAGTGCAATCTGTGTAAATTTTTCTCTATGGTCCGTCCATTGAGTATAAAGTTTTTAGTTTTATCTGTGACCAATCTCGGTATTTGATAGTCGGAATATTTTCATCGCTTTGTGGGAGAGATTTTTTGATAGTTGTAATATTGGTTAACTATTGTGTTACCATTATAATGGTTCACCTAATATAATCGTTTAATTTCATGAATTTTCAAACCAGTATTTACTTGCTAAATCCAGTAGTAGCTTGCTAAATTCCTAATAGCTTTCGCCAACTAACAGCCTTACGTGAATCCAAATTTCCACGGAACAAACCTTTTCAAACCTAGGATGAAAGGTACCCTATGTCTCTTCTCCGTGTTCTATGCCTTCCATTTAATCCTATCTGTATGCGAAATTTCAGGAAGATTGGTTCAGTAGATAAAGCGTGAAGAGGTAACAAACAAACAAACCAACAAACAAACAAACAAACAAACAAACTCACTTTCGCATTTATAATATTAGTTAGGATGCGAAAGTGAGTTTGTTTGTTTATTTGTTTGTTACCTCTTCACGCTTTATCTACAGAACCAATCTTCCTGAAATTTCGCACACACATACTTAGAAGTATAGAGAAGGACATAGGGTACCTTTTAACGCGGGCGAAGCCGTGGGTAAAAGCTAGTATCGTATACGTTTCATTTGTTTCTTCAATGTCTTTATGACCAGATTATATGAATTTACTAGCATGGGCTCGGGACTTTGTTCCCGTGGGAATTTCGGGAAATCCTCTCTTAGTGCTCCCCTACACTCCCTAAGGAAGCTACATGACAAATTTCAGCTTCCTACGCCCAGTAGTTTCGGCTGTGCGATGTCTATCAGTCACTCAGTCAGTAACGGAAGAATTTTTAAAATTCTTTTAAAAAATGTTATTCATTGAATTGAAAACAAATTGTTTCAATGTTTTCTTCAGCTTCCTGCGGCGGTGTTTCCGAACCGATACGACATTGGAACCTTCAAAAAACGAGCCTACGTCTTTTTTTAAAGGCCGGCAGCACTTCTGCGATACCCTCGAGTGTTATTGGTTGTCCATGGGCAGCGGTGATTACTTACCATCAGGTGACCCGCTTGCTCGTTTGTCGCCCTATGTTATAAAAAAAAAAAAACAATATCTTATGTCGTCAACATGCAAATTAATAAAATAAAATAGAACTAAACAGTGTATTTTTGCAACATTGATTAGTCATTTCGTTTCCAATAATACTGACAGTATGCTCGTAGGAATATACAGGGCCAAATTAAATCACGGAGAATTACATATTTACATGATCCACCCCTAGTCAAAGATTAAATAAAATACAGAATGGTCTATTACTCGCTGAATAGATTCTAAACGCTAAGAAAGTAGCGGATTTTTAAATATATTATCAGGAAAATAATAGATATTAAATTAAATAATTTCAAACAAACGTTTGAATTAAATTAAAAAATCGAATAGGGTATACATTTAGATAATGTTGTTCAACTGCCTTTACTTATTTCTGCCAAAAAGGACTGAATACGTTTGGTTTGATAAATATGATCTTTGTTTTCTTTTCAACCGACTTCCAAAAAGGAGGAGGTATATGTTTCGATGTATGTATGTTTTTTTTTATGTATATGTTCGCCGATTTCTGCGCCTATTGTAGACTGATTTCCAAATTTATTATTTTTTATTGAAAGTCTTATTTTAGGTTGGTCCCATTTTAACCACCTCAGAATGTGTTCAATAATTTTAAAGATACGTAACAAAATATAAAAAATACATTGGATTATAGACTTCGCTATAAAATCATGAAATCACTTAATAGGCAGATTAATCAAAAAGATAAATGTATTGGTATGCTGGTATGCTAATGAGGTGAAGTCGGTGCAAATCAAGAGGTAAATAATCTAAATTAACATTAGAATCATGTAAGGTATAAATTAAATGCCTAACTGAATAATTAATAAATATCTTTACTCCTGCATGGCACCGACTTCACATCAATCAGTAGGTAACATGCCAAACATAATCTTTTTGATTAATCTACCTGAGTTGCCTCATGATTTTATTATGGAAGTCGGTATGGAAGTTATTCATTTTTTTTTTTCAATGAATTATAAATTCAAATAAGGGCGTCGTCGTAACCTATTTGTGCATATTAAAACCAGACATTATAGTTCAAACAATTTACTAAGTATAATTTATTAGTGTAAGATTTTTTAAAATTAGAGTTAGATTAGATTTGTAAGAAAACATCAAAAATGCAAATAATTTTAGCTGCCGCAAAAGTTCAAAAGTTGCTACTATAGTGAAGTAGGAACATGGGGACAGGCCATATAAAAGACTCGTCTGTTTTATACTTAATCTATGCGGTCGTGTGTCCCACGTCCCATAAAGTGCGCAGCGCCGGCCGCGTGCCGCTGCAATCATATTGCTAATTGACGATTTGCTGTCAACTGTACACTGCCGAGCAAGATCCTAGAAACAAAATGAAAATTTATAGAAGACATTGAACGATTCAAATTACTTCTTCTTCTTGGCCAGTCGAAATGGCATCTATATTTTCCCAGGCCAATCCATAGCCAATCGTTAGCCAATCGTTGGCCTCGCAAAGGTTCCTATAGTGTACCTACAGTTACAGGAGTCTATTCAAATAACGAAAATTAAGGACACCGCAGTTAGGTCCAGTCTAGAGAGAAAATAGAGAATTTCAACCTCCAATAGGATCTCATTAACGTAATTCTATTGATTATTATAACCTCCTCTCCGCTTTGGTGCGTACGGCCCTAATGCTGACAAATTGTGTAATGTAATCGGGCGGAACACCTAAAAAGACGAGGTAACGTCAGGCGGAGCAGGATACAGACGTAAGTGGTGGCCTGTAATCTGTAAATATAAAGGAGAAGCTTAGACCATCTGACAGCTAGACGGGTCGGCGATCAAAGTAAAAACGGGGTTCGAAAAAAGTACGGGTCGAATATTTTTCTATTTATTTTCCTGTCATTTTTAGCAGATTTTTTTTTAAGATTCACCATCTCTATGGTTAATTACTTGTGTTCACGTAGTAAATAACCGATAGTCAAACGGCAGGCTACTGTGATAGATAGATAGATCAACACTTTATTGCACCATTTACAGAAAAGAACAGACAAAGTAGTGACAAAAGTAAATACATAAATGAGGACAAAGGCGGCTATTGCAAATGCAATTTCTTCCAGCTAACCATTGGGTGCGCAAGCGTTTGAAATTTTATGACGGATTTAGAACTTATTAGCACAGTCAATTTTCCCTGCCCACAAGTGTACAACCGGGCACACGTTAATCCACACCGTGCTACTTAATTTGTGTGCTTTGTGTCCTCACTATCAAATCTGCTGCCCGTACGCTTCGTTGGCGCTCGTAATTGGCCATTGTTGCTCCTTTGGGCCAAGGCGTAGTTAGTTTCATTGGCCGGATTGATTTATTGACGTCAGTTAATTTGACAGTGATTGGATAGTTAACTTACACTACAAATGTTAACACAGCAGCGGATTTTTGGTTGTTGTGCAACAAATAGGAGTGACAATTTAATTGACCGAGCGAGCGAAGCGAGCGAGGGCTACAATTCAAGTTGGAGCGAAAAACACATTGTTTGTATGTATGTATGTATGTATGTTTGTTCCGCTGATAATCCTCGAACCGTTATTCCGATTTTGATGAAAGTTGGAATATATGTAGGGTTGGTTAATAGAATTTTCAAGTTCGTTGGGCATCAAAATCGGTCCAGCCGTTTTTGAGATATTTAATTTTTTGTGAAAATAAATATTGTATTTTAATAGTCGCGAGGTCTACGTTCGCAGCGAACGACTAGTTTATATAGAAATAAGTAGTATTTTTATACTTAGTTTCACTATGTTTTACGTATCCGATCTATGTATTTGTTGTATACAAAAATTTATAAATAAATAAATAAAGGACCTAAATCAGAGCACTTTCAAATTTCCTAACAAAATGTTTTCCTACTTAGATCCTTCTGAGTATTGTAATTTCTTGTTTTACATTAAAGAAAAACAAGCTTTAGCATTTCTACAATATAAATTAACTACAAATACACCAATTTTTTTCCCCAAATTAGGTGAACGTTCATCATCAATTGGTTCCCACAGGACTGTACAAATACACTGACAGACGAATGTTTATATTAATAACATTGAGCGACTGTTATAATGAAATGGCCAAAGATCACCATGTTACATATCGCGAGATAGAGGCCTCCCTGGGCATAAGTATGATGAGCATAAATAATATATTACATAAACATCTAGCAGTAAAAAAAAAATGTTCGTGTTGGATCCTGCAAAAAGCTGTCTTTAATATCTACACAGATGACGAATCCTGGATTTATGCATATGATTCTAAAACAAAGCATCAGTCAACGGTGTGGGTGTTCCAAAATGAGCCGAACCCCGAACCCAACAAAAGTTGCTCGTGTAAAATGCACTTTAAGACAAATGGTCAGTTAATTCGAAATGGTACACAACTATTTGTTTACCATAAGTCTTTGAAAAACTAAGAAAGAACAACCGACAACGCAGAATCATACTTCATCAGGACAATGCTAGCTGTCAGACGTTGGCGTTGACAACTCAGTTTTTGGAAGGTCAAAAGATTGAATTGACGGGTCATCCGCCGTACAGCCACTACTTAGCACCCAATGGCTTCTATTTATTTCCAAACGTGAAGAATAAATTACGTGGTCAACGATTTTCGATACCGTAAAGAAGCCGTTGATGCGTTCAAAATGCGCATTTCGGAGATACCCCAATCCGAATGAAAAAAGTGCTACGAAAATTGTTTTCATCGTATGCATCACGGAGAATATATTTAAAAACAATAAAACCAAATTTAATAATATATGTTTGTTTCTTTTTGATATTCCGGATTCATAAATAGCAGCCTATAAATTAACTACTTCACCACACGTTAATGCGACCAATCAAAATTTTTTCCCCAAATTAGGTGGACGTTCATTGTCAATTGGTTCCCACAGGACTGTACAAACACACTGACAGACGAATGTTTATATTAATAACATTGAGCGACTGTTATAATGAAATGGCCAAAGGGTTGTTTAGTTAAACTTTTATTCGGTAGGTTAGTTTTGGAAACGATTTGATTTAAGACAGCTTAATAATAAAGCCATGTGCATATGTTTATGTTGTGGAGACTGTACTTTTTCGTGTGCATCTTCAAGGTGCAGTTAGGTTGTAATTAAATAAAAAATATTGTCATTACCTACTTACAAAAAAAAGTGAAACCCCACCAAAAATATTTTCATGTAAAATGCTGCCAAGACAAGATCATATGGCTCGTTCTGTCAAAAAGTTACACTGAAAAAAAATACTAACTTATTACAACCAACCATTCATTAACCCATAACACAAAAAGTGACTACATAACTTTTTGCAATATGTAACCAAACACAGTTGGCTATAAGCTAACTATTTGTTAAAATCAAGTAACTTTATTAGTATTTTGTCAAACTTTGGTTATTCCTGAAATAACCAAAATAAACTCTATTTATTCTTAATAGTCCTATCATGTAAACAATCTTCACAGTACTTTTTGATGAATTTTGTTGAAAATAAATCAAATATTAGTTCAAACCTAAACATTCTAATGTAAAACATTTATTAACCACGAAAGTAATTTCCTAAAAAGTCTATTTTAATTTATATTGTTGTAAAATCATAAAAAGACATGGTAAGATTGTTTACATAATAGGACAATTATGAATAAACGGATTTTAGTTAGGTTATCCTCGTTTTTTAATGTTATCAGGTCTATGTAGAGCCAAGCTTCTAATTCTACACGTAACTCTACAAGCCCTAATTTTACGAACTCTACCTTCCTTAGTCGTTTTGTATTATTTATGAAATTTTAATATTCTCAACTTCTCAAGTATAATTATTGCAAATAATTTTAATTTAAAAAACTTGTCACACTTCACATTATTACACTTTTATTATAAAAAGGAACACCGAAATTAGGAAGCGCACAAAAGTAACAGACATTAGCAGAAGGGTTGCTACTCGGAAGTGGAAATGGGCAGGTCACATGCCGTAGGGAGGACGGAAGATGGGGCCGAAAGTTACTGAACTGGAGACCGTGGATGGGACGCAGAAAACAAGACAAACCAGCTGCCCGTTGGAGTCCATTATGGAAAAGAATTGCACAAGACCGAGAAGCTTGGCGTGCATTAGAGGAGGCTTATGTCCTGCAGTGGATTAATTACGCTGGAAAAGAAGATTATAAATAGGAAGTGCTTGTACGTTTGTCGTAATCTTCGGAACTACATAACCGAATTCAAAGTCCTTTCAAAATTCTTTCACCAATCGAAAGGTACATTATGCCTGAGTAACATCGGCTACAATTTATGTATGTACCTCCCGAGCGAAGCCGGGGCGGAGCGCTAGTCCTATCCTAATCCTAACTAATATTATAAATGCGAAAGTAAGTTTGTTTATTTTTTGTTTGTTACCTCTTCACGCTATATCTACTGAACCAATCTTCCGGAAATTTCGCATAAACTTATTTCGAAGTACTGAGAAGGACATAGGGTACATTTCATCTCGGGAAAAAGCACTGTTTCCGAGGGAAATTCACGCGGGCGAAGCCGCGGGCAAAAGCTAGTCATTTATAATATTAACTCGATGCGATTTAGTACAGCACAACACAATATTTTCCCAGCATTGGGCGTGGGCGTGGACGTAAGCATAGTGACCCACTGAGCCAGAACTTATAAATACATTCCATATTGTTACACGGAGTTGGAATACATGGTTTGAGATTTTTAATGAATACGGTATTTGACAATTTTTTTTTTTTTTAATTTTATTTATATGCAAAGATCATGTAAAAGTTTAATAACGAACTGTAACTGGTCGGCGTATTTCGTTACTATGAATTTTCAATTTGAAATAAATAGGCAATTAAATCGAAAACAAAAAGTAATAAAAACAGTTTGTTATTAAACTTGTATATAATCTTTCCATTTACTCAAAAATATGTTGAAAAATTACACCTTGTCGAATACCCTATTCATGAAATTTTGTATACATTTTTTTATTGATACTGGCAAAGAATAAATACAGTACACGAAACAACTGACAATTAAGCATCGGTGGAAAAATCATTTCGGTAGGTAACGGCTAAAGACATAACTGTTTTTGATACTGGTACGATATGAACTGAGATTAAACGGTCACTGTAATGAATCGGCAACTTTTCAACACTTTTGTCATTTCCCAAATATTAAAAAATAAAAATAGGATCTTATTCTGATTCATTAAAAAACCGTTTTAACCCCCCTGGATTAATTTGATTTAACCCACAACTTATCCGGAAATTCCCTTGATAACCCGGCGCAACGCAACTTATTAAAATTAAATTAATAAATATAAAATAGTTTACTACTTTCGCTAAATAAAAAAAAAAAAAACACGATCTTTAGTCAAAGAAAACAATGTATAGAAGTTATTAGGTCGTGATTCAGAGCCAAAGAAACAGCTGTTACCAGGAGCTGCTATCCAAATCAAATTCTACAATATAAAAAATCTCGGTTTTATTGTCAATAGCCTATTTTATAGTGTTTTTTTGTTTACTTTCCTTATATTCTAAATGAAAAGTAGAGTGCTTACTACGGGTGAATGACATAAATTCATACTCGGGCTATAGTCATTTAAACACCTCGTATGCTATTGATGTCATCCGACCCTAGTAAAGCAATCTATATACTATTGTTACGATTTACGCTCTATTGTAAAAAAAATTGGTGGTCCCAGGTTCGAATACTGCCCGTGCTACATGAGTTTGTATCTATACCAATCTGACTATACCTATGTTAGTTTCCATCGACCACCACTTCCGGTGAATGAAAACATCGTGAGGAAACCTGCCCTCTGGTTGATGATTATCAGCTGGTGTGTAAAATGGAGAAGGCAATGGCAAACCACTCCATTAAAATTGCCAAGATAGTCGTTGTGTGTGTTTCATTCCATATAATGACCACAACCCTCAGTCATGAGGGATAGTCGTTGTGTGTGCTTAATTCCATGTAATGACCACAACCCTCAGTAATAATAGCAACGGATGTACGACTGGAACATAACTTGGTATACTGCTGTAGGAAACGAATACCGGGAATAGTCCAAACATACTACTACTACTACTTTACTGTACTTTATTGTTCCAGAAAGTCTAATCGTGACATGTAGCTCGACTAACTTCTACACATCATCTAGGTGGTCATATGTCATATTCCTTTGGAGCATAATCCATACAAACATGCATTACATTTAAAACATGTTTGTATGGATCTTTGGCGACCTCCGTGGCCCAACGGTCATCACGCCGGACTGCCACACCGGAGGTCCCGGGTTCGATCCCCGGTTGGGTCAAGATGGAAAATGATATTTTTAAGATTGACCTGGGTCTTGGATGTTTATCTATATGTATTTGTTATAAAATATAGTATCGTTGAGTTAGCATCCCATAACACAAGTCTAGAACTTATTTTGGGGCTAACTCAATCTGTGTGATTTGTGCGTATATTCATTTATTTATATTTATTACACGCAAAAACGATAGTACCTAGTACTTATATTAATTCTGTAACGATAGTCTACTTTTAGCTTATGTTTGTAGCGTAAAACCAGTTATGCTACTTTGGATTCGTTTTTTTGCCATTCATTGCTATCTCCATTTGGTTGTAATCTCTTTGTCAACTTGGTACTTCACGAGTCAGCTCTCGAAGTATTTATTGTCATTGTTTCTATCATACGCGTACATAATGTCACTCACTCAGTGGTCATACATTTCATACATTACAGTGCATCATGTTGAATGAAAGCACTTATAGTTTCGCAACTACAAATAATAACCACTATTTCTAATTTCTATATGAGAGTACTTGAGTACTAATTGCATCTGAGATGCACAAAAAAATCCAAAAATAAGTACAAATAATAAATTTTTAAACACTAAATTCATATAACCAGAGTGAATAGGCTGCTTCTGGGTAAGCTCGCTACATCGTAGACCTCATCTCTGTCCTCGGACAAGATTGTGGTCAAGAGCAAACCCATCTTTAATAAAAAAAAATTCAATTAAGTGTAATAATTTCGTTTTCAACAAACGTGGTTATCGGTGTTAGATTTATACACTTGAGTGTAAAACTGAGCATCAATAGCACGATGATCACACCATTTACCGTCGCGGCATTCGAATCAATTTTACTGCCAAGCCGCGCTAATGAAATTGTATTTACATTAAAACTATTATTGGAGTTACCGAGATCTCTGAAATAATCTTCGTAAATCAGTACCTACCTATAATTTAGATTTCCATTCCCGTTGAATCACTTGGCATACAATGATAGTGATTCAGATACGAATGATTCAGGATAATAACCATGAATCAGATTCAGTACTTTAGAAGGAAGTCAAAGGCCAAATCGTGAGCTCGAAGCGAATCTCTGATGATGTTAGATGCTGATCATTGCTCATCATCAGCTGATCGCTCGTATTATTAGAAGACCAAGGTAATTTTACATACATACATATTATCACGCCTTTTTCCCGTGGGGGTAGGCAGAGACTTTTATAGACAGGGGTTTTATTTTCCTTTTATATGTGTTCTTCGGAATATATAATTAACTAGCGCCCCGCCCCGGCTTCTCTCGGGAGGTACATACATAAATTGTAGACTATGTCACTCAGGTTTAATGTAACTTTCAATTGGTGAAAGAATTTTTAAAATCGGTTCAGTAGTTCCGAAGATTACCCCCTACAAACTTACAAAACAAACACTACTTCTAATATTATAGTATAGTATAGTATAGTATAGTATAGTATAGTATAGTATAGTATAGTATAGTATAGTATAGTATAGTATAGTATAGTATAGTATAGTATAGTATAGTATAGTATAGTATAGTATAGTATAGTATAGTATAGTATAGTATAGTATAGTATAGTATAGTATATAATTTTACCCTAGCCGTCAAAAAAGAAAATTAAAACAAATACTTCTAGATAATTTTGACAAGGATTTGTTGGACTTAAACTTGTATAAACTGTGTGAACTGGATGATGTAAACGAAATGGTTTCATTTTTCACCTTTAGAGTGCTCCAATTATATGACTTGCATGCGCCAGTTGTCACGATGACTATTCGTCCGAGGAATACTCCATGGATCACCAGTAATCTTCTTTATCAGATGAAGTTGCGTGATGATGCACACCATAAGTATAAATTGTCTGGATTGGATGAGGATCGTAGGACTTACAAGGATCTTAAAAAAATGGTTGAAATTTGCCTTTACACAGAGCGCAATGCTTATTTTGAACAATATGTGAATTGTAATATTGAAAAATCCTAAAGCTCTATGGAAAAATCTTAAGAGTTCTGCACTTCCTGATCCGAAAAAGGCATGTGATATTCCCCAACATCTCTTAGAACCCGACAAAATTAACTCAAATTTTTTGAATGTCCCTGGCAACAATTCCGTTTCTATATCTAATCTCTCGTATTTTGAGTACCATCGTAAATTTACTTCTGAATTTAAACTGGAGACTGTGACTGAAGAAGTCGTGGCTAATATTATATTAAGCATTAAGTCTAACGCACAGGGAATGGATCAAATCAACAGGGATAT
Organism: Ephestia elutella; assembly: GCA_018467065.1. NCBI lineage: Eukaryota > Metazoa > Arthropoda > Insecta > Lepidoptera > Pyralidae > Ephestia > Ephestia elutella. Next base: position 11,766,422 of record CM031591.1, on the reverse strand, counting down.
GGTTTTATTAACTCTGCCTCACACATTGACATTTATTACGGAGACCATTAATAGATCTATATTATCTTGTACATTCCCTGATATGTGGAAAGCTGCTATCGTTCGTCCGTCCGATACCCAAGATCAACAATCCTCAGTCTTTTAAAGACCTGCGTCCAATTAGTCTTCTCCCTTACTTATCCAAGATCATGGAAAAAAGTAGTCTATCTTCAGTTATACAAATATTGTGAATCTTGTGGCCTTCTTCCAGACCAACAGTCGGGCTTCAGGAAGGGACGTAGTACAGCGACTGCATTGATCGACGTTGTTGATAATCTCATTTCCAATCAAGATAAAGGTGAGGCTTCTGTGCTGGTTCTTCTCGATTTTTCGCGTGCTTTCGACTGCATAAATATTCCACTTCTTCTTTCCAAAATGGCATTCTATGGATTTTATTCGTCTACAATTCAATGGTTTGATTCTTACCTTTCCGGCAGAACGCAGCAGGTTGTGGTGCAATCATCTAATGGCACAATGCTCAAATCAAAGAATAGTCCTGTGAGCAGAGGCGTGCCTCAAGGCTCTATTCTTGGGCCACTACTGTTTATTCTATACACGGCAGATGTGGTTGACGCTATTAAATCGAGTAAATACCATCTATACGCTGACGATTTTCAGGTGTACGTATCACTCAACGATGACAACTTTGAAAGTGCGTTGGAGGATTTAAATCGGGATCTTGACAGTATCGCAGCATGGTCGGAAAAAAATTGCTTAGTGTTAAATCCTGCCAAGACTAAATATTTGATACTGGTGTCACAGAACCAAATAGATAAGATGGTCTCACGAAATCCGTGTATCACAATCATGGGTAATAACGTGGAGCGGGTCGAAGAGGCGCGAAACCTAGGAATTTTAATGGATGGTAGACTTCGGTTTGAAAGCTACGTGGTCGAAATAGTGCGAAACTGTTTCTATAGATTAAAAAAGTTCTGTACAGAATCAGAGATTATATAAGCGTAGACCTACGAGTAGCTCTTTGAGAAGCATTGGTACTATCAAAACTTAATTATGGCATCACCGTCTATGGTCCTTGTCTCCTAGCTAGGTCACAGAAATTAATACAGCGTGTACAAAACGCATGCGCTAGGTATTGTTTTAAGATTCCACCCCGCACTAGTGTTACACCTTATCTGAACTCATCTAAACTCTTAAAAATGCGTGATCGTCAAAAATTGTATACAGCTACTTTATTGTTTGGTGTTATAAAGACCAAGTATCCTTTATATCTATATAACAAGTTAGAATGGCGAAGTCAGAGGAACAATCGTAGACTACGAACTTGTGTTCCCCCACTTGTCGTGCCTCGACATAGGACTGCTGCATTTCGCAGTAGTTTTAAGTATAATGCTACCAAAATATGGAATAATATTCCCCCTCCCATCCGGGACCTTAATTCTATCTACTCATTTAAACGTAAATTTAAAGAACATATTCTAACCTGCGCTTTCCAGGTAGCAGACTTTAGACCCTAACATCGGCCACAAATTTTTAAAAAATATACACGTAATCATAATATATTGTAGTAATCTACCTAATTAATCACATAAACTATGTACCTACCTCACTCTTTCTCATTGTGATATGGATAGCACTGATGTCAGATTTGATTATACAACTAATATTGTATCTCATCCCTTTTCAACCATAATTTCATCGATAAATGTCAAAAACAGTCATGTATTCATTTTTGCACATGCATTTGTATTATATATTTTGTTTTCTAAATTATACATACATCTTATAAGTTCTCAATTGGCTCATTTTTGTGTCGCTTCGCTGACCTCACCCAGGGTTCTGGCAGAATCAACAGCGTCGCAGCACGGCCAGTTTCGCCTGCGACTATTTGCTGAGTCTGGACCCTTTGTCATTGCCATTTAACATTTTATATATTTTCTAATTGACAAAACGTCACAGTACATCCAACATGCACTTTCAATTTTTGTTTGTTTTATACATTTATATTTCAGTATTGTTACGTTTGTATGCTTTCGTCGCAAAATGTGAAATGGTTTGAGAATAAATCTTATATCTAACTCTATCTATCTATCCGTTTCGAAATGATTTTGACTATTATCAAATACTTACTATATAAACTATAGCGAGCTATCATACATACATAGAATCACGTCTTTATCACTTAGGGGGTAGATAGAGCCTAAGGAGATCGTGAGACTCGAACGCCACGCTTAACTGATAGTGGGCTCTCTGATGGAATGGAGATTCCGGTATAGTGACAGGTTGCTAGCCCATCGCCTATGAGTGGAGGAATCCCCAGTTTAAAGCCCATCGATTGACTTTTACAATCTGCGCAGGAAGAGAAGCAGCTGGCACATTCTATGTTTTTTCTTCGTTCCCATACCAGCATAGAGCTATTACCAACTATTACATACTTACTTACTGTCACTTTGTAAGACGACTCAAACGAGCTCAAACTTGATGGGGCTACGTCAATTTTATTGCAGAGATTGTACGGTCACCATTCGGTTCCATATCGTTATAGCAGTTCCATGTCATAATATTTGCTTTCATAACCCAATCTGAATTACTAACATCCCATCCAATTTTAAGAAAAATTGTAGTTCAATCGGAAACAAATAACATTATTCCTAATTCCTAACTATTCCTAACTAATATTATAAATGTGAAAGTGAGTTTGTTAGTTTATGTTACCTCTTCACGCTTTATTTACTGAACCAATCTTCCTGAATTATCGCATACACATAGTTAAAGTACTAAGAAGGACATAGGGTACCTTTTATCCTGGGAAAAAGCACAGTTCCCGTGGAAAATTCACGCGAGCGAAGCCTATAACTTGCAAGATTTTTTTACAGACAAAACAGGTAAAACTGAAAAACATGAAATTTCATAACAAACTCTTGTATATATTTGGTAAGATGCGTACGTAAACACAGAATAACAAGTTGCCAACCAGGCGTTCCAAAAATATTCTATTGACTAAAAGGTCTACGTGCCAATACAGAATTAGATAGACAGAGATGGAGATACAACCCTCACGTTTTCTCATACGACAGAGCGGGACAGAGAGAATGCATCGCGACACCATTTCAGGAGAAACTCTTACCTTCTTAATTTATATAAGATCATAAATAACCATTTCGTCCGCGATTGAAGTTAAGTTTTATTGCAATAGGAATAAAGTTGAAATTATTTTCATGGTTTTGTATGATTTATTTCTGGATCAACAGTGAGGGAAAACAAATTTCATTTTAACCGCTGAAAGTTTAAAGTGCAATTTAAGGTTGCAACTCTGCATTCAAAATGTAAACACTTCGTTTCCGTGGAATTATTAGAAGTTTCTTGAGATATATTGTAACATAGAGCGTTAAGTCCATTAGTCCATTAAGTCCACCTTTTGTACTGTACTTTTGTATGTATGTACAATAAAGTTTAAATAAAAAAATAAAAGTTTAAATAAAATAAAAAATAGAGCGAATATGAAAATCAAATTTTTATAGAGATACAGATAGAATTTTTTTTTCAGATGTTCAGAAACATTTTTCTTGTAAATTTACAGAATAATCAATGCTAGTCAATGATTAAATATTTTGTACATTTTTTTGGTTCTTTAATGCAATAAATAAGCAATTTTCAACAGCACCAAAAAAACTGGTAAAAATGTCTGATGGCAGCATGGAATGGTTTAAAGTGTAACCGCATGGTTTTTTTTATAATTATATTTGTATTAGCTTTTATTGGTCTACTAGCTTTTGCCCGCGAATTCGCCCGCGTGAATTTTCCACGGCAATAGTGCTTCCCGGGATGAAAAGTACCCTAAATCTTTCTCAGTACTTCTAACTTCTTCAGTAGATAAAGCGTGAAAAGGTAACAAACAAATAAACTCACTTTCGCATTTATAATATTAATTGGGAAGATGCATTCTTACGTCAATTACTAAATAAGGACTGTACGAAATCACCTGCTAAACACCACCAACATTATAGGCCCCTGAAAATACAATCATTACCCGTATTTCATACAAATAGTATGACGGAGAGAAAAGAGGGAGGTCTAACTAAATTGGACATTTTGCGCTGTTGCGAGCGCATACGCAACACGTGTTTTCAGTTATTTGTGTGGGTGCTGTTTTTTATGTGTGAGTGGTGAGTTGCGCCGTATTGTGTTAATCTTGGTTTTAACGACGAAAAGGAATTGCGCCTATTGTTAAACAATTGTTATCATAAAATGCCATGCTTGAATATGGATGTAAAAAAACAATCTTAAGTAAATTTATTTATTTATTTTACTTCTTTACAGAAACATGTAAATGGCGGACTTAAAGCTGGAAACTTTTTCTACCTACATATAAACTTCTTAATTACTTCGTTTAAGGGCGCTTATTATGTAGCCATTATTATGTGAATTCAATTGGTTTGACAATTGAATACAACTAACGAACTCATGGAATGTTAATCGAGTTAGAAATTATAATAAACACCTAAGTGTATAAATAAATTTATTTAAGTATCCGATATTGAGAAAATATACTGCAACTAACCCTCGATTATATTCAAGGACATCAATTAACTAACAGACTAAACATTTGTTGTATCACCCATCCCCAACAACGCACTACGTGTCTCCTACGCATGTTTCAGCCAAATTTTCAGTAGTAATTCAGACGTCGAGTTACAAACATGTTTTATTGACGAATCACGTCAAATTTACGTCTTGGTAACAGCTGGGGATCTATTTGTGTAATCTCGATGTGTATGTGGTGGTGTATGAGGTTATGTGTGTATGGGGATTAATGTATTAGGTTTTATGTGTCGATGTATTGTGTCTCTGTTTTTGGAGAGACCGCATTATAAGTGGTGTAATTTTATAGTTATATTTCAAAACGTTGTCATTCTATATCGTTAGTTACTAAACCAACAAGATGCTCTAACATTCGCTTGCGTGAATTTCGTTTTTTCACAATAATTCTTCTTTTTCTTGTCGAATCTTAGTGTCAGATTTTTTAAATTTACCTAAAGGCATTCGCATCAGTATTTCTTCGGTATGAACAAGTATAATAATATCCGCGCAAAGCAGCGCTAAATCGCAGTTTAAACTATAGTTAGTAGGATAGCCTTTAAATAAAGCTTAACAAAACAAAGTTTAACAAATGAACATCTATAAAAATAGACCACAAACTATCCACCACCTTAACATACATCGACAATTCAATTGTAGTAATTTTGTATTATTTGCAACAAAAATCATTCATACGTTGAACCTACTTTGATCTACGGTTAAATCACAATTTCTTCAAAAGCACTGTGGGGGATATTAAAGATATTGAGGTTTTAGAGATCCGTGATAATAATCTAAATACTACTTAATAAAGTAATTGGTATGCGGACTTTTAAAATTATTGATATTTCTGGTAATTTCGATAATTTTCGATGCTTTAACTTGGTTCTTCACGCTTCCTAATAAAAGGATTGCTAAGTTTTCAGCGGTTCATATATGTTTGTGACTTTCTTTATTCCCATAACTCCTAAACACCTTGACAAGTGACTGAAATATTCTTAAATTACTTTATTCCGGGTTAGAGCTGCAATTTTGTTTTCTTTTTGTTTGTGAAAATCATCATTTCTTATTTATGTTTCATTCTACAATAGTACTATGAAGAAGTAGATAGGTATAAATAATTGATGCATTATTTTCCAAGATAATACTTAACTCAAGTTTACTTTGTAAATCCTACTTCTTACTAATATTATAAATGCGAAAGTTTGGATATGAGTTTGTGAATTTGTGAGGATGTTTGTTACTCAATCACGCAAAATCTACTGGACGAATTTAGATGAAATTTGGTATACGGGTAGAAAAATAGCGGGAATAGCACATAGGGTACTTTATCCAGGAAATTCCAGCGGGGGCAAAGCCCCCGGTGCGCAACTAGTTAAATTATAAATAAAATATACGGAACCATTTTCAGAAAATACGAAACTTGTTTTATTCGTATCCTCGTGTGAATGCGGTTTCTGGGACATTTGCGCTTTTTGCGCATCGATTGAGACGTTTTTATTCAATACAATTGATCTATAGATCTTTAGACTATCATATTCAAGTGTCCAAACCGTTGTTAGTTGATCATGCGTAGGACACAAATAACATTATTAAGTTCGGTATCATTATTTCTGACGATGAAGTGTGTTGTAGTAAGCTTTAACAAAGAAATATTTTATTTCGCGTTTCGCGTTTTTATTATTTTAATAGCCACGCCCTGAGGCTTCGCTCCGTAGGAATTTCGGGGTAAAAAGTACGGTATGTGCTATTCCCGGTATTTTTCTACCCGTATACCAAATTTCATTGAAATCCGTCGAGTAGATTTTGCGTGATACATTAGTAGGATTCATTAAGTACCTATATTACCTAGCTGCGCCCCGGGGTTTTGCTCTCGTGGAGAATTTCGGGATTTCAATTCAATTCAATTGTTTATTGCATCCTTTCCTTAATGTAAATAACAGGTCATATTCTTATATTTAATTGTAACAATTAAGGACCGGGCGCAGCCATCGAAGAGGGGCTGACTTGTCCATATTAATTTGAACTTAAGGTATTTAATTTACACAAAGCTCAAAATTCTCTAAACATTTAATTACATTCAAATAAATACATTCAATTCAATTACTATAATATATTATTTTATTAATAAATTTTATAGCATTTTCATTTCATTTAATCTTTTTTATATTTTATATCTATTTTCCTTGTTAAGTTGAATTTAATCAATTTTATCTTCCAGGTACAGGATAAAAAGCCTACCCTATATGCCACTTCAGGTTGTATTACCTGTGTAACAAATTTAAATAAAATCCGTCCATTATATTTTGCGTGATTAAGTAACAAACATACTTACACACATCTAAAGAAGTAGAAGAATCAAATCAAATCATTTATTTGCAATAAATAGGGTTACAAAAGTTGTTACAGATAGAATGTCCTTATACATATTTCACTATAATTAGCATGCAAATTAAAATGAAATATTAAGATTATTATGACAATGTTTGTCCTCCAACTGAGAAACCATTTAATGGCAAATGTAGTGCACTTTAATTTAAATAGCAAATAAATTAACATATAGATCAAAAATCATATAAAAATATACAGTTAACTAGGTCATATTGAAGTTAAGTATATACCAAGTTATTTATCTAAAGTAAATTAATGACGACTTTGACGAATGAAAGACTTTGTAAATTAATGACTTTTAAATTTTGTATGTCTTATAGAGACCTAGAGGAACTCAATTGTATAACACCTCTCTATGTAAACCTATGTTCACGAAATAAATGATTTGACTTTTTTATGTTCCATACACAACAGTAGCAAGAGCGTAATTAGTAACCCAATTTTTTACCACAACTCAAAGGGTAACAAACCCGACAATGCTTTATTTATATTTATTTTCCAAAGCTAGTTATTACCGAGTTTAATAACTATTATAACAACTAACAGTTGTGCCGAACATAGACTCCGCGGGTGGTTGGTAAAGAGGGTCATTTTGGTAACGGTCACGGAGCTATGTTGACTGAAAGAGACATAGAATACTAACCCTTCGTTTAGGAATACATGGGCAAAGGATTGGCCACGCATTATCATGATGAACCTTGGACTGGAACCCGCAAGAAAAACGCAAGCATACCTACGCTGTACTGTCCTGGCGGAGGCAAAAGCCAGTAGTCTAACTTACCTGGAGGACAGATTATATACTGTAGTACCCGGAGGGAAGTAAAAAGTGCCGCGTCAAACAGATCAAGATGGAGAAATTTCGTCGGGGGGGATATAGGGAAGGAAGATAGGAAACTAAAGTTAACGAGTTAGGAAACGAAGAAATTGCTAACTCAAATATTTTTTTTTTTTTTAATATACATTTTCATTATTTATTTAATAGCCTTGCTTCGGAGTTTTGCTCCCGCAATTTAAGGAATAAAAGTCTATCTATCTGTTTTCAGCCTAAATTAGCCCACTGCTAGACATAGGCCTCCCTTTTTAAAAGTCAGAGCACTTTTATTCCCAAAATTTCGGGAGCCTGTACGTGCTGTTCTGGGTATTTTTACCAGCATTGAACCATCACTACCACTAGTTCTTCGGTTGAGTTAATTCTCTAAGTTCGATATAGGTACATAATTATATAACTTTCTTTGTCACATCCAGTAAAGCCGCATCTATGTCGCAATCAAAGGTGGTAAGCCCGACTTAAGCCTCGCATATTGTCGCATCTATTGCCTCTATCGGCAATTCCACACTTCCGGCGACATTTTTGTCGCGCGCAACAAAAAATCGCGACAATGTCGCATGTAATTTAAACCACATTTGTCATTTGTCGGTTCCATTGTGACTATTTCGAGTGAAATCGATATTGCCCTATATTTTTTTGTGGATTTAAATGTAATATTTAGTAACTGTTAGATGATATCTATTGTCGGGAGGTTTATACATGTTAAACGTTGTTATGAAAGGCAATAAATTGTTCTCTAGGATGTTAGCGATTGAGTTTTTTTTTAATATGATCGAATAAATTATTTTAATAGTAAGTTTGTTTAGTTTATAAGCAGTTTAAATATGGTGTTCTCTATTCTGAGAAAATTTAATTTAACTACGTGGACTAGGGTTCAGTTAACATGGGAAAATCCTATTAATATAAGACATAAATTGCGGAAGTATGGATGTTTGTTTGTTTGTTACTCAATCAAGCCAAAACGCCTGGACAGATTTCGATGAAATTTCGTATACACATAGCTGGAAGTACGGAGAAGTGACATTAAGTTACCTTTCATCCCGGGATAAGCACTCTTCCTACGTGGGAAATTCACGCGGGCGAACTGCATTTCGAATCAGCTAGTAATACACATAGCACAGCCGTTTAAAGTTCCGCTTCTAGTTTATTGATGTATTGATTATTCTGAAAAATTAAATCCCAAAATTTTTACAAATTTGCAAGTGAATTAAGAAATAGCTACACAGTAATAATTAAGTGTTAGAACTAGGTTATATAATATTTGTTCTAATCTCTTTGAGAAAAGTCATTTAAGATATTTCTACGTGGAAACAGTAATCCTTAAGTAAAGTTAATTTTAAAGTATGTCTAGGCACCATGTTATTTAAGGCCATGCCCAATCACTTTGGATTTTAACAAAACGTATTTAACTTTAAATGTCATAGATGAACTATATTCTACGTAGTAAAAATTAGTAAAAAAATATAGTAAGTAATAGATAATATATATTCTATTCCGTTTAATCTGTAAATAATATCTTAATATTATCTTAGCAATTTCATTGCAAGCAATTTCATTGCAATAGAAAATAGAAAATAATAAAAACATGATGAAATCAAAATTTTTCTTGTTACTACCATGATTTTTTATCATGTGTATCATAATAATTTTGGTAGTACCTAAAGTACCTACTATAAAATTAGATAACAAAAGTACTATAAAAAATTAGATTCCAACATAACTTCTTTTAAATAACTTTGATTGAACTTAATTATAAACTTTGAAAAAACGAAATAAATCCTTCTTGGGACAAAAATAATAACAACTAATATAAATCAGTCTTATACATTTGAGTTAGGAAGTAGGCAAGTACCAATCAGTAAATTCTTGAAGATGTAGGAAAAACATTATCATTGGTTTTCTTAAACTTTGTGTATTGTACCTCATAATCGTAAGTTTAAAATAACATTACAGAATTTTGAACAGCATAACGAACTTAACTCAACTCGTGATGGAAATTTTAATTCATTATAAAAAACAGTAAATTAAAATTTAAAAAATTATTAGCAAATCTCATCAATATGTAAATGAAGTTCCTTATCTAGGGGAGAGGAGATCATGATCCAACTGATTGGAGATGGAGATTTAAAAAATCATGACAACCAATGGGGAATAATTCCAGAATTACACATATTAATTAAAACGTCTTTTTTGGCTCTTGCGATTAGCTTACTTGGGTACCACGGGTACCTGACGATATAACTGAATCAATAAAGCACATTTTGCCGCGTTGTTGAATTTTTTACTGGCCGCGATAGTACATTTCTATTTTACCGATAGAACATATTCATCATTTCGTATTAACAAGTCTATAAATTAAAAGTAAAATTACGCCTTGATGCTGTATCCATGAAAACCGTACGATTAATTCTGTTTCTGCACCTAAGTAAGCTACATAAGCCCAGCCCATTGTTTTTCTCTGTTACCTCTCCAAAATTTATTAAAAACGACAATTCTTTCATCGTTACTAATTTTCGAAGAAGATGTTTGTCTACACTTCTTCAAACACATCGGTTTTATTGTTCTAGTGGTACCATCTCGACTGTTATATTCTTGGCCTAAATTTTTAAGCGTCTTTCTCTTATTATCAATCCAATCTGCAACATACCGACATCCTTTCAGAGAAATCTTCTTTCTTTTTCTAGCACAACTTGGCATTGATTTAACAGGAGTGTTTGCTGTGGTGTTGTTAGTAGATCGGTAGTGGATGAAATGACTGATAACGGTTCCTGTAAAGTTTTCTCAATATAACAAGTCAGTAGTGCCAGAATCGTAGTCTAAAATGGTTTGTATCACAATGGTTTGTATCACACTTTGGGGGAAGGAATAGATGTAATATTACTATGTTCATATGACCGGTTAGTATTATTCTCGGATGATTCTATAACAATAAATTGTTTGTTAAATTAATATTATGTACATGAATAATATAATTTACTATTGGAGCATTACCAAGGAATTGACACAGTTCACCTTCTTGTGTACCATTTGCTTCTAAATTAATAAAATTAAGTGCATCGTCAGGGTTCGCATCAAAATTTTCATTGATTTCTGATATCGGACCTAAAAATAAATAACTTAATAAAAATCTTCGTTATATATATTCTAATGAACAATTCACGAGACCGCAAGAAAATAGTAAAAAATAATAAGTATACCAAAAATCTGTTTGTTTAAAAAGAAATAAAACTTACTATTCCGCGATGTAGTAATACTACAATCTTGGACGTTGTTTTCTATGTCTATCTCTGAATCGGACCTAAAACTAATCATCTGCTCAATGGCATCTAAATTAATATTTAAAGGCAAACGTGATTCCTAAAAAAACAAAAATATCTGTTAAATTTGACGATTTTATGACACGTATAATGTGGTAAGTTACATAACTTACCGAAGTAATCTATAGGAAGTAGTACATACGATAAAAAAAAACAAAATTAAACGCCGACGTAAAACATCGTATGTACATGTTCCGATATATATATTTTTATTTTACGGTGTAAAATATCTTATTTATTTTATACATACGATATTTATTTTCTAAGTAAAAACGACGTAAAATATAGTAAGTATGAGATATTATATTTTACATCGGCAAAAATATATTTTTTAATAATAATATTTAAAAATACACAAAATGTACATAACTAGAAACAGAACCATTACATACCTTCATTTCTCTCTGCTGCGCTCCCCCCGCGTTCTCTATGTGTAACTGATACTTATACGATTACTTTTTGCCCGCTGCGTGCCGTTGCGTTACCCACCACACCGAACGTATTCTATTGATAATTGTCGTCACTCTCCGTATACGATTTTATACACGGACAACATTTGGTATACGATGACTTTTTGTGGTCTGAATATCTAGAACGACCTTCTAATAAAAATATCACATTTTTTATTTTTGCAGACGATAGTTCTTATGTTTAGAAGTACGAAAATGAAGAAAAAGTAAAAACATAAATTGTTGGTTAAAGATACTTTTACGTAGGAGGTATCGAAAATGTTAATTATCTCTTTCATAAGTTCCTTAGAGATTTTTAATTTGAAACGGTTTTAAATATTTAATTTTAAACAAGCTACAGGCTCAGTTAATCTAAGAATTTTGAATAAAAAGACCCTTTCTCTTCAGGTCATTAAATAAAATAAATAAATATATACGGACAAATCACCCAGGTTGAGCTAGCGCCAAAGTAAGTTCGAGACTTGTGTTATGGGATACTAACTCAACGATACTATATTTTATACCAAATACATATATAGATAAACATCCACACAATCTATCATAATATATCGGAACAAGAACATATTCTAATACATACAACATATAGGGTACTATTTTTCGTTGACGATTGAACACGCCTCAACATAGTAGTCTCTATAAATAAGCCATTTTTAAATTATCTTTTTTTGTGTTAAAAACATGATGTCTTTTTACCGAGTCAATAGGTTTAAGCCTGCATCACATCGTTTTTACGCAAAACAGGAGCCTTACTTTAGAATCGATCCTTAGGTGCTAAATCAGTTCTAGAATCATGTAATTTGATGAATAAAGCAATAGTACAATAGGCTTCTCAAATAATTGCTACTACTTGTACGGAACACCTTGAAAAAAAGCTATATTTGCCTGTTATTTTTGCGTCTATACCTTCTAGAAAAAACGGTAAATAACACGAAAAAACAAGGTTCACGGCTTTAACGAAATCGTTATGTAAAACACAAATCATAATTTCTACATAATGTTAAATCGCGAGTTTATTAAACTAGCTACAAGTTGCTGGTTTTAGAGTATTTTATGTGGAAAAATAACGTCGGTCAAATGTGGCAAATGTTTAAAAAAATCGTAGCAAGCATTCACAAATGAAATCCCCCACATTTTTACTGGCAATTTTGTCGAAACGCTCAATATAAGAGTTCCAAAGCCACGAAAATCAGTCTGCCGTAAGAATTCAAAGGGAATCCACGTCGCTCTGCTGCTCGGGAGGCCTTTAATTTTCGCGTGTTCGTGTATTCGCAGACAGCAGAGAGTAATGTAGATGCGAGAGTTGCATATTTATTACTTTTTAATCTTTTTTAAATTTATATAGGTACCATTTTTTCATACTTCATGATGGCAGACAATTTTCCTGATGAAATAGAGAATTGTAATAAATCGCAATCATAGAAATCGTAATAAATCGAAGTCATAGAAATCGAAATCATAAAAATCAAAATAAATCCAAATCAAGATCCAAGATGGCGGACAGCTTTTTTTTTTATTTTGCAATATGGGTATCCTTTTATAAGTTTTTGTAATCAGTTATAGGTTTTTCGGTGCGCTGATGACAAAAATAACATTTATTTTGAGATAAAAGATGGCGGACAACTTTTTTTTCAATTTTACAATATGGGTATGGTTTTATAGGTATTTCGGTGCGCTGATGACAAAAATAACATTTATTTTGAGATCCAAGATGGCGGACAACTTTTTTTTCAATTTTACAATATGGGTATGTTTTTAAAGGTATTTCGGTGCGCTGATGACAAAAATAACTAGGCGGATTTCGATGAAATTTGGTACAGATCCAAGATGGCGGACAACTTTTTCAATTTTTACAATATGGGTGTGGTTTTATAGGTATTTCGGTGCGCTGATGACAAAAAGCTAACATTTATTTTGAGATCAAGATAGCGGACAACTTTTTTTCAATTTTACAATATGGGTATGGTTTTTATAAGTTTTTCAGTGCGCTGATTACGAAAAAAACATTTATTTTTTGAGATCAAAGATGGCGGACAACTTATTATCAATTTTACAATATGGGTATCATATTAAAGGTTTTTAGGGACGCAGATGACGAAAATAATATTTATTTTTGAGATCCAAGATGGCGGACAGTTTTCTATTTTATTTTACAATATGGGTTTTAATTTACAGTGTTTTGGGGACGCTGATGACGAAAATAACATTTATTTTGAGATCAAGATGGCTGACAGTTTTTTATTTTATTTATTCAATAATGGGTATCGCTTTTCCTGATAGGTTTTAGGGTAAACGCATTGAGTCTTCCTTGAAAATTTAATGTATATTTTGGTCATCAACTTCCTTAAAAACCCATAAATATTTCACGATACTCATAGTCTGTAAAATAAATACCGGTTAAAATCCCGCCAATCTTGGATCTCCAAAATAAATGTTATTTTGTACAATCAGCAGACACCGAAAAACCTATATATACCGGTAGCACCCATATTGTAAAATTGAAAAAAAAAGTTGTCCGCCATCTTAGATCTCAAAATAAATAACATTTTCTGTAATCAGCGCACTGAAAAACTTATAGAACCTTACCCATATTGGCAAAATTGAAAAAAAAGTTGTCAGCCATCTTGGATCTCAAAATAAATGTTATTTTCGTAATCAGCGCACTGAAAAACCATACCCATATTGCAAAATTAAAAAAAGTTGTCCGCCGCTTGGATCTCAAAATAAATGTTATTTTCGTAATCAGCGCACTGAAAAACTTATAAAACCATACCCATAGTGCAAAATTATAAAAAAGTTGTCCGCCATCTTGGATCCAAAAATACTATTTTTGTAAAACCTTATCCCGAAAAATTGGCCTTCATGGGGATGCCAGGCAGATATTTAACATCTTAGCATCCTGTGCACGATGGTCATGCTATTTTCTGTCGCGGCATTCGTGTCCATGGTTTACCGCCAAGTCACGCCAAGTATGTTTTACATAAAAAAATGGTCGTAATTTTATTTTTAGTATTTATTACCGTAAAGCAGAAAAAATAATTATATAGGTACCAATAGGTACCAACAATTCTTTGGCCGGATCCTACTGTCACTTATTACTTTGGGTTGGCTTGGCATATCTCACGTCGATGTGTGCTGACTCTTGCACACAGCCAGCTGCGGTCAGCTATCAATATACCTAAACTCGGTCGGGCGCGCGGACGTGATACACTCTTAAGTACTAGAAAAATGACAAATCTGTCAATTAAAAAACAAATGCGCTTACACAAATTCTCTGAATCACAAAAATTATATCCCACGGTAGCAATATCTGTAATCCTTTACCGACCACCCAAACCGCTTTCACTAATCCACCAAATATATAAAAAATAGACTCTATTATTTACACAATAGAATTTAAATTGCAAAAGGGCTAAAAGGGATCAGTAGTTGAAGCACATATTCAATATTTGCAGTAATCTAAACACGATGTTTTACACAATATAAGCATCAGTCAAGCACATTTCCGTCAGTATCTGTTACTGGCGAATCTGTACCTGGGGTTCTTAAATTTTAAATACTTCACTTGCCATATAAAACGTATTCTCATAAAGCCATATTGCGGCAAAGAACTCAAACTTCAAATCTACTAATGTATGCTTATATGCTGGTGATAATCCTGTCTGGTGAGTGGTCGTTCCGAAACTACTAATGTAGAAGTAGTAGTGTTTTGAGACTTTAACATCGATTATTATATAATTAGTTATCGACTTGAAAAGTACCTTCTTGGAAGGCCTAGTAAGTTCTCCTGTGACCTTTCGTCGTCGAATGGTTAGAATCCTACTCCGCCGAAACAGTTTCAATTTTCAATTTTTTTTTAAATTGCTACACTCCATTATCATTGTTAAGAAAATTGTTGTATGCTGTTTTTACATAATGGAAACGCCATTTATCAATCAAGAAAACGACTAAATAGTGCACGACGAACGCTTCGCATTCGAAGCAAGCAACCAGACGTACAAAAAAAGCAAAATTATTTGGCTAAGTAAGCTGTGCTAAATTACATACCAATCGAAATTTAATATCACCGATCAGAAACTATTACGAAGTATTCGATAGATTTAAAAATGTATAGGAAGGTTTCCACTCGAAAATTAATTCACGAATGAAAGTTATTTGAGCATCGAATTTCACGAATGAACTTCAAAATCGAGCCCCTTTGGCGATGTAAGTAAGTGATTTTGCCGCCAAAGGGATGCAAACGTAGTAGTTTATTATTTGAATACGGAAGCTACTTCCTTGGGAGAAAAAGGTCCTTTCAAAGCCGCAAACCCTTTGAGTGTAAAAACGTTAGATAAAATATTGTTAGCTTCTTTTGTAATGGAGTAAATTATAATTTTTGTTAGATATTTTGTAAGTTTTTAGATCGATGCGACTCTACTCTAGCATGATGGCACATACAATACTGTATTATTTATTTATTTTCAACCGACTTCAAAAAAGGAGGAGTTTCGCAAGTCGTCTGTGTTTTTATTCAAATGTTGAAGAGTTATAATCAAAAATATTGGAAATTTAATAAAGTTGTAATATAAATTTTAATAAGGTTTTATTTTACTTATACTAAATGTGCTTTCACAAAGCTACCCTTTAAAAAACTAGAAAAAGCAAAGAAAAGCTAAAGAAAAGCTATCTGAATGGACTTCACAAAATTCACAAGTTTCATAGGGTGAGTACTTAACACATTTTGAAGAACAACAACATTTGAAAAATATATTTAGGAGATTGTGGAAAGTAGGTAGATAACGAGCGAGGAACAAAGAGATGGATGGATTGTTAATTGGCAAGTATCGGAAAATACACTTACAGGGCGATACGTAGTTTTGGTTAGAAAAATGTTACTATTTTATTTATTGAGGCAAGCTAGAATTTTTTTTTTTTAATTATTTTGCCATTTAGATTATATATACTACTCACCTACTGAGCTTTTAGATGAACTTGACTTATTTTTGGCAGTTTTAATAGATGACAATTAAAATATCGCGAGGAAATGATGATTATCGGATAGCTAGTGTGTGAGTGGAGGACCTAATGGCCATGTGTGTTACTTTTCACACACGACCTCAGAAATTTTGAATTCACCAAGGAAATTTAATAGTGTGTATTTCATTCCCCATACGACCACGAACCGATTAGGAAATTTATTGTTTAACTAATTCATTTAATTCATTGTTCATTTACACTACAGCCTGTATATGATGAATGTATTGTAAGCCAATCCGAGCAATTGGAGTCAATTAGTCCATACTCGTTAGTTTTTATTTTATTTTCGTTCAGAAGCACATACAAACAAACATTGTATGGAAATGCTGGCACGAACAATTTTGATTTTGTTGTTTGAGCTGTTTTTCGCATTTGGAGATGGTAAGTGGTATAAGTATAAAATCTGAGAGTGCAAATTTAGGATACGAGGATACGTGGAACTATGGAAATAAATGTCTTAGAATTCAGATCATCTACTTGACAAGATTTTTAAGAAATTCACATAAAGGAACGGAAAATTTTAATGGACCAAAGTCCTACAAACCTGGGATCAGTTGCAGGAAACAGTTGGGAATGAGCCAAAATTCCTATGGTTATTTTAGCACCACTTTTAAATCAACACCATAGTTTCAGACTATCCTATTAATTTTATCCGCTTTGTAAGCAAAATTTCAGCTCAGGAATGGGGGTGTAATGAGTCAAAATTAGCTTAAAAGGATTTGGAGCTCAGGTAAAATCAAGTAAGGGTCCTTAATGGACTGTAGGGCTTATGATCTCAAAGTTGGATGATGATTGTAATAGTTTTAGATCACATGCGCTACGGCATCCGTTGTTTGTAAGCCTGAGTTTCAGTAGGGAGGTGGCGGCTGAAGAGTTCCACCCATTCACTGCCAGGGTCTCAGGCGTAAGGAGAATACTTGTTTGTTTTGTGTATGAAAGTGTAGTGTAGTTGCAGAACGCTCTGAGGTACCAGGGAGTCTGAGCGCAGTAGGAGGTGGCGCTGAAGAGTCTCCATATGCACTTACTACCGGCCAGGGTCTCAGACGTAAGGAGAATACTTGTTTGTTTTATGTATGAAGGTGTAAAGTAGTTGCATGCAAAACGCGCGCTACTGAGGTACCAGGATGTCCGAGCTCAGTAGGAGGTGGCGGTGAAGAGTCTCCACCTATCTACCGGCCAGGGTCTCAGGCGTAAGAATACTTGTCATGTCTTTAGGTATTTTATGAAAAGGATCCCTTAAGTTACCGACATAGCTCAGTGGGTTAACTCTTTGAACTTGTGTCGGAGCACACATAGTAAGAAATCCGATGGCCGACAGAAAGGCTATTCAATACTGACCTTTGAATTTTCACCGATCGGGCTTGGTCGGATGACCTGAGATGAAAGTCACATAGTTAGAAGTACTGGATGAAGGACCTTTCAATCTGGTCATATTGGATATGCCCCATGAAAACCTATTTCCAGCAGTTACCTGCGGCTGAATAAATAATGATGATGATTATCACTTTTTTATATCAGTCTGATCCCTTCGAATTTTCCACCGTTACAAAGCTCTCGACAAAATATATACGTTCCATTTAAAGTTATCATGACCTTTTTCTTGGCATTTCTAAGAACCCAAAAAACATGAATCAAAATCATGAGGATTGGAATACGGACAAGCAACTTTGTTTACAGATATGTAGTAACCCACTTCGTGAAGCCCAAGCCACCACACCAGTACTGGGAGGACGAGACCTCGCTGACTCTGGTTCCAGAGAACAAGAACTGCCTGCTCTGTGAGACCCAGGACTCAGGGGCGTGCAGAGCCATGCCGTCGTGTGTCTACTGCGAGCCGACGGTCACGGCGCTGTGTGAGAGGAGCACGCCTTGCCTGAGGTGCACTGGTGAGGATTTTTATTCTTCTTCTACTTCTTCTTGTGCTTGGATGGATTATAATGGTCTGATTAAATGGTCTGAAAATAAATAATTTATTTATTACGTATTTAAACCACCAAGTGTTTTATTTAGAAGTAAGTGTGAAACACGTTATTTTTTTAAGGACGAATTAAAATAGTGCCAGAACCTTCAGGGTCAGCTTCGAATAAATTTGTTGGCAGAACATAATCCAATGGTGTAAAAGATTTTGGAAGGCAACTAGTAGACTTAATTACAGGCCAAGTATTCCAATGAGATTCGGTGACTCTTCTAATCCTAAGGACGTTTATATCTAAGCGAGATTGAAAGACAGGTCGATAAGGATCAGGCACCACTTGGGCCTCCCATACCCAGGATGACTTTCAACTTAATTGGCCTTTACATTGTATTCCTTTTTGTCATAATCTTACATTTTTTTATTATCATCATCAAATTAAAGAGCAAGATTCTTGTCAGTGGAGTTCCTTCCATTTTCTCTTTCCATTGCTCTTTCACTTTTTTATACGATACTGACACTTTATTTTTTGGATTAAAATAATGATCAATTTTAAAATTTCTGTTCCTCAGTGATCAAGAATCCGTTCTTCAAATGCGTCCCCGGAGAGAAGTACATGGACGAATGTGACTCGTGTCGCTGCACAGACGGCCATAGCGGTTGGTGCACCAACCAGTTCTGCGAGTTCCGATCACTGCACATCTACGCTGCCAGGCTCTCCGACGGCGAGTTCTACTAAACTTTCGAGGAGTTCTTGTTCTCCGACAGCGAGTTCTCTAAAATATCGGGGAGTTCTACTAATATTGTCTCGATAATATTTAATAAAATATGTATTTTTATTATTTTTCTCTTAACTCTACCTCATGGATGGCTACAGCGGCTGGTGTACGAATCAGTTCTGCGAGTTCCGATCATTGCACATCTACGCTGCCAGGCTCTCCAACGGCGAGTTCTATTGAAGTTCTACACTCTTGTCCTAATAATATTTAGTAAACTATCGATTTTATTAGTTTTCTCTTAATGGATAAGTTTTCTGATGTTGCAATATTTTAATTTATCTATGTAGTTCTACGAATTCCACTTACTGCATATAACTAAGCCAGGCTCTCCGACAACGGCGAGTTCTACTAAAGTATCAAAGAGTTCTATTAATATTCCTGATAATAATTATAAAAATATGTATTTTTATTATTATTCTCTTAATTTTATTCTTCGAGTTCCAGACTATCTGACATGACGGCAAGTTCTTCTAAAGTATTGAGCAGTTCTACTATATTAAATAAAAAATTTCGTAATGTGTGTCGATCATTTTGAGAGGTCATATATTTGTAGTGTTTGAAATTCCGACCTACGCCTTTCAGATGCATGGCAACCACGTCTCCACATCATTTGCCACCCTAAAAACATTAAAGCTCGTAATCAGACGAGTACAGATAACAAAAACACAATCACTTGCTCATTAGTTACTATCTATCAGGTGTCTATTCCCTAATATCATGATAGATGCACATTATAGCCAGCAATATTGAATTTATTAGACAACCGGCGTAATTTATCAATATAGCAGCATTATTACCTGATAAAGGTTATTATTTCGTGGATTTGATGTTGTAAAGATTGCTGGGTGATTTAGATTGGAAACCTTTTCTAAAAATATTATAACAAACTCTACTGCCATCAGAGATCCTGCGACCAAAATAAAAAAAATACATTAAACTTTATGAGAATTCGTAAGAATTCAACAACATTTTAAAACAAGCATTTTTAAAATATTGAGTCTACATTTTGTTACACTGTGAATTTTGTTACAACATACATACATACAATCATGTCTTTATCCCTAACGGGGTAGACAGAGCCAAGAGCCGTGAGACTCGAAGGCCACGACGATACGACGACGAATATGATCTAATTATTACTATTTACCTTTTTTCAATCTTTGTTAATTATTTTTTTATGTATGACATGCAGATGTTTTGGATTTATCGTCTGTGAATCTGAATGTATCCTTATAAAAAAATGAATACAAGGAATATGAGAATTACTAAATAAGGCAATTGTAAAGAAAATTAAGAAAAATTGTTTATTGATAGTAGTGAAGTGACTATTCGCGACGGTCTAAATATCGGTCCTGAATGAAAATATTCTTTATATTTTTCAGATCATTCTATTCGTGTATAAAATTCCATGGAAATTCATTAAGTACATTTTACGCGAAGAAGTTTGTGGAA
The DNA here is from genome assembly GCA_018467065.1 of Ephestia elutella. NCBI lineage: Eukaryota > Metazoa > Arthropoda > Insecta > Lepidoptera > Pyralidae > Ephestia > Ephestia elutella. The sequence continues at coordinate 11,745,681 of CM031591.1, read as the reverse complement.
ACCACTTGCATGTGAATACACTGACAGTGATAAAACGTCAAATATAATAAACAATTGCTCTCAATCAACAATCAACTGATAACGTTATCAGCACATGCCGGCTCTCAGGGTGTAGTGTGCGCACGTGTTATTGATATAACATATTAAGTTACTGTATATATTAAGTTATATTATAGACTAGCATTTGCCCGTGGCTTCGCCCGCGTGAATTTTTCACGGGAACAGTACTTTTCCCGGGATGAAAGGTACCGTATGCCCTACTCAGTACTTTTAACTATGTGTACGCAAACTTTCAGGAAGATTGGTTCAGAAGTAGATAAAGCGTGAAGAGGTAACAAACAAATAAACAAACTCAATTATAATATTAGTTAGGATATACTATCACGTCTTTATCACTTACGGGGTAGGCAGAGCCAAGAGAGAGACTCGAAGGCTACGCTTTGGCTTCTGAACACCCGATTATTTCATCAATAATGATGGAATTATGATTCAGTTCGAGTGACAGGTTGCTAGCCAATCGCCTTTGATAGGAATCCTTAGTTTGAAATCCTTGATTGACTTTTACAATCTGTGGTTGATAAGCAGCTGGCACATTCTATGCCTTTTCTTCGCGCAAAAGTTTAGATATATATGTATGTGCGGATATTTGGAGTGACTTCCAACGGCCCCGGCGGGCCTGCCCCGGTGACGGGGCCGTTGGAAAAAAAAATTCCAACGGCCCCGTCGGGCCCGGATTTTGCATCGACGGGGCCGTAAAAAAAAAATTACCAACGGCCCCGGCGTGTTTTTTTAAATAAAATTATAGCATACGCTCCAGTAGTAGATGTTGAAATCGGTGCGTAAGGAGCGTATGCCATAATTTTTTTATGCTATCCGTCCCATTTAAAAAACACGCCGGGGCCGCTGGTAATTTTTTTTCCATCGGCCCCGTCAACGCAAAATCCGGGCCCGACGGGGCCATTGCAAATTTTTTTTCCAACGGCCCCGTCTCCGGGGCAGGCCCGCCGGGGCCGTTGAAAGTCACTCGATTTGTTAGGTAAGTACTCAATTACGCAAAGATGGGAATCTGCATGATGGATACTCAATACACCAAAATATGGGAGAGCGAATAAAATAATCCATAATTGGTATTAATTATATATCGCTTAATCAAACACAATAAGAAATCAATTATTTAAATAGCCCGTTATTGCACTTACAATATTTCCAAAACAAATTACTTAAACCCTCCAATTCTCACCATATTCACTGGTTTGGAGTTAACGCGCGATATTCTACCGATTCGCGTGTCCACTCCGGCGCACATATTGTGTTTGGTTTAGTTAACCAATCGAATTTGCCAGGTTATCGCTAATAGATGCAGTCGGTTTCGTGGGAAACGGGAAATTAAAATAACAACGGTGCAAAAGAATTTTATTAAATGAACTTGTGCTTTCTATTGAAAACTATTTTGATTTGGTTACACCAAAAGGGATGAATTGACAATCAATTTTTATAAAACTTTTTTTGTATTTAATAGCAGAGTTTTGTTTATATAGGTACAAGTATTATAATGAATAAATAATAAATCATAATCTAATAATATTATATCATAATGAATGAATAAAATAAATAAATAAATAAGTAAGTATTTGTAGGAAAATTGTATGTTGTGGGAAAAAGCGGCGAGGAGAGATCACTCGACAAAGTCAAAATTATTTTTATTTAAATCCTAACTAATATTATAAATGCCAAAGTGAGTTTGTTTGTTACCTCTTCACGCTTTACCTACTGAACCAATCTTCCTGAAATTTCTTATAGGTACACATAGCTGGAAATACGGAGAAGGACATAGGGTACGGAAAACACAGTTCCCGTGGGAAATTCACGCGGGCGAAGCCGCGGGCAAAAGCTAGTAGGCTTATCCTAACTAATATTATAAATGCGAAAATGAGTTTGTTTGTTTGTTACCTCTTCACGCTTTATGCACTGAACTAATCTTCCTGAAATTTCGTATACACATAGCAGGAAGTACGGAGAAGGACATAGGGTACCTTTCATCCCGGGGAAAAGCACAGTTCCCGTGGGAAATTCACTCGGGCGAAGCCGCGGGCAAAAGCTAGTAGGCTTATAAATAGCACTTTTAATTCTTTAGCAAAATAAATAAATTGAAATTGACTAGGTTAGATTATCTGTAGCACAAAATATATTAAAAATATTGGCCATCACGGCACTCCCTGCAGATATAAAAAAAAATTAGCATCGTGGCACTAGGCATCGTGCCATTTTCCGTCACGGCATTCGAATCGATTTTACTACCAAGCCGCACCAATAGACAAAGTCAAAGTCAAAGTCAAAGTCAAAGTCAATTTTTTTTATTGAAACTTGGCCTTCAAAGAAGGCATAACTATATTATAATATTTTCGCAAAACATCTTATACCCCAAACAGTCAAATACTCCTTCATCATTAATGAAAGCCATATCGCTTCCGGCGCGGCGGCCACATAACCTAATAAATGTCGCCAGATGAAATTATCCCCAAGTTATGGCCGGAATCAATAAGCGATCATCGCAATAAAAGCCTGATGTTTGCCCTCCCCCGCCCCCCCGTCTCGTCTTCCCCCTCTGGCGCCCGGCAATTTAGCCGATATTAAGTTTATACAGCGATTTGTACCCTTCTTTACACCGGTTTGGTGGCGGCGACGGTCACTGGAAGAAGAAAACGATTCTATTTAATCATTTTAAGACTACACTATCGCATTAGGTGAAAACCTGTAATGGTAGTTGTAAGTAATTTTTGAATAAATAAATAATAAATAAATAAATATATATATTTTATGAAGCGGTGGTGGCCGAGTGGTAGTGCGCCCGCCTGTGGATGCAGAATCCCAGGTTCGAATCCTGCCCGGGCTATATGAGTTTGTATACCAATCTGACTCATGTTATTTTTCATCGACCACCACTTGCTTCCGGTGAAGGAAAACATCGTGAGGAAACCTGCACTCTGGTTGATGATCAGCTAGTGTGTGAAATGGAGAAGGCAATGGCAAACCACTCCATTAAAAAATTGCCAAGAGAGTCGTTGTATGTGTTTCATTCCATATAATGACCACGACCCTCAGTCATGAGGAAATACGACTAAAGAGAGAGATATTTTTTAAAGTTATTAATTAATTCTTGTTCTCTTTCTATCTAGACAAACCTAGCAAGACGGGTGATAGCACCCGAGCTGATTTGTCTTGGCTTAAATTTGTAATATTCAGACGCTATTATTTTTTGTCAGGTTTGATTTTACCACATGAAATAGCCAAATCTTCCAAGATAGTCTTCGACTAAAACACTTCAATTTATTATTTATCACCGAATTTTATTTATTTATTATATTTTGTACACAACAAATACATAGAAATATAGTAAACTAAGTACAAAGGTGCTACTTATTTCTAAAGAAATTTCTTCAAGTAGATCCGCGAAAGAAAAATGGGAAAAAGAGGCATTTATTTTATTTATTTTACTTGGTCAGTTCGTTTGAATTTCCATAAATCAGTTCTTCTTCCAGTGACCGACGTCCCCTAAAGGTACAGTCGGGAACATTATTATTGGGTCAATTGCCCACCCCGGGGTATTAGTTCTGGTTGGAGCTAGGATTAGTTTATGTCACCTATTGACGATCGTCTTTATATCATCCGTCAATATAATAACGGCTGCTTGTGGTTTTACTTAGCCTTTTTTATTTGATCTGAGGAATTACTTTTGGTTGCTATCAATACCATTATATAAGGCTGGCGCCCGCGGCTTCGCTTGCGTTAATCCTTTCTTAGCGGATGCCTATGCCATAACATCTACCTGCATGCCAAATTTCAGCTCGATCCGTCCAGTGGTTTGGGCTGAGCGTTGATAGATCACTATGTCAGTCAGTCAGTCACCTTTGAGTTATATATATATAGAAGATTAGATATATAGATCATAGAATATTATATGGATTTGCCTATACACACTACAACGACAAACAATCTTGAGACCTAAAGTACAATTCTATCTGGTATGTAGAAAGAAAATCTCTATTTTTTCTTGGTATAAGCCTTAATTAAAGTCAGAGAAAAATACATACGAAACAAATATAGATGTAAACCAACAACGATTAACTTCAATTGAAAAGAAATTTCATCTGTGTCGCTACTGGTTTGATGTAAAAGCTGCGGACACACAGAGGATTCAATGAAGTGCATTTTTTATTTACCTTTAGAAACCGTTTCAGCGAAAATTCATATGAAGCGGCTGGGAGGCAGGGGACGTCCCGGTTGCGCGCCATTCACATTTTTATCAAAAAGTTAATAGAAATGTTTAGTTTTTCAAAAATTTAAATCAGTCACGAAATCGAAAAGGTAAAATACCTTTGTGTTGGTGATTTTAAAACATTTTTTATTATAAAACACGGATGTTATCTGTATTCATATGAAATTTTAGAGGTAACTTCAGGATTTTTTTCTATCGAGCAAAATTTTTCCCATCGTGTTTTGGAAACAGTCCTCCCTTTAAACATACGTTCTACAATACATATCAGAAATTTCAGGGCGAAAACTCTTCAATTCTTTAAACAGCAGCTTATAGAAAACAGCCAATATTGCCGTTTTCATCTTACTAAGGGGCCTTAATAGGGGATCGGTAACGTGAAAGAAGCGTCAGGCAATCAAAACTGAGAAATATCGTACATGGTAGGAAAAGTGCAAGGGCATCCCACCAAAATCTTTTTCATGTAAAATGTTGCAAAAGACCATAGCTTGCACTGTTAATTTTCAGACCTCATGTAGAGCCAAGCTTCCTCTATATGCTCTAACTCTACAACCCTAACTTCACAAACTCTGCACCTACTCAAAAAAGGTAGACAAGTAGTGTCTTGACCTTAATAGATTAAAAATTAAAACCATTGTCGTCTTCCAATACCTTTATCATGTGAGTTCGATTCCCATTTTAATTATTAATTTGTTTTTCGGGAATCTTACAGCTAAATAACAACTATGAATTAAGTACCAGTACAATAAAACTATGCCAATAAAAGGATCCGTTTATTCACCTAACTTTATTGTATCACCAGCCTTACAAGCGCGCGCGCCCCTCTCGTCTCATTATTCGTTTTATTTCGTTTATCCAGGCAGCCCGCGCAAACACAGCGGGCAAGCATTGTCTCTGCAGTAATTACGTTTTCAAAACGTCCCCGCCGCGGTTCATCTCTCTCCTGCTTCTGACACCCTGGTACTTAGTGTTTACTTCTTGTACGGTCTCGTTGCAATTATTCTGTTTCATTGTTTTAACTCATTTCTAATCCCTGTTAGAAATTACTTATAATAAAAAAAAATATCGTTAATATTTTGTTTACGTTTAGTTCCGTTTAGTCATCATTATCATCAGCATTACCTACTGCTGGGTTTAAGCCCGCAGTAGGTGCAACTTTTTGGTGGGCTGCCCGCGCAAACACAGCGGGCAAGCATTGTCCCCGCAGTAATTAGGTTTTCAAAACGTCCCCGCCGCGGTTCATCTCTCTCCTGCTTCTGACACCCTGGTACTTGGTGTTTACTTCGTGTACGCTCTTGATGCGATTTTATTGTTTTAACTCATTTCTAATAGGGATATACCCACTTACTGAAAATTACAAAATTTATCGTTCATATTTTATTTATTCTATTAAGATTCATCAGATTTCAGTGACGCATTCAGTAAAGCATTATCAAAACGTCGTTCATCTCATCTCTCTCCTGGGCGTTTATTTCTTGTACGATAGTTTGCAATTTTATTCAGTTCTATTATTTTTATTATTTGTTTGTTTTTTACTATTTCACTCACTCAAAACTACGTGACCCACCTCGACGAAATTTGGTACACGGGTATAATAGAATCTCTAATACCGCATAACCTCCAAACCGCTTTTCTCCCGAAATTCCCACTGGAGCGGAGCTCAGAAGCGCAGCTAGTAATTATTTAAAAATTGATGAAACACCACAGATTAAATACCCAGACCTGGCATTGACAGACAATGCTGGCTGCACAATAGCTCGCCTGCAGCCGACAGACATTGCCTTGGCGCTGATAGGTCAGTTATTCCGTCCTTTATTTAATACATCATAATTTATGCTTTACAAGTTTATCGATTCTATGTGAAGAGATTCTTTATATTGCGTAAGTGAGCACTAAGAAAGGGATTTTGAAAATTCCAAAAAGGAAAAGCGAAAGGAATGAAAACTCATTCAACATACGAGTATAAGGTACTTTTAACCCGAAATACTCATAAAAGAGTGTCCCAGGGCGTATCTAGTTTAGTGTATAATTTTGTTCAAGCACATTACTCTCAAGAGAGGATTAGCTAAAGGCAAAGATGCTCATAAAACTCTATAATTCAATCTCCTTGGTTGAAGAATAAAAAAAAGTATTAATATAAAAGTTCTTAACCATCGGGCGTTAGACGATGTGCTTACCACGGCTTACCTCCGAAGTAATCTCTTTAAACTGTTACTTATTGTTCCCTAGGGGGGTGAGAGGAGGGGGGGACCCTGAGTTTGGAGGTAAATGCCGAACTGTACTTGTAGGACGCTTAATGAAAATTTGGTTTGTATTAAAATTTTGGGTATCCATCAAATCTATACGTTTCACGGTCAATCGATGCTGCATACCTTGGAATTGGCATTTTTAATGGTATGTATGTATGAGATGTAAATAGGGAAAACTAAGCTTTTTTATACTACCTCACGGGCCCGTGAGTTTGTTCTCCTTGGAAATTTGGGAAATCCTCTCTAAGTGCTCCCCTACATACCCTAAAGAACCTAGGTACATGCCAAATATCAGCTTTCTACGCCTAGTAGTTTTGGCTGTGCGTTGTCTGTCAGACAGTCAGTCAATAACGGAAGATAATATTGATGATTTTTAAGAAGGCAAACACGCCTGCTTGATGGAAAGCGGTCACCACAACCTATGGACGCCTGCAACACCCGCACGTTGCCAACCCTGAATGAAGCTTTTCACATCTTTTTTGACGAACCATGGCATGGGAGCTCATGCCTTATCCTTTTATACCGAAAATTATGCATTTTTAGGGTTCTGTACCTCAAAAGGTAAAAACGTTGCAAATTTTTGCATATTTTGCGATTTCAGACAGCAATCAAAACCTATCAAAAATCAAACCTACTTCCCGTTGACCTAAAATTATGTAATTTGGCAAAAGCAAGGTCTAACAGTACTTATACAGGAATAAATCTGAAAGTAGTAAGTAAATATATTGTTGGAAGTCTAAAAAAAGTGTTACAAACTTATTTTTGGGTTAGATGCAGTATGAATCCTAGGATCGAACTGAAAAATTAAGTTTGTTTTTGTAACTAGTTGGTCTTTTAGTTAGAGCTAATGTGAGATATTTTGCGTTTACGGAACCCTCGGTGCGCGAGCTTGACTCGCACTTGGCCGGTTTTTTCTCTACAGAATCAGTGCTTCTGCCCAAAATACATCTATAGCAGTATAAAGCCGAATTTTTGCTAAATTAATCTTTCTTCAAACACTCACGTTCTTTGTTGAACCATCGGCGGAGCAAATTTAATCGCTCACAGTGATCCCATATACGAGTGGGGCTACCACACGTTCAGTCGAAGTCGGGACAAATGGTAGTAGTACCAAATTCTGTAAATAATCCCATAGAGCTAGAAATAAAAACACTTTTGGGCAATCAAGTTTATATGTCTATTAAAGACTGATTTTTTTTTTCCTATGTCTATGATTAATTCTTATTTTATGGTAGTGATAGTCTTTTATTCGCTTCGAGAATCCTACTAATCCTACTAATATTATAAATGCGAAAGTTTGGATGTGAATTTGTGAGTTTGTGAGGATGTTTGTTACTCAATCACACAATATCTACTGCACGGATTTCGATGAATTTTTGTATACGGGTAGAAAAATACCGGGAATAGTACATAGGGTACTTTTTATCCTGAAATTTTCACGGGAGCGAAGCCCCGAGGCGTAGCTAGTATTCTAGATAAATGACACAAATAAAAGTTTACATGTTTTTTTACGTAAACTTATATATAGAAAATAATAAAATAAACATGCCATAGACAATATAAAAAAATAGCGAGCAAAAAACATATTTTTCTTTTTAATTGATTCTCAATCCACAGTGCATAGAATCGATTTATGGTAATGACAAATCTATATAACTCTGTTTCTTTCAGAGAACAAACTGAGGACATCCTTGACATAAGAATAGAGATGTTATAATCCAGTGAACAAGTCTGTAAGTTTTAGCTTTAAAAGCCGGCTTAAACGATTTCCGAAATGAATGGCACCCTACTAAAGGGTAAAACAAAGCGATTTATAAAATCCGAATCGATTTGATTCCGCCACGAATAAAAGGGCGTCAAGTGGCTGGACTGGAAGGCCCTTAACACATGTATGAATGAGGACCTGTAGGTACTTCATTAAGGACATTTGAGATTTTCGATTTAAGGACATTTAAGGAACTTAGCGATGGAGGTGTTGCCATGAATAGGACAGAATCCATTTCAAAATGCTATCTTTTTCGACTCAATCTTTTTGTTTTCCGTATGTGGTATCTGGGTGTCTCATTTCAATGGTGTTCCAGTAGTAGTGCATTTTTATACACGAAAAACCATTGAAATACGATTATGTTTATCGTTAGGAGAATCAAACTCTAGGAATGTTGACGACTCTTTAATGTACTTTTAGTCCATACTTCCTTATTCATACTTATATTATAAATGGTAAGTTCGTCTGTTGCGTTTTCACGACTAAAAAGGTTGAACGGATTTTGATGAAATTTAGTATAAATATAGATAAAGGCTTGAGGTCAAACATAGGCTACTTATTTTTTTAAATCGACCCCTAGGGGGTAGCAATGAGGGGTGAAAATTTGTATGAAAAACACATATGATATTTTTGACCCGGGCGGACCAGATAGTATTTAACAAAAGGTGAAAAAAAATAAACAAAGTATATATGACTCATGTATTTATTATCATCGCTACACTGACAATTTATTGCAAACTCTCAACTACTACTACTATTCAATAAATAACTCGACTAATTACAATTACATTCTACCTAATTACAATTATTAAGTTTCAATAAAATTATATGTTTCTTTTAACAACTTTTTGTAACTGGCCAGTCATTGTATTTGATAATAAGATGGCAATGGTGCTCAAAATGTGCATTTACGTTATTATTCTCAATTTGAATCATACAATTTTATTGGTTCTCTATACATACTCTGAAAACACAATTAGCTGCTAAATGGTATAATATTTTTAAGCTAATGTGTTCTATTTACAATTTATAATGTACTTACATTTGTATTGGTATTCATTTTAATGATTGCGAACAAATTTTAGCAGAATTTCTGTTCGTTGAGTCTACTGCATTGAATTGAATTTATTATTTTAACACGAAGTTACATTAGAATAATAATTCATTCGTCCAAATTAACTCACACATAAATTCCTATAAAGGAATGTATTTACAATTTCTAAATTACAATTAAATAATATTTACATGATACTACACATTTTATTATGAGATCTTATGGAATGCTATAAGAAAATGTATTTTTGATTTTATTTACATACATTAAGGCACACGTCTTATGTTTATTTACGCACACCATTACAAATATTGTCGTGCCATCTTTGAAAAAGTGATTAATAAAATACCGCAAAAGTCTTCACAATAGTTTCATTTAACCCGTTTTCATTTTCTATAATATAGAAGGGGAAATTTTCGGAAAAATGTATGTTTTTTTTGTATGAAAAAACAATAACAAAATAACTAAAAATATGTGTAAATTATACAGAAAAATAGTCACGTCACGACGCTACACAAATCTTTTGTAAACTTGTATCGAAAGTCTTCCAAATCCATTACGTGTGCACCTTATTGTTATGTTGAAGAGCGACCCTGTCTTGTAACAGAGCATCATGAGCGCGAAGCCGCAGTGCTTCTGCGCTGGCCAGGCGAGCAAGGGACGAGGAAGGGGACGGCGGTGAGGGGGCGAGGCTGGTGCGGGGGGCTCCGGCTCCGGGGACGCAGCGCGGGCGGCGGTAACGCGAGGACGTACCTGTGGATGGGATGGATAGTTTGAGAACCACTGACTTTTCTTCTTTTTTTTTTGATTAAATATGGGTTTGCTCTTGACCACAATCTTGCCCGAGGAAGATGTTGAAGATCTTGTTTCTTTAACTTAAAATTCTACTAATATTATTAATGCAGAAGTTTGGATGTAAGCATACTTATATTAATTATGTGATGAAAGTTTGTAAATTTGTGAGTATGTGAGGATGTTTGTTACTCAATCATGTAAAATCTACTGGACGGATTTCGATGAAATTTGGTATCCTTCTTCGTATTTCTCATGACTGTCGAATAAAACTCACAAAAAGACTATCTTTGCAATGATAATGGAGTGGTTTGCCATTGCCTTCTCCATTTCATACACTACCTGATAATCATCAATTAGAGTGCAGGTTTCCTCACGATGTTTTCCTTCACTGGAAGCAAGTGATGGTCGATGAAAATTTACATACATGAGTCAGATTGATATACAAACTCATGTAGCACGTGAAGGATCCCAACCTGGGACCTTTGCAGTTGCAATTTGAATCTGGTATACGGATAGAAAAATACCGGGAATAGCATATAGGGTACTTTTTATCCCGAAATTCCCACAGAAGCTAGGTCCCGGGTCGCTATAAAGTACCTTAATTTATTAGGCCGGCCTTACACTTTAAGATTTACTCACGTTTTTACTAACGAAAAATAAAACGTAAAATCAAATGACCTCACCTGTGAAGCAAAGCCCTGAAAGCCGCAGCCGGTTCAGCGTCGTGCCACAACGGCGCGGGCACCCCTAGGGCTCCGAGCCCGGCCCCTAGTCCTAGGGCCCACCACTCTCCACCTGGGGGTCCGCCGCCACCCCACTCGCCGACCACTGTTGGACAAAAAATTATTTGTTTTTTATACGACTGACCAAAAAAGGAGGGTTGTTTTCAGGGTTCATGTGTGTAAGTATGTATGTATGTAAGTTTCTTTATTCCACCATAAGTCCTGAACGTTTGATGATGATTACAGAATAAGGCCATTTGATGTCTATTTACTAACTATATATGCCAACAAAATACTATTGTACATTTTTACATTCTTTCTACATTTGCTAATACCCGACAGGGTTCATATTGTACCTACTCAAACCAGTTACTGTATAAATAGTTAAATGTATGATATGAAGCGCAATGAATGAATTGAACTGAATTGTAAATTAAAAAAACGTTAAAAATGTTAAAATCAGATTAACCATAATTGTCCCACTCTAACACAACACGCGCAAAGCAAACACGCAGGTGATCGGGTGATTCGACATTAACCGCTGTTTACTTTGACCGGTGATAGTGCGAACAATGGTCGTTGTTGACTCTCACCTGGCGCGTTATCGATTAACGATTTATGCTAATCGATAAAGATATGTTTAATCGTAAAATTTTACAAAAAATATGTTTATACGGGTATCGCTTTTGGCTTCTTGGCTAAAAAAAAATATACCTGGAGAAAAGTCGTGCTAACATTCGAATATCAGAATCAGAAATTCTTTATTGAAACTTCAAAGAAGGCTCTTTTTCACGTCAAAAACAAATTATATAATCATAGTATATGATGTCTCAAAGCTACAAACTTCTAGCATTTCGGAACGACCACTGCTAATAAGAAAAAATATGAATATTATTTATAAAAAAAAACAAGACTTTTATTTAACAGTGAATAACAAACCAATCATGTGTAAAACATTGATAAGCATCTAATTATGAAAAATATGACACGCAGTATCGACACTAATGGTAAATCGATTAAAAATTAAAACGAGGGACGATTATAGCTATCGGAAATGAGGTGTGTAACAACAAACGGAAAATCACGCCTATTATGACAGTGGCGCCCAAACTTTTCAAGAAATTACCATTTCTTAAACGTTTTTGATGAAAACAACATTGAAATTAAAATGACTAATTAATTGATTAACAATTAAGTAATTAATAAATAATTTTATTTATTTACTAAGAATTAAAACAACACGATAATTTGAAATTATATTAAAATGCGTCTTAATTGACAGTGTATAAATAATTATTTATTGTTATTCAAACATTTTATGTATCTACATAAAATTTTTGAAATATGTTTTATAAGATATAGAAATACAAAAAAAAACATTTTTAATAATAATGTACGAATAGAAGTTATTATAATAGACAAAAAAAAATTGTTGATTAATCAACTCTCTTTCGCGAATCGATAGGACTAAATACAACGTTCATACGTTCAACGTTCTTGTACACACATGCGCAACACTTTAAAATCTTGATAAGAAATTACTTTAATTAAGTTTATATTTTAAATTTGCACATATATTTAAAACACATTTTTTTATTACTTCATAAATATTTCTTTTTTCTAATAATAAATTAAGATCTATGAAAAAACCCACTAATAAATTTTAGAGATATTAAAATTTTAGTTTGAGAACCACTGTCACAATGTTCACCCGGTAGTGACAAACAGACATAATGACTGTTAACTACATACGAGCCATTAAATGAGCATTAGCGAGTGATACTTTTTTATTTGTGAATACTAAATCACAATGATAATTGGTACTGATTTTAAACCTGCATGTTAGATTGTAATCAATTGAAGGAAATTACCTTAAAGTAGGGTAAATTTATATGTTTTTTATCGAACTGTTCGTAGAAAATCTATTTCTTTGGTGATTAAAAAATATATATACTAGCTTTTGCCCGCGGTTACCCGCGTGAATTTTCCACGGGAATAGTGTTTATTCCCGGGATGAAAGTTACCCTATGTTCTTCTCAGTACTTCTAACTATGTGCATACGAAATTTCAGGAAGATTAGTTTAGAAGATAAGGCGTGCAGAGGTAACAAACAAACAAACTCACTTTCGCATTCATAATACTTATTAGTTAGGATTACTTTTAATGGTTTAAGGGTGTGAAGTAAGGGTGTGTACACAACAAAGATTAGATCGTAATCGTTCGGCAGTCAACGGTAATTGTCACCGGTATGTATCCTACCTTACATCGTTAATAGGGTTGTATTTTAAATATTATATTCACAATTTATTATTACTTCGCTCTTTTTTTATCCTTTGTTTTATAGGGCATAATTATACACAAAAAGAAAAAAAAAGAACTGAAAAAAAACATGTTAACTTATAGGTAAATACATAATTTTAATGCTTGTGCACAAGAAGGCATCACATCACTCTTGACTTTGCCTCTGTTTTGTCTTTTCCAATGAGCGATTTTTTTGACAGCTAAATTAAGAAAAAAAAATCAGTATAAAAAAGGCTCAACAGATGGCATTTTATTGAAAGCCGAGTCGTTATAATGGCTGTACCTATATTGTGAGCTTTTTATTGTCAGCCAGAGGCAGAAAAATAATCACATCTCTCGCCTTTTACTAAGCGCCACCTATGAATTCATCTGGAACTATTTATTTTATTTTATTTGGGTCTCGGAAAATTCCTCATTTCATCGGATGCAACTAAATTTTATTTTATATATTGTTATTCTAATAATTACAACTAATTGACATCGTACTTTATGCTCCTACACACATTTAAAAATCGTTTTTTATGTTTTGTCAACCCTAAAAAACCGGTAATGTACACCGATTCGATACGAATCAGTAAATAACGTCTAATCATCGGTAATCAGTGTGTTATTCGATCCATACTTCATCAGAGCACACAAAATGAACATAACATTTGGTAATTTTCACTAAAATAATATCGATTCTAAACTTGTAACACACAAAGCTTAGATAAATGCTAACACTAGCTTTCGCCCGCAGCTTCGCTCGCGTGAATTTCCCACGGGAACAGTGCTTTTTCCCGGGATGAAAGGTACCCTATGTCCTTCTCAGTACTTCTAACTATGCGTATGCGAAATTCCAGGAAGATTGGTTTAGTAGATAAAGCGTGAAGAGGTAACAAACAAACAACAAACTCACTTTCGCATTTATAATATTAGTTAGGATACTGAATTCAATAAAACTTTTTTCCAAAAAAGTGAACCGACTTCCATCATAAAACTTAAAATCATGAAATAACAATAAAGAAAAATGTATTAGCATGCTACCTACTGAATGAGGTGAAGTCGGTGCCAAGTGCAGGATTAGGTAATTGTTTAGCTAGGCATTTTGTATATGTACCTACATGATTCTAATGTTAATTTAGATTATTTAATATTCAATTTGGCACCGACTTCACCTCATTCAGTAGGTAGCATGCTAATACATTTTTCTTTATTGTTATTTCATGATTTTAAGTTTTATGATGGAAGTCGGTTCACTTTTTTGGAAAAAAGTTTTATTTTATCATTTTTAGTGCTTCTACACCTTTTAATTTTCTTTAATAAAAACTTAAACTTTTCTTTCACTGGTGGCCGAAAATAAAGAATTAAGAATTCGAAACTTTTTATGTCAGTTTGATTTGAAATGTCAGAACATGTCAAATTGTATATTATTTTTGGCACATAAATAGACCGTGAGCACGCGACGACCAAACCTTCCTTATTTTAAAAATGCTGAATATTTCTCTGCATGGTATATACGAGTAAAAATATTAGCGACTAGGTTTGAAGTTTGGATCTTAGTTGATTATGCAGGTAATATGGATAGCAAGGATGATTTTTATAGGTATAAAAAGCACCCTTGAGGCCTTCCAAAGTAATATTAAATTCAGCTTTTATAATAAAACAAATATAACTATAATTTAGTAAAGTTACAATGTCTGGCAGGGGTTTATATCTGCACCAATTGCCTGGCAATGGATGGCGTGATTTCTTATATTATTAGGAATAAAATCTTTAAAAAACTTTACTTTAAGGAAATTGAGTTACCACTTTAAATGTTATTGCTACAAATAATCTGCCTAAGTAATCATGATCCAACTTTTATAGTCGCTAATCGCTATTTCTATGTTTGGAACATACACAGAAAATCTTTAGTTTTAATAAAATAAGGAAGGGCATGCTATCGCGGGCTTTTTTTTGCTCTACAATGCAATGTTGGTATTTTTATATTTTGTTAGGTATCTTTAAAATTACCGAACAGATTCTGACGTGGTTAAAATGGGACCAACTTGGGTATATACCATTACGAATAAAAAAACAATTTCGGAAATCAGTCCACTGTAGGCGGAGAAATCGGCGAACATACATAAAAAAAAAACATACATACATCGAAACATATAACCTCCTCCTTTTTTGGGAAGTCGGTTGAAAACACTGGCAAATTTTCTGGCAAAAAGTGAAAATACTCATGACTAAGCAAGTTTTTATATGGGACCGACTGTGATATCTTAAAAAAATCGGCTGTTCCATACTCTTTCTTCTTATCGAGTCGAAATGGCTATAATTATGTCGTTTTGGACCAGTATGTGGCAACTTTAACCGCCCTATCGTTGGCGTCATACTATATATACTACTAAACAATACGTACACACTCAAAATCAATTCAATACATATAATAAAACTGTACCTGGTCTGTGTCTGTACATAAGAGATTTCTATGAAGAAACATTATGATGGGTTTAATTTTTGTCTATCTGTCTGTCTTTCTGTCTATATGTTTGTACGCGCATCACGCAAAAACTACTAGACCAAATTTGATGCGGTTTCCACTGTTGTGTTATAGAAGGTCTAACTTAAAATCTGGCGTAGGTTTCATCTTGATACGTCGCTTAGTACCTGAGATAAGCGCGGACGAAGTCGCGGCCACAGGCTAGTATAAGAATAAATGTATGTGTTATTCCACGGGAAAAGGTGGCACTTACGACATTGTGCTTATTATAAGCTAAATAAACTCTATGGTTTGTTTTTCGAAACGACTTAAGCGCCAATCACCATAAGGTACCTTTTCCCGTGGATTGACACATATATGGACAAATCACACAGATTAAATAAGCCTCAAAGTAAGTTCGAGACTTGTGTTACGGTATACTAAGTCAACGATATAGAACAGCTTTTTTAGACGACTGACCAAAAAAGGAGTGTTATGTTTTCAGGGTTCATGTATGTAAGTATTATGTAAGTTTCTTCATTCCACCATAAGTCCTGAACGGCTGAACTGATTTTGATGTGAGATGTATGTTTAGATTTCTTGCATTCCTCCAAGTGACATGGGCTATGTGAGTTTTAAGTAGTTTTTTATATTTTTAATAATCAGCTTGTATGAGATATCAGACTCGGTCCCCTACAAAAAGTAGCTCATATTCATACCCTGGTGGTGAAGAATATAGGACTGGTGAAGGTGAAGAAGAATGCCAAGGTGAAGAATATAGGACTCACCATGATCGTGGTGCATGAAAGGCGCGTGGTCCCTCCCTAGGGCCTTCTCGCGCTTGCGCCACTTGGCCCTTCGGTTCTGGAACCAAACCTGGAACAATCATCAACTTGTTTGTCTGTTTGTCTTTCTTATCGAGTGTGTCATTACTGACACTGGTGTCAGATTTTATTCAAGTCACCTAAGGGCATCTGACATGACTTTTACGACTACCGCCATCTAGTGGCAGTAGCCGTACACACTAGTAAACTAAACAGTCAGCTAATGTGCAGGTTTCCTCACGATGTTTTCCTTCACCGGAAACAGGCTGTGGTCTATGAGAAAACTACCATATATGAGTGAGATTAGTCTACAAACTCATGTGGCACAGGTAGGATTTGATTTGTTTGTTTGTAATATCTTTATTGCACAAATTACATAAACACACATACAATTAACATAAAAGAAGAAATAGTAGATAGTAAATAGTAGATTTCGCGTGATTGAGTAACACAATTTGTTGATACCGCACCCAATTATTCCACCATTAAAACATTCGAAACCAATGACTCCTTTAATAGACCGCGTTGTGAAATTATGAAATTATACCAATTTTTCATCCACAATGTCTTTTATTAGCGGCATACTCCGGCTCAATTTGTTTCTATTCTCGCGTTTAATAATCAAAATTGAACTGTATCTCGTTTGATGTAAGGTCGTTATTGGCGCATTTGAGGGTAGGAATGGAAACCACGTATGGGTAATTGCTTTTCATTACGTCTCTATTGTAGTCGGCTGGCGGGAGAGAGGGGGGGGGTGAGACGCGCGGGGGGGATGTCAAATTGCCAACAATTACACAATAAAAAAATTAAAAGACTGTTAAAGTTGGAAGAGTCGGGTTGGGTTTTTTCCTCGACGCGGAGCAAAATTGATGGCATAGTATTTCTATACAATTTCTAGAGATATTTTAACATTTTAAATCTATATAGGTGTAGTTATTATAAACAATGGTATATTTATTCCTGCTTCCATGCTGGTCCGGGAGCGAAGAAAAAACATAGAATGTGCCAGCTGCTTCTCTTCCCGCGCAGATTGTAAAAGTCAATCGAGGGAAAGTGCTTAAACTGGGGATCCCTCCACTCATAGGCGATGGGCTAGCAACCTGTCACTATACCTGAATCTCCATTCCATCAGAGAGCCCACTATTAAGCTAAGCGTGGCCTTCGAGTCTCACGACTCTTGGCTCTGTCTACCCCGTAAGGGATAAAGACGTGATTCTATGTTCTTCTCGACGACCTCCGTGGCCCAACGGTCATCACGCCGGACTGCCACACCGGAGGTCCCGGGTTCGATCCCCGGTCGGGTCAAGATGGAAAATGATCTTTTTCAGATTGACCCGGGTCTTGGATGTTTATCTTTATATGTATTTGTTATAAAATATAGTATCGTTGAGTTAGTATCCCATAACACAAGTCCCGAACTTACTTTGGGGCTAACTCAATCTGTGTGATTTGTCCGTATATATTTATTTATTTATTTATTTTATGTATGTATCTCTCTCTCTCTCTCTCTCAGCCTAAAGACGTCCACTGCTGGACAAAGGCCTCCTCCAAGGATTTTATCCATGGGGGGTTTTGCCGTAATCGCCACGCATGTATGTATACAGGGTGTTTTTTAAATCATTGGCATCCTTTCTACTGGTGAAAGTACTCATGAACATGAGCAACTTTTTGTATGGGACCGACTCAATCCGATGGAAAAAAATTTGCTGTTCCATACTATTTTCCAATACCTACTCACCCGAAATGTATGGAACAGCAGATTTTTTTTCCATCAGATTGAGTCGGTCCCATACAAAAAGTTGCTCATGTTCATGAGTACTTTCACCAGTAGAAGGATGCCAATGATTTAAAAAACATCCTGTATATGTATATTTATTTAAATTTAATATGCATACAGACAACTTTAATATGCATTTAGGAAAAAGAAAGGTGGGCAAGATTGGCTACCTTCTGGTTACCGGACGGCCGCAGAGGACGAGGTAGACCTAGAAGGAGATGGCGGGACGTAATTCTTACCTGAGTGGCCACAACTTGTAAAAGAGAGAGACGAGTGGAAGAAAAAGGGGGAGGCCTTTGCCCAGCAGTGGGACACACACCTACAGGCTAGTTAAAAAAAAAACAGACAACTACTTATGACGAACTTCGAAGCGCAGAATCAACGAATAAATTAGTGTTGCCTACAATCGCTACGACGTAGAACAGTGCTACGATTGCTTAGAGCTACGATTCGTAGCAAGCTACGGCGTAGCATATCGCGAACATAGTGATAATTTTAGTTTCAAAAATATTAAATTCATCATCTTAATTTTTATCTCCATTTTAGTTTAAATCTATTGTATTTTTCATCTGTAAATTAAATAGATTAAAAATTAAATAATTATATCTTACATTTTTAATATCTGTCCTTGATATGCCTGATAGGAAATTTAAACATTATATTAAGGAGACACTTTGTAAAAAGGCATATTATACGACGGATGATTATGTTAATGACAAAAATGCGACCTCCTAAGACTGTCATAATATTAATATTCTATATTCAAGTTACTGTTATTTTACACTCGCCTTTCAAATTATTTTTGAAAAGAAAAAAATCACCAAAAAAGCATTTTTATTAATTCTAATCAAAAAAATCTTCCCCGATTGATCTCGACAAGTACGACACCCAATTAAGTCAGAACTCAATTAAGTACCACTATCGACTACTGTACCAATACCAAATAAAGAGCATTGCAATCGAACCAGCACTTCAAAATTTATTAGAACCTCAAGTTCTAAATTTCCACTTAAAAACCTACATCGCAAAAACAACCTTATTCCTTCAATCTAACATTCAGATTTCTCCAACCTTGGAACGCGACTTTAATGAATAGTTGTTAAGTGAAAAAGGACTTTATTGTCTAAGGATTAAAGTGGGAATTAGAGAGGGTGGTGTGTAAGGGTTGGTCGTTTGGTGGTGAGCGCTCTATGAAGTGGATTTAAAGCAATTTGCACTGAGTTGAGTGTGATTTAAGAATCGTGTGGCGCAACCCTAATGCCAGGGCTATCGCCACTGAATAAGTTAAGTATAGTTTGTCATTTTAGTAGCAAAATAAATAAAATATTACGATAAAAAAGTATAGTATAAAAAAAGTATAGTATAATATATATAAATATTAACAATCGTTTGGAAAAGATATATAAAGAAGCAATTATTTCAAAAATAACAAAGCCGTAATTCATATTCATTCCATCCATACTAATATCATAAATGCGAAAGTCTGTATGTTACGCTATCAAAGCTAAAGCGCTGAACCGAATTTCATGAAATTTAATCTACGGAGCTACGAGCAAAAGGTAGTACTTATAGTACTAAATAAATCAAAGACGATACATACATGACACATACACACACACACGACACATACACGATACATGACAGTCTTTGAATTTTTGTTTTTCAGAAATAAAATTAGCGATATCGAAACGTAAATCAAAGACTTTCATTCAATGATAGTAACTGTTTTAATACCATAATTAAAATCTTAAAATAAATTTTCAATGGGATTTATACATCGTACATGGAAGTTTTTTAAAACATTTTTAATTAGGTACTTACAAAATACTCCCGCATTTTTAACAGTAAAAAAATAGTCTATTTAAGCTATTATTTATAAAATTAAAATAAGAATTATTTTTCATATAAATAACACAAAAAACTGCCAACCCTATTAACTACAAGGTTACCGTACACTTCACATGAGCCTTATCACAATAACTTACGGTCCTAATTCGCACATCCTGAAGGCAAATACAAGATGATCGCGTGTGAATTACACTCGTTATTGAGATATGCATTGAATCGTCATACTTGACATCTTTTTTGGCTCATGAAATATATTTTAATGACTTGCTATACAATTATTACTGATCTATAAAATTACTAGGTACTTAAAGAAATTGCACTTAAAAAGGAAGATATTAGAAGCACCTATAACCGGAGAGCATGTATGAAGAGAGTGATGAGTGTAGAGGAAGCGAGAGAGATCTGTAAGGATCGTAGCAGGTGGAAATCGCTAGTCTCTGCCTACCACGGGAAAAAGGCGTGATAATATGTATATGCCTATGTATGTGGCCTGTGGTGTGGGTGGCCTGTGGTGTGGCCCTAGAATAGCACCAACCCATCTCTTCCCGTGGGTGTCGTAAGAGGCGACTAAGGGATTTAAAACACCGGTGGATGGGCAGCAGCATCTTTCCGCGTACTATGCCATCACACTGCGATCGCCAACCCGCCTGCCAAGCGTGGCGAATACGGCAAAACCCCCCATGGATAAAATCCTTGGCCTTTGTCCAGCAGTGGACGTCTTTGGGCTGAGAGAGAGAGAGAGAGAGATGCCTATGTATGTAAAAAATGCACGACTGCCTAAAAATTTTTTAACAATTAAAATGTATAAAATTCTTCAGTTACTGACTGACTGACAGACAACGCACAGCCAAAACTACTAGGCGTAGTAAGCTGAAATTTGGCATGTAGGTTCCTTAGGGAGTGTAGGGGAGCACTAAGAGAGGATTTCCCGAAATTCCCGCGGGAACAAAGTCCTGGGGTCTAAAACGGCCATTTTGATGAATCGGAATATGATTCATTTCTCAGTTCCTAAATATTTAAAAATGATACTTATGTTACCACTCACAAGGTTCATTTTTAAATATTTAGGAACTGAGAAATGAATCATATTCTGATTCGTCAAAGTGGCCTTTTTAGACCCCCTGGGCCTATGCTAGTTACACCACCATTCCAAAATGCCTTGACAGTAGATAAAGATGTTTGAGGTATCATTATAGATTCCCGAAATATAAGATCTACGAGACGTCTAAAGTCCATTTATCCATAATAGTCCTATTATATAAACAATCTTACCATGTCTTTTTATGATTTTACGATAATACAAATTAAAATAGACTTTTTAGGAAATTACTTTCGTGGTTAATAAATGTTTTACTTTAGAATGCTTAGGTTTGAACTAATATTTGATTTATTTTCAACAAAAAGTACTGTGAAGATTGTTTACATAATAGGACAATTATGGATAAATAGACCATAGAACTACAGACCATAAGTGCTAACCCCATTATTTTTCTATTAGTGTGCCAATGTTCATCAAAATCTATCTAGTAATTTTTTGCGTGATGGAGTCACAAACATACCAAATACATCCAAACTTTCGCATATATAACACTAGCTTTCGCCCGCAGTTTCGCCCGCTTGAATTTCCCACAGGAACAGTGCTTTTTCTTGTATGAAAGGTACCCTATGTCCATCTCCGTACTTCCAGCTATGTGTATGCGAAATTTCAGGAAGATTGGTTCAGTAGATAAAGCGTGAAGAGGTAACAAACAAACCAACAAACAAACTCACTTTCGCATCCATACTAATATTATACTTAAATGCGAAAGTTTGGATGTGAGTTTGTGAGGATGTTTGTTACTCAATCACGCAAAATCTACTGGACGGATTTCGATGAAATTTGGTACAGAGGTAGATAATGACCTGGAATAGCACATAGGCTACTTTTTATCCCGGGAAAAAGCACTGTTCCCGTGGGAAATTCACGCGGGCGAAGCCGCGGGCAAAAGCTAGTTTATAATATTAGTTAGGATTAGGATTAGTGGGATAAACCCAGTCGGCCATGAAAATACAAACGCAATAGTGTAACCTAAAACCTGCATTAAACCTAGTCTGCACCCACAAGTGTCCGTCTGCACAGATTACACCCCTCCCCCCACCATTCACCTCTCACCCCCCCCTCGACCGCCTCTCGCCGTAATTATTACCAAATTGCAGTGCTGAGGGTACTTGTAACTAAATCTCGCTTAATTTAAACCATTGTACTCGATTGGCTGTATCTTGCCCTTTTGTGGCGTTCTTGAGGTCGGATCAAGATCAAAGAGTTGAGGCGGTCGTAATCTTTAAATGATCTAATATGAAGGTTACTTAAAACTATTTAGTTTGATATCGAAAAGTTTATGATTCAAGTAACAAATTTATTATTTCATTCACGACCCGGGGCTTCGCTCCGGTGAGAATTTCGGGATAAAAAGTACCCTATGTGCTATTCCCGATATTTTTCTACTCCTACTAAATTTCTACGAAATCCGTCCAGTAGATTTTGCGTGATTGAGTAACAAACATCCTCACAAACTCAAGAAAACTCACAGACTCACAAACTCACATCAAAACTTTCGCATTAATAATATTACTAGCTTTTGCCCGCGGCTTTGCTCGCGTTAATCCTTTTCTAGCGGATACCTACGTCATAACATCTACCTGCATGCCAAATTTCAGCCCGATCCGTCCAATGGTTTGGGCTGTGCGTTGATAGATCACTATGTCAGTCAGTCAGTCACCTTTAAAAGTGAAAATTTGCCACGAGTATGAACGTACAAGTGTGATTTGGAACACAGTTTTAAATTCATTCACTTGCAAAAGAATTCATGATATTCAAGATAGCTTTAAATCGTCTCTTGTCCTATTTTGTCTGAATTCTAACATTAATTCTTAGAAAAATTCATTAGACTTGACCAAATGTTAACAAGAGCTTGAAGTTTCGCCTTTCTAATAAAGATAAACGGCCTTATTCATGAAAAGTTAACTAACACTTTAAATCAAACCTATTTTAGTACAAATATGTTTTGGCCCTACCTCTTTTTCAATATTTGACACTGAAAGAACGAAACAAAACATATAGTATTTTTTTATATAGGTTTTGGGTGTTTAAAAATAAATTGAGGTTCCTCGTGACCCAGAGGGCTAGTATTTATGGCTAAAGCTGATGTTGACAGTCTGTCAGCTATCATAAGAAAGCGTACTGCATCCCTGATTCACCGAGTGCGGTGTAGTGCCAACAGTTTGGTTAAAACGGTTGCGGCTAGGCTGGACGCGGACAGTGCTGTCATGCAGCACTGGACTCGCGTCCACCTAGTCAAAAACACCAAACCATCAACAAATTTTGATGTAGATAAGATACTAACATAGTTATAAGTTTTCTTTGTTACTAACACTATGGGTTCTGCCTGAAATTTATCTCGCACAGAGATTAAGCATTGCCATTCAACGTGGCAATGCTGCCAGCCTTCTGGGCACTTTACCTCAGGGCCACGAACTGTCGGGGATGGTATTTTTGTAAATATATTTAATGTTAGTTTTTAATAATTTGTAAATATTTTTTTTCAATATCTCAATAAATTTCATTCCTCTTTTAGAAGAAAAGATTAAGCCAATGACATTTTCCTAGAAATCTTTATCACGCATATTTAAATCTCCCTTTTATGTCTCAAAACCGAGTGCTTAATCTCAACATTTTAATCGCAGTCAAATTCTAGATGTTCTGTGAATGTGCACTAATGAATGCACTTGCATTTTGCGAGGGACGGGGATTAAGCATTTCTTGGCAAAAATTAAAACTTCAATGAACACAAATTAATCTAGTATCATAGATTAATCTTGGATCGTGCGTAGACCTTCAAAATCTATGGAGAGTTTGGTGTTTTTTTTGTCATCAACCGATACAATAATCGGATTATATCATACAGTGGTCTAATTCGCTGTAATTTAGTTTAAATGTTTAAACGGTGGTTATTATTAGATGGATTGTCAAATACGGCAATAATACGGCGGTCTGTCCTCGGGCAAGATTGTAGTCAAGAGCAAACCCATCTATACATATAATAAAACAGTAAAAATATTTTGTCTGTACATTTAGTATTTTTGACTGAAATGGATAGAGGGACACTTAAAAAGATTAATAGAAAGCAAAAAAAATTTTTTGGAATTTCTTGTCTGTCTGTCTGTCTGTCTGTATGTATGTACGCGTTTCACACAAAATCTACTGGACGGATTTGAATGAAACTTTTTTATTGATTTTTTTATATTTACTTAATTAAATCTGATCCTACAAATATTATAAATGCGTAGGTTTGGATGGTATTACTTTGAATGGTTGTTACTAAATCACACAAAATCTACTCAATGGATTTTGATGAAATTTGGTAATCGAGTAGAAAAATATCCAGAATAGCACATAGAGCACTTTGTATCACAAAATTCCCACGGGAACCGGCATTTTTTTTAAATATTTTTATAATTTGTATCTACAATAGTAGATTTTACAACAAGTGCACAAAACGAATAATTTTTATCCGAGACTTTTAGCAGCCCGAGCCGAAGGCGAGGGCTGATAGTAATGTCGAGGATAAAAATCGTTTTGTGGACGAGTTATAAACTCTGCTTTTCACTTCGATTGCGAGGAAATAAATCAAATTGAAGAAATTAATAAACGCACGAAAAAACATAAGCTGTATCCCGCCGCTTTATTTTTTTTATCTTACGACTTTGATAGGCTTGGGCTGCAGACCTATACAGCCTACTATAAAATAAATTTTGTAATAATATTTTTCTTAATTTAATGAAATAACCTACCGTACTTGAATTTAAATTTTAATATCTTTTTTGTCTTAAAAACACATAAGGCAAATAAATTAAAAGTAAATATTATAAAATAACAAATTTTATCTATGAACTTTTTATTGTGTTTGGCTGTATGGCTCATTTTCTTTGCCTTAATATAGATACATTTATGAGTAGATACGTTAATGCCCTTGTGCACAAAATTCGATTTTGTGCAGCCTATATCCTGCACAAATAAGCACTTTCAGAGCATGAGAAGTGAAAAAGCATTATAAGTGTAAATCTTGAATCCTTAGCGTTAATATCTAGCGATGACGACATCGTACAATACAACTGCAGTGATTAAAATGGTGGACAATTAGCCACAGCCCGTAATGAGTGCTAATGTCGCTGGCGCGCAGGGCTGTCGACATCGCGATATTGAATAAAATAAAGTTTTTTTTGCCAAAAAATATGAAAATTTTAAAACTATATTGCGAGCTATTCCCGTGATATAAAAGAATACTATATCTTCCGTACAACTGCCCTTCATAATATACACATAGTACAGAATATCCTTGCCTAAGGAATAGAGCTGACTCCAAATTGAAAGTATATAGTTGATCGAGCGACCGAAGCGAGCGAGGGCTATAATTCAAGTTGGGGCGAAAACACATTGTTTGTATGTATGTATGTTTGTTCCGCGATAACTCTCGAACTGTTGAATTAATTTCGATGATATAAATTAAGGATACGTGTAGCAACTATCCATAGAATTTTTAAGTTCGTTGCGCAAACACTGTTTGAAAATTCACGTGGACGAAGCCGCGGGCGAAAGCTAGTAGTTTATATAAAAACCTCATCGTGCCAGCCCTGCCTCCGGAGGTGACGGACGCAGCAAACATTAGGGCTGTTCACACGAGAGCGTAATGACGCGCGAATCAGCGGACCATTGTGTACACCGCCTTATAATCGTTCATTACGGCCACTTACACTAGTTAGTGGCTATTTTGTTTTAGTGTTTAAATGCCACTAAACTGGCGTTATAATACAGATGTGAAGACAAGTTGTATGGGTTGATTCCGTAAATAAAGTTCTGATTAAATGGAAGTCACTTGATAAACTGATAAAAAATAATAGGGGACCGGCCAAGGTATGAGGATTGGTAAAAATATGTAATTTTATGATAGAATACATATAATTAAACACATTTTGCGACTTTTCAGCACGAGTTTACTCTCCTGAGCGGATTTATTAGAGTTCAAACTTTTAGGGAAAGTCCATTTTCTGCGCGTGACGTCATATGAATGCACGATTAGTTAGGGGCGTTTTGGTATCGCCCAAACATCGCTTAAAAATGTGAATTGTTTTTTGCTATATCTTGGGAAATACTTTGCCATGCTGGTCTGGGAGCGAAGAAAAAACATAGAATGTGCCTGCTTCTCTTCCCGCGCAGATTGTAAAAGTCAATCGAGGAAAAGGGCTTTAAACTAGGGATTCCTCCTTTCAAAGGCGATGAGCTAGCAACCTGTCACAATACCTAAAACTCCATTCCATCAATAAGCCCACTATTCAGCTAAGTGTAGCCTTCAAGTCTCACGACTCTTAGCTCTGTCTGTCCCGTAAGAGATAAAGACGTGATTTATTCACATAAATTATAATCCTTGTAAACATAAAATTTCTTTTCGAACAGGCGCGTGAAAAAGTTATACAAATGTTTCAGATTTTAGTAACGATATTAATCACGATATAATTTGGTAAATTAATTTGCTTTATTAACGTTAGGTACTCAAATTTGGTGGTTTAATTATTAATATTGCGGGAATCAACGATTTAATTACGTACTTCATATTAAACAGTAATTGTAAAATAGCTACTATCATTCTAATTAAACAACTTATTTATAGATGTAGTCGTAAATTTGATTATTATTGTGTAGTAAAATTGTTGTTGAAATTAGTTTTGTATCCCACTCAAAGTCAAAGTAAATTGTTTTATATTTGAATAGGCTTAAAAATAATACTTTTAAATCGTCATATTCTTGTTTTTTAGTTAGTTGAAGTCATAAAATTACTTAAAGCTAAGGTTATTACCGACGACGCCGCCTCCAAAGCGCAAGTGGAGAAGAGGCGGCGCAACAAACTCCACTGCTGCATTTTCGCCAAAGACGTTACTTTACAACATATGTCTTACACCAAATCACAGAATTATTATAAGTAGAAATGTAAAAGGTCTGTCCTTTCGGGTCTAAACCACTGAACGGATCAAAATAATCATAATCATAAAATTCTTCCGTTACTGAGTGACTGACAGACAACGCACAGCCAAAACTACTGGGCGTAGCAAGCTGAAATTTGGCATGTAGGTTCCTTAGGGAGTGTAGGGGAGCACTGAGAGAGGATTTCCTGAAATTCCCACGGGAACAAAGTCCGGGCCCATGCTAGAATAAATTATAAATTACAAGTATACTAAATTCACCGACATCACGTCAAGTGCTCATTACTCCTAAATGGCTGAACCGATTTCCTTGAATCATAACTAAAAACGTTATCGATAAAGTCATTTAAACAGTACTAGATACACAATCGGTGCATCCTTTTGGAAGCTACGATGGACATAACGATACCTGCTTGAAAGCGACCTTATGCTGTATTGTACAAGGTTCAGATCAGTTGCAGCACTAACCTGCACCCTTACCTCGTTATCGAACGCCCGCTCCAACTTATGAAGACCTAAAAGCGACCTTATACAGAACTCTACAAGAATCAAATTCCAATACTAACCTGCACTCTCGCCTCGCTGAGGTCCAGCCTCATCGCCAACTCTTCTCTAATGGACATCAGGGTACAGCGTCTTGTCGAATGCCCGCTCCAACTCATGGAAACCTAAAAAGTGACCTTATGATTTACTATACAAGGTTCAATTGCAACACTAACCTCGTCTCGTTATCGAACGCCCGCTCCAACTTATGAAGACCTAAAAGCGACCTTATACAGAACTCTACAAGAATCAAATTCCAATACTAACCTGCACTCTCGCCTCGCTGAGGTCCAGCCTCATCGCCAACTCTTCTCTAATGGACATCAGGGTACAGCGTCTTGTCGAATGCCCGCTCCAACTCATGGAAACCTAAAAGTGACCGTATACTGTACAGAATAAGGTTCTAATTGCAACACCAACCTGCATCCTTGCCTAGTTGTCGAACGCCCGCTCCAACTTATGAAGACCTAAAAGCGACCTTATACTAAACTCTACAAGGATCAAATTCCAATACCAACCTGCACCCTCGCCTCACTGAGGTCCAGCCTCATCGCCAATTCTTCTCTGGTGAAGGAGTCTTGTCGAAAGCCCGCTCCAACTCATGGAAACCTAAAACCGACCTTATACTGTACTACACAAGGTTCAATTGCAACACTATCCACGCCTCGTTATATAATGCCCGCTCCAACTCGTGAAGACCTAAAAGCGACCTAATGCTGTACTGTACAAGGTTCAAATTGCAACACTAACCTGCACCCTTGCCTCGCTGAGATCCAGCCTCATCGCCAACTCTTCTCTGGTGAAGACATCAGGGTACTGCGTCTTGTTAAACACCGCTCTAACTCATGGAGACCTAAAAGCGACCGTATACTGTTCTGCACAAGGTTCAGATTGCAACTCTAACCTACATCTTCGCCTCGTTATCGAACGCCCGCTCCAACTTATGAAGACCTAAAAGCGACCTTATACAGAACTCTTCAAGGATCAAATTGCAACACCAACCTGCACCCTTGCCTCGCTGAAATCCAGCCTCATCGCCAACTCTTCTCTAGTGAAGACATCAGGGTACCGCGTCTTGTCAAGAGCCCGCTCCAACTTATGAAGACCTAAAAGCGACCTAATTCTGTACTGCACAAGGTTCAGATTGCAACACTAACCTGCATCCTCGCCTCGTTATCGAACGCCCGCTCCAACACATGGAAACCTAAAAGCGACCATATACTATACAGTACAAGGTTCAAATTGCAACACTAACCTGCACCCTCGCCTCGCTGAGGTACAGTCTCATCGCCAACTCTTCTCTGGTGAAGACATCAGGGTACAGCGTCTTGTCGAAAGCCCGCTCCAACTTATGAAGACCTAAAAGCGACCTAATTCTGTACTGTACAAGGTTCAGATTGCAACACTAACCTGCATCCTCGCCTCGTTATCGAACGCCCGCTCGAACTTATGAAGACCTAAACGCGACCTTATATTTAACTCTACAAGGATCAAATTGTAATACTAACCTGCACCCTCGCTTCGCTGAGATCCAGCCTCATAGCCAACTCTTCTCTAGTGAAGACATCAGGTACTGCGTCTTGTCGAATGCTCGCTCCTACTCGTGAAGTTGATACGTCGTGAACGTCGTCCGACTGCGCCGCACCTGCTTGATAGGGACCTTATGCTGTACTGTACAAGGCTCAGATTACTATGGTTAACAATAAAAGTGAAATAACTGCAATAATCTAGTTTGTCATTCTAGATTATTGCAGTTATTTCCGAAAGTTTTAAGAGATTTTCCTACTTTTCTCTCTTCGTATTTCGATGAGTTTCTTTCGGTATTTCATCTCAGCTGTATCCGTTGGCTGGCATTGCGCCTCCGGACGTCCGTAGAGATGTGGCTGCCTCTATTGAAATGGTCAAAAGGGTAACCGACACTCGATACCCACTTTACGACCATGTGCCGGTTACCCAAAGACTGAAGAGCCGCCATAGCTTTATTAAGGAAGTGCTGCCTCTGATTGGTGAAGCCTCGCAGTCTCGGATTGACTTATGGAGGGAGAGATACCCCGCAGCGTCACCCAACCCGCTATCAGAGCACCTCCCCCCTGGATCTGGTCTACCTTGGCCGACATGGAAGTCTATAAACAGACTCCGGACACAAGTCGGCCGAAGCAAAGAAAATATATCCAGGTGGGGATATAGCTCGGAAACAGCCTGTTTGTGTGGTGCCTCTCCCCAAACTATGGCACACTTACTATCTTGCCCAGCGTGTCCTACTACCTGTACGACCTGTATGACGCTACATATAATGCTGTATCTGTGGCGTCATATTGGTCATCACAAATTTGACCCGCCGAGTCGACACGCTAAGAAGAAGAAGAAGATCTCAGCAGTGGTCGTGACGAAACGCTAGTAGTTTGTAGCTTTGAGACATAATATACTATGATTACCTATGTAATTAGTTTTTGACGTGAAAAAGAGCCTTCTTTGAAAGAATTTTTGATTTTGATTTATTTCCTCATGACTGAGGACTGCCAAGAGGGTCGTTGTGTGTGTTTCATTCCATATAATGATATGGAATGAAACACACACAACGACTTTCTTGGCAATTTTAATGGATTTGCCATTGCCTTCTCCATTTCACACACTAGCCGATAATCATCAACCAGAGTGCAGGTTTCCTCACGATGTTTTCCTTCGCCGGAAGCAAGTAATGGACTATGAAAACTGAATGAGTCAGATTGGTATATAAACTCATGTAGCACTGGCAGGATTCGAACCTGGGACATTTGCAGCCACAGGCGGGCGCCCTACCACTCGGCCACCACCGCTTCAGCATTGTCCTACTTATTCTACTAATATTATAAATGCGAAAGTTTGGATGTGAGTGTGTGACTTTGTGAGAATAGAAAAGAATAGAATAGAATAGAATTTGTTTATTTCTTAGATAAAGAGGATGTTTGTTACTCAATAACGCAAAATCCACTGGACGGATTTCGATGAAATTTGGTATACAGGTAGACAAATACCAGGAATAGCACATAGGGTACTTTTTATTCCGAAATTCCCACGGGAGCGAAGCCCCGGGTCGCGGCTAGTGCTGTCATAAACAAGGTTAATGATTGAAATGACAGGTTGGACCTTGGTATTCCAGATTTGAAAATATTCTACACTGGTGTTTGCTCTCGGCTTCACCCGCGTCAAGTTAGTTTTTCACCCATTACACCCTCTTAGTGTTAGATTTTCCAAAATTCCCTTATTTTTAATTTAGTTACGCTATTTAATAAAAGTCTACAAAATTTCAAATGTTTACTTTCAGTGTTTAAATAAACTTTGTTTGGAGGAAAAGCTTGATAATCTATCAATAACGAAGAGACCTCATTGTTAAACAATTTGTTATTAAAAAACGCCGCGTAATTGGCGGATTAATTATTCTTAGGCCGCCTTTTGCGCATCTTACTCTCTTTTTTTATAGTTTAAAGTAACTTTATGTATGTACCTTGTGATTACTTGTGTGCAAATAAAGTGTTGTTGTTAAATACAAGACATCAAGCTACCTTGCGCGGTCGCCCCTCCATTTCCAAATGTTCATGATCAGGATGATCATTATGCAGGTCGCTGTGCTCGCTGTGTTCGGCGTGATCGGCGTGCTCGTGCTCGTGCTCGTGCTCGGAGTCCGAATGGCCGCCGCTCTCGCTTTTAAGTTCCGCACGATCTGAGACAAATAATAAGTCAAAAATCTTAAGTTCCTTATTGAAACTTGGCACTTTTTTATGTCGAAAACAAATTATATAATCATATTGCATTAGTCTCCAAAGCTACAAACTGCTCGCATTACGGAACGACCATTGCTGAGAAGAAATGCCGAAATTAATGAAAGAAAATGATTTTATTTAAATAGGCTAAAAAATAGCAATTATAAATAGTCATGTTCTTGTTTTTTAGTTAGTTGACGTCATAAAATTACTTAAAGCTAAGGTTACCACCGCCTCCAAAGCGCAAGTACAAGAAATAACTCATGAAACAGTCTTGGTCGTCTAACATGCCAAAGGGGCTTTTTATATTCTCAAATACGAGTATTGTTCTTATTAAGAATTTTTGTTATTCAGCGAAATACCTAAATTCTTGTATATTTTCATGTAACCCGTAAAAACCAAATAATGACACCTATCTAAGAACCACCGCTGATAAATGATGTATTACAGAAAACTGTATCTAAATAAGTCCAACTGTTTTGGTAATAAATAAATGTTTAATTTTTTTTTGTTATTAGACCGTACAGGACCCTAAAAATCATTGTAATTTCGACGTATTTAATCCTCATAAACTACAAATAATACAAAACAAACAATTAAATAATTAAACTGCTATTTCACAATCAAATGGCATTGTTGCCACAAACTACTTTCCCACCGGACTGGTCTGTGACATGACATCGATCTTATAATCCGGTAGTTGCCGACAGATCGACGAACAAACATACAGACAGCCCTACAACCGAATAATGATCGAAATGGACCACCCTTCAAAAACTCACCGCCTAATTAAATCACGGCACAAACGAAAATTAACCTTATTTATCAACAGATAAAGTTGAAATTTGAATGCAGATAGAATTAGGGTTGTCCCCTACATGAAAATAGCATCGATAAGTAGTCTTTTTGTTACGCATTTAACGTCATTCGATAAATACGCGCACTACTAATACCATTTTAATTTCTTTGTATCAATTGTTATGGGATTTCGAGAGATCAGAGCGCACAAAGAAACAGACAAAATGTTTATTATATTAGCTATTTCACTTTGAATGAACTCTCGACCTTTTGATTTGAGTTTTTTTAGTGATGTTTTGACTTGAAGTGGGTACAGATTTTTTCTTTCGTTTTAAGTGGATCTGATTATCATTTGAATGTGTGTTTTAAGTAGATATAGGCACGTTCAGGTTATAAATAAACAAGTATAATAGT
The DNA here is from genome assembly GCA_018467065.1 of Ephestia elutella. NCBI lineage: Eukaryota > Metazoa > Arthropoda > Insecta > Lepidoptera > Pyralidae > Ephestia > Ephestia elutella. Next base: position 11,713,115 of record CM031591.1, on the reverse strand, counting down.
CACATCAGTGGGTTTAGCCAGAGTTACATTTGATTCGTAGCGATACGATATCTAAATTCGTAATCGTTTCGACAGATGACAAAAACAATTTTCTTCCGTCATCAAAGCGAAAGCGAACGTCAAATGTATGGAAGTAAGCGATAAAACAGTTGGTTACTCTATGGTGTCACTTCGTTTTCTCTATGAACTTGCGATGACGATGGCGATCGACCACGTGATTTAGCGCGGTCTTATGTCATCCCATATACATTTTAGCGTTACCGAACTTCGTTTTCGTTTTCAAATTTTGACTTTGTCTAAAGATTTTACTTAGTTGCAAGCAAAATTGTAAACATTATCAAAACACAAAAACATCGCCACGAGAAAATAAAAACTTAAAGATAATACTTACGACAGCCAACCGCCATTCTACGCCTCTCGCTATATTTTGTATTTTTATAATATGTATGTAAGTAAGTGCTTAACTAAATATAAAATATTCCAAAAAAAATAATGACTGTAAATAACTGAACTTGATTGAAACTTTATTAATTCTAATTAACTTCGATTACTGCTGACAACACTAACATCAAAGGACAAAAGTGTCAAAATATTAATATCGTGTTAAACAATTTGGAGTGTTGTATTGTCACGAAATGTAATTTCAACTGTAAGCAGTAGACTGTGTAATTATGAAAGCATTTCTCACGAATGGGTGGCAACACTGGCAACTTAGAGCATATAACGAACAGGAGAAGACGAGCGCAAATATCTATGCAAAATAGTCTACTACATTCGGTGTGGGGAAAACGCGCTCACCAACGAAACGCGGCGTGTAGTTTTTACATGCACACAAAGATAATGCCGACCTAGAGATGGATTTATGCCCGGGCATAAAAGGCAAGAAAAGGGGTTTTGCCCGACGTAAATCTTAAAGTATAAGCAGATCATATAAAATTTGGCAGAAAGGGAAGCCTGTAGTGGACGCTCCTGTTGGTTATATACTCTAGGCGAAATTATGAATAAATCTGAGTTAATTAAAATCATTTCGTTGAATGTTGTGTTGTGGACAAAGGAATTTGTGTGAGCGTATTCGGTGAATAAGTGAACCGAGTTGTGTGTGGGTCATGCTTAGCTCACAGAAAAAAATAATAATATGCACATTTCTGTAGTCACACTAGAGTTAGTTGGGATGACTTTGATACCATGAGAAAGGGGTCGTTGTCTTCTATGGGATGTAACGTGTGTTTGCACTTTCACGGTATCACACTTAACTGGTACCACAGAATGAAATTAATATAAGTACTACGTACAGACAGGAAACTCCCTGCCCCTCCCGCAATATGGCGCCCCCCGCACCCCCCGCACTTCTCCCCCGTTCTTGTGTGTATAGGGACGCCATGACTTTAAAAACGCACACATTCAGTAGCGGATTTAGGGGGGGGGGGCACGGGGGCACGTGCCCCCCCAGACTGCTTTTTTGTGTACCTATTGTGGAGGGAGATTCCATGACAGTGCATATCAAATTAAGAAATAACAGAAACTTCTTGGAAAAGAAGAAGTTTCTTGGAAATTGTGCCCCACGTGCCACCACTTGTACCCCCCCCAGAAAAAAATCCTGGATCCGCCGTTGCACACATTGACATGTTACTGACGTGTTCACGCATATACAGTTTTATTTGTTGTAGTAGTAGTAGGTATATTTGACTCCCCGTTTCTAGAATGGAATAAATCGTTGATATATCCATCAGTCAGTCAGCGCCTAACTTTATTTACCTACTTTAAAATTATTTTTTATTAATAAATATGGATGCTAGTTCGTTTATAAGGAGCCTACTTTTTGCAAACACAAAGTATATTTCAAAAGTGTTCCCAAATAATAGATCTTCAATCAATCCCTTTCAGCCATTCAGTTCGTTTTCTAGTAATCCTGTCAAATTGGCACTCGTTACTAGAACATGCCATCGATACAGTCCTTATAACAACGCGGTAGAGTCGCAAATCGAATGGAAAACTGTAGAAAATTCCGAGTTAAGCGGATTTTTATCGTCTATTTGAGTAAAATGGTTTGCGATAACACACGTCTATTGAATATGAAATGATAAATAGGTTCTTCTGGAAAATATAAATAAATAGGAAATTTATGATTGCTAATAATATCTATTATTCTTAAAATTTGTTTAACGGAAAAATTAACACCGTTAGTAAATAAATCAATAACACACTCATCGAACACAGATAAACCCTGCGAGGTTTTCGCAGTTCGGTAAATATCGTATTAGTGTATATTATTTTTATGTTGAATAAATGATTAAAAAAAAAAAAAGAACTTTTATTAACAGATAATTTAAAGGATAACTAAAAACTAATTACAATAATAAACTAAGTATGTATCTAAAAAGTAAAAGTTATGATAGCAGGTAGGTAGGTTTTTATTAAATTAATCCCACCAAGATTTTTTATGCTATCATCCATTCTTGGTTTTAATTCCTCCCGCACGCACCAAGTGCTTTTCGTCATCATTCCTAATGCGCACAGCGAAGCAGTGGAACTCCCTGCCTGCGTCTGTGTTCCCGAGCACGTACAACCTGACTCTCTTCAAAACCAAAGTGAATAGGCTGCTTCTGGGTAAGCTCGCTACATCGTAGACCTCATCTCTGTCCTCGGGCAAGATTGTGGTCAAGAGCAAAACCCATCTTTAATAGAAAAATATATATAATATATATATAGCCTAGACGTCAAGACGAAACCTTATGGCTAGTACTGTAAAAAGTTATCAGATCTCATGCAGAGCCACGCTTCTAACTCTATACGCTCTAATTCCACAAACCTTACCTTTGCCGTTTTATTAATAACAGAAAAGTAACGAAAAGCAAAGCGTAGCACATCCGGCTGACAGGTGGGTCGACGATGTAATGAGTATTGCTGGAAAGAACTGGATTGAGATGGCCCAGAATAGAGAAGCTTGGCGTAGACAGAAGAAGGCTTAAGCCTCACCCTGTCTACTGTCAGGTGTGGCCTAGGAGTGGGTAGTAGAAAGCTGACGATGATGATGAATCCTAATCCTAACTAAATATATAAAGCGAAAGTGAGTTTGTTTGTTACCACTTCACGCTTTATCTACTGAACCATTCTCCCTTAAATTTTGCATACAAATAGATAAAAGTACTAAGAAGGACATAGGTACCTTTCATCCCGTCAAAAAAGCACTGTTCCCGTGGAAAATTCATGCTGGCGAAAGATAATAACAATAAATGATAATGATGGATTCAGCAATTGACACCCTCCTTATAAAATAATTTGAACGACTGACATAATCTACAAATGCCATACGAATAAATAAATAAACAATATATAAAATATTTCACCTAATGCCCAAGCGGTAGTGAAACCATAACGGCCAAGCCATATCATTTACTAAGGTGTAGATTTGAGAAGTAGCATACTTAGCAGCTGTATGCATATAAGTATAGGTACTTCAAAATATTAATAAGACCAAATTACTTTGCGGTCACCGATCTGCAATATTCAAAATCCGTGGTTCTCAAGAGTACTTTTAAATCGTGCTTATTATGTTTTTTGTAATCCTTTAATAACTAGCAGAGTGTGATAATCGCCTTTCATCCTGGGCTAATATTTATTATGTTCTTTGTAATAACATGTGTTGAAATATAATAACAAAATATTGGTTTTGTTGCGCGCCGCGGGGGGCGTATTATCAAACTACAGAATGGGTAATACTTGACATAAAATGTGTTGTTATGGTGGTAATTTGGGGGCTTCGTAATATTTTGGTGTAAACCAGAGCTCATTAGCGTTACTTTCAAATGGACTTATAAAAAACTTGTTATGGTATATTCTAGATTAAAAAATAAAGTTAGAAATCTAGAGTTTTTGGAATTGACATATTTTTAATAAATAAGTTAAGAAATTAATTTAGAAGTTACACTAAACTTAAAATGCATATACTAAAAATAAATAAAAAGAAACTTAATTGTAAAATAAACTTACAAATTGTCAAAAGTTGCCCCGTGCATTTATTTTTTCTTTGTCCACCGCGGCAATGTGCCAAAAAGGCTGGCTGCATTGCCAATTTATATGGCAATATTACGTCAATATGTTACATCACCTTTACATAAATCATCAAGACTTCAGTTTTAATAATACATTCTATTTCAATAATATATACTTTGAATCCCGGGAATAATACTTTTACCCTATCTTTCTTAGTACTTTCAACTGTGTATGCGAAATTTTAGGAAGATTGGTTCAGTAAATAAAACGTGAAGAGGTAACAAACAAACAAACTCACTTTTACATTTATAATATTAGTCAGGATTAGGATTTAAGTAATATTTCTACACAATATGCGACCATTGCAAGATTGTGGTATAACGAGTACCTATTTGAAGAAACAACCCATTGATGTCTTTTGTACGAGTCAATCTACAATCATTAGAGACGACCAAATGACTACGTCCCGTTTGGCAAAATTTAATGTTTCATTTTGTAACCCTTATTAAAAACCTAAACAAAAGTATATAGCGATTCGCAATTGTAGTGAACTGCATTTCGAAAACTTTTTAATATTACATACATTTAGTTGCGTTTGGCAAACCTTTCGCGTACCTATGTAGGACAGTCGGGTAGAAAATTTTTAATTACAGATTTCTAGTCTTATAGTACCTACCACAGATCATAACGGTACCTACCTACCAGTCTATATAAATATCCTAATGAATCTTGGTCTATATCTGTACATAAGAGATTTTGAAGAACAAAATGTATCAGGGGTATTTATAGCGCCAAAAGAAACCAAAATGTTACAGTCTACGAGAACAGAAATAAATCCTTTAGTTGTTGGCAATAGGGGACCGGACAACCTTTTTTTTATGCTTCTTTGAATCATCCGTAAAACCAAAGTATTTCCCAAGATATAGCTAAAAACAATTCACATTTTTAAGCGATGTTTGGACGATACCAAAACGTCTCTAACTAAACGTACATTCATATGACGTCACGCGTAGAAAATGGACTTTCCCTAAAAGTTTGAACTCGAATAAATTAGCTCTGGAGAATAAACTCGTGCTGAAAAGTCGCAAAATATGTTTAATTATATGTATTCTATCATAAAATTACATATTTTTAACAATTCTCATACCTTGTCCAGTCCCCTATTACGATATTGAAGAAAACTTATTAGTACTGTTTGTATTTCTGAAAAGCGACCTTATGGCCTTGGATTGCCACTAATCATGTTTTTTATAAATTTTGTCTATAGATATGTGTGTACGCGCATTACGCAAAAACGACTGAATGAAATTTGATGCAGTTTGCAGTTGTATTGATGAAAGTCTAACTTAAAGTCTAGCGTAGGATGCAATTGCAACTTGATAACATAGTAACTAGATATTTTGCTAACTTGATAACGATGCTAAGAACTAAAGAAAAAAATTCCCGCGCGGACGTAGATACGGGCTAAAGCTACTACCTAATCCTAACTAATATTATAAATGCGAAAGTGAGTTTGTTTGTTTGTTACCTCTTCACACTTTATCTACTGTAGCAATTTTCCTAAAATTTCGCATAAACATAGTTAGAAGTACGGAGAAGGACGTAGGGTACCTTTTATCCCGGGAAAAAGCACTGTTCTCGTGGGAAATTTACGCGGGCGAAGCCGCGGACGAAAGCTAGTAAGTTCTAAAAAAAAAATATTATAAATATAAACACACGCATTTTCCTTTTATTTTTTTTAATACTCCAAATTACAATGGGAAGTCTGACAAAAAGACAAGTACGTTAAGTAAGAGGCGTTTTAGTATCGTCCAAACAGTGATAAAAAATGTGAATTGTTTTTTTTGTTATTTCTTGGGAAATATTCCAGTTACTATATTATGTATTGTGAGACTTTTTTAAAAGGCATCAATCAAAAATGTTGTCCCGCCCCCATTTGGGATAGACAGCTTGGGTAGAATAGAGAAAAGGGATCTTTACCCAGCAATGGGACATGCTAAGAATTTATTCACATTTTGTAAATTTTTTCGTTTGAGTTTTTGCTTCTATGTGTATTTTAATAAAATAAGAAGATAATTAATTGACTTTTTTTTTTGAATTATTTTAAATACAGGTCACTGCAAGTATTCTAATCAATTTTACTACGGCAATTTCAAGTAAATCTAATTCACCATTAAAATTTAATTTAAAAATATTGTCTTCCTTATTTATTCGGAAAATTAAGAAACATTAGGAATGAATTAAAAGAAATAAGGAAATATTTATTTTCATATCTAGAAAAATAATCAGGTAAGTAATTTTTTTAAAGTAAGTAATTAAAATATTATTTAGAAAAAAATAATTATGTATTTAATAATTAATATATTATGTAGGTATATTAGCATGTAAAAAACCTCACCTGATTGTCTATCCGTATGTCCAAGAATATTATCGATAGTATACGCAGCACCTCGGCGACCGGTCTCAGACATCGCGGCGACACTCCCCGCGCTCTCCGACACCTCACTTATAGTCTCAAACTTATTATCCAATCAAAAAGTTTGTCTTAACTATCAACCGTCAATTAATTGATCACTGCGGTAACAATTTAAGTAAGGTAATCGAAATTAATTAGTTTAATTATTCACTTATTAAATCTAATTACAATAAATTACTTAAAAAAATCAAATTGCATTTATTAAAAAATAATTAAAATTGATAAAATTAATCAATTTGAATTAATATAGAATTAAATTATTTAATATTCGCGTCAATATTCGCTAACAGTTAACCCGTGGTTATCAACATGGGGTCTAAAGTTACACTGTCAAGTCAAGTTTTGCACAGACTTCGCTTCCGTACCGCCCGTCAAGCGACACAACCTTCGATATACCTTTCTCTTTCACCACCACACTGTTCTATATCGTTCTATCTCCGTCTATAGCTCCACCCATCGTGCTTGATTGGTCGAGAGTAAAGGGTAGGGTTGTAAAATTAAGCACGATGAGTTAGTAAGTTAAGTAGAACGAATCCGCCACTCGTGTGAGGCGGTACAGTTTTGTGGCTCTTTTTTGTATCGACGAATGTTTCTTTTTTGTTCGGGGAAATTCAATTAATCGGTTAGATTTCAGACTTCGATGATGTTGATATTAACAAGGGATTACACAGATTACTTATAAATTTAGGTACCTACTTTTGGGGTTTAACTTATACGTTATTCACATAAAGTTTTATTAAGAAATAATGAAACCAATTAAAAGTACAATTTTGGTTAAAAAAAAAATAGGAGCTAAGTATTTTTTTTTACATTTTGAACACATACGGGATTAATGGATTAACCTTATGTTACGCTGTGCGAACATATATGTATGACAAAAAGCACATTTCTATATTTGAAAAAATATTTAAGAAAAATTATGTAGAGTCAAATAACCCTTAAACCTTACGCCCCTCTGAGATAGGATTCGGTTAAATAAAGGGGTCTGGATTTTCTGTATCTGACTGTACATCAAGTATTTATACTTCAAATTACAAAGTATTTATATTTCAAAAACGTATTATGGCTCCATTGTAATATTTGGTTTTTAGTATTTACTTCTATTAATTTAACTATAAACTAAATACGCGCTCTAACAAACGCTCTGCTCCGTAGACCTTCTTGTTACTTTCAAATGAGGATTTTTTGATAGAATATATATATGAAGATATATAATACTAATCGCCAGCGTAAATTTCCTACGGGAACCATGCCTTTTCCCGGGATGAAAGGTACCCCATATCCTTCTCCGTACCTCTATGTGTATGCGAAATTTCAGGAAGATTGGTTCAGTAGATAAAGCGTGAAGAGGTAACAAACAAACGAACAAACTCACTTTCATATTTATAAAATTAGTTAGGATAAGGCAAATATAATAGTAAGTAAACGAAAATGCGAATTTAAGTAAATAGCAGATAATCACATAAAAAAATAAAACTTAAATTTATTTTTACCGCGACTGCTTGACAGTGTGATTTAACCTATAATAAGCTAAAGAGAAAACCATGCTTACTTATAAAAGTTTTAAGTAGCCACTTAAACCAACCAACTTTTTAATATTATTGTCACCAAACCCAAAAAATATTTCCTGGAATCAAACTTGTTACGAAACAATCGAGCTAACCGGCGCCACATCGTTGTCCCTTTCTCGCATTTACTGGATCGGATTCATTCATAAACATTTATTATAAATTTTGAGTAAGTTTTAAAAAGATAATCTGCAGTTAAGATGATGATTAACTCTTTGTTATTCTTGTTAAGTACCTTTTTGACTAAATAGAATCATTACACTGTGGGTGGCCATAGGAAGGGTTAATGTTTTAAACAAAACATAAACTAATATTTTCTGTTTTAATTGAGTACCTACTTAATTTAATACGAAATTTGAGCAGTAGTTATATTTTTTAATTGAGTTATTCGCTACGGCTTTCTCTATTTTAAGCTCTAGGTAACTCTTAGGTAAGTTTTTCACCTTTTTCACAGATATACTTAGTAATTTCCAAAATTCCTTTCATAGTGTTCACTGACGCAGTGTAGAAATCTCTGCAAAATTTCAAGTTTCTACATGGTTTCAGCTCTGCGTTATGTCATTCGGTCAGTCAGCGTTCTATTTTATCTTAGGTATTAGGTATGCTAACATGCTGGTCTTGCTTCCATGCTGGTCTGGGAGCGAAGAAAAAACATAGAATGTGCCAGCTGCTTCACTTCCCGCGCAGATTGTAAAAGTCAATCGAGGGAAAGGGCTTTAAACTGGGGATTCTTCCACTCATAGGCGATGGGCTAGCAACCTGTCACTATACCTGAATATCCATTCCATCACTATTCAGCTAAGCGTGGCCTTCGAGTCTCACGACTCTTGGCTCTGTCTACCCCGTAAATGATAAATACGTGATTCTATGTACGTATTAGGTAACTTATCTGTGGTAGAGACGAGACGTGGGCCGCAGATTATTAATAAAACCAAAGTTGTTTAACTATCTCTCGTATAGAGACAAATCACACAGATTGAGTTAACCAAAGTAAGTTCGACACTTTTGTTATGGGAAGCTAACTCAACGATACTATATTTTATAACAAAAACATATGTACAGATAAATTTCCAAGACCCAGGCCAATCAGAAAAAGATCATTTTCCATCTTGACCCGACCGGGGATCGAACCCGGGACCTCCGGTGTGACAGTCCAGTGTGATGACCGTTAGAGGCAGTAACAAACGAAATGGCAAGCGATGTTGGCTCGAAATGGAGGGAAATTTAAAAGTGTGGAAAAGTAAACGAAATAAAGTGGAGATTTACCAACACCTAACTATTTACTAGTGGTTCTGTCAGAACAGTAGACCTCGCGAGCCCTTCCACGAAATAACCGATATTTTACCGTGTCCCTGGCTAAAAAGAGTTTTGAAACCAACCTACCAATGCTGGAAAGAAACTAAAAAGTTCTCTTATTTTACCCGCTTATGGGTAAAATATGAGAACTTTTTAGTTTCTTTGGTTGGTCAATACCACTAAAAAAAATACTGAAACCTGCCTTTTTTGCCTCAAATAATATAAATAATAATATAATAATAAATATAGACAAATTGAGTTAGCCCCAACGTAAGTTCAAGACTTTACGGGATGCTAATTTAACAATACTATATTTTATAACAAATACATATAGATAAATATCCAAAACCCACGTCAATCTGAAAAAGATTATTTTCCATCTTGACCCGACCGGGGATCGAACCCATTAGGCCACGGAGGTCGTCAGTCGTCAGAAATGCATGGTACCTATTGGTTATATGTATTGTATGTATATGTTATTTGCGCAACAAAATTAAAGTTCAAAAAAGAAAGTTCAATTTGAAATCTAATCTCTCTGATTAGTAGGTATGTAGGTAATATATATATTACTTTTTTTATAATAGGATTCTAATCATACAATAAAGTTTTTTGATATCAGATTTATTTCAAGTGTTCAAGATAATTCTACCATGCAAAGCAATCCACAATACAATACCATTAACCAAATAAATACACACAATTCAAAGCCAAGCAAGACAAAAAAAAGCCATATGATTTTTAAGAACCATTTACATAATTTTATTTAATAAATAAATCAAGTCACTCTTGTAAACGTAATAGCGATTTTGCGAGTATTAAAAGCTTTGCTGCGCCATCTATTGATTTTTTTGTGAACTATCGTATGAGAATTTATAACATAACAGGATTTATAGCGGTTTTATTGAATTTTACTATGTTGTTCAAACAAAAAAAATGCGTCTTAATAAAAATAACAATTATGTCTAATGACATTTTTGAATTATTTTTTAAATAGCTGAGATATGAGGTTTTTTTTATATATTTCGGCCATTTTTTAAAATTTCGAAAAACTGGCTCGACTAAAAAATTCTATAAAATTACAGAACCTGCTTACAAAATTTCATGAGAATCGGTTCAGAAATGCGACCTGTAGGCGATAACATCCGGACAGACAAAAGAATTTTCGGCTAGTGGAAACTGAGACGCTTCGCTCGCTGCGCTCGCTCGGTCGATTAAAAAATACACTACTAAAAGTGAAAAAATGTCCTCAAAATAATCGTCTTAAAAGCATTTAATACTTAAACAATGAGGTCTAAACCGGTCTAGGAATTTTTCAAAACCAAAAATCCAAAATTTCGTTCCCACGTCCGAGCGCAATGATAATAGTTAATAGTTAAATTAATAATAAACTACCTGAAGATTTATTGTTGTTTGGAGACTAAGCGTTCTTTGAATAGTTAATCCTGTTAAAAATCAATTGACAATAGTAGGTAAGTAGCTCCTAAGTCAGATACTTCGATTTGGAGGGTTACTGATGAATATTCGCTACCTTCTTGTGACTTGAATAGGTAAATAAGTCCTATAATGTTTTGTTTTGGAAGCGTGCCTTTTCTGGGAAATTGCAAAGGGGTTGATAACTTTTTATTTTATTCATTAGTAAAATACGAATGCATAAAGTAAAAAAGTTTATCAATATCTACATATAATACAAGCTAATTATTAAAAATAAAAAACACGACTGACTAGTTTTTACTCAAAAAGTAATACAAACATATAAGTTATATACATTTTTGAAATCGCCTTTTAAAGCCCTTCAATTTGATACCCCACTCGATAAGATTGATCAAATTTTATTTTTTTGGTCTGCTATTTATCGCATATATAATCCACCATTTTGTTTTTATGGTGACGTCATATAGCCTATGTCACTCGGGGGAATGCAAGGAATCTAAAAATACCTCTCACATCAAAATCTGTTAAGCCGTTTAGGACTTATGGTGGAATAAAGAAACTTACATACATACATACATGAACCCTGAAAACATAACACTCCTTTTTTGGTCAGTCGTGTAAAAACTGTAACTGGTCAGTGTCTGTACATAGGAGATGTTTAAAAAAAACTATGACGGGCCTTCATAGGGCCAATAGAAGCCAAAACCATTTTTGTCTGTCAGGATGTATGTTTGTACTCGCATTACGCAAAAACTACTGGACCAAATTTGACGCGGTTTTCACTATTGTATTAAAAAAGGTCCAACTTAAAAGTTAAGTAAATTTCATCTTGATACGCCGCTTTGAACCTGAGATATGCGCGGACGAAGTTGCGGGCACGGGCTAGTACATAAATAAATTAAATTTACTTCTTCTTCTTCTTAGCGTGTCGACTCGGCGGATTTGTAATGACCAATATGACGCCACAGATACAGCATTATCTGTTCCGTTATATAGGCCTTTAAGCGTACAGGTAGTAGGGCACACTGGGCAAGATAGTAAATGTGCCATAGTTTGACATATAAAGGGGTTGTTGCACAAATGTATGGGGAGCCGGCTATATCATTAAGCACCTATCTAAACTTTTCATTTTTAGGTCAGTATCAATGCCTTATAAGTAAATCCGATAAATTCGTAGCATTTCTATGGTAAAAAAATCAACAAAATCGTAATGAAGGTTAGGCGAGTTCCGCCAAAATGGCCGACACCCATTCTGATTTTACGTTGACGCGCTTCATTTGACAGGTTCGATTTCCGGTACGTTCAAAAATGTACTTTTACTACATACGTGCCCGGGGGAAAGAATTTGTTTATTTTATTTATTATTCATCTATTTATGTGAAATACACATATGTTTTTATGATATTGCTTGTTGTTACACATGTGTTAGGAACGTTTACTTTAATTAATTTTCTAAAATATAATGAAAATATCGAGCATTGTATCTGATTTTCTGTATCATATTTTCCGAACGTACGTACGGGCGCCATGTCAGTATGGCCATTATACGACATTAAGCGATATTAAATGTATTTTTATACCATAACAAGATCACGAAAAAACAAATATATGATAGTTTTAATCGGTTTTTGATATTATTTCTGATTTTTGGGGAACTGCTCATGATATAGCCTGTTATGGAACATGCCCTTTACTTTTAATTCAATTTAAATGCAAAATGCGTATACAATCAAAATTCTAAAACACATCTTGGCTTGGTCTAGGCCTTTTCCCTTTATCCATTCCTGTCAAGAGTATATTACAGTATAATGTATACTATTAAGAACCGTATACTTCTCCCCTTACTAGCGGCAGACAAAGCTAAATGTCCAAGTAATAGTCGGAAACGATTAGATCAGCGGAAGGAAGCGGCGCGAATTAGACCGAGCTTTAATTGTTTGCGCGATTACCGAGCTTTGAACCGGCCGTTTTGTGCTTAATTGCCAGTTAAATACGCACATTTTTGCTGCACAGTAGATATTATTTTGAAAGAGAAGAATCACATACTGTGGCGTAAAAAATCTGCATCTCTGCTTTACAGAGTGCGTGGAAGCAGCAACAGCATCCTGATGGCGGTGGCAAGTAACCCTCCTCAGTGTCCGATGATGTGTGATGGCTGTGGCAAGTGACCCTCAGTGTCCGATGATGTGGGCACTGACGGAGAGGACCAAGTCCAAATTAGCTATTATGTACTAACATAGTTTTAAGTTTTTACTGATATTTGTGGGTCTTTAGTTGCCTAAATAAATGAATTTTATTTATTTATTTTATTTAAATCAAAGTCAAAGTCAATTATTTTTATTTATATGGGCTTCAAAATAGCACTTATAAATCGTCACATTCTTGTTTTTTAGTTAGTTGACGTCATAAAATTACTTAAAACCACCGCCTCCAAAGCGCAAGTGGAGAAGAGGCGGCGCAACAAACTCCACTGCTGCATTTTCTCCAAAGACGTCACTTTACAACATCTTACAATTAAATGACTGTGTATGTGGACGAATATACATTGAATATTAATATGAAATGTCAAATTTATAAATTAATAAAATTATAAATTAATAAAATGTTACTGAAAAAGTAAAAGTACACAATGTACCTAGAGAGTAATATGGCAGTCTTAGGAGGTCACTGTACCAGGCTCGGGCCACGCATTTTTCACTCTGTAGGAATCAGTGAAAACACTGTGGGAGGACCTTAAGCTGACCGCTTGTTCCAACTGGAGAAGAGTGACTGGAAAGAGACAGTGGAAGTTGCTAGAGGCACTCTGAAACGAAAGATGTTCTTTAACAATCCCACACCGGAACTGTTTCAGTATAAGAAAGCTTATCCTGCTCTTTGTCTTAGCCTTTTCCCATTATTTGGGGTCGGCTCTCCTCGTAAAGGAAGGCTTTTCCTAATCCCTACTAATATTATAAATGCGAAAGTGAGTTTGTTTGTATGTTACCTCTTCACGCTTTATCTGCTAAAAACCAATCTTCCTGAAATTTCGCATACACATAGAAGAACTGAGAAGGACAAAGGGTACCTTTCATCCTAGAAAAAGCACTGCTCCCGTGGGAAATTCACGCGGGCGAAGCCGCGGGCAAAAGCTAGTAATCCTATAGATAGAACTTAAGTCTTTAATTAGATGGCGGGGAGAGCGGGGTCGCTAATGGGAGGGCTTTTATTTTCCAACATTCTACAAATTGCCATTCCGTGACAAAAAGAACAGTTTAGCGTAATTACTGTAAAAAATTATTTATTTGCGTACTTCTGCCTTTTCCTTTTAGAAGACAACATTCTAAAAGTTATCTTTTCAGCATCGATGATGTGTGGATACCCTACTATCGTTGTCACCCTACTCAACTACGTGGAAATATATCCATATTTTCCTGTATGAATGCCACTTGTAAATAACAGAATCTAACAGTTAAAGATGGAGACGCCTCTTGTTTGTAATTAAGTAGTATTAAACTGAATCGCTTTCTATTGTGCCTGTGTTGTGTAATAGGGTGGCTACACGGTTGTGGCTAACGAGGATTTTCGCTAAGATAAGTAGGTACTTGTGTTAGCAAAGCTATAGGTACTTATGGCGAAGAATAATATGTTACAAATACTTTAGTTTCTCTACAATCTACCACCTAACAACAAAATTAAACAAGTATTACAAAGTATGTATCGTCGATTATCCATTCCGAAAATTTCGTTACCTACTGAGAATACCTTCTACCAAGTAAGGTCTGGGGCGCCTGGGAGCTTGGACTAGGTACCTACCTAAAAAAATTGTGAGAAACTGGTGTGATACTCCACCGTTTTAATTATTAATGGCTAATTTGGCGTTGGCGAGACTACTCCCATTGTTGTCCTGTTCCCTGGAGGTTTGTTTTCTGCATGTGCTGGTGTCGCCATCTGCGTCGAACTTCGAACCTAAATTCCTCAATGAGCGATTTTCTGACAGCTAAATTAAGAAAAAAAAATCAGTATAAAAAAGTCTCAACAGATAGCGTTTTATGAAAGCCAAGTCGTAATAATGGCTGAACCTATATGGTCTTGTCAACCAGAGAGGCAGAAAAAAATATCACCTAACAGTTTGACAGTTGCACAAATCACAATATTGATACTTTTTAGATGTTTTATTTTTACTAGGTTTTATTTTTTTTAAAATGCCAATCCCGTGAATTTTTACTTTTTGTATGGAACTTCTCTCTCGCCTTTGCTTAAGCGCCATCTATGAAGTCATCTGGAACAATTTTTTTTTAAATCTGAGTCTCGGAAAATCCCTCATTCTTGAAGGATTTTATGAAGCCACGCGTTTAATGAAGACAAGACCGCAATGCCGGATCCGGGCGCCTGCAGTTTGAAAAACATCACCAAGACAGTCTATCGCAAAATCATAGAAAAAAAATTTTGATTTTTTTTTAATTTGTGGTCTATCGTCTGCCGCCATCCTTCACCGTCTACGTGAAATGACGCGGAAAGACTCCGACAGAGTCAAAGCGTAGCGTAGAATGGTAGAAACGTCAAATTTATTTCCGCCGATTAGCGTGGTGTCTTTGAGCGGGCGGAGCCCTAATGGGGGCTATTATTTTATTTTCCGGCGCTCGTACAAATTGCCTTAATTCGCGACAAAGTACTTCGGATTCGCTTTGTGCCTGTTATTTATTGGGAAGAAATTAAGCGGGTTGGCGACTTTGCTATTTTATTTTGGCAGTACCTAGAAAGTTTTAGTTTTACATAAAATACCTAGTTGTAAGTACTTCCACGTGTTTTGTTTATTTACTACAAAGTTCCTAACAATTTCTTGTCAACTTTAACTTAATTTATATATTCACTAATCACCTAATTATTATGCAATCGATTTGAATAAAAAGTAAAGGCGCACGCGAAGTTAAAAATAATGTAACAGCCTTGGGTTAATACTTACCAAAGAGTATAATCAAGCGAGGAGAAATTCATAAGCAAAACATTTAAGAGCTAAATTATAATTACGAAATACGAGGTCTTACATAGGTAAGTATTTTACCATTCTAAAACGCTCACCAAAGAACGTTAAAAGCATCATACGGCAAACAATGACTTCAAAATTAACGCAGCATTGAAATAAAAGGCGATCGAGTACCAGAAATGGACCGGACCTTTTCAAAAAGCCATTTTTAAACCCAACTCCGGTGTCAGTCTTTCAAGGCATCTGACATATAACGACTACTGCCATCTAGCGGCAGCAATGTTATAGGTAAATAGACCAACACTTTATTGCACCATTTACAGAAAAGAACATACAAAGTTAGGTATACACTAGTGAACTGAATAGTAAATCAGTCTGGATACGTTGTTATAAAGTAAAATAACAGATTTAAAAAGTAAAAGTTATTTATGTTCAGTTAAATATAAAATACACAATACAATTTAAAATTAAAAAAAATACACTGGGAAGGACACGGGCACGAATAGACGAAAAGAGATCACGGACGGAATACCCGGGGAAATACCGACACGGGGTAAGTCGGACAACCGGCACAATTCCGACAGGGGTTCTACTGGCGGCACAACAGGTATGAAGGTGGACTGGCGGGTGGTGGACGCCTTCTCCACTGACAAGCGCGAGGCACCGACTTCAAAATGTCAAACTGCCTCAACAGCAACAGCTTCAATCCACAACAGCCTCGGTGTCCTTGATAGCTTCGACGTTTCTTGATAGCTTTTTAGTTAAAGTAGTTATCAAACTGCCTCAGCAGCAACAGCTTTAATCCACAATAGCCTCTGTGTCCTTGATAGCTTCGACGTTTCTTGATAACTTTTTAGAGAGAATAGTTTTTTACGTCGCGAAGGCTTGCAGGGTCCCGGGGTCAGCAGGCCCCGGGACAAGACCTTTAATTTCGCTCCGCGCTCCGATTTCTCGGAGAAGTGAAGACTGACCCGTTCTGACATTCAGCGTCTTTATATAGGCCTCGATTTAGAATTTCGTATTGCTTCATAATTTTCAAATAAAATACGAAATTAGAACATTTGCGAAAAGGTATACATAGAAATTTATAGAATTTTAGAAAAATAAAATCTGACATGCGACAACGCTTGACAATCATAATTGTTTACAATGAAAAAACGCAAGTAAAAATTTACACAATTTAAAGAATTAAGTATAAAAAAGTGGAAATAAACACGAAATATATATTGGGAAAACCAAAATAACATAAAATAACCAAAAATGAAGATATAGCGGTAAGTTTAAAGAAATATTCCCTAGCAACGTAGAAATTCTACTACAGAAAGTGTAAAAAAAGAACATTTTGAGCTAAATAAGTAATTATAATAGTAAAATAGACAAGAATAAAAGTTAAATAAACATGAATACACTACATTTCCCCCAAAACCCCTGAAAATTTTAACACTAGGTGAAAATTTTGAAGGTTAATAGACAACACTTTCATACCAGCCTATCATACCAAATCTTTCATATTACAATAAACCTTTCATACTAAAATCGATCAAACTTAGGGGTAGGGCTCACAGTCAATGGCTCCTACTCCAAGATAAGTACCTGCCTAGTAGTACTACATAACAGTTGGCGCCCATCGCATCTTTTGGCTCTGTCTCTCCTCTAAATTCTAAAAAACACACCTACACGTTCTCTTAATTTTGGCTTAGATTCTCGAGCTTAAACACTAAATTAACTTCACACTGGTCTCTTTTTCACATTGAACTCATTCATACTAAATATTTACTCATTAAATATTTATTTTATTGACTAACTTGACTTGGACTTAGACTCTATAACTTGACTCTAACTCTTTACTAAACTAAGGTACTATACTTAGGTACTTTACTTTGTACAAGTACTCCTAAACTTCTACTAAAATATCTCGTCCAATTGCATATAGTCTGCAGTGATACAGAAACTCTCTCCACTGGTATATATCCTTGAGGACGCTGGCAGTTTTCGTGCAAAATGGCACATAAAGGATATCAAGACTTAGAATTTATTTTAATTTTACTCTTACTTGACTAATAATAATAATAATATAATTTATTTCAGATTTCAATCCATAATTTTGTTAGTAACAATATTCTTACAAACTATGTTAGTAAATAAAAATTAAATTACACATACATTTATTTATTATTTCACCGTACGTATACTTGGCAATACATGAGCGGCTATCCAATGTCGTAGGATTGGACTATCAAACCGGTTTGCTACCGTACGCACAAGGCTGTTGGGGCTGGCACGCACCCGTTGCCACAGGGATGTCACTCGCTTACGAATGATGGTATAGAAGTCATCAATTCGCGCGCTCGCAAACATTCCCGAGGCGCTGCAGTATCGTGGCAGCCCCATCAGCGCCCTGAACGCATTATTATATTGGATACGTATGTCTTTGTAGGGCTTTTTAGTAAAGTTAATCCACAGGCTGCAGGTATAAAAAGACTGGCAGTAAGCCCTAAACAATGTTAATTTGACATTCTTAGTACAGCCTGCGAATCTACGTATCAACATATTACTACGGACTGCCAAAGACCTACGCTCCCTTTCGATGTCTTTCTTATCAGACTGATTTTCAGTAATCCAATGTCCCAAGTATTTAAATTCCGACACAGTTTTAAGCTAATAGTTAATGTATATACTTTATTTTTGTTTGTTCCCATCTTCATTTACTAGTTACATTTTTGGCATTTTCTCATTTCCTTTCATTTTCATTGCTATCATCGGCTCTTGAGCCTCTAAAGAACAAAACTAAACATGTTCTACTACATCTCTCTACACTCTTGTGTTGAGTCTTTACCTTGCATTACTTATCTGCACTACTCTCTTTACGCAAGTTGCTTTGCGTACTTATTTATCTATTTCTTCCTTTGAGCGGTTGACAACTCGTAAAATAAGCCCTTGTCATACATAAGAAATACGTCATATATACTTTAAAGTATACCTAAGAAATACTACTATACTTACATACATTCATTCTTACCTGTATATATTTTCATCCTATCTTTATTACATTACTTTCTTACTGATGAGCGGCTGACTACTCATAAAATAAGCCTTCAGTCATATCATATTCATATATCATTCATCATCATTGGGATTTCAGCGTGAGCGGATTACAACTCGGAAAGTTTTTTGGTAAAACCTGTCCGAAATCTTTTCTTCAAAAAATAGAAGAATTTCGTATTTCTCGAAATATTTCGAAAGAGAAACTTCTAAACAAAGCTTTCGAAATTTTTACTGACAATGCTTTACATTGGTTTAGATTTCAAAAAGAACTAAATTCTAACTTAACTTGGGACGAAGTTACTAATCTTTTGATAAGAGACTTCGGTGAACCTGACTACGACTATAAACTACTAAATGCCATCAGGAATCGAACCCAAGGTGACAATGAATCCATTGTAATTTATGTCTCACTTATGTTCGGTATGTTCTCACGTCTTACCAAAAAACTTTCCGAGTCTGAGAAACTCGAAATTTTACTAAGGAACATAAGACCTTGTTATTCGATGTTCGTAGCCTTAAAAGATGTTGACTCTGTCGTTTCTTTGATCAATACCTGTCAAAGTTATGAGAAAATTCTAGATAGAGATAAAAACTTTAAGGAACCTGATAATGAAAATAATTCTTTTAGCTCAGAATTTAATTATAAATTACCTTCCCCTTCTACTTCGAATGCTAAACAATTCTTCAACAAAAATAATTTTCAGTCTCAGTTTCAAAAACATACTTACTTTAATAAAAATAACTCTCAGCCTCAATCGAAGCAATCTGTAAATACAATTAATAAGTCTGCTAGTGTATCTCCTAACCCTAATATCTATTGCGTACGCTGTCGTACCAATGGTCATTCTCTTAACGAATGTCCTCAACCTAGATTTTTAATATGTTTTAAATGTGGTACAAAAGATGTTAAAACTCCTGATTGCCCTAAATGCAATGCAGGCAAATCTTCAACTAATTCAAAAAACTAAAATGTGACTTGGATAATAAATTTAATCATAAAGATTGGAATGATTGGTTATTAACAATAAAAAACTTTTTCCTCTGTTATAGAACTTCTTCTGTTCTCTATGAGAATGAAAAGGATTCTAATCGTCCTTTTATCAATGTATCAATTGATAATGTTTCATTATCAGGACTTTTAGATAGTGGCAGTTCTTTAACTATTTTAGGAAAAAATTCACATCTTGAAATTCTGAAATTGGGTTTTTCGTTATCCAAGTATAAGTCGGTTGTTGTGTCTACTGCTAATAATCATAAACTCAAATCTTTAGGTCACTTTGATCTTCCTATTACTTTTAATGGTCAAACTCACTTAATTAGAGCTTTTGTTTTCCCAGAAATAACTCCCTCACTAATCCTTGGGGTAGATTTTTGGAAAAAGTTTAACTTAGTACCTAACTTATTTTCTACAATATTTAATAATAATTGTCTTGCAATTTCAGACGATAAAAAAATTTTACCTTACGATAATCTTTCTAAATCTCAGAAGGATATCGCTGATGATATCATTAATCGTTTTAAAAGTATTTCTTTTGAAGAAAAGGGTGAGTTAGGTCGAACTAACCTAATTTGTCATAAAATCGATACTGGCGATAATCCTCCCATTAAACAACGCTCGTATAGACTTTCTCCTGTAAAACAACATGCGCTAATCAACGAGGTTGATAAGATGCTTGAATGGAAAGTTATCGAAAAATGTGAGAGTCCTTGGTTATCTCCCGTTTTAATAACCCCTAAAAAGAATGGCGAATGGCGATTCTGCGTCGATAGCAGAAAACTAAACTCTGTTACTCGCAAAGATGCTTATAGTCTTCCTTTAATCAATGAAATACTGGATCATTTAAAAAATGCTAATTACCTTTCTAGCATTGATATTGCTAAAGCTTTTTGGGAAATTCCCTAAATCCTGCTGACAGAGATAAAACAGCATTTTATGTGCCTGGTAGAGGAATGTACAGATTTGTTGTCATGCCCTTCGGACTTACTAATGCTCCAGCTACTCAACAGCGTCTTATGGATACGTTATTTACTCCTGAATTTGATAATAAAGTCTTTTGTTATCTTGATGATATCGTTATTATTAGCGAATCATTCGAGGAACATATATCGCTTCTAATCAAAGTATTTGAAAAACTATCTTATGCCGGTCTAACTATTAACTTTGAAAAGAGTGTATTCTTTAAAAACGAATTAAAATACTTAGGTTACGTGGTAAATGAACACGGTCTTTGTGCAGATCCTAAAAAAATTGATTCTATTCTGGAATACCCTATTCCATCTTCTCGTAAAGAAGTTCGTCGATTTTTAGGAACATGTAGCTGGTTCCGTCGATTTATTCCTAATTTTAGCACTATTGCTGCTCCGCTTAATAAACTAAATAGTGGTGGTAAAAATGCTGCTAAATTTGTTTGGAACTCAGATGCTAATCAAGCTTTCCTTAAATTAAAAGAAGCTTTAGTAACTACACCAGTACTTTCTTGTCCTGATTTCAATCTCCCTTTTTCAGTGCACACTGATGCATCAAATTTTGGTATAGGAGCTATGCTTACTCAAATAAAAGAAGACAAAGAAGTTGTCATAGCTTATATGAGTAAATCCCTTAATAAAAATGAACAAAACTATTCTACTACAGAGAGAGAAACCCTTGCTGTTATCACTGCTCTCGAACATTGGCGTTGTTATTTAGACAATGGCAGACAATTTGTCATTTACACGGATCATGCTGCTCTAAAGTGGTTTCTAAATCTGTCAAATCCTTCTGGCAGACTTGCTCGATGGACTGTACGTCTATCTTCTTTTAACTTCATTCTAAAACATAAAAAAGGTAAAGAAAATGTAGTACCGGATTTGTTATCTCGTTCAAAAAATCTATCGGATAATAAAACTAACTTAAATGTTTCAGTTTTAACGGTGGAAGAACAGTATAATAAAGTTTTACAAGGCTGTCAAAACAATCCTGATAGTTTTCCAAACTATACTATTAAGGAAAATAAGCTTTATCGTCTTTCTCGTTCCCTTCATACTATAACGGATGACTTCGTATGGAAAGAAGTTCCTCTTCCTGGTGATAGAGTAAATCTGATTAAAAGTAATCATGGTTTGCCTGGTGAACCTCACCTTGGAATTTTTAAAACCTATAAATAACTTTCTCTTTTATATTATTGGACAGGAATGTTCAAAGACATTGCTCAATTAATAAGTGAATGTGAGTCTTGTCTTGCTTATAAGCATCCTAATCATTCACCTTATGGTCCCATGGGTAAACCTAAAGTTTGCTCAAGACCCTTCCAATGTATTTCTCTTGATTTAATGGGTCCTCTTCCCATGACAAGGAAACGCAATCAACAAATCCTAGTTGTGAATTGTTGTTTTTCTAAATATACTTTAATCTTTCCCCTTAAACGTGCTATCGCTAAAGATATTATCGAATGCCTAGAAAACTTTGTATTTCTTATACATGGTGTACCTCAAACTATTATTATGGACAATGGTTCTCAATTTCAATCTAGAGAATTCAAAAAACTTCTGGATAACTATAAAATACCTTTTATTTTTTATTCACCTCATTATTGCCCGCAAGTCAATCCCACTGAAAGGTATAACAGAACTATTGTTACGGCTTTAGCGTCTCTTGTAGGTGATGATCATAGATCCTGGGATATTTTTCTTCCAAAAATCCAATATGCTATGAACAGTACAGTTAATGCAGTTACGGGTTATTCCCCAGCATTTCTAGTTTTTGGCAGGGAAACTATCAGCTGTGGTTCTGTTTATACTCCTACGAATAACCTTGACGAATTTACTTTCTTACCTCGTGATATTTATGCTACTAATATAGGATTACTTGCGACAATTTTTGACAAAGTACAAGTAGCTCTATTTGACTCCCATACTAAAAATAGTGTTCGATATAATTTACGACATACTATAAAAGAATTTAATGTCGACGATTATGTTTGGCGTAAGAACTATGTGCTCAGTAATGCCGGTTCTTACTTTAGTGCCAAATTAGCTCCTAAATTCGTTCGGTGTAAAGTTATACAAAAACTCTCTCCACTGGTATATATCCTTGAGGACGCTAGCGGTTCTCGTGCAAAATGGCACATTAAGGATATCAAGACTTAGAATTTATTTTAATTTTACTTTTACTTGACTAATGTATATACTTTATTTTTGTTTGTTCCCATCTTCATTTACTAGTTACATTTTTGGCATTTTCTCATTTCCTATCATTTTCATTGTTATCATCGGCTCTTAAGCCTCTAAAGAACTAAACTAAAAATGTTCTTCTACATCTCTCTACACAATCTTGTGTTGAGTCTTTACCTTGCATTACTTAATGTGCACTACTCTCTTTACGCAAGTTGCTTTGCGTACTTATTTATCTATTTCTTCCTTTGAGCGGTTGACAACTCGTAAAATAAGCCCTTGTTATACAAAAGAAATACTACTATACTTACATACATACATTATTTCCTGTATATATTTTCATCCTATCTTTATTACATTACTTTCTTTCTGATGAGTGGCTGACTACTCATAAAATAAGCCTTCAGTCATATCATATTCATATATCATTTTATCATCAATGGGATTTCAGCGTGAGCGGATTACAACTCCTTAAATAAGCCAACTGTTACGTAGTACTACTAGGCAGGTACTTATCTTGGAGTAGGAGCCATTGACTGTGAGCCCTACCCCTAAGTTTGATCGATTTTAGTATGAAAGGTTTATTGTAATATGAAAGATTTGGTATGATAGGCTGGTATGAAAGTGTTGTCTATTAACCTTCAAAATTTTCACCTAGTGTTAAAATTTTCAGGGGTTTTGGGGGAAATGTAGTGTATTCATGTTTATTTAACTTTTATTCTTGTCTATTTTACTATTATAATTACTTATTTAGCTCAAAATGATCTTTTTTTACACTTTCTGTAGTAAAATTTCTACGTTGCTAGGGAATATTTCTTTAAACTTACCGCTATATCTTCATTTTTGGTTATTTTATGTTATTTTGGTTTTCCCAATATATATTTCGTGTTTATTTCCTACTATCCTATTTCTATATCTGTTATTTTACTTCATAACAGTTGGCCCCACGCAGTTAACTGTTATGAAGTAAAATAACAGATTTAAAAAGTAAAAGTTATTTATGTTCAGTTAAATATAAAATACACAATACAATTTAAAATTAAAAAAAATACACTGGGAAGGACACGGGCACGAATAGACGAAAAGAGATCACGGACGGAATACCCGGGGAAATACCGACACGGGGTAAGTCGGACAACCGGCACAATTCCGACAGGGGTTCTACTGGCGGCACAACAGGTATGAAGGTGGACTGGCGGGTGGTGGACGCCTTCTCCACTGACAAGCGCGAGGCACCGACTTCAAAATGTCAAACTGCCTCAACAGCAACAGCTTCAATCCACAACAGCCTCGGTGTCCTTGATAGCTTCGACGTTTCTTGATAGCTTTTTAGTTAAAGTAGTTATCAAACTGCCTCAGCAGCAACAGCTTTAATCCACAATAGCCTCTGTGTCCTTGATAGCTTCGACGTTTCTTGATAACTTTTTAGAGAGAATAGTTTTTTACGTCGCGAAGGCTTGCAGGGTCCCGGGGTCAGCAGGCCCCGGGACAAGACCTTTAATTTCGCTCCGCGCTCCGATTTCTCGGAGAAGTGAAGACTGACCCGTTCTGACATTCAGCGTCTTTATATAGGCCTCGATTTAGAATTTCGTATTGCTTCATAATTTTCAAATAAAATACGAAATTAGAACATTTGCGAAAAGGTATACATAGAAATTTATAGAATTTTAGAAAAATAAAATCTGACATGCGACAACGCTTGACAATCATAATTGTTTACAATGAAAAAACGCAAGTAAAAATTTACACAATTTAAAGAATTAAGTATAAAAAAGTGGAAATAAACACGAAATATATATTGGGAAAACCAAAATAACATAAAATAACCAAAAATGAAGATATAGCGGTAAGTTTAAAGAAATATTCCCTAGCAACGTAGAAATTCTACTACAGAAAGTGTAAAAAAAGAACATTTTGAGCTAAATAAGTAATTATAATAGTAAAATAGACAAGAATAAAAGTTAAATAAACATGAATACACTACAACGTCAAACCCAAAACCGACGACAAGTTCTTCTTGATGTGTCGATGCCATTCCAACGATCTATTATTTTAAATTTTAACAGAAAAGACTTCTCCCAAATTTTGCCAAATTGTGCCAAACCGACATAATGGCGTACTTTGGGAGAGGCCTATGTCCAGCAGTGAACTGCTACAGGTTTCCTCACGATGTTTTCTTTTACCGAAAGCAGGTAGTTGTCGAAGAAAATGACCGAACATAAACCATAAAGTAAAATTATTAATAAATAACTTTGTGGAGGGATTTTCCGTGACACAAATTAAAAAAAGAAATAGTTCCAGATGACTTCGTAGATGGCGCTTAGTAAAAGGCGAGAGAAAAAGTTCCATACAAAAAGCAAAAAATTCACGGGATTGGCATTTAAAAAAAAAAACTTATTAAAAAAATAACTAAAAAGTATCAATATTGTAATTTGTGCAACTGTCACACTGTTATGTGATTTTTTTTCTGCCTCTGGTTGACAAGAAAAAGTGCACCATATAGGTTCAGCCATTATTACGACTCGGCTTTCATAAAACGCTATCTCTTGACACTTTTTTATACTGATTTTTTTTTTCTTAATTTAGCTGTCAGAAAAATCGCTCATTACCTTCCCGTCATAAATCATGATTCACCCCGTTCATTGCTGAAAACCCCACGAAAATTCGGAAGTTTTGAAGAAAGACTGACGCGGTGTGGGACTTTATTTTATAATATGTATGGATATAGATAAAGCTAACTCTTTAATTAAATAAGACTAAATTTCCATTGGACGTTTTGACAAAGGACCTCTTTGTTGGGCCGTTTGCCCATTGAGGGTTGGTACGGATCGCTAAGCGGATAACTTGGATGCTGAGTGGTTAATGGCTTGGTTGGACTAGGGTGGTGATCGAACGGCGATTCCGTTTCTGATCGTGTCGAAAATCCAGACCATGTACATACTGAAAACTTAAAAAACCCTGGACATTTGTGTGAAATAAAGATTTTCTTTCCGGACGAGATTTTCTTGCCCACGAAAAATTAAAATTACTCCCTCGGAAAAAAAAACTCGAAAGGCAGCCCTACTTATGATCATAATCAAGTGTGTAAGGAATGGCGTAATACTTGCATATTCCACAATTCTTATTAAATACAAACATTGCTAAAAGATGATGATTGCTAAATTCTATATATCGTTAGAGAATTTAATGATACTTAAAACCGCTTCCACCTATCAACAAAACCGCACCCTGAAACAGCTTAACGACGCAAATCGAATGCTTACATCGTGTCGCGACTTCTCGAAAATCGAGTGCCTTCCACAATACAGCGATCGATTTAAAATATAGAACGTGCATTATCGCTCGAATACAATGCCGCCAAGTGTAATACGATTTATGGGTTTTTAAGAGGCGAAGCACAAGGCACAAGGCATATACAGCCATTGTGGCTGTTTGCAAATAATAGGGGGTGCTTTTACTTTGTTATGGCTATAGGTATTTAAGAGAAAGGACTCAAGTTGGCACTAGGAAGATCAATCAAGGACCTATGCGATAGTAATTCGTATGCGTACAAACATACCTACAGACAAAAAATGAAAATAATCTATTGGCCCTTTAAAGACTCCTCTTTCTTATATTTTTTCTGTCTCTCTGCATAAAATATTGGACGAAATTTGATGAGAGTTTCATCCAGTATTTTTACATGATGGGCGTACAAACATGCAAACAGAAAAAAATCTAAAAAAAATGATTTTTGCTTCTATGGGTCTGATAGACCCTTATTTCTTTTCTTTAATATTTCCTTTGTACAAATATAGACCAATTACAGTTTTATTATAATATAGGTAGTTTTATATTATATTTATATTTTTGTATTTATAATATACTAGCTTTTGCCCGCGGCTTCGCCCGCGTGAATTTCCCACGGGAACAGTGCTTTTTCCCGGGATAAAAAGTAGCCTATGTGCTATTCCAGGTCATTATCTACCTCTGTACCAAATTTCATCGAAATCCGTCTAGTAGATTTTGCGTGATTGAGTAACAAACATCCTCACAAACTCACAAACTCACAAATTCACAAACTCACAAACTCACATCCAAACTTTCGCATTTATAATATTAGTATGGATTATTTTTTATTGGTTATTATTATTTTTTATTGGTTATTATAAGTACATAAATTATTTTATAAGTTATATTAATTTTATGAGTTCGCAATAATATCGCGTTGCACTTTATCGCACCACCTAACTACTCTCTGTTTGGTC
The DNA here is from genome assembly GCA_018467065.1 of Ephestia elutella. Lineage (NCBI taxonomy): Eukaryota > Metazoa > Arthropoda > Insecta > Lepidoptera > Pyralidae > Ephestia > Ephestia elutella. The sequence continues at coordinate 11,685,947 of CM031591.1, read as the reverse complement.
TAATGGTTGACTGGTAGAGAATGCCATTTTGTACATAATTTTTATAATTTGTGCAATAAATAATAATAAATAAATATAGATAAGGGTGTCACTTTAGTAGCTACATTTTTGGACAAAAATAAAACCAAATTTAATATAAAACACTTGCATATATTTCCATAGATATGAATAACAAATGGCTAAACGGACGATCTACAATATTTAGCTGAGTATAACAACAATATAGGCACAGTCTACGCGTATATATGTACTTCTAGTAGAAACATTATATCACACTTATTTTACATAGAAAAGCTTAACTTTCTCTTCTTACTTCTACTCTTTAGATTGTTACATATTTACTATAGAAATATTAGTTTGGTTTTAACCACAGAATTTGAAATAAAGCAAATAGAAGTGGCAAGTTATTTTGGTACATGATTTTGATTTCATTTTTTTGACCGAGCGAGCGAAGCGAGCGAGGGCTATAATTCAAGTTGGAGCGAAAAACACATTGTTTGTATGTATGTATGTATGTATGTATGTATGTATGTATGTTTGTTCCGCGATAACTCTCGAACCGTTGTTCCGATTTTGATGAAACTTGGAATATATGTAGGGATGGTTAATAGAATTTTCAAGTTCGTTGGGCATCAAAATCGGTCCAGCCGTTTTTGAGATATTTAATTTTTTGTGAAAATAAATATTGTATTTTAATAGTCGCGAGGTCTACGTTCGCAGCGAACGACTAGTTATTAGAGATTTGAGTGCGTTTGACCTCAATTTTACCTGATGGGAAGCATAGATGAGGTCTAGGGTTGTACACATCAAAATATGCCTATTCATTCTTGCCTTGAAAACCCATAAACTAGTCGTTCGCTGCGAACGTAGACCTCGCGACTATTAAAATACAATATTTATTTTCACAAAAAAATTAAATATCTCAAAAACGGCTGGACCGATTTTGATGCCCAACGAACTTGAAAATTCTATTAACCATCCCTACATATATTCCAACTTTCATCAAAATCGGAACAACGGTTCGAGAGTTATCGCGGAACAAACATACATACATACATACAAACAATGTGTTTTTCGCTCCAACTTGAATTATAGCCCTCGCTCGCTTCGCTCGCTCGGTCAATTATAGTTGCCCGACAAACAGCGATGCTTATTTTAATCTTGATTTTAATTTCATCTTGAACGAATATGAATTTTTCATAGACAGAGCAGAAAAAGCCGCGCCCACCTCAAATAGAGGTGACTCGCTTGTCATCACTTTCTATACAAAGCAAGGATTTCAGTGGGCGTTACCGTTTATTTAAGGCATTAGTCGAGGTTTTGCGTTCCTGAACTGACGTCTGCTTGAAATAGTATTGCAGCAATAGTGTTGACTATCGATAGTATTGTCAATAGTATTGTGACCTTGAAAAACAGTCATACTATCGATAGTATGACTATTTGTCAAGGTCAACTATCGGTAGTAGTTTACCGCGACTGCTTGACAGTGTGATTTAACCTATAATAAGCTAAAGAGAAAACCATGCTTACTTATAAAAGTTTTAAGTAGCCACTTAAACCAACCAACTTTTTAATATTATTGTCACCAAACCCAAAAAATATTTCCTGGAATCAAACTTGTTACGAAACAATCGAGCTAACCGGCGCCACATCGTTGTCCCTTTCTCGCATTTACTGGATCGGATTCATTCATAAACATTTATTATAAATTTTGAGTAAGTTTTAAAAAGATAATCTGCAGTTAAGATGATGATTAACTCTTTGTTATTCTTGTTAAGTACCTTTTTGACTAAATAGAATCATTACACTGTGGGTGGCCATAGGAAGGGTTAATGTTTTAAACAAAACATAAACTAATATTTTCTGTTTTAATTGAGTACCTACTTAATTTAATACGAAATTTGAGCAGTAGTTATATTTTTTAATTGAGTTATTCGCTACGGCTTTCTCTATTTTAAGCTCTAGGTAACTCTTAGGTAAGTTTTTCACCTTTTTCACAGATATACTTAGTAATTTCCAAAATTCCTTTCATAGTGTTCACTGACGCAGTGTAGAAATCTCTGCAAAATTTCAAGTTTCTACATGGTTTCAGCTCTGCGTTATGTCATTCGGTCAGTCAGCGTTCTATTTTATCTTAGGTATTAGGTATGCTAACATGCTGGTCTTGCTTTCATGCTGGTCTGGGAGCGAAGAAAAACTTAGAATGTGCCAGCTGCTTCTCTTCCTGCACAGATTGTAAAAGTCAATCGAGGGAAAGGGCTTTAAACTGGGGATTCTTCCACTCATAGGCGATGGGCTAGCAACCTGTCACTATACCTGAATATCCATTCCATCACTATTCAGCTAAGCGTGGCCTTCGAGTCTCACGACTCTTGGCTCTGTCTACCCCGTAAATGATAAATACGTGATTCTATGTACGTATTAGGTAACTTATCTGTGGTAGAGACGAGACGTGGGCCGCAGATTATTAATAAAACCAAAGTTGTTTAACTATCTCTCGTATAGAGACAAATCACACAGATTGAGTTAACCAAAGTAAGTTCGACACTTTTGTTATGGGAAGCTAACTCAACGATACTATATTTTATAACAAAAACATATGTACAGATAAATTTCCAAGACCCAGGCCAATCAGAAAAAGATCATTTTCCATCTTGACCCGACCGGGGATCGAACCCGGGACCTCCGGTGTGACAGTCCAGTGTGATGACCGTTAGAGGCAGTAACAAACGAAATGGCAAGCGATGTTGGCTCGAAATGGAGGGAAATTTAAAAGTGTGGAAAAGTAAACGAAATAAAGTGGAGATTTACCAACACCTAACTATTTACTAGTGGTTCTGTCAGAACAGTAGACCTCGCGAGCCCTTCCACGAAATAACCGATATTTTACCGTGTCCCTGGCTAAAAAGAGTTTTGAAACCAACCTACCAATGCTGGAAAGAAACTAAAAAGTTCTCTTATTTTACCCGCTTATGGGTAAAATATGAGAACTTTTTAGTTTCTTTGGTTGGTCAATACCACTAAAAAAAATACTGAAACCTGCCTTTTTTGCCTCAAATAATATAAATAATAATATAATAATAAATATAGACAAATTGAGTTAGCCCCAACGTAAGTTCAAGACTTTACGGGATGCTAATTTAACAATACTATATTTTATAACAAATACATATAGATAAATATCCAAAACCCACGTCAATCTGAAAAAGATTATTTTCCATCTTGACCCGACCGGGGATCGAACCCATTAGGCCACGGAGGTCGTCAGTCGTCAGAAATGCATGGTACCTATTGGTTATATGTATTGTATGTATATGTTATTTGCGCAACAAAATTAAAGTTCAAAAAAGAAAGTTCAATTTGAAATCTAATCTCTCTGATTAGTAGGTATGTAGGTAATATATATATTACTTTTTTTATAATAGGATTCTAATCATACAATAAAGTTTTTTGATATCAGATTTATTTCAAGTGTTCAAGATAATTCTACCATGCAAAGCAATCCACAATACAATACCATTAACCAAATAAATACACACAATTCAAAGCCAAGCAAGACAAAAAAAGCCATATGATTTTTAAGAACCATTTACATAATTTTATTTAATAAATAAATCAAGTCACTCTTGTAAACGTAATAGCGATTTTGCGAGTATTAAAAGCTTTGCTGCGCCATCTATTGATTTTTTTGTGAACTATCGTATGAGAATTTATAACATAACAGGATTTATAGCGGTTTTATTGAATTTTACTATGTTGTTCAAACAAAAAAAATGCGTCTTAATAAAAATAACAATTATGTCTAATGACATTTTTGAATTATTTTTTAAATAGCTGAGATATGAGGTTTTTTTTATATATTTCGGCCATTTTTTAAAATTTCGAAAAACTGGCTCGACTAAAAAATTCTATAAAATTACAGAACCTGCTTACAAAATTTCATGAGAATCGGTTCAGAAATGCGACCTGTAGGCGATAACATCCGGACAGACAAAAGAATTTTCGGCTAGTGGAAACTGAGACGCTTCGCTCGCTGCGCTCGCTCGGTCGATTAAAAAATACACTACTAAAAGTGAAAAAATGTCCTCAAAATAATCGTCTTAAAAGCATTTAATACTTAAACAATGAGGTCTAAACCGGTCTAGGAATTTTTCAAAACCAAAAATCCAAAATTTCGTTCCCACGTCCGAGCGCAATGATAATAGTTAATAGTTAAATTAATAATAAACTACCTGAAGATTTATTGTTGTTTGGAGACTAAGCGTTCTTTGAATAGTTAATCCTGTTAAAAATCAATTGACAATAGTAGGTAAGTAGCTCCTAAGTCAGATACTTCGATTTGGAGGGTTACTGATGAATATTCGCTACCTTCTTGTGACTTGAATAGGTAAATAAGTCCTATAATGTTTTGTTTTGGAAGCGTGCCTTTTCTGGGAAATTGCAAAGGTTGATAACTTTTTATTTTATTCATTAGTAAAATACGAATGCATAAAGTAAAAAAGTTTATCAATATCTACATATAATACAAGCTAATTATTAAAAATAAAAAACACGACTGACTAGTTTTTACTCAAAAAGTAATACAAACATATAAGTTATATACATTTTTGAAATCGCCTTTTAAAGCCCTTCAATTTGATACCCCACTCGATAAGATTGATCAAATTTTATTTTTTTGGTCTGCTATTTATCGCATATATAATCCACCATTTTGTTTTTATGGTGACGTCATATAGCCTATGTCACTCGGGGGAATGCAAGGAATCTAAAAATACCTCTCACATCAAAATCTGTTAAGCCGTTTAGGACTTATGGTGGAATAAAGAAACTTACATACATACATACATGAACCCTGAAAACATAACACTCCTTTTTTGGTCAGTCGTGTAAAAACTGTAACTGGTCAGTGTCTGTACATAGGAGATGTTAAAAAAAAACTATGACGGGCCTTCATAGGGCCAATAGAAGCCAAAACCATTTTTGTCTGTCAGGATGTATGTTTGTACTCGCATTACGCAAAAACTACTGGACCAAATTTGACGCGGTTTTCACTATTGTATTAAAAAAGGTCCAACTTAAAAGTTAAGTAAATTTCATCTTGATACGCCGCTTTGAACCTGAGATATGCGCGGACGAAGTTGCGGGCACGGGCTAGTACATAAATAAATTAAATTTACTTCTTCTTCTTCTTAGCGTGTCGACTCGGCGGATTTGTAATGACCAATATGACGCCACAGATACAGCATTATCTGTTCCGTTATATAGGCCTTTAAGCGTACAGGTAGTAGGGCACACTGGGCAAGATAGTAAATGTGCCATAGTTTGACATATAAAGGGGTTGTTGCACAAATGTATGGGGAGCCGGCTATATCATTAAGCACCTATCTAAACTTTTCATTTTTAGGTCAGTATCAATGCCTTATAAGTAAATCCGATAAATTCGTAGCATTTCTATGGTAAAAAAATCAACAAAATCGTAATGAAGGTTAGGCGAGTTCCGCCAAAATGGCCGACACCCATTCTGATTTTACGTTGACGCGCTTCATTTGACAGGTTCGATTTCCGGTACGTTCAAAAATGTACTTTTACTACATACGTGCCCGGGGGAAAGAATTTGTTTATTTTATTTATTATTCATCTATTTATGTGAAATACACATATGTTTTTATGATATTGCTTGTTGTTACACATGTGTTAGGAACGTTTACTTTAATTAATTTTCTAAAAATATAATGAAAATATCGAGCATTGTATCTGATTTTCTGTATCATATTTTCCGAACGTACGTACGGGCGCCATGTCAGTATGGCCATTATACGACATTAAGCGATATTAAATGTATTTTTATACCATAACAAGATCACGAAAAAACAAATATATGATAGTTTTAATCGGTTTTTGATATTATTTCTGATTTTTGGGGAACTGCTCATGATATAGCCTGTTATGGAACATGCCCTTTACTTTTAATTCAATTTAAATGCAAAATGCGTATACAATCAAAATTCTAAAACACATCTTGGCTTGGTCTAGGCCTTTTCCCTTTATCCATTCCTGTCAAGAGTATATTACAGTATAATGTATACTATTAAGAACCGTATACTTCTCCCCTTACTAGCGGCAGACAAAGCTAAATGTCCAAGTAATAGTCGGAAACGATTAGATCAGCGGAAGGAAGCGGCGCGAATTAGACCGAGCTTTAATTGTTTGCGCGATTACCGAGCTTTGAACCGGCCGTTTTGTGCTTAATTGCCAGTTAAATACGCACATTTTTGCTGCACAGTAGATATTATTTTGAAAGAGAAGAATCACATACTGTGGCGTAAAAAATCTGCATCTCTGCTTTACAGAGTGCGTGGAAGCAGCAACAGCATCCTGATGGCGGTGGCAAGTAACCCTCCTCAGTGTCCGATGATGTGTGATGGCTGTGGCAAGTGACCCTCAGTGTCCGATGATGTGGGCACTGACGGAGAGGACCAAGTCCAAATTAGCTATTATGTACTAACATAGTTTTAAGTTTTTACTGATATTTGTGGGTCTTTAGTTGCCTAAATAAATGAATTTTATTTATTTATTTTATTTAAATCAAAGTCAAAGTCAATTATTTTTATTTATATGGGCTTCAAAATAGCACTTATAAATCGTCACATTCTTGTTTTTTAGTTAGTTGACGTCATAAAATTACTTAAAACCACCGCCTCCAAAGCGCAAGTGGAGAAGAGGCGGCGCAACAAACTCCACTGCTGCATTTTCTCCAAAGACGTCACTTTACAACATCTTACAATTAAATGACTGTGTATGTGGACGAATATACATTGAATATTAATATGAAATGTCAAATTTATAAATTAATAAAATTATAAATTAATAAAATGTTACTGAAAAAGTAAAAGTACACAATGTACCTAGAGAGTAATATGGCAGTCTTAGGAGGTCACTGTACCAGGCTCGGGCCACGCATTTTTCACTCTGTAGGAATCAGTGAAAACACTGTGGGAGGACCTTAAGCTGACCGCTTGTTCCAACTGGAGAAGAGTGACTGGAAAGAGACAGTGGAAGTTGCTAGAGGCACTCTGAAACGAAAGATGTTCTTTAACAATCCCACACCGGAACTGTTTCAGTATAAGAAAGCTTATCCTGCTCTTTGTCTTAGCCTTTTCTCATTATTTGGGGTCGGCTCTCCTCGTATATATTATAAATGCGAAAGTGAGTTTGTTTGTATGTTACCTCTTCACGCTTTATCTACTGAACCAATCTTCCTGAAATTTCGCATACACATAGTTTGAAGAACTGAGAAGGACATAGGGTACCTTTTATCCTAGAAAAAGCACTGCTCCCGTGGGAAATTCACGCGGCGAAGCCGCGGGCAAAAAGCTAGTAATCCTATAGATAGAACTTAAGTCTTTAATTAGATGGCGGGGAGAGCGGGGTCGCTAATGGGAGGGCTTTTATTTTCCAACATTCTACAAATTGCCATTCCGTGACAAAAAGAACAGTTTAGCGTAATTACTGTAAAAAATTATTTATTTGCGTACTTCTGCCTTTTCCTTTTAGAAGACAACATTCTAAAAGTTATCTTTTCAGCATCGATGATGTGTGGATACCCTACTATCGTTGTCACCCTACTCAACTACGTGGAAATATATCCATATTTTCCTGTATGAATGCCACTTGTAAATAACAGAATCTAACAGTTAAAGATGGAGACGCCTCTTGTTTGTAATTAAGTAGTATTAAACTGAATCGCTTTCTATTGTGCCTGTGTTGTGTAATAGGGTGGCTACACGGTTGTGGCTAACGAGGATTTTCGCTAAGATAAGTAGGTACTTGTGTTAGCAAAGCTATAGGTACTTATGGCGAAGAATAATATGTTACAAATACTTTAGTTTCTCTACAATCTACCACCTAACAACAAAATTAAACAAGTATTACAAAGTATGTATCGTCGATTATCCATTCCGAAAATTTCGTTACCTACTGAGAATACCTTCTACCAAGTAAGGTCTGGGGCGCCTGGGAGCTTGGACTAGGTACCTACCTAAAAAAATTGTGAGAAACTGGTGTGATACTCCACCGTTTTAATTATTAATGGCTAATTTGGCGTTGGCGAGACTACTCCCATTGTTGTCCTGTTCCCTGGAGGTTTGTTTTCTGCATGTGCTGGTGTCGCCATCTGCGTCGAACTTCGAACCTAAATTCCTCAATGAGCGATTTTCTGACAGCTAAATTAAGAAAAAAAAATCAGTATAAAAAAGTCTCAACAGATAGCGTTTTATGAAAGCCAAGTCGTAATAATGGCTGAACCTATATGGTCTTGTCAACCAGAGAGGCAGAAAAAAATATCACCTAACAGTTTGACAGTTGCACAAATCACAATATTGATACTTTTTAGATGTTTTATTTTTACTAGGTTTTATTTTTTTTTAAATGCCAATCCCGTGAATTTTTACTTTTTGTATGGAACTTCTTCTCTCGCCTTTGCTTAAGCGCCATCTATGAAGTCATCTGGAACAATTTTTTTTTAAATCTGAGTCTCGGAAAATCCTTCATTCTTGAAGGATTTTATGAAGCCACGCGTTTAATGAAGACAAGACCGCAATGCCGGATCCGGGCGCCTGCAGTTTGAAAAACATCACCAAGACAGTCTATCGCAAAATCATAGAAAAAAAATTTTGATTTTTTTTTAATTTGTGGTCTATCGTCTGCCGCCATCCTTCACCGTCTACGTGAAATGACGCGGAAAGACTCCGACAGAGTCAAAGCGTAGCGTAGAATGGTAGAAACGTCAAATTTATTTCCGCCGATTAGCGTGGTGTCTTTGAGCGGGCGGAGCCCTAATGGGGGCTATTATTTTATTTTCCGGCGCTCGTACAAATTGCCTTAATTCGCGACAAAGTACTTCGGATTCGCTTTGTGCCTGTTATTTATTGGGAAGAAATTAAGCGGGTTGGCGACTTTGCTATTTTATTTTGGCAGTACCTAGAAAGTTTTAGTTTTACATAAAATACCTAGTTGTAAGTACTTCCACGTGTTTTGTTTATTTACTACAAAGTTCCTAACAATTTCTTGTCAACTTTAACTTAATTTATATATTCACTAATCACCTAATTATTATGCAATCGATTTGAATAAAAAGTAAAGGCGCACGCGAAGTTAAAAATAATGTAACAGCCTTGGGTTAATACTTACCAAAGAGTATAATCAAGCGAGGAGAAATTCATAAGCAAAACATTTAAGAGCTAAATTATAATTACGAAATACGAGGTCTTACATAGGTAAGTATTTTACCATTCTAAAACGCTCACCAAAGAACGTTAAAAGCATCATACGGCAAACAATGACTTCAAAATTAACGCAGCATTGAAATAAAAGGCGATCGAGTACCAGAAATGGACCGGACCTTTTCAAAAAGCCATTTTTAAACCCAACTCCGGTGTCAGTCTTTTCAAGGCATCTGACATATAACGACTACTGCCATCTAGCGGCAGCAATGTTATAGGTAAATAGACCAACACTTTATTGCACCATTTACAGAAAAGAACATACAAAGTTAGGTATACACTAGTGAACTGAATAGTAAATCAGTCTGGATACGTTGTTATAAAGTAAAATAACAGATTTAAAAAGTAAAAGTTATTTATGTTCAGTTAAATATAAAATACACAATACAATTTAAAATTAAAAAAAATACACTGGGAAGGACACGGGCACGAATAGACGAAAAGAGATCACGGACGGAATACCCGGGGAAATACCGACACGGGGTAAGTCGGACAACCGGCACAATTCCGACAGGGGTTCTACTGGCGGCACAACAGGTATGAAGGTGGACTGGCGGGTGGTGGACGCCTTCTCCACTGACAAGCGCGAGGCACCGACTTCAAAATGTCAAACTGCCTCAACAGCAACAGCTTCAATCCACAACAGCCTCGGTGTCCTTGATAGCTTCGACGTTTCTTGATAGCTTTTTAGTTAAAGTAGTTATCAAACTGCCTCAGCAGCAACAGCTTTAATCCACAATAGCCTCTGTGTCCTTGATAGCTTCGACGTTTCTTGATAACTTTTTAGAGAGAATAGTTTTTTTACGTCGCGAAGGCTTGCAGGGTCCCGGGGTCAGCAGGCCCCGGGACAAGACCTTTAATTTCGCTCCGCGCTCCGATTTCTCGGAGAAGTGAAGACTGACCCGTTCTGACATTCAGCGTCTTTATATAGGCCTCGATTTAGAATTTCGTATTGCTTCATAATTTTCAAATAAAATACGAAATTAGAACATTTGCGAAAAGGTATACATAGAAATTTATAGAATTTTAGAAAAATAAAATCTGACATGCGACAACGCTTGACAATCATAATTGTTTACAATGAAAAAACGCAAGTAAAAATTTACACAATTTAAAGAATTAAGTATAAAAAAGTGGAAATAAACACGAAATATATATTGGGAAAACCAAAAATAACATAAAATAACCAAAAATGAAGATATAGCGGTAAGTTTAAAGAAATATTCCCTAGCAACGTAGAAATTCTACTACAGAAAGTGTAAAAAAAGAACATTTTGAGCTAAATAAGTAATTATAATAGTAAAATAGACAAGAATAAAAGTTAAATAAACATGAATACACTACATTTCCCCCAAAACCCCTGAAAATTTTAACACTAGGTGAAAATTTTGAAGGTTAATAGACAACACTTTCATACCAGCCTATCATACCAAATCTTTCATATTACAATAAACCTTTCATACTAAAATCGATCAAACTTAGGGGTAGGGCTCACAGTCAATGGCTCCTACTCCAAGATAAGTACCTGCCTAGTAGTACTACATAACAGTTGGCGCCCATCGCATCTTTTGGCTCTGTCACTCCTCTAAATTCTAAAACACACCTACACGTTCTCTTAATTTTGGCTTAGATTCTCGAGCTTAAACACTAAATTAACTTCACACTGGTCTCTTTTTCACATTGAACTCATTCATACTAAATATTTACTCATTAAATATTTATTTTATTGACTAACTTGACTTGGACTTAGACTCTATAACTTGACTCTAACTCTTTACTAAACTAAGGTACTATACTTAGGTACTTTACTTTGTACAAGTACTCCTAAACTTCTACTAAAATATCTCGTCCAATTGCATATAGTCTGCAGTGATACAGAAACTCTCTCCACTGGTATATATCCTTGAGGACGCTGGCAGTTTTCGTGCAAAATGGCACATAAAGGATATCAAGACTTAGAATTTATTTTAATTTTACTCTTACTTGACTAATAATAATAATAATATAATTTATTTCAGATTTCAATCCATAATTTTGTTAGTAACAATATTCTTACAAACTATGTTAGTAAATAAAAATTAAATTACACATACATTTATTTATTATTTCACCGTACGTATACTTGGCAATACATGAGCGGCTATCCAATGTCGTAGGATTGGACTATCAAACCGGTTTGCTACCGTACGCACAAGGCTGTTGGGGCTGGCACGCACCCGTTGCCACAGGGATGTCACTCGCTTACGAATGATGGTATAGAAGTCATCAATTCGCGCGCTCGCAAACATTCCCGAGGCGCTGCAGTATCGTGGCAGCCCCATCAGCGCCCTGAACGCATTATTATATTGGATACGTATGTCTTTGTAGGGCTTTTAGTAAAGTTAATCCACAGGCTGCAGGTATAAAAAGACTGGCAGTAAGCCCTAAACAATGTTAATTTGACATTCTTAGTACAGCCTGCGAATCTACGTATCAACATATTACTACGGACTGCCAAAGACCTACGCTCCCTTTCGATGTCTTTCTTATCAGACTGATTTTCAGTAATCCAATGTCCCAAGTATTTAAATTCCGACACAGTTTTAAGCTAATAGTTAATGTATATACTTTATTTTTGTTTGTTCCCATCTTCATTTACTAGTTACATTTTTGGCATTTTCTCATTTCCTTTCATTTTCATTGCTATCATCGGCTCTTGAGCCTCTAAAGAACAAAACTAAACATGTTCTACTACATCTCTCTACACTCTTGTGTTGAGTCTTTACCTTGCATTACTTATCTGCACTACTCTCTTTACGCAAGTTGCTTTTGCGTACTTATTTATCTATTTCTTCCTTTGAGCGGTTGACAACTCGTAAAATAAGCCCTTGTCATACATAAGAAATACGTCATATATACTTTAAAGTATACCTAAGAAATACTACTATACTTACATACATTCATTCTTACCTGTATATATTTTCATCCTATCTTTATTACATTACTTTCTTACTGATGAGCGGCTGACTACTCATAAAATAAGCCTTCAGTCATATCATATTCATATATCATTCATCATCATTGGGATTTCAGCGTGAGCGGATTACAACTCGGAAAGTTTTTTGGTAAAACCTGTCCGAAATCTTTTCTTCAAAAAATAGAAGAATTTCGTATTTCTCGAAATATTTCGAAAGAGAAACTTCTAAACAAAGCTTTCGAAATTTTTACTGACAATGCTTTACATTGGTTTAGATTTCAAAAAGAACTAAATTCTAACTTAACTTGGGACGAAGTTACTAATCTTTTGATAAGAGACTTCGGTGAACCTGACTACGACTATAAACTACTAAATGCCATCAGGAATCGAACCCAAGGTGACAATGAATCCATTGTAATTTATGTCTCACTTATGTTCGGTATGTTCTCACGTCTTACCAAAAAACTTTCCGAGTCTGAGAAACTCGAAATTTTACTAAGGAACATAAGACCTTGTTATTCGATGTTCGTAGCCTTAAAAGATGTTGACTCTGTCGTTTCTTTGATCAATACCTGTCAAAGTTATGAGAAAATTCTAGATAGAGATAAAAACTTTAAGGAACCTGATAATGAAAATAATTCTTTTAGCTCAGAATTTAATTATAAATTACCTTCCCCTTCTACTTCGAATGCTAAACAATTCTTCAACAAAAATAATTTTCAGTCTCAGTTTCAAAAACATACTTACTTTAATAAAAATAACTCTCAGCCTCAATCGAAGCAATCTGTAAATACAATTAATAAGTCTGCTAGTGTATCTCCTAACCCTAATATCTATTGCGTACGCTGTCGTACCAATGGTCATTCTCTTAACGAATGTCCTCAACCTAGATTTTTAATATGTTTTAAATGTGGTACAAAAGATGTTAAAACTCCTGATTGCCCTAAATGCAATGCAGGCAAATCTTCAACTAATTAAAAAACTAAAATGTGACTTGGATAATAAATTTAATCATAAAGATTGGAATGATTGGTTATTAACAATAAAAAACTTTTTCCTCTGTTATAGAACTTCTTCTGTTCTCTATGAGAATGAAAAGGATTCTAATCGTCCTTTTATCAATGTATCAATTGATAATGTTTCATTATCAGGACTTTTAGATAGTGGCAGTTCTTTAACTATTTTAGGAAAAAATTCACATCTTGAAATTCTGAAATTGGGTTTTTCGTTATCCAAGTATAAGTCGGTTGTTGTGTCTACTGCTAATAATCATAAACTCAAATCTTTAGGTCACTTTGATCTTCCTATTACTTTTAATGGTCAAACTCACTTAATTAGAGCTTTTGTTTTCCCAGAAATAACTCCCTCACTAATCCTTGGGGTAGATTTTTGGAAAAAGTTTAACTTAGTACCTAACTTATTTTCTACAATATTTAATAATAATTGTCTTGCAATTTCAGACGATAAAAATTTTTACCTTACGATAATCTTTCTAAATCTCAGAAGGATATCGCTGATGATATCATTAATCGTTTTAAAAGTATTTCTTTTGAAGAAAAGGGTGAGTTAGGTCGAACTAACCTAATTTGTCATAAAATCGATACTGGCGATAATCCTCCCATTAAACAACGCTCGTATAGACTTTCTCCTGTAAAACAACATGCGCTAATCAACGAGGTTGATAAGATGCTTGAATGGAAAGTTATCGAAAAATGTGAGAGTCCTTGGTTATCTCCCGTTTTAATAACCCCTAAAAAGAATGGCGAATGGCGATTCTGCGTCGATAGCAGAAAACTAAACTCTGTTACTCGCAAAGATGCTTATAGTCTTCCTTTAATCAATGAAATACTGGATCATTTAAAAAATGCTAAATACCTTTCTAGCATTGATATTGCTAAAGCTTTTTGGGAAATTCCCCTAAATCCTGCTGACAGAGATAAAACAGCATTTTATGTGCCTGGTAGAGGAATGTACAGATTTGTTGTCATGCCCTTCGGACTTACTAATGCTCCAGCTACTCAACAGCGTCTTATGGATACGTTATTTACTCCTGAATTTGATAATAAAGTCTTTTGTTATCTTGATGATATCGTTATTATTAGCGAATCATTCGAGGAACATATATCGCTTCTAATCAAAGTATTTGAAAAACTATCTTATGCCGGTCTAACTATTAACTTTGAAAAGAGTGTATTCTTTAAAAACGAATTAAAATACTTAGGTTACGTGGTAAATGAACACGGTCTTTGTGCAGATCCTAAAAAATTGATTCTATTCTGGAATACCCTATTCCATCTTCTCGTAAAGAAGTTCGTCGATTTTTAGGAACATGTAGCTGGTTCCGTCGATTTATTCCTAATTTTAGCACTATTGCTGCTCCGCTTAATAAACTAAATAGTGGTGGTAAAAATGCTGCTAAATTTGTTTGGAACTCAGATGCTAATCAAGCTTTCCTTAAATTAAAAGAAGCTTTAGTAACTACACCAGTACTTTCTTGTCCTGATTTCAATCTCCCTTTTTCAGTGCACACTGATGCATCAAATTTTGGTATAGGAGCTATGCTTACTCAAATAAAAGAAGACAAAGAAGTTGTCATAGCTTATATGAGTAAATCCCTTAATAAAAATGAACAAAACTATTCTACTACAGAGAGAGAAACCCTTGCTGTTATCACTGCTCTCGAACATTGGCGTTGTTATTTAGACAATGGCAGACAATTTGTCATTTACACGGATCATGCTGCTCTAAAGTGGTTTCTAAATCTGTCAAATCCTTCTGGCAGACTTGCTCGATGGACTGTACGTCTATCTTCTTTTAACTTCATTCTAAAACATAAAAAAGGTAAAGAAAATGTAGTACCGGATTTGTTATCTCGTTCAAAAAATCTATCGGATAATAAAACTAACTTAAATGTTTCAGTTTTAACGGTGGAAGAACAGTATAATAAAGTTTTACAAGGCTGTCAAAACAATCCTGATAGTTTTCCAAACTATACTATTAAGGAAAATAAGCTTTATCGTCTTTCTCGTTCCCTTCATACTATAACGGATGACTTCGTATGGAAAGAAGTTCCTCTTCCTGGTGATAGAGTAAATCTGATTAAAAGTAATCATGGTTTGCCTGGTGAACCTCACCTTGGAATTTTTAAAACCTATAAATAACTTTCTCTTTTATATTATTGGACAGGAATGTTCAAAGACATTGCTCAATTAATAAGTGAATGTGAGTCTTGTCTTGCTTATAAGCATCCTAATCATTCACCTTATGGTCCCATGGGTAAACCTAAAGTTTGCTCAAGACCCTTCCAATGTATTTCTCTTGATTTAATGGGTCCTCTTCCCATGACAAGGAAACGCAATCAACAAATCCTAGTTGTGAATTGTTGTTTTTCTAAATATACTTTAATCTTTCCCCTTAAACGTGCTATCGCTAAAGATATTATCGAATGCCTAGAAAACTTTGTATTTCTTATACATGGTGTACCTCAAACTATTATTATGGACAATGGTTCTCAATTTCAATCTAGAGAATTCAAAAACTTCTGGATAACTATAAAATACCTTTTATTTTTTATTCACCTCATTATTGCCCGCAAGTCAATCCCACTGAAAGGTATAACAGAACTATTGTTACGGCTTTAGCGTCTCTTGTAGGTGATGATCATAGATCCTGGGATATTTTTCTTCCAAAAATCCAATATGCTATGAACAGTACAGTTAATGCAGTTACGGGTTATTCCCCAGCATTTCTAGTTTTTGGCAGGGAAACTATCAGCTGTGGTTCTGTTTATACTCCTACGAATAACCTTGACGAATTTACTTTCTTACCTCGTGATATTTATGCTACTAATATAGGATTACTTGCGACAATTTTTGACAAAGTACAAGTAGCTCTATTTGACTCCCATACTAAAAATAGTGTTCGATATAATTTACGACATACTATAAAAGAATTTAATGTCGACGATTATGTTTGGCGTAAGAACTATGTGCTCAGTAATGCCGGTTCTTACTTTAGTGCCAAATTAGCTCCTAAATTCGTTCGGTGTAAAGTTATACAAAAACTCTCTCCACTGGTATATATCCTTGAGGACGCTAGCGGTTCTCGTGCAAAATGGCACATTAAGGATATCAAGACTTAGAATTTATTTTAATTTTACTTTTACTTGACTAATGTATATACTTTATTTTTGTTTGTTCCCATCTTCATTTACTAGTTACATTTTTGGCATTTTCTCATTTCCTATCATTTTCATTGTTATCATCGGCTCTTAAGCCTCTAAAGAACTAAACTAAAAATGTTCTTCTACATCTCTCTACACAATCTTGTGTTGAGTCTTTACCTTGCATTACTTAATGTGCACTACTCTCTTTACGCAAGTTGCTTTGCGTACTTATTTATCTATTTCTTCCTTTGAGCGGTTGACAACTCGTAAAATAAGCCCTTGTTATACAAAAGAAATACTACTATACTTACATACATACATTATTTCCTGTATATATTTTCATCCTATCTTTATTACATTACTTTCTTTTCTGATGAGTGGCTGACTACTCATAAAATAAGCCTTCAGTCATATCATATTCATATATCATTTTATCATCAATGGGATTTCAGCGTGAGCGGATTACAACTCCTTAAATAAGCCAACTGTTACGTAGTACTACTAGGCAGGTACTTATCTTGGAGTAGGAGCCATTGACTGTGAGCCCTACCCCTAAGTTTGATCGATTTTAGTATGAAAGGTTTATTGTAATATGAAAGATTTGGTATGATAGGCTGGTATGAAAGTGTTGTCTATTAACCTTCAAAATTTTCACCTAGTGTTAAAATTTTCAGGGGTTTTGGGGGAAATGTAGTGTATTCATGTTTATTTAACTTTTATTCTTGTCTATTTTACTATTATAATTACTTATTTAGCTCAAAATGATCTTTTTTTACACTTTCTGTAGTAAAATTTCTACGTTGCTAGGGAATATTTCTTTAAACTTACCGCTATATCTTCATTTTTGGTTATTTTATGTTATTTTGGTTTTCCCAATATATATTTCGTGTTTATTTCCTACTATCCTATTTCTATATCTGTTATTTTACTTCATAACAGTTGGCCCCACGCAGTTAACTGTTATGAAGTAAAATAACAGATTTAAAAAGTAAAAGTTATTTATGTTCAGTTAAATATAAAATACACAATACAATTTAAAATTAAAAAAAATACACTGGGAAGGACACGGGCACGAATAGACGAAAAGAGATCACGGACGGAATACCCGGGGAAATACCGACACGGGGTAAGTCGGACAACCGGCACAATTCCGACAGGGGTTCTACTGGCGGCACAACAGGTATGAAGGTGGACTGGCGGGTGGTGGACGCCTTCTCCACTGACAAGCGCGAGGCACCGACTTCAAAATGTCAAACTGCCTCAACAGCAACAGCTTCAATCCACAACAGCCTCGGTGTCCTTGATAGCTTCGACGTTTCTTGATAGCTTTTTAGTTAAAGTAGTTATCAAACTGCCTCAGCAGCAACAGCTTTAATCCACAATAGCCTCTGTGTCCTTGATAGCTTCGACGTTTCTTGATAACTTTTTAGAGAGAATAGTTTTTTTACGTCGCGAAGGCTTGCAGGGTCCCGGGGTCAGCAGGCCCCGGGACAAGACCTTTAATTTCGCTCCGCGCTCCGATTTCTCGGAGAAGTGAAGACTGACCCGTTCTGACATTCAGCGTCTTTATATAGGCCTCGATTTAGAATTTCGTATTGCTTCATAATTTTCAAATAAAATACGAAATTAGAACATTTGCGAAAAGGTATACATAGAAATTTATAGAATTTTAGAAAAAATAAAATCTGACATGCGACAACGCTTGACAATCATAATTGTTTACAATGAAA
The DNA here is from genome assembly GCA_018467065.1 of Ephestia elutella. NCBI lineage: Eukaryota > Metazoa > Arthropoda > Insecta > Lepidoptera > Pyralidae > Ephestia > Ephestia elutella. Next base: position 11,667,815 of record CM031591.1, on the reverse strand, counting down.
AAACGCAAGTAAAAATTTACACAATTTAAAGAATTAAGTATAAAAAAGTGGAAATAAACACGAAATATATATTGGGAAAACCAAAATAACATAAAATAACCAAAAATGAAGATATAGCGGTAAGTTTAAAGAAATATTCCCTAGCAACGTAGAAATTCTACTACAGAAAGTGTAAAAAAAGAACATTTTGAGCTAAATAAGTAATTATAATAGTAAAATAGACAAGAATAAAAGTTAAATAAACATGAATACACTACAACGTCAAACCCAAAACCGACGACAAGTTCTTCTTGATGTGTCGATGCCATTCCAACGATCTATTATTTTAAATTTTAACAGAAAAGACTTCTCCCAAATTTTGCCAAATTGTGCCAAACCGACATAATGGCGTACTTTGGGAGAGGCCTATGTCCAGCAGTGAACTGCTACAGGTTTCCTCACGATGTTTTCTTTTACCGAAAGCAGGTAGTTGTCGAAGAAAATGACCGAACATAAACCATAAAGTAAAATTATTAATAAATAACTTTGTGGAGGGATTTTCCGTGACACAAATTAAAAAAAGAAATAGTTCCAGATGACTTCGTAGATGGCGCTTAGTAAAAGGCGAGAGAAAAAGTTCCATACAAAAAGCAAAAAAATTCACGGGATTGGCATTTAAAAAAAAAAACTTATTAAAAAAATAACTAAAAAGTATCAATATTGTAATTTGTGCAACTGTCACACTGTTATGTGATTTTTTTTCTGCCTCTGGTTGACAAGAAAAAGTGCACCATATAGGTTCAGCCATTATTACGACTCGGCTTTCATAAAACGCTATCTCTTGACACTTTTTTATACTGATTTTTTTTTTCTTAATTTAGCTGTCAGAAAAATCGCTCATTACCTTCCCGTCATAAATCATGATTCACCCCGTTCATTGCTGAAAACCCCACGAAAATTCGGAAGTTTTGAAGAAAGACTGACGCGGTGTGGGACTTTATTTTATAATATGTATGGATATAGATAAAGCTAACTCTTTAATTAAATAAGACTAAATTTCCATTGGACGTTTTGACAAAGGACCTCTTTGTTGGGCCGTTTGCCCATTGAGGGTTGGTACGGATCGCTAAGCGGATAACTTGGATGCTGAGTGGTTAATGGCTTGGTTGGACTAGGGTGGTGATCGAACGGCGATTCCGTTTCTGATCGTGTCGAAAATCCAGACCATGTACATACTGAAAACTTAAAAAACCCTGGACATTTGTGTGAAATAAAGATTTTCTTTCCGGACGAGATTTTCTTGCCCACGAAAAATTAAAATTACTCCCTCGGAAAAAAAAAAACTCGAAAGGCAGCCCTACTTATGATCATAATCAAGTGTGTAAGGAATGGCGTAATACTTGCATATTCCACAATTCTTATTAAATACAAACATTGCTAAAAGATGATGATTGCTAAATTCTATATATCGTTAGAGAATTTAATGATACTTAAAACCGCTTCCACCTATCAACAAAACCGCACCCTGAAACAGCTTAACGACGCAAATCGAATGCTTACATCGTGTCGCGACTTCTCGAAAATCGAGTGCCTTCCACAATACAGCGATCGATTTAAAATATAGAACGTGCATTATCGCTCGAATACAATGCCGCCAAGTGTAATACGATTTATGGGTTTTTAAGAGGCGAAGCACAAGGCACAAGGCATATACAGCCATTGTGGCTGTTTGCAAATAATAGGGGGTGCTTTTACTTTGTTATGGCTATAGGTATTTAAGAGAAAGGACTCAAGTTGGCACTAGGAAGATCAATCAAGGACCTATGCGATAGTAATTCGTATGCGTACAAACATACCTACAGACAAAAAATGAAAATAATCTATTGGCCCTTTAAAGACTCCTCTTTCTTATATTTTTTCTGTCTCTCTGCATAAAATATTGGACGAAATTTGATGAGAGTTTCATCCAGTATTTTTACATGATGGGCGTACAAACATGCAGACAAACAGAAAAAATTAAAAAAAAAAATTTTTTTTGCTTCTATGGGTCTGATAGACCCTTATTTCTTTTCTTTAATATTTCCTTTGTACAAATATAGACCAATTACAGTTTTATTATAATATAGGTAGTTTTATATTATATTTATATTTTTGTATTTATAATATACTAGCTTTTGCCCGCGGCTTCGCCCGCGTGAATTTCCCACGGGAACAGTGCTTTTTCCCGGGATAAAAAGTAGCCTATGTGCTATTCCAGGTCATTATCTACCTCTGTACCAAATTTCATCGAAATCCGTCTAGTAGATTTTGCGTGATTGAGTAACAAACATCCTCACAAACTCACAAACTCACAAATTCACAAACTCACAAACTCACATCCAAACTTTCGCATTTATAATATTAGTATGGATTATTTTTTATTGGTTATTATTATTTTTTATTGGTTATTATAAGTACATAAATTATTTTATAAGTTATATTAATTTTATGAGTTCGCAATAATATCGCGTTGCACTTTATCGCACCACCTAACTACTCTCTGTTTGGTCTAATGGTTGACTGGTAGAGAATGCCATTTTGTACATAATTTTTATAATTTGTGCAATAAATAATAATAAATAAATATAGATAAGGGTGTCACTTTAGTAGCTACATTTTTGGACAAAAATAAAACCAAATTTAATATAAAACACTTGCATATATTTCCATAGATATGAATAACAAATGGCTAAACGGACGATCTACAATATTTAGCTGAGTATAACAACAATATAGGCACAGTCTACGCGTATATATGTACTTCTAGTAGAAACATTATATCACACTTATTTTACATAGAAAAGCTTAACTTTCTCTTCTTACTTCTACTCTTTAGATTGTTACATATTTACTATAGAAATATTAGTTTGGTTTTAACCACAGAATTTGAAATAAAGCAAATAGAAGTGGCAAGTTATTTTGGTACATGATTTTGATTTCATTTTTTTGACCGAGCGAGCGAAGCGAGCGAGGGCTATAATTCAAGTTGGAGCGAAAAACACATTGTTTGTATGTATGTATGTATGTATGTATGTATGTTTGTTCCGCGATAACTCTCGAACCGTTGTTCCGATTTTGATGAAACTTGGAATATATGTAGGGATGGTTAATAGAATTTTCAAGTTCGTTGGGCATCAAAATCGGTCCAGCCGTTTTTGAGATATTTAATTTTTTGTGAAAATAAATATTGTATTTTAATAGTCGCGAGGTCTACGTTCGCAGCGAACGACTAGTTATTAGAGATTTGAGTGCGTTTGACCTCAATCTTACCTGATGGGAAGCATAGATGAGGTCTAGGGTTGTACACATCAAAATATGCCTATTCATTCTTGCCTTGAAAACCCATAAACTAGTCGTTCGCTGCGAACGTAGACCTCGCGACTATTAAAATACAATATTTATTTTCACAAAAAATTAAATATCTCAAAAACGGCTGGACCGATTTTGATGCCCAACGAACTTGAAAATTCTATTAACCATCCCTACATATATTCCAACTTTCATCAAAATCGGAACAACGGTTCGAGAGTTATCGCGGAACAAACATACATACATACATACAAACAATGTGTTTTTCGCTCCAACTTGAATTATAGCCCTCGCTCGCTTCGCTCGCTCGGTCAATTATAGTTGCCCGACAAACAGCGATGCTTATTTTAATCTTGATTTTAATTTCATCTTGAACGAATATGAATTTTTCATAGACAGAGCAGAAAAAGCCGCGCCCACCTCAAATAGAGGTGACTCGCTTGTCATCACTTTCTATACAAAGCAAGGATTTCAGTGGGCGTTACCGTTTATTTAAGGCATTAGTCGAGGTTTTGCGTTCCTGAACTGACGTCTGCTTGAAATAGTATTGCAGCAATAGTGTTGACTATCGATAGTATTGTCAATAGTATTGTGACCTTGAAAAATAGTCATACTATCGATAGTATGACTATTTGTCAAGGTCAACTATCGGTAGTCAAACTATCGATAGTCCTGCAACGCTAGGTCAACGAGACGCCATTTTGCATTTCGCGATAACATCTGTAACTTGTGAACGATCTCATATTGATAGCTCTACTGTATCAAAATGCTCTTAGATAAATATATATTTCCACTAAAAACTATATTCTATCAATGTACATAATATTCCATCCACATTTAGCCGTATAATATTTAAGTGCAAATAAACGAGTGTAATTTTAAAACAAATTTACAATTTATACTGCTTTTCATATTTTGGTTGCGTATTTCATCAATAATTTCAAAACTTTATTGATGGATTGACTTGAAATCTGTACACAACATAGCTATTATATTGTTATAGAAATATAGACCTAAATGTGGATGCATAAGGCTCAAATTACTTTCATATACAAATGTTCACTAAATTCGGCCACAGATAGCTAATATAATTCTAATCACGACGAGTTAAGTGTCACTTTCGCGTGTTTTAATGTGGCAAATTATTGCGCACAGTATTTTTTTTTTTTACTTAAACAGTATATGTGTCAAGCAAAAATCATATTCCTTTTAAAAAGCTTATTACATTATGCTCCCACTAATTGAACTGTTTGGGAGCTTAATGAACTCAAAAGTTTTGTATGATTCCACTGGGGTCATGCGAGTGGGACCACAATGGAATAAGCAATTTAAGACCATATTCGTGTGGCAAAGTGGCCATTTAGACTCCCTGGTGGCGCCATCTGCGTTTAGCTTTGCGTAATAAAAAAAAACAATTACAAATATAGAAATACTTTACATTGCAGCTTCAGAATTCCACACCCATTTCTTGTGAAAATTACAAACAAGGGATTTTATTTATTAATATATAGACTGAGGCACAACACGTTAAATATTGTCATAATTATAATAGTTTGTGACTTTTTATACACGTACGTAGTTAATACATCCATACTAATATTATAAATGCGAATGTTTGGATGTGAGTTTGTGAGTTTGTAAATTTGTGAGTTTGTGAGTTTGTGAGGATGTTTGTTACTCAATCACGCAAAATCTACTGGACGGATTTCGATGAAATTTGGTACAGAGGTAGATAATGACCTGGAATAGCACATAGGCTACTTTTTATCCCGGGAAAAAGCACTGTTCCCGTGGGAAATTCACGCGGGCGAAGCCGCGGGCAAAAGCTAGTAAAAAATAAATGGCGATTCCAATGTTCGTAAAAACCAAAACTGGTTTATGTAACATTGTATACTGCTAAATTGTAAATATTGTAAAGTGAATGGATGAATGAATAAATAATATTAGTAGAAACAAAAACTTAGGTAAACTCCGATGTTATTGTAATAATAGCTTTGCTCCCGTGGGAATTCCGGGATTCCTCATCTAGGGGGCTATCATACACTGAAATAATTTTCCTAATCGGCCAGGTAGCTACACAGATTAACATGTTCAAACAAACATCAGCTTTATTATTAAGATAGTGATAATTAAACTCCGTTTTTACCTACTTGTCCTATTATGTAAATAATCTTACCATGTCTTTTTATGATTTTACAACAATATAAATTAAAATAGACTTTTTAGGAAATTATTTTCGTGGTTAATTAATATTTTACCACAGAATTAATATTAGTACTACGTACAGAAAGGAAACTCCTTGCCCCTCCCGCAATATGGCACCCCCCGCACTTCTCCCCCGTTCTTGTGTGTATTGGGACGCTATGACTATGAAAACGCACACATTGACGTGTTACTGACGTGTTCACGGATATACAGTTTCATTTGTAGTAGTAGTAAGTATATTTGACGCGCCGTTTCTATGAAGCGCCCGCCCTGTGGTTTTACTTTAGAATGTTTAGGTTTGAACTAATATTTGATTTATTTTCAACAAAATGTACTGTGAAGATTGTTTACATAATAGGACTTGTAAGAAAAAACGGAGTTTACATAACACTGCACACGTTCAACAATATTTCAATAATAAACTTAAGTATATCATGAAATCAATAAAAAAATTGTTCCAAACATCATACTAGCGTTGCAGGACTATCGCGATAGTTGACCTTGAAAATTAGTCATACTATCGATAGGCCTATCGATAGCATTGCCACGTGTCAATACTATCGATACTATTGAATTACAATACTTTTGAATTTTTACAAGCTACCGATAGTGCAATCGTATCTATTGTTTGTTGAAATATAAGTGTCAATACTATCGATAGTTTTGGGTATCATAAATAGTATTGCAAAACTATTGGCTAACGATACTATCGATAGTATTGACACGTGTCAATACTTTCGATAGGCCTATCGATAGTATGGCTATTTTTTAAGGTCACAATACTATTGGCAATACTATCGATAGTCAACACTTTTGCTGCAACGCTACATCATATATCCCATATCACAGTATCAATTTAGTAAAATTCCGAAATAAGTATGAGAAATCTAAATATATAAAAATTGATCTCAATTTCCTTTCTTCACGCTTGAGTTAGACTTTACTGATTTCATTTTTTAGTTTCCTAATACTTTGTAGAAGATTCTTATGCGAAAGAAAATTTTGAAAATTTCATAATTTCATATCAAAGAATAAAAAGCCAACTGTATGTAACAACAAAATAAATAAGAATGAGAAAAAGGTCTGAGGCCGACCTTTTGAAAAATGGAGAAATACCCTTGTAAAATATTACATAATTTCGCATCCATTCATATTAATCGTTAAAAATATTAGCATTTTTTTTTTCATATAATTAAAGACAATTTAGATAGGTATTAACTTCCAATCCCAAGACTTTGTTGAAGGGCTGAATGCAGTCACCAATGAAATAACATTACCTATTTATGTCGATGAGGTTCTGCAAGACCTGGTGCAATGCAATGTGCGTTATTTCAAAGGGATTGGATGTAGCATTTAATGCTACATCCAATCCCTTTAAAAGACATTCGAAAATGGACCTTACCAACCTACATTTAAGTATCAATTCTCGCGCAGTGATCAGACAGGGTACTGAGTCCGAGTTTTATGGGATCTCTTCTACTATCAACCAACATTTGTAATGCAATGTGCGTTATTTCTTTTAAAGGGATTGGGTGTAGCAATAAAGACATCCGAAAATGGACCTTACCACCCTACATTTAAGTATCAATTCTCGCGCAGTGATCACACTGTGTATTGCATTGACATCTAGTTTTCAGGCAACTCTTCATTTTTAACAGTTGTGGCATTTTTTTAAGGGATTGTTTGTAGCATTAAAGACATTCGAAAATGGACCTTACCACCTTACATTTAAGTATAAATTCTCTCGAAGGATCAGACAGTGTGCTGACTCCAAGTTTTATGAGATCTCTTCTACATTCATCCAACATTTGTAATGCAATGTGCGTTATTAGGGATTGGAAGTAGCATTAAAGACATTCGAAAATGGACCTTACCGCCCTACATTTCAGTATCAATTCTCTCGCAGGGATCAGACAGTAAAGTTTTATGGGAACTTTTCTATTTTCAGCCAAAATTTGCAATGCAATGTGCGTTATTTCTTGGATTGGATGTATTACTAACATAATTTTAAGTTTTTACTAATATTATTTCTGGGTCATTGCCTGAAATAAATGCATTTTATTTAATTTTTTTATTAAAGACATTCGAAAATGGACCTTACCACCACAGATTTAGATTAGGCTAGATACCACAAGTTTGTTCGATAGTATGAAAACCGAGCGTGCCATTATTTTCTACCTACGATGACGTCACGCCAGTCATTTTAGTGATGGGCGCAACATAAACGCGAATGAAGGCTAACTGAGTAGCAAACGCGTGATTGTTTGTCCATTGGACATACGCAGGGCACGCTTGGACATACTGTTTGCGGCATCTAGAGTATATCAAAATCTGTGCTTACCACCCTACATTTAAGTATCAATTCTCGCGCAGTGATCAAACAGGGTACTGAGTCCGAGTTTTATGGGATCTCTTCTACTATCAACCAACATTTGTAATGCAATGTGCGTTATTTCTTTTAAAGGGATTGGATGTAGCATTAAAGACATTCGAAAATGGACCTTACCACCCTATATTTAAGTATCAATTCTCACGCAGTGATCAGACAGTGTATTGTATTGACATTTAGTTTTCAGGCAACTCTTCATTTTTAACAGTTATGGCATTTTTAAAGGGATTGTTTGTAGCATTAAAGACATTCGAAAATGGACCTTACCATTCTACACTTAAGTATCAATTCTCTCGAAGAGATCAAACAGTGTGCTGACTCCAAGTTTTATGGGATCTCTTCGACTTTCAACCAACAATCGTAATGCAATGTACGTTATTTCTTTTAAAGGGATTGGTGTACTAACATAATTTTAAGTTTTTACAAATATTATTTCTGGGTCATAGTTGCCTAAAATCCATTTAATTTTTTTATTAAAGACATTCGAAAATGGACCTTACCACCCTACATTTAAGTATCAATTCTCGCGCAGTGATCAGACAATGTACTGAGTCCGAGTTTCCCGGCAACTCTCACATTATTCGCAGACACTGCTGGGTTTATGTGTGCGTTGTGTAGTTCCGCTACTTGTGTGGAGCTGGCCGCGGCCGGATCTCCTGAACCTGTTAGGCTGCCAAGCCTGAAAAAAAATAGTAGTTTGTAGTAGAAAAGTATATAGTAGGATTGGATTACATAGTAGTATTGGATTTTAGAATTTTTTTTTATAACATAGGGCGGCAAACGAGCTAGCGGGTCACCTGATGGTAAGTGATCACCGCTGCCCATGGACCACCACAACACCAGGGGTATCGCATGAGTGTTGCCGGCCTTTTAAAAAGACGTAGGCTCGTTTTTTAAAGGTTCCAATGTCGTATCGGTTCGGGAACACCGCCGAGGGAAGCTGATTCCACAGTTTGGTCGTACGTGACAAGAAGTATCTTTTAAAACGCACGGTGGTTGACAGCCAGTCATCCAGGTGGTTTGGGTGAACTACTGTAACTAATATTACCAATGCGAAAGTGTGTTTGTTTGTTACCTCTTCACGTTTTATCTACTGAACTAATTTTCCTGAAATTTCACATACACATAGTTCGAAGTACTGAGAAGGACATAGGGTAGCTTTCACCACGGGAAAAAGCACTGTTCCCATGGGAAATTCACGCGGGCGAAGCCGCGGGCAAAAGCTAGTAATCAATACATATATAACTCAAAGTCAAAGTCAATTTTTTTATTAAAACTTGGCCTTCAAAGAAGGCTCTTTTTCACGTCGAAAAACTAATTATTTAATCATAATCACTACATAGTATAAAACAAAGTCGCTTTCTCTGTCCCTATGTCCCTTTGTATGCTTAAATCTTTGAAACTACGCAACGGATTTTGATGCGGTTTTTAAATGACATAGGCATCCGCTAAGAAAGGATTAACGCGAGCGAAGCCGCGGGCGCCAGCTAGTTAATAATATAGTTTATTAGTTTTACAGCCAACATGACGCCAGATACGATGAAAGGCACTCTAACGCCATCTAGCGGCACAGTACACAAACGCTACTCACCAGAACTCGTTCAGAAATCAGAAATGATGATGTTCCCGGGATGTGCGTTCCCATCCCAGGGGAACGTTACGTAAACACCTTCCCTTTATGCTCCCCTAGTAGCTTGGCGGACGACTGTTTCCTAACATGACAACCACCGCCATCTAGCGACACAGTACACAAACGCCACTCACCAGAACTCGTTCCCGGGATGTGCGTTCCCGTCCCAGGGGTACGTCAAGACCAGCAGCTTGCCTTCATGCTCCCCTAGTAGCTTGGCGGACGGCTCTCGGTTTTCTAACTGGACGTTTATACCACCTGTAAGGGATGATCGTTTTAGTATTACTGGTTACGAGAGTTTTCTATGTTTTATTGAGGAAAATGAACGACCAAACATTGAATATAAAAAATTTGACGCAGCTCTCGTGCTACAACAATCTGCAGTTCACATTATTTCGAATGTAAGGGTGAACTCAAAACTTGCGAAATTTCCTTTGGCGTCTATGATGATAGTATAATACAATATCTTCATCATCCTCGCTCGATCCACTCGACATGTTTGCATTTTTTAAAAATTTCTCCCTTATTAACCGTGTGCTTTTGTGAGCAGTATCTAATAACACACCTGACTGAATCCTTGCAACTTAAGTTTGCAACTAGTAGCATCGTGTGCGAGGTACAATTTCTAATTGGTTTGTAATTGTAATTACTAATTAGTTCCGTCATTTTTGAGTAGCTCCGTGTGCGGACGGCCTTACAAACCAGTTAGAAACTGTATCTCGCACACAACGCTACAAGTTGCAAACTCAAGTTGCAAGGATTAGGCCGCAGCACGGCGACCGGCATGCCGCGTCACGATCAGTTGCTTACGCGTTACTAAACGCATGGTGACTAGTCGCATCGTGTGCGAACCCCCTATGAGAATGTATGGGCGGTGACGCTCAAGTAATTCGTTAGGCCGTCCGCACACGGGGCTACTCAAAAATGACGGAACTAATCAGTAATTACAATTAAAAACCAGTTAGAAATTGTTCCTCGCACACGACGCTACAAGTTGCAAACTCAAGTTTAATAACACACGGTTTAAAGCAAACATGTCGAGTGGATCGAGCGAGGATGATGATGATCACCCGTGATCAGTTGCTAACGCGTTACTAACTGGTTGGTGACAAGTCGCGTCTCGTGTGCGAACCTCATATGAGAATGTATAGGAGGTGACGCTCAAGTAACTCGTTAGTAATTTGAGTTTGTAACTAGTTATTTTTAAGTAGCTCCGTGTGCGGACGGCCTTAGTAATATGAGTTTGTAACTAGTTCTTTTTAAGTAGCTCCATGTGCGGACGGCCTAAATGTTACGAACTTTCGCATATTTTGCGATTTCAGGCAGCAATCAAAACCTATGGGGTACTTCCCGTTGTCCTAAAACTATGAAATTTAGCAAAAAGCTAGTTCTAACAGTCTTGTACAGGAAAAAATCTGAAAATTGTAAATATGTTGTTGGAAGTCTAAAAAAAAGTGTTACAAACGTATTTTGCGCTCGATGTTGTATAAATCCTAGGGATCGAACTGCAAAGTTAAGTTTGTTTTTGAAATTAGTTGTTTTTTTAGTTAGAGCTATAATGTGAGATGCTTTGGGTGTACGGAACCCTCGGTGCGCGAACTTGACTCGCACTTGGCCGGTAGCAAGTGGAAAACGTTAGTCTCTGCCTACCCCCACGGGAAAAAGGCGTGATAATATCACAGGGCGGGCGCTTCATAGAAACAGCGCGTCAAATATGCCTACTACTACTACAAATGCAACTGTATATCCGTGAACACGTCAGTAACACGTCAATGTGTGCGTTTTCATAGTCGAACGTCCCACATCTACACAAGAACGGGGGAGAAGTGCGGAAGGAGCGGGGGGGTGCCATATTGCGGGAGGGGCAGGGAGTTTCCTTTCTGTACGTAGTACTAATATTAATTCTGTGATAATATGTATGTATTTTGTACTAGCCGCGCCCTGGGGCGTCGCTCTCGTAGGAATCTCCGGATAAAAAGTATGTGCTCTATGTGCTATTCCCGGTATTTTTCTACCTGTATACCATCAAAATCCTTATCATCAAAATCCGTCCAGTAGATTATACGTGATTGAGTAAAAACATCCTCACAAACTCACAGACTCACATCCAAACTTTCGAATTTATAAGTAGGATTAGATGTCGATTATCGATTCTCCTTTTTTGTAAAACCATCGATAGATAATCGAGCTGCAATGCCACCCTGTGCGAGTATGACTGCGTCATTCGTTGCTCGTCTTCGGATACATGCGTGTGCGTTCAGTGTTTTGTGATTGTGATTCCTTGGATTTAAAGCAATTTGGAAATCAATTTCTTATTATTTTCAAAAGAATTGTTAGTGCTAACGATTGCAGTATTACATTACATATCTATAATATAAATAAAAAAAAACGATTTTATAGGTTCATTCAATCATTTTCTTCAAATAGTTCATTCAATGTTTCCCATTCTTATGCTACTTTTTTAAATTGTCTATGGATAGAAGTCGGCCATATTTGTTTACTAGTTAGGACTCGTAAGCCTGGATACAGTTTACAGATAAATATTACAAAGTCCAAAAACAGTGTTTTAATTATACTTTCTTATAATGTTACCTTTTGCATTTTTTAAAAGTAAAATGTAATCAGTACTTAATTGAAGCTGTATAACATGGTTGTATATCATCATTCGGCTGCGAGGTGGGTCGACGATGTAAGAAGTATTGCTAGCAAGAACTGGATTGCGATGGCCAAGGATAGAGAAGCTTGGCGTAGACAGAGGGAGACGTTACCAGACTGTAGTGCTGTTCAATAAGTTGCCAAGAGAGCTTAAATGTATAAGAAAATTGACAATATTTAAGAAAAGATTAAAAGAATTATTGCTAGAGAAGTGTTGTTATACCGTGGATGATTTTAAAAATATATATTGACAATTAATGACCAATTGGACTTTTATTTTGTATGTGGTAATTAAAATATGAATGTAAACTTATTATCAACGGATGCAAAATTCTTATAATGTATAATAATGTATTATTTTTTAATGATTTGTAAAGTGTAATGTAACGTGTAATACAATTTATAATAAAGTAATCTCATATAGAAATTAGATATGGTGAAAAAATTCCCTGCGAGCAGGACTTGAACCCGCGACCAGGTCTTTGTACGACCTTGCTCTTCCAACTGAGCTATCGCATTTCAATCCTGCACATCTTCTAATTTCTATATGAGAGCACATTAGTACTAATTGCATCTGAGATGCACAAAAATCCAAAAAATAAACAATTTGTATTGTTTATGAATAATAAATTGAAATTGAATTTGAGCAGTGGGTAGTAGAAAGCTGACGATGAAGAACATCTTAAGACGAGGTCCGACCTGAGCTGCAAAAAACAAAATTCATATGCGCTTAACCGCGGCGTGTGCGCGTTGAATAAGATTGATTTTTTGCACAATGTTCTACTTACGTTGGCAGGATCGAACAGATTTTGTACCGATTTAGCAACTATTTCTCAAATATCTTTAAAAATATTAGTCTAAAAACAAAAGTACTCGGTTCAAACTTTATATAGCATATATATAAACTAATTATATAAATATACAAATATATATATATATATATATATGTTATCGCTGAAAATTTTAAGTTTCATGACTTAAAAGCTAAATTTTTTTCTAAATTTTCGGTGCCTTTATGAATTAATTAAGCCGAAAATATGTATTATTATCAAAAAGTACACGGTTGAAACCTTAATAGAGATCATAATCTATATCCTGTACTATTTTTTCACTTCGTAATTAAACTCTAATTAGGTAAATTTCTTAATGAAAAATTACAAGGTCTAAAGTCTGGTCTTAAGACACAGTGATATTTGTACACGCCGCTGGAGGATCTCTGAAGGCGCCGCACAGTTCTGGCAGGAAGGTTTTCCACCGAACGTGGCGACCGTTCACCAGCACATGAGGAACGCCTTTGAAATTGACCTTTCTGCTCTCTTCGCCATAATACCTGAGGAGCTGGAATCCTTCCCTGCTATTAGCGCATTTCAATATTGGTCTAGCATTTACGTTCAATGTTCGTGAACACTGAAAGATAAATTAATAATCGTGTTTAACATTTAATTTCATTTAGGCGCCTAATGTTAAAAGCGCAAAATGATAACCGCTCGCAAAATGTTAAAGGAGCAAAATGGTAAAAGCACACAATGTTAAAAGAGCAAAATGGTAAAAGTGCAGAGTGGATAGGATGAATATAGTCCTGGCAGCTCATATAGTATAGCACGGAAATCTTTACGATTCTGCGTCTCTACGTCTTTTACCATTTTGCTCTTTTACCATTGTGCGCTTTTACCATTTTGCCCTTTTACCATTTTTCAAGCGGTTATCATTCTGCGCTTTTAACATTATGCGCCTAAACGATTTTATTTAACAGTAAGTACTTACTGGAAGAAAACTTGCAATAAATATAGCTATCTTTTTCACTTGTTCTGTTCGACGTCAATGATTATAAACTCCCCAACGGTTAACTGCACGAACATGACTCTTAAGATTTTGTGCCTAAAATCTATTTTTTGTAAAAAAAAAAATATATTGCACCACAAAACTGACAGTTTGTCTTTATGTATTGTGCCATTGGCACTAATGTTATACGGCATAGTGACGTGCCCCAACCCGCACGGCCAGTGCCCCACAGCACAACCCTACCCGGGATTTAAGCGGATCGGGCAATTGGGGCTCCTCCGTATCCTGACTATTGCTTACGTGTGATAACGGATAGAAGTTAGTACAGAGCGACTTGATAGTAACTGATAATGACGACTGCCCGTTGCCCCACGACTCGGGCAACCTTTCGCGCCGCGAGACGTATCTGAATATAGTCAAAGTCAAAGTCAAATCATTTATTTTGTGGAATAGTGAGTCATGCTCAGTGCTGGTAGTAGCGGGGAACATGACGCTCCGCTATACGCCACATGTATATTTGTTGGAAAGTCGTGTACTTGGACAAACATAAGTTTAGTTAACTTTTTACGAATTCTAATCCTTAAAGTATCTATTCTATACCTATAATCCTTATAGTAAAGTTTAATCTTGGTTATTTTACCTTGTCAGCCGTCGCATTATTAGACCCGTTGATGGCCATCAAACAAATGTTGTAAAGCAACGCTTTTGTATGGTTAGACACATGTTTCAGGACACACGCGTGCAACATGTTCCCGTAGCATTCCCTAGGTCCGTGCTGACATTTAAATTGTACTATACCGTTTACCACATTTGTCTAAAGAAAAAAAAAACAGTAATTTACTCTTCCGAGAGATTTGATTTGCTTGTTACATTTTTCCACACATTTTCATGTCAAGAACAGACGTTCAGGACAATTTTGAGCTTAGTCTATAATTTAATATATTAAGAATAAATTGTCATGAAATAAATAAGATGAAAGTTGCAGGTGGAAATCGCTAATCTCTGCCTACCCCCACGGGAAAAAGGCGTGATAATATGTATGTATGTATGAAAGATGCACTTGCCAGAGTTTAAACAAAGAAGTTTCAGCTCTGATGCGGGTCATTAGAATATTATTTTGTAAAATGCTGGTTTTATTAGACTTTATAGCTATATTATAATTGAACATGAACCCTGTGCTCCGATCTACTGAGTATTTTGGGATAAAATGAATATAATATGGAAAAGCCTATCTACGTGCTATACCAGATTTCTACCGTTCAGTAAATTTTGTGGGATTGAGTAATTAATTTAGTATGACCCACTTCCCTTTTTCTGGTTGTGCTGAAATTTTGAATGCATATGTATATCGCGTGACAATAAAATATTATGATGACATAGAGCTGATCTGATGCTGAAGCTGGAAGGTGGCCATGGGAACTCCGTAATAAAACGACACAACCCATCGAGTTTGGGCTCGTTTGTTCCGTATTGACAAGTTTGTTTTCTTATATGGTAACCAGAGTCTGATGTTGGAGCTGAAAGGGGCCCATTTTTTTACTATATGGGGCCAGCGCGAGCACCAGACGGGTGATCAGTCCACTTATGCTGGGACCATTTCATACAATAGGGGCCAAGGGGCCCATAGGAGAGGGAATTCATTAACGGATATCAATTTTTAGATTATTTTGACGACAATAAAAACTTGTGCCAAAAATGATTTTTTTGTGGTTTTATGTCTGAGCGGAGTACCTTGGTACTCTTCCATGGCTCGAAACCTAGAATGTACATAACGTCCAGGCTTGGTTCTCGGAGGTGGACCCAGCCCTAAACTTCTGCAGTTTAACCACTGGCTGGAAGGGCACCGAACTGAAGTGCGAAATAGTAGATTGTTGCATCGAGCAGAAAGTGACTTTTAATTGCATCGAGTGTAAGTTTGAAGCCCGAGCGTAGCGAGGGCTTTAAAAACACGAGTGCAATTAAAAGTCACTTTTGCGAGATTCATAATCTGCTTTTCTTTCAACTACCGGTCCTAAGGTCCTTAATTCGCGTCAATTTTCTTTTTTTTCGGCAATGGTCGCACATTTTTTAATTTATATAATCAGCCTTTGTTCGCGGGAATAAAAATAAGTCTGATTGGCTGATACAAATCTAGTTGGTCATGCTTACAGCCTGTGATTGGCCTATTCTTATAGGAATAGCGCTGATTGGCTGACATAAATCTAGTTGGTCATGACTGCAGAATTAAGGCCTGCGATTTGTCAGTCGCTTGGGATATGCGGCCTTAGGACAAAAACAATGCAGTAATGGATTTTCATACTACTTTTCTGCACTGTTTTCAAGTAAAAACAGTGCAACAATGGATTTTCATACATACTTTACTGCGCTGTTTTGCTATGGAGCAATAAATTGCTGTTTTGTGCATACTATTTAGGTTATTAATGGCAAAATTACAGCATAGTTGGAAGAAAAATATTTTTTTTGTAAAAAAATGTTGTTTACCTTAGCTTTTCCGTACGGGTAAGTGTGAATGAAAAGACGAGAATTAAACGCATTAACCGCTTTTTCAAAGTGCGGCTGGAATCTGATGCTGAAAGGACAGAAGGTCTCGTAGAACAACTTTACATCTATAACGTCCGGCTCTTCTGTCGGCAGTGCTGTCTGAAAATTCATAGATACAGGTCGCGTCATGTAAAATTTCCGCTGGCGGTTAAGCTGCGCAGTAGGCGATATATCGGTCTATGCGGTGAGCGGAGGTCGGGCGGGCCTCGTCCGGCGCGTGCGATTAGTTCGTCAGTCGTACTCGTACCTATGCGCAAGTTTCACCCCCTCCTCTGTCTTCCATCGGCCTTTTTACATGGCGGGAACTGTACTCGAAATGTGTTATTTTACACACACAAACCGTTATAACATAGTTTATCAATTTTTGTTTCGAAATTCCTACTGAAGTGAAGTCCCGTGGCAACAACGTTGCCCATTGATCGAAACATTTAAACTCCTTATGAACCGTCAAATAGGTAGATACATGTCAGAGATATTTTAACAATCATCTAACCATAATTTTATATTTTTCGTCAGTTTATTGCAATTTTTTTTAATACACAGTTAATTTCAATTATATTTACAATATATGTACTTAAAATATTTATAATATTGACGTTTATAAAGTACAACTAAACTAAAAATCATCAAATTCAATGCGGAAATTATGTTGGCTACCACTTCCTAATCAATAGGGGACCGGACAACTTTTTTTTTGATGCTTCTTTGAAATATCTCACAATAATAGAATCATCCTTAAAATAAATCAATAACCAAAATATTTCCCAAGATATAGCAAAAAACAATTCACATTTCTAAGCGATGTTTGGACGATACCAAAACGCCACTAACTAAACGTGCATTCATATGACGTTATTCGTAGAAAATGGACTTTCCCAAAATGTTTGAACTCTAATAAATTAGCTCTGGAGAATAAACTCGTGCTGAAAAGTCGCAAAATGTGTTTAATTATATGTATTCTATCATAAAATTACATATTGTTAACAATTCTCATACCTTGTCCGGTCCCCTATTATAGAGTTACGGCTGTTCATCTTTGCTTTTATTTATGGTTTTATGTGAAACTTTAATATCGGTATTAATTTAGATATATTATTAAATTTACATAATTTGTTTTATTTAGTTACGTACTTTCCCACATAATAAAACCAGGAATAATAAGTAAGAATAAACATAAATCATTTCGATAACGGTAGGTACTTATTTTTGGATTTTCACCATTATCTAATTTCTATATGAGAGTACTTTAACGGTAGGTACTGTAAATATATTACCTATTGTGATTTCTGTGAGTGTTTGTAATTTGCCGTAAAATTTATCGATATAATAAAAAAATATATTTTTATATTTATTGAACATACTCAAGAAATAGGTACCTTCATAGGGTGAAGTCGGGAGATATGGACCATTAGTAACTACTTGCATATATTTATATAATTGACCGAGCGAGCGAAGCGAGCGAGGGCTATAATTCAAGTTGGGGCGAAAACAACATTGTTTGTATGTATGTATGTAAGTATGTATGTTTGTTCCGCGATAACTCTCGAACCGTTGAATTAATTTCGATGATATTAAGAATACGTGTAGCAACTATCCATAGAATTTTTAAGTTCGTTGCGCAACAAAATCGGTTCAGCCGTTTTTGAGATATTTTAAAATAATAATCGCGAGGTCTAAGTTCGCGGCGAACAACTAGTTTATCTTTAATTATAATTAACTAGTCGTTCGCTGCGAACGTAGACCTCGCGACTATTAAAATACAATATTTATTTTTTACAAAAAATTAAATATCTCAAAAACGGCTGGACCGATTTTGATGCCCAACGAACTTGAAAATTCTATTAACCATCCCTACATATATTCCAACTTTCATCAAAATCGGAACAACAGTTCAAGAGTTATCGCGGAACAAACATACATACATACATATATACATACATACATACAAACAATGTGTTTTTCGCTCCAACTTGAATTATAGCCCTCGCTCGCTTCGCTCGCTCGGTCAAAAATATTGTATTGATATGATCGTGGATGATTCTGAATAATTGATAAAAAAACCGGCCAAGTGCGAGTCAAACTCGGGCACCGAGGGTTCCGTACACGCAAAGCATCTCACATTATAGCACTAACTAAAAGACCAACTAGTTTCAAAAACAAACTTAACTTTGCAGTTCGATCCCTAAGATTCATACTGAATCCAGCGCAAAAATAAGTTTGTAACACTTTTTTTTTAGAGTTCCAACAACATATTTACAATTTTCAGATTTATTCCTGTATAAGTACTGTTAGACCTTGCTTTATGCCAAATTTCATAATTTTAGGTCAACGGGAAGTACCCCATAGGTTTTGATTGCTGCCTGAAATTGCAAAATATGCAAAAATTCGCAACATTTACGGTAATATCTCTTGATCGCGTTGACGTATAATTTTGAATGAACATGGCTACCGGACTAAGTTAGCTTAACTTCATGTATATAACACCTGTGCCAAGTGAATTCCTCCGATACCAAAATTTGCACGTTATGAAACTACTTCCCGGGCTTAAAAAGGGCCTTAACTGACTGAAGAGAGAGGATTTTTTTTTGTGTAACTTATATATTTTCGACCGAGCGAGCGCAGCGAGCGAAGCGTCTCAGTTTCCACTAGCCGAAAATTCTTTTGTCTGTCCGGATGTTATCGCCTACAGGTCGCATTTCTGAACCGATTCTTATGAAATTTTGTGAGCAGGTTCGGTAATTTTATAGAATTTTTTAGTCGAGCCAGTTTTTCGAAATTTTATAAAATGGCGATAATAAATAAATAAAACCTTATATCTCAGCTATTTAAAAAAAAATCAAAAATGTCATTTGACATTTTTGTTATCCTTATTAAGACGCAACTTTTTTGTATGAACAACATAGTGAAATTCAATAAAACCGCTATAAATCCATATATTAAATTCTTATACGATAGTTCACAAAAAAATCAATAGATGGCGCAGCAAAGCTTTTAATACTCGCAAATTCATTTAAGAGTGACTTGATTTATTGATTATAATGAGATTGTTTGAATTGCGTGTATTTTTTTTTAAACTGAGTGCGTTTGACCTCTATCTTGCTTGATGAGAAGCATAGATGAGATCTAGGTGGTACACGCAAACTGAAAAAAAACTCAAGTATTTATTTGGTTAATGGTATGTATTGTGGATTGCTTTGCTTGGTGGAATTATCTTGAACACTTGAAATAAATCTGATACCAAAAAAAACTTCATTGTATGATTAGAATCCTATTAAAAAAAGTAATATATAAGTATATGTATATATAATAGATTCGATTTCAAATTGAACTATCTTTTTGAACTTTAATTTTGTTGCGCAAATTACATAAATATACATATAACCAATAGGTCAAACCATGCATTTCTGACGACTGACGACCTCCGTGGCCTAACGGTCATCACGCCAGACGGCCACACCAGAGGTCCCGGGTTCGATCCCCGGTCGGGTCAAGATGGAAAATAATCTTTTTCAGATTGACGTGGGTTTTGGATATTTATCTATACATATATGTATTTGTTATAAAATATAGTATTGTTAAATTAGCATCCCGTAAAGTCTTGAACTTACTCAATCTGTGTGATTTGTCCGTATATATTTATTATTATGATTTATATTATTTCGAGGCGGAAAAGGCAGGTTTTCAGTCAATTTTTTAGTGGTATTGACGAACCACAAGAACTTTTACTATCTTTACTGCATTGGTAGGTTGGTTTCAAAACTCTTCTAAGCCTAAGGCTCGCGAGGTCTACTGTTCTCACAGAACCACTAGTTTATTGTAATGTTAAGGTTTTTTATTATTTTATTTATACAAGGTTACCTTACTTACTATTGGTGGTGATCGTGCCACGCCCTCTACCCCCAATACGTTTTTTATTTCTAGGTGTCAAAGGCAATACATGTCTTTAACGCTCTCATTTCGAATGTATAGGTTCTTAATGGACGATTTTCTAGCAGTTGAAATTAAGAAAAAAATCTCAATAGACGGCATTTTACCTATATCGGCGGCGTACCTATATCGTATTGGGAAATCCTATTGGACCCACCCATATTTAGCAGTGGGAACACTATTCTTAGAAACCCTAATAGACCCACCGGTAGGATCATTGGAACCTACAGTCCGAAGGGGGTAACACTGGTGTCAAATTTTTCTCAAGCCCAAAACGACTTGAAACCAGGGCTTGAAACCGGTTAATAAAAAACCTAAAAAATAAGTGTTTTGACCTGGTTACGCAGTAACGCTCGGGCCATTACGATCGGAGTGAAAACCCTTTTGAATCGGTCTCGCGAGCGGAAATTACCTGGTTAATCCCGCGCGGGCGAGTGACAAGGACGGGTATATCGCTCAGCGTTTTATCTCACTTACGCATTTGCAAGTCTCAACGTGTAGATTGGTTAGATTTATATCGAGCGAGAGTGAGAAATAATCATAGTTAGAGCGAGATAGAACACGATCGTCGAAAAGAGCGAAATGTTTTGGGTCTTTCCGGTATTTTGAACAGGAACTGAAATGATATCGCGCTTTGAACATAACCAGAAATAATATATGGTTTTGCTCAACCGTAACTGATTTAAAACGCTCTTTTTTAAATGTATGGCGCATCGAGTGAGCTGGTTTAGAATTTTAACCAGGTTAGCAAGCCCTGCTTGAAACTACGGCTGTAGTTTAAAGTCGTTTTGGGCTTGAGAAAAAATTGTCTTTGGTCATCTGTTTTTGGTCATCTAGCGGCAGTTGTAGTAACTTAAACAGTTAAGGCCCATTTAGACGGTGAAGTTTCTTGACAGCATACAATTAAATTGAAGCAAGTAAATACTTGCATGGTCTAAACACAGTTGCTTGCAATTATTCATAGTCAATTGTTGCACTGTAATGAGCGATTTTCCTAGATTCAAATAAAAAATAGTTCCAAATGACTTCATAGATGGCGCTTAGTAAATGGCGAGTCCAAACAAAAAGCAAAAGTGTACAAGATTGGCATTTTTTTGAAATAAAACCTAATAAAAAACATCTAAAAAGTATCAATATTGTGATTTGTGCAACTGACAAACTGTTAGGTGATTTTTTTTCTGCCTCTTGTTGAGAAGGAAAAGCGCACAATATAGGTACAGCCATTATTACGCCTCGGCTTCCATAAAACGCCATCTATTGAGATTATATTACATCGATTTTTGTGCAATAAAGTTTGAAATCAATTAATGAAATAAACTACCGCCATCTAGCGGCAGTTGGAGTAAACTAAACAACTAAACAGCTCTTACCTCTGGGATGTTTCTTGCATTCAAAGAATATCCTCTTCTCATCCCCATCCCCAAACAACGCCAGTATCCCAGCGCTGGGCCGGATGTATGAGAAGTTGATGTCGGTCACGTGGTTCAGTAGGTCCTTCTTTAGGAACGATCGTATCCGTTCTAGGAATGTTAGCACGTACACGTCTGTTTGGTGCGGCGATATTTTCCATACGCCTAAACCTGGAGTCCAAAAAAAATTTAATTGTTAAAATTACCATTCTTTTATTAAAGACTAGCTATTGCCCGCGGCTTCGCCCACGTGAATTTCCCACAGGAAAAGTGCTTTTTCCCAGGCTGAAAGGTACCCGTCCTTCTCAATATGTGTATGCGACATTTCAGGAAGATTGGTTCAGTAGTTATCTACTGAACCAGCGTGAAGATGTAACAAAATTGTTGTTTAATTATTTATTGTGATAAAAACGATTTCTGCATGCAAAAAATTAAATTAATCAAAATAGATGGAATACAAAATAACAATAGAAATAATATCAGTATCAATAAAAATTTGTCAAAAGATTTGTCCGTCCAATCTTACATAACTATATTTTTATACATTAAAATTTAAATAAAAGTTTTAATCGTCAGTAACACGTCAATGTGTGCGTTTTCATAGTCGAACGTCCCACAGTTACACAAGAACGGGGGAAAAGTGCGGAAGGAGCAGGGGGTGCCATATTGCGGGAGGGGCAGGGAGTTTCCTTTCTGTACGTAGTACTAATATTAATTATGTGGTTATGATTAAAATACATCTAGCCTCTTCTAATACTCACCACATCCAATAATATTAACGAATGCGTCTCACCCCGTCTCTTTCGCTCTATAATCTGCCTCCAACAACATAGTCACAGCGAGGATGCTAATCCTCTTATAATACACTTCACTATATTTACTTTTATAATACACATCACCTCTTATAATACTCACCACATCCAATGACATTGACGAAGGCGTCTCTTCCATTCCCTTTCGCTCTATAATCCGCCTCCAACAACGTAGTCTCAGCTACAATACTGATCCTCTTATAATACATACAGTAATTTAATAATACACATCACCTCTTATAATACTCACCACATCCAATAACATTAACGAAAGCGTCTCTCCCCGTCTCTTTCGCCCTATAATCCGCCTCCAACAATGTAGTCTCAGCTAGAATACTGATCCTCTTATAGTACACCTCATTGTCGAATATACACTCAGTACCCGGACACTTAACGTAGCGATCCGTATAGCGTTTTTCCTCGGTTTTGTCTGAGATGTTAACGTAGGAGGTTAGCTCTTCGTATGTGTAACTGTGGACCTAAAAAAAAGAGTTATTTTATTATAGCGAGAGTCTCCATTTCAAGACTGGCCCATTTTGGTTGGTGGTATTAGTGATGTGCCGCGGAGGAATTCCGAAATTTCCGAAAATTCTCAGGAATTTCTAGGGTTTTTAGAAAAATTGTCCATTCTCCAGAATATTTCCGACGAATTTCCATTAGGGGGAAATAGGGGCAAAATGATACCTAATTTCAATTTTTGTAGCGTTATTTATGAACGGACTAGCCGCGCCCCAGGGCTTCGCTCCCGTAGGACTTTCGGGATAAAAAGTAGCCTATATGCGATTCCCGGTATTTTTCCACCCGTCTACCAAATTCCATCGAAATCCGTCCAATAGATTTTGCGTGATTGAGTAAGAAACATCCTCACAAACTCACATTCAAACTTTCGTATTTATAATAATAGTAGGATTACAATAATATTTGGAGGAAACATTGTAAGACAAATTCCCCACAGGTTGTGAAAAAAATCAAAAAGGGTCATGGCTTGACGACCGCCGCCATCTAGCGGGGAACGCTCACCTGATAGAACTCGGACCACATCTGCCGCCACAGATGACAGGAAGAGAATTGTTGTTCCTCACATAGATTGTATCATGGCTTGACGACCGCCGCCATCTAGCGGGGAACGCTCACCTGATAGAACTCGGACCACATCTGCCGCCACAGATGCCGGGACGAGTTGTTGTTCCTCACATAGGTTGTTCGCAACACGTTTAGACATGTCGTGGGCGTCACTTCTTCACCGTAGCCATTCTCTAAGCTGTTCTGTTGCTCTGTGATTAGGATGTCTTCGCAATCCATGCGGAGTTTGCGTTCGAATCGGGCGCCTATTAAACCTGGAAATCGAATTTACGGATCACGTATTTATCCCTTACGGGGTAGACAGAGCCACGGAGACTTTGAGTCACGATTAGATGGATGGTAGGCTTATGATATCACCTATCAAAGGAATCCCCAGGTTGAAGCCCTTTTTCTGGATTGGCATTTTACTATGCTGCACCATTTTCTGACACCAAAATTAGGTGGCGGTAGTTTGCGTTCGTTCTAGAATCATCTTTGATATACTCAGTGTGTCCTAGTGTGTCCACTCACATAGACCATGGCCTAGAAAACTAAACTATGTCATTAGCATTAGAGTACCAGGGTGACAGAATCTCTCAGGAATCTTTAACATTCATTCAAAGGAGCTCCTCTATCAATCATCATGAATGAGCTCCTTTACGCCGCTAGATGGCGTTAATGGCTAAAATAAATCTCACAAAAAGCATCTTACCTATAATAACAGCATCTTCTTCTAGCCCCTTTTCTTAAGAGTTTTGTAACACTATATTGGATGAATGCTAAAAACTCTTTAGAGATTCACCCTGTTGTAAAATGGCCAAGAAAATTGAACAAGAAATAATGACATAAGCATTAAAGTACCAGGGTGACAGAATCTCTAAGGAGTCTAAGGAATGATGGAGGAGCTCTTTTGCGCCGCTAGATGGCGTTAATAGCTAAAAAAATCGCACAAAAAGCAACTTACCTATAATAACAGCATATTCTCTCCTTAGGGATTCTGTCGCCCTGGTACTAATGCTAATGACACTATTTGTAGTTCAGTTTTCTTTAACATTTTCTAAGATTTTTTGCTCCTCTACGCCGCTAGATGGCGTTAATAGCTAAAATAAATCTCACAAAGAGTCTTACCTATAATAACAGCATCTTCTTCTACCCCCTTTTCCTTGACAATACCCGCGTTCGTTCTAGAACCATCGTTGATACACTCGGTGTGTCCGCTCACATAGACCATGGCAGATATTTTCATTTCATCATAAGAGAGACAGTTTTCTAGGACGAGTGGCGGTTTCTGCTGTAATGTGCCAACCGATTCCCAACCGTCGTATCTGAAAATTGTAAGTTATTGACAACTTGCTGATGCCCTCGGCTTCGCCCGCGTGAATTTCCCACGGGAACTGTGCTTTTTCCCGGGATAAAAGGTCCTTCTCAGTACTTCTTCTTCCTATGTGTATGCAAAATTTCAGGAAGATTGGTTAGTAGATAAAGCGTGAAGAGGCAACAAACAAACTCACTTTCGATTTTAATATTATAAAGGATTAGGATATTTACGACTAGCTGCGCCGCGGGGCTTCGCCCCTGTGGGAATTTCTGGCCGTTAAGCCGTTGATCTTTGTTTGGTTAAGTGGTTGGTTGGTATTCCCAGTCGTTAAAACCCACAAATCTTCATTGGGTCCACGTTTGGTGGGTCTAGGCATCTTTATCCATCTATTAGGAAGGCACGTGCCCCATCAGTGGGGAAATTAAAAAGGCTGATAATGAAAACATACCCAGTTGCCCCAGATAACAACAGATAATGATCGTTCTCCTCCATGAAAGTGACAGCTCGCTTCTGCAATATTCTGTCTATGAGATCAGGAACTGTCATGTCCTTGTAGAACGCCTTCTCTATGGCGCTTCCGAATTCCCTGAAAAAAATAATAAATAGGGGATATTATGGCGATGTTATTACACCAGTGGGCAGCAGTAGCATGAGAGGTAGAGTATTTTGACATTGACTATGACCTAGAGTTTCAAAGATTAATGGCCATTTCAACATGTTATTTGTATTTAACAGAGCCATCTATCTTGTGATCATATTTATTTAAATAAAGTACAGTTGTTATGGTCACTAAAAGTTTTTTTTACTTCAGGTTATGGGCCCAGTTATCTAGTCAGATATGGTTATGGTTCGTTTACAGCATGTACTGGTGTCGCTATTTGCGTCGAACTTAGTGTTATATTCCTTATTGGCCACTATCGGAATCCTGGTATCTCTAAACATAGAGATCCATGTAGCGTCAAGTTAAATGATGCTGGTACGTACAATTTTGAAAAATTAAAAATTTGTTCATTGAAAAAATAGACCTTCACCCAAAGGCACTTATTCAGTATTCACGTCAAAATTAATTACAGAATCTATCAAAGTCAAAGTCAATTATTTTTATTTATATAGGCTTAAAAATAGCACTTATAAATCGTCAAAATCTTGATTTTTGGTTAGTTGACGTCATAAAATTACTTAAAGCTAAGGTTACCACCGCCTCCAAAGCGCAAGTGGAGAAGAGGCGGCGCAACAAACTCCACTGCTGCATTTTCTCCAAAGACATCACTTTCTATCTTCCAAGATTTCTTCATATTACATTTTTTTTCTGTTATGTTAACTTTAATTAGAAGAGAAAACTTAGATTTAAGTATTAAACACATATTCATTATTAAATTTATTACAGAACTAGCCGCGCCCCGGGGCTTCGCTCCCGTGGGAATTTCGGGATAAAAAATACCCTATGTGCTATTCCTGGTATTTTTCTACCCGTGTACCAAATTTCATCGAAATCCGCCCAGTAGATTTTGTGCGATTGAGTAACAAACATCTTCACAAACTCACATCCAAACTTTTGCATTTATAATATTAGTAGGATTATATTTCTATAAATCTTAAAGCTACAAACTGCAAGCATTTCGGAATTAAAATAATTTCTACCTTTTATAAATGAGGAAGTGTGTCATAAGATACAGCACCCTCTCGTGTATGATGGGGTATGTGGACACTATGTTCTTCTTAAGCTTCTCTATAGGCCTATTTTCTTTCAACTGGTGTAGCCTGAAATATCAATTCAATTCACTTTATTGTATCCATGGTATTACAGACAGGTCACATAATAATTATAGTAGGTAGGTAACCTGGTAGGGCACTACAATTCGATTCTTAAAAACTAATTAATTAAACAAATACTTAATAAATAAAAATGTCAATATAAATTAAATAAATATTAGAAATCAAGTATGATAACATTATTCATTATATACTCTAGATATAGTCCCTTATTTTGTTACTAGTATTATTTTACTAAATAGTTACTTTACTACTGCTTTACTAAATATTAAAATGTGTTCTAGTAGATTTTGTTTTTGCATTATTAAGTAACAAACATCCAAAATTTTGCATTTATAATATTAGTGGGATGTTACTTTCATTTTATTTAAACTAGTAGTTCGCCGCGAACTTAGACCTCGCGATTATTATTTTGACAAATATGAGAACGTAAAATTACTGAAGCAATTTGAATTTTCAGTAAAATACGGGATTCTGTTAAAACAAAAATGTAACGCGCAACGCATTACATTATTCAGTTATTGCGCGGTTGAGGAGAACAGATTTTCCAACCTTCTTTCTTCATCTATTCTGAGCTGTAACAACTTCATTTTTTTTTTTTCAAGAGGATATAATCAAAACCTGGATCAAATATAATATCTGTAAACCGTTTTGATCTCGAAAGAGCTACGTATGTACATCCGGCTGCCAACTCTTTTACGCCAATGTCCGTCCACGACTACTTTACCCAAAGTAAGTGATTTATAATCGAGTATTTTTTTATACATCCCCGAACTTCATCTAAGGAGAATATAACTGTTTTTGAAAACATTACAGTAATTTTTCGTCACGTTTCAGGTTTCAGCTCAATATCACAGAAACTGTTTCAACAATTTTGATATCTTAATCCTAACTAATATGTATTATAAATGTGAAAGTGAGTTTATTTGTTTGTTTGTTACCTCTTCACGCTTTATCTACTGAACCAATCTTCCTGAAATTTCGCATACACATAGTTAGAAGTACCTACGGAGAAAGACATAGGGTACCTTTCATCCCGGGAAAAGGCATGGTTCCCGTGGAAAATTTACGCGGGCAAAACCGCGGGCGAAAGCTAGTTCAATATAAATGAGAAATATAGCAATACTCATCTCATAAAATGTTAAGTTTCATCCAAATCTCATTACCGGTTACAAAATTATAGAGAAATATTTATTTTCGCTAAAATACCTACGTATAACGGCTAAATGAATCTACAACTACTTATTATTATAAATGCGAAAGTGAGTCTGTTTGTTTGTTACCTCTTCACGCTTTATCTACTGAACCAATCTTATATAGTGGATCGTATTTTAGGTGCAGCAGTCTCAGGTTTTCTATGTGGCCCGCCGTACCTTTCATCCCGGGAAAAAGGGTTCACTAATGTTTCACCAAAAAACCTTTCACAAACCATCACTTTATAAACTATCACTTAAAAAACTATACCTTTTAAAAATGTTTCATTTTACAAACTCAATATTTTAAAAACGTTTCATTTTACAAACTTGTTTTTTTATAAATGTTTTACTCTACAAATGTATCGAGTATAAAACTTTTATTTTATAAAGTTTTATTTCATCAAATAACTCTCTAGACAAAAACATCATTTTACAAACCTACTATAGGTAAATTATTAATCAAGGGCTGGCAGCTTCTTTGGCCAAAAGCTAAGCAATGCCAATGGCAAAAATAACCTAAACCTAACTTCTTCTCCGCCCTCAAAGTATTTCCGGGTGGCCATAAAAAAATTACCTGAACCTAACTTCTTTTCAGGTGGTTATAAAAAAACAACCTAAACCTAACTACTTTTCCGCCCTGTCTTTCTGGGTAGTCATAAAAAAAATAACCTGAACCTAATTTTTTTTCGCCCTAAACGTCTTTTCAGGTAGTCATAAAAAAAAACTGAACCCAACTTATTTTTTGCCCTCATGTCTTTCCGGGTGGTCATAAAAAAAAATAACCTGAACCTAACTTCTTAATCGCCCTCAAAGTCTTTCCGGGTGGTCATAAAAAAAATAACCTGAACCCAACTTTTTCCGCCCTAAACGTCATTTCAGGTGGTCATAAAAAAAAACTGAACCCAACTTATTTTCTGCCACCATGTCTTTCCGGGTGGTCATAAAAAAAATAACCTGAACCTAACTTCTTTTCGCCCTCAGTCTTTCTGGGTGGTCATAAAAAAATAACCTGAAACTAACTTTTTTCCGCCCTAAACGTCTTTTCAGGTGGACATAAAAAAAAAACTGAACCCAACTTATTTTCTGCCATCATGTCTTTCCGGGAGGTCATAAAAAAAATAACCTGAACCTAACTTTTTTCCGCCTTTAAAAGTCTTTCCGGGTGGTCATAAAAAAATAACCTGAACCTAACTTCTTTTACGCCCTCAAAGTCTTTCCGGGTAGTCATAAAAAAATAACCTGAACCTAACTTATTTTCTGCCCTCACGTCTTTCGGGGTGGTCATAAAAAAAATAACCTGAACCTAACTTCTTTTACGCCCTCAAAGTCTTTCCGGGTAGTCATAAAAAAACTAACCTGAACCTAACTTCTTTTACGCTCTCAAAGTCTTTCCGGGTAGTCATAAAAAAAAATAACCTGAACCTAACTTCTTTTCCGCCCAGTCTTTTCGGGTGGTCATAAAAAAAAATAACCTGAACCCAACTTATTTTCTGCCCTGAGGCCTTTCCGGGTGGTCATAAAAAAAATAACCTGAACCTAAAATACAGCTCATGCTAGGTTCAGGTATCATCGTTTGGAGACAAACTTTCTTTTTTTTTATTAAAAAATTAAAAATTGTTTATTTACTCCACAACAAATGGCCTTGGACTACATTACAAAGGTATGTGATAAACATAAATTAAAAATACCATAAAGGACAGTATCGTTGTAGAGATCTGGTGCCCTCGCTAGGTATCAATCAATGATCCTGTGTTGCAGGTTACCAGGTCCCCCACCCGGTGTGACACAATAAAAGGTTAATTTACAAATAAAAGACGAGTAATGACTTCTGTACTTTACCCTACGATGAAAATCTTGGGATCAGTGAGTTTAAACTTGAAACTTCATATCTTTTAGTTTTGGTAAATAATATTTATCAAACGATATATTTGCCATAAGATATTTTGTCTAACGTTGTTTTACCAATTGAAAATTTAGTGAAATAATTTGTTTGTAAAATGATAATTTGAAGAAAACCAATATTTGTCTAGTAATTAGTTTGTAAAATGATCCATTTTTAAAAGAATGAGTTTGTCACAGCATATGTTTTTCAAATTTATAGTTTTACAAGCGTTGTTTATAAAATGATTGTTTTTTAAATAATAATTTGTAATATGAGGGTGTACCGGGAAAAAGCACTGTTCCCGTGGGAAATTCACGCGGGCGAAGCAGCGGGCAAAATACTTGCTACACGCATTTCACGAAATTATTTTAACGTTTTGATAAGTTATCGTGGAACATTAATACATGTACAAAAATGTCACTAGATGTCGCTGTTACGAAAATGAACGATACATGTTTTAACTCAATATCTCTATAATATAAGATGCGCAAAGAACTTAAAAATTCTAGGAATACTTGCTACACGCATTCCTAATATCAACGAAATTACCTATTCAAAGTTTTGATAATTATCTCAGAACATGTACAAAAATGTCACTAGATGTCGCTGATACGAAAATGAACGATTCATGTTTTAACTCAATATCTCTAAAACTGGTGAAGCAATTTTGATATACAATATACATGAGGAAAAGAGTGATACTATCTCGTTATTTGTGAAGTTTCATCAAATCTGAATAACGGTTTAAAAGTTATAGAGCAATATTTTTTTTCATAAAAATGCGTATTTCTCTAAAACGGCTGAACCGATTTTGTTGAGCAACGAACTTAAAAATTTTATGGATAGTTGCTACACGTATTCTTAATATCATCGAAATTAATTCAACGGTTCGAGAGTTATCGCGGAACAAACATACATACATACATACATACATACAAACAATGTATTTTCGCCCCAACTTGAATTATAGCCCTCGCTCGCTTCGCTCGCTCGGTCAAAAATAACTAGTCGTTCGCTGCGAACGTAGACCTCGCGACTATAAAAATACAATATTTATTTTCACAAAAAATTAAATATCTCAAAAACGGCTGGGCCGATTTTGATGCCCAACGAACTTGAAAATTCTATTAACCATCCCTACATATATTCCAACTTTCATAAAAATCGGAACAACGGTTCGAGAGTTATCGCGGAACAAACATACATACATACATACATACATACAAACAATGTATTTTTCGCTCCAACTTGAATTATAGCCCTCGCTCGCTTCGCTCGCTCGGTCAAATATTTGACTCTTTTGTAAATCATAATAGAGATCCTGATATTTTTAGGTAGACTGAACCAATTTAGATGCATTTTGGTTCCTATATAGGAAAATAGGAAAACGACAGAAGCCACTACGTAGCAAAAAAGAAACAAAATTAAGAGATAATATACATCATCATTATCAACAGCCTTCCGTGGGCTCCTTCAAACTACGCCAATATACATTTATTATGAATTGATTTGCTACAACTGAAAAAAACCAAATGAAAAATTGACTATTACAAAGCAATCACAACCAAACAAGCAATGATGTACTGGAATGACAAACAAACTATGAATTAACAGAATTCCTAACAGTGATTTCATCCTTGCCTTGTAAAGGTCAAATACATTAAGATGAACCATTAGAGGAAAACTGCAAATTGCCATAATAGCTTTAACCAAAAACTATTTGCCTATCTTTTTCTTTTTATAGAATAGTAGGCAAACGAGCATGCGGCTTGCCTGATGGTAAGCAATCAGCAGTCCATAGTTTGACACCAACGACCTTAAGAAGGTCACTGATACGTTGCCGACTTTTTGAGAAAGCAATAGGCTCTTTTCTTGAAGGCCCCAATGTCGAACCTATTCGGGAACACCACCGAGGGAAGTTTATTCCACATTTTAGCACAGTGCAGTAAAAAGCTGCACAAAAAACGAACGGTGGTTGAACACCAGCCATCAAGGTAGTAGGGGTGGTTCTTCTGCTTAAGGCGGGTGGTACAGTGGTGGTATCTATTTAACTACAAGCAAGTCTTTGGCTATGCTTTGACACAGGCTAGCCTCGTGAGGAAGTCACAAAGTATACATAGCTTGTAAGCTTCCTGCAGTATATGTACGTGTTAAATAAATCTAGTTAAGTTTACTCTCTAACCATAAATATGTTGCAGCAAATAAATAATTTTTCTGTTTCATTTCTTGGTAAAAAATTTAAACCTCTACAAATTATAGGCTAAACAAATTATAGGCTAAACAGATTGACAAGTGTTTATTTCGTTTATTTGTTTGACATGTCTTTATTGCTCAAAAAAAGTAGTGTTTGATTTTTTTATGAATGAGAGAGCCAAAGTTTTATTCATATTTAGAAAGATTAGCATAACATGTTTGAATTAGCAACAAAATATGTGTGAGAGTTTCATATAAAAGCACAGTCGTATTTTCCTGGTGTTATGTTAATTTTTTTCCTGCTGAAAAAGTTGTTGAACTGGTATAACCTGAACTCACAACACAAAACGTACTTTGTTTACATTTTTTACATATTACCTCACTGTTTCAATAGAAAATGTCACAGGAAATTCTTTGCTCCGTTTGATGAGTTCTTCAACATCATCGGTGAGGTTAGCTTTTGGTAAGTCAATGCATTGCCTCAGCAGCTCATTTGTTTCCTTACTCATGCTTGGGAAGCACCAATCCGGTTTGCACCTGAAAAAAAAAATTAAAAATTATTTATTTTATGAACTTTCTTTTTGACTTATTTTTTTAAAAAGTGCTATAAGTTCATATTCATTTAATTACTAAAGGTTTGAATAATTTTTCAAATACATAGATATGTTAGAAGTTACAGATATTCATAACCGTTTCAAGAACATAAAAGAAACTCAATCTACATAATAATCACAATAATAAAATAGTTAAAGGCACTTTTATGATTTATTAAAATAGTCTTACCAGGACAAATTCTGAAATTGTCGTAGATCCATTTTCCGTGCCGTCGACTGCAAAATAAAAACAGATAAACACAACAGTACATTCATGTTGAATGATTCACTATCACTGCGCAAAATCTCGGCGAAGGCGACTACATAATAATAATTACAATAATAAAACAACCACAAACCGGTTAAAAAGTATATTTGTCAGCCACAATATGACCCAAAGCTACAACGGAGATACTGGCAGTTATACCTACTCATTTGTTGAGAAAATATGATAATTAACTTACTGAAACTTTGCGATTGAATAATAACACTGGTGTTAATCTAACGACGTTCATAAAACGAAGTAAAAAAGTTTTGTTTGAGCAGTGTGCAGTGGTCACAAGTTTTAAACAAAATACACAAAATACAATAAACAAGTGGTCGAATTATTTCCCGATATCGTAAAATAAAGAAGTTGTTTATTGGAAAGATTTCTCAAATTGCAATAAAAACAAGTGGAAAAATATCGAATTGTCGATGTAGGTGTCAGTCATATCATGTCATGACGGATGTCATCGCATTTTGACAGGTCAATGTCAAATCTGACAACAGGATGGATCGCGTTTGAATTTTTACCATAGATAAGATTAGTGATGTGCCGTTTCCGAAATTTTCGAGAATTTTCGGAAACGGTCAGGTAACGTTCTCGGAAATATTCCCAAAAACGGAAATTGTTGGAAAAGTACCAGAAATATTAAAAAAGGGAATTTTCTTTTTGCAACAATCCTATCCTAATCCTAATCATAACTAATATTATAAATGTGAAAGTGAGTTTGTTGGTTTGTTTGTTTGTTTGTTACCTCTTCACGCTTCATCTACTAAAACAATCGTCCTGAAATTTCGCATACACACAGTTAGAAGTACGGAGAAGGACATAGGGTACCTTTCATCCCGGGAAAAGGAACGGTTCCCGTGGGAAATTTACGCGGGCGAAGCCGCGGGCGAAAGCTAGTATTGACTATTTCCAAGAAATTTCAGAGAAATTTAATTTCTTGGAATTTTTCAGAGAAGAATATTTGAGTAAAGTAAACTTTGAAATAATAGTAACAGACTTTCACAAAAAATTGGGTGAAAACGTTTCCGAAAATTTCGGAAATTTTCCATAAAAGAAATTTTCGAAAACCGAGAAATTCTCGACGGCACATCGATATACACGACTGACCAAAAAAGGAGTGTTATGTTTTCAGGGATCATGTATGTTTGTATTATATATGATACTTACTTAATTTGATATGTACTGCTATGGAACCTGCCTCCACAGTATACATGTACACAAAATAGCAGACGGGGAAGTGGGGGGGAGGGGGGGCACGTGCCCCTGTGCTTCCACCCTTTAAATCCGCTCAGTGTCCCCACCTTAGGGTATTTTACCCTAAATTTAGAGCAATTTTACTTGTTTAGTGTATTTCTTAGGGTACAAAATTATTAAGGGCATTTTTCAGGGCAAAATAAAATATATTATTGGGAATTTTTAGAGAAAGTTTAAAAATCCATGCAAAATTCGGTGATTGATTGAATACGTGTTTCTGAACGCACCTAACTTATTGCGATGTTCTCTTCCGCTAGCAAAGCTTTGGCTGTATTGTCAATGCCACTATCAAATGCAACGGTGGAAAGAACTTTCTCCATTTATTCAAACATAAAAATTTTCGAAATAGATTATCTGTAGAAATGTTGCAACACTTGATGATGGTGAGGTAGGTACAGCTTAAAAAGAAATTATACGTCTTGCGTTACATTTACTCCGACAGACGCAATGTTGAAAAAGTTTTCGAATGAAATGTACGATTTCAAGAAGAAAATGACTGCAGATGACATAGAAGCCCAGACGATGGATACATTTCAAGAATGTTTGGAAATGCTAGATTAAGAATGCGTAGATTAAGAAAAAATAAAACGTAAAAAAGTAAAGTAAGATGTTTTTATTTAAAATAAATACTTATGGTAAAAAAATCATAAAAGTGCCTAATTTAGGGTAATTTCGCCTAGCGTTAGGGTAAAAGGAAAATTCTGAGGTAGCAACACTGAATCCGCTACTTCTTTCAATAATGTTGCAATATAAAACGCATAAGTGCTGCCTCTAATTCAGGGTTTTTATATTTCGTCGGGTCAGTGGTAAATACGCCAAACTGAAAATATTGAATTTTTGAGGAGAGGGCAATGAAGTTAAAAAAAATGTTGTAAATCAGGTTTTACAGATACGTTTTCAAGTTTGTTATTTTCAGAAATCTTAATAATGTATCTTTACTGGTTATTGATCCAAAATGTAAAATTATTATTATTAATTAAATAAAAGCAGTTGTTTACCATGTTTACCATAACGAGTACGAATTAAATAAATTAATTCACTTGTGGTATATTAGTCAATGTGGCAGTTACATCAATTGTCTATGGGAAAAATATGACCTTTTTAAACGTTTGCTTGTATATTTGAATCAATCTTTTAGGTTTAGTTATATAATTTTTATTATGAGTAGGTATTTAGGTATTTAGGCTAAAGATTTGATAGCTAACAAATAAAATAAGTTTTGTTTATTGTCATATTTTTAATGAATAAGTCGTTATTTTCCTTAAAAAAATAAATGAAATACAGTCAAAATTATATTCACTTTCTTCATTCTATGTCTGGCTCTGGAAGACAGTCTCTTGCAAATTCAGTGCATGGCAGACTGTTATAGAAATTATGATAAGCTGTAGGGATCTGCAACTACGAGCATAATTTCTGGTTGACCAGGTGACTCTGGTAGATACCCGACGTTGGACCTTCTGCTGACGACCGAACCAGATCGATATGAAGTGTCTGTTTCAGCCTTCCTAGCAACTTACCCTTAGCTGCAGGTCTGCTTTTCTCCTGGCGGTCCGTTGAGCTGTGCAAGCGCTGTTGCTGAGATTATCGTTCTGGCAATGGAGTATTATTTCCCATTCTCGGATCGATCCTCTGGCATCAAAGCTGAGCCTTTGTTTAATGCTGACTATTCGAAAGCTTAGGCTAATAAACAGTCAGCATACCAAGCTTGGGCTTACGCTCGTAGTTGTAAAGCTCCGAATACGTATAAAAAGAAGAAAGCCTTTAACTCTGCGGCCTTTAAGTCTTGCACAAAAGTACTTAAAAAGGCTCGCTTTGACCACATAGGCCGAGTGGGGACAAAACTCGCTTCGTACCCATCTGGCAGTAAAGCATTTTGATCCCTAGCCAAGTGCGTTGAAGCTTTTCGAAGCCTTTCGAAATTTTGCCGCTCCTCACTTTCTCTTCTGCAGAAATCAGATGGAACATTGGCACACACGACTTTAAAGAAAGCTTATTTACTTGCTTCTCTATTTGATGAAAACTCCTATCTAGATGCGAGTAACCAAACACCCCCAACCTGAGCTCCACATTCACAAAAAATATGTTCTTAAAATTCTACGCAACCTAGACGTGAAAAAACCAGTGGCCCTAATGGCATACCTGCTTTTATTTTGGGGAATTGCGCTGCCGCGATCCTGTTCTGACACGCCTATATCGTCTATCATTTCAGACTGGTATTGTGCCAAAAGCGTGGAATCTTGCCAACATACAACCTGTACCCAAGAAGGGTAGTCGTACCGATCCTACAAACTACCGCACAATCGCAATCACCACCATTCTCTGCAAGGTAATGGAGCGTGTTATTAACAAGTTGCTGGCGTACCTTGAAGACAATGATCTCCTCATTGATCATTGTCTTCGGATTTCGCCAGCGCTGATCTACAGGAGATCTTCTTGTGTACGCTACGCATCTCTGGGGTGAGGCCCTCGAAAAATATGGTGAAGTACTTGCTGTCTCACTTGACATTTCGAATGCATTCGACAGAGTTTTGCATGACGGTCTTATTACAAAGCTTCCCGCCTATGGTATCCCCGCCAGCCTTTGTGCTTGAATTTTCGACTTCTTGAGGGAACGGTCTATTCGAGTAGTTGTTGACGGATGCTCGTCTGACCTATTGGCAATTAATGCCGGGGTACCTCAGGGGTCTGTACTTTCCGCAGCGAGTTTTCTGCTACACATCAATGATCTGCTAAAACCCGGTCTTATTGGGTACGCGGACGATAGTACCGTTACGGAAAGATATTTTTCTAGTGCAAAGGCAAAAACCGGAAATAGACGAACTCAGGCAGACTCCGATTGGATGATGCCAATCTTGTGAGATCCAATGCCTCTAAGACGCAGGCGTGTCTGTTTTCCGCTAAAAAGATCCTGTTCAACTTG
The DNA here is from genome assembly GCA_018467065.1 of Ephestia elutella. Taxonomy (NCBI): domain Eukaryota; kingdom Metazoa; phylum Arthropoda; class Insecta; order Lepidoptera; family Pyralidae; genus Ephestia; species Ephestia elutella. The sequence continues at coordinate 11,630,673 of CM031591.1, read as the reverse complement.
GCTCTCACTTTCCGTGGTGTGCCTGTTCCTGTCACCGATCACCTCGAACTTCTTGGTATAAACTTCTCATTCAGTCTTAACTTCCAGGACCTTTTCAAGTTTCAACGGTATTTTACTCCGGGCCAACTGTTGAGCCTTTACACAACTCAAGTCCGCTCGTGTATGGAGTATTTCTCCCATCTTTGGAATGGATCCGCCCGCTATCAGCTCAAAGCCCTGGAAGCTATCGAAGAACGTATCAGAAGGCCCGTGGATGATGAGTCGCTTACGGCAAGACGGCTTCAGAGCCTCAGTCATCGGCGACTAGTGGCAAGTCTGTGGGTATTCTATAGGCTGCACTTCGGAGAGTGCGTACAGGAATTGCATGAATTAATTCCATCTGCACCATTCCACCATCGGACGGCATGGATCTCTCTCTAGGTACGCCTCCTGCTTTATCAGGCGAACCGCTAAGGTATGGTTTTTATATTTTTTTAATGGCTTCTGAATGCTATAAAAATTTTTGAGCATTCGATGCACACGATGAAAGAGAAGCGGGGCGCCTACGACGCGGGAAGCGGCACCAAAAATAACACAAAAATTTATTTTTGTCTATGGTATAGAAATTGTGAAAATATAAAAACTTAGTCAATTATGGATTTGAAGTTTGAATATTTGCGCTTGCACTTTTCATGAAATTAAATTTAATTGTTTTATACAGTCTGAAAGTTTTACTCTAATTTAAGTGTATTTTTATCTGTGACATAGTACTATTTGGGCAATTAGTGATGTAATCAATCTGCCACTTAGACTAGTTGATCTTAACAAATTAGGTTTAAATCATATTGTAAACCAAAGTGAAACATTCAATCTGCCACTAAGGCTAGTTGAGCATTATTAAATTAAAGTTTTAATCATATTGTAAACCACAGTAAAGTATTCAATCTACCACTTAGGCTAGTTGGGCATTGTCAATTTATCCATACTTAATATTATAAATGCGAATGTTTGGATGTGAGTTTGTGAGTTTGTGAGTTTGTGAGTTTGTGAGTTTGTGAGTTTGTGAGTTTGTGAGTTTGTGAGGATGTTTGTTACTCAATCACGCAAAATCTACTGGACGGATTTCGATGAAATTTGGTACAGAGGTAGATAATGACCTGGAATAGCAGATAGGCTACTTTTTATCCCGGGAAAAAGCACTGTTCCCGTGGGAAATTCACGCGGGCGAAGCCGCGGGCAAAAAGCTAGTTGTTTATATATCACATTGTAAACCAAAGTAAAACAATCAATATACCACTTACGCTAGTTTAATACATTGATTTTATTATAAAAGGCTATATTTTCAAATGTGGAAACTGACCTATAATCACTTATGCAAGTTTACTTTTGTAATATTCTAAATTTATGTAGATAGCAACTAGATCAAATTGAAATAGCTCCGAAAGTATTAATCCTACACTTATGATATTTTGCTACAATGTGTATAAAAAATAAAAAAACACTTTGACACAAAAAAGTCAAAATCGCCAAAATGGCAGTTTGGCGAGTTTACCTCTGACCCGACGATTTCTGTTCTGGGTCAGGCTTTAATAGCTATACTATAACTATATCAGACAATTCGTAGGTACTAGATATAGATTCACTGTCAATGAATATTTACGTTTGGAAACAAGGATGAAGTTTTACAGGCATCAAAAACAATATATTCTGTGAAAAAAAATATCATATTGTGTGATAAGAAATGACGATTCTACAACTATTTAAGTGATCATGTCCATAGAGCAACACGGACTCCGGGCCGCGCGCGGAAGTCCTTGTTGCTCGAAGGATCATGTCTTAAAAGCTAAACAATACGATAAAATAAAATCGGAACGCTTTTACGGAGGAGATTTGGCGAAATGACCCCATAAACAAGAGTGAAGTGACAATGGCAGTGACAGTGATAGCAATCAGAACTGCTATTTTATTTTGATAATTTGGCGGGTTGCAGTCTGTCGCAACTCGCAACTTCATACTGGAGAAAAAATGTATGGAACACAGTAGCGCATTAATGTCGGCTCATGTCACTCTATAGTTATCTCACTCACTTCCTGTATCTTTCTCATTCTTTCTTTGTTGTCAACCGAACACGTTGTCTAAGTTGTCTTCGTTGTCTTAAGCTGAGTTCAGACTACGCTATAATATTGTGCTCTATAGTATAGCAAAGAATGACGCAATGCTATACTATATAGCATGGCGTTCACATTAAGCGATATTATCGCAAGAATATAGCAAGCTTCATGGCGGCGCGTCGGCACAGGATCATGTCCAGACGTGTCGCTTGCGTGGGCTCGTGTCGCCTGCGAGACGGGCGGGGAGAGGGCGGCGCGATACAGCACAGCGCATTGAGCGTATCACACCAATTTATAGCTTATAGCAAGCCAATAATATATCGCACAGTACAGTGTGAACGTGTCCATAGACAATGTATGGTGCGCGATATTGTTGTGCTATGAGCTATATACTATATGCTATTATATTATAGCGTAGTCTGAACTCAGCTTTACAACAATAGGTTATCTTTGTAGGTTATGTTTTCGTGAAAAAAATATGAATCAAATAATTGAAAAAGACGAGTGAAATCTGTGTCATAGGTATTTTGGTGAAAAACAGTCTCTATTTATGTAATTTGTAGTGAAAGAAACTAATCGTGAAACATAGAACATGCGAAATCTGAGGTTTAAAATCTGAACGAAAAAACGGTATTTTTAATATTTTTATGGCCCAATTTCCACTGGATGAGTTTCGGTGAGTAACAATTTATCATTCGTATGCAGTGTTTATGAGATGTATTCGATGATGTAATCGCATAGTTTTAGTAAAAACGAAAAATAGTGTGATGGTATGATACGTTTATAAATATCGTTATGGATGCTTTTAATTTCAGTTGCAAAGAATGGTTGAAGGTATCAGGAAAAGAGGATCTGGCATATATACCAATTGAGAAACTCCACCAATTAAAATTAGTTTGTGGAAAACATAAAAGGAAAAAGGGAAAAAGGCGTGATAATATGTATGTACAAATACAAAATCATTTATTCAAAAAAAGAACACAGCTAAAGAATTTTGCCATTCCATCCCTCAGACTAACCACTAAACCACTTTCGGAGGACAAATTAGTAGGATTTCCCTATCATATTTTAAAGATCAGCTGTCACCGATAGAAGGTCAGTAATAAACTTTACATGTAAAACTGGTTTTGCGTTTGGCCCCCATCTAACCTGATGTTAAGTGACAATACCAGCACCCTGCTGCATTACTTACTCAGACTATTTAATGGTCATCACTCTGGACTGCCACACCAGAGGTCCCGGGTTCGATCCCCGATCAGGTCAAGATGGAAAATTATCTTTTTCAGATTGACCTGGGTTTTGCATGTTTATCTATATATGTATATGTAGTAAAATATAGTATTATTGTGTTAGTATCTCGTAACACAAGTCTGGAACTAACTGCTAAATAGCTGTCTGGAAGTTACTGCTCCTGTGGCTAGCTAAATAATTTCATTTTTTGATGGAGACGAACAGACCAATTTGCCCAATTGATGAGCTCAGCAAAATAACATAAATAAGTACCTCTGGGCAAACTAAGCTAATTTGGTAAATTAGGAAAATACTATGACAGTTACTGTAAATTCTATTTCTTCTTTCCAGTCCACATTCTGAAGGTGCTAAGAGTTTGTACCACACTAATACGAAGAGAATGTAAATAATTTCATCTTTTGATGGAGACGAACAGGCCAATTTGCACAATTAATGAGCTCAGCAAAATAACATAAGTAAGTACCTCTGAGAAAACTAAGTTTTAATTTCTTTCATCGACCTCCGGGTTCATTGACTCAATTTTTTTGGATTTGGTCGGATTTCAGTCGTCATATTTACACCCCTATTTTATTATGCCATGTCATAGACGACCTCATGGCCAACACATTTGGTCATGTAAATTTATTCGCGCGCCCCCTAGTTTCTGAAAAAAAAATTATTTAGATTTCTTTGAGCCAAAACGGGGTGAGGTGAGGTTTCCAACAAAAGTGTCCCATACAAATGTTGCTCCAAAGACCTTATCTATCCACTGAGAACATAAAAAGGGGGGTTATAATGACACGGTAACCTTCGAAAAAATTACAAGTCCAGACTGGACTTGAAAAATTTTTGCTCGATTTTTTTTTGTCATATTAACACCTGTTTTTCAGTGCCTTATGTCATAGATGACCTCATGGCCAACACATTTGGTCATGTTAATTTATTTCGCGCGACCCCTAGTTTCCGAGAAAAAATATTTAGATTTCGTTGAGCCAAAAGGGGTGTGGGCATGGTTTCCAACAAAAGTGTCCCATACAAACGTTGCTCCCAAAGACCTTATTTATCCACTGAGAACATAAAAAAGGGGGGTTATAATTAGGGCTTCCAATACCGGGATCCCGGTATTGTTCAATACCGGTATTAGGTGATTTTTTGACCTGTTTGCAATACCGGTATTGAAATTCAATACCGGTTTTAATACCGAATTTTTTTTTTTTTTTTTTTATAATTTTTTTTCTCTAAACTTATAGGATTTTTACAGGTTTACCCAATACAATAGAAAAGATCATGTATACCAATTATTTCAAACATATATTATTACATAAATAACAACCTTTGTAAATTCACACTGAGTACACTGGAAAATATCTATTCTATCCGCGATCAAATTCAGAGTGCATACCGCGCGTGCCAACGGAAACTTGTTCATCAAGTTGGTCCGTCCGGGAGGGACCTCCAAAAGGCGAGGCTGCCTTCGACGCTCAACGTATCTATTTGGAACGCTTGCATATTGTGTATTACACAAATCAATTTAAATCGGTGATTTTGGAATCATGTCGCATAAAAATGCACGTGAACAGTTAATTAATAGTGACATTGTAATATTTTTGGAATAACCTGCACGTAAACTAAATAGATAAAATAAAAGTAATGGACTTTTGCCGCCGAAAATTTACTCGTGCTCGAGGGAATGACCAGTTACCGAAAAAGTAATTGTTCTTGGAGAAGACCAGAAAACGAAGGCAAAACTTATAATGACCATAGTAGATTCTTGAATTTATAAATTTGACATTTCATATAAATATTCAATGTATATTCGTCCACATACACAGTCATTTAATTGTAAGACATATGTTGTAAAGTGACGTCTTTGGAGAAAATGCAGCAGTGGAGTTTGTTGCGCCGCCTCTTCTCCAATTGCGCTTAGTGGTAACCTTAGCTTTTAGTAATTTTATGACGTCAACTAACTAAAAAACAAGAATTTGCGATTAAAACGTGCTATTTTTAAGCCTTTTTAAATGAAAACAATTGACTTTGATTCATTACTGTATGTTCACATCAAGATAATTAATGACAATGACATGATTAATTATTAAAAATCTTAGATATTTAAAGTTGTATTAGGTAAAGCTGTGATAATTTTGTTTATTATATGAATAAAAGTAGATTTTCAATTACCTATGTTGTAATTTGGCTTAATACTTCAAAAGAAGAAACTTTTTGAAAAAGAAATACGAATTTTCACTTCAATACCGGAATTCCGGTATTAATACCGGTTTTGAATTTTTTTCCGGTATTGAAACCGGTATTCAAAATATCCGGTATTTGGAAGCCCTAGTTATAATGACACGGTAACCTTCGAAAAAATTACAAGTCAAGACTGGACTTCAAAAATTTTTTGCTCGATTTTTTTTTGTCATTTTAACACCTGTTTTTCAGTGCCTCATGTCATAGATGACCTCATGGCCACCACATTTGGTCATGTTAATTTATTTCGCGCGACCCCTAGTTTCCGAGAAAAAAAAATATTTAGATTTCGTTGAGCCAAAAGGGGGTGTGGGCATGGTTTCCAACAAAAGTGTCCCATACAAACGTTGCTCCCAAAGACCTTATTTATCCACTGAGAACATAAAAAGGGGGGTTATAATGACACGGTAACCTTCGAAAAAATTACAAGTCAAGACTGGACTTCAAAAATTTTTTGCTCGATTTTTTTTTGTCATTTTAACACCTGTTTTTCAGTGCCTCATGTCATAGATGACCTCATGGCCACCACATTTGGTCATGTTAATTTATTTCGCGCGACCCCTAGTTTCCGAGAAAAAAAAAAATTTAGATTTCGTTGAGCCAAAAGGGGGTGTGGGCATGGTTTCCAACAAAAGTGTCCCATACAAACGTTGCTCCCAAAGACCTTATTTATCCACTGAGAACATAAAAAGGGGGGTTATAATGACACGGTAACCTTCGAAAAAATTACAAGTCAAGACTGGACTTCAAAAATTTTTTGCTCGATTTTTTTTTGTCATTTTAACACCTGTTTTTCAGTGCCTCATGTCATAGATGACCTCATGGCCACCACATTTGGTCATGTTAATTTATATCGCGCGAACCCTAGTTTCCGAGAAAAATAAAATTTAGATTTCGTTGAGCCAAAAGGGGGTGTGGGCATGGTTTCCAACAAAAGTGTCCCATACAAACGTTGCTCCCAAAGACCTTATTTATCCACTGAGAACATAAAAAAGGGGGGTTATAATGACACGGTAACCTTCGAAAAAATTACAAGTCAAGACTGGACTTCAAAAATTTTTTGCTCGATTTTTTTTTGTCATTTTAACACCTGTTTTTCAGTGCCTCATGTCATAGATGACCTCATGGCCACCACATTTGGTCATGTTAATTTATTTCGCGCGACCCCTAGTTTCTGAGAAAAAAAAAAAATTTAGATTTCGTTGAGCCAAAAGGGGTGTGGGCATGGTTTCCAACAAAAATGTCCCATACAAACGTTGCTCCCAAAGACCTTATTTATCCACTGAGAACATAAAAAAGGGGGGTTATAATGACACGGTAACCTTCGAAAAAATTACAAGTCAAGACTGGACTTCAAAAATTTTTTGCTCGATTTTTTTTTGTCATTTTAACACCTGTTTTTCAGTGCCTCATGTCATAGATGACCTCATGGCCACCACATTTGGTCATGTTAATTTATTTCGCGCGACCCCTAGTTTCCGAGAAAAAAAAATATTTAGATTTCGTTGAGCCAAAAGGGGGTGTGGGCATGGTTTCCAACAAAAGTGTCCCATACAAACGTTGCTCCCAAAGACCTTATTTATCCACTGAGAACATAAAAAAGGGGGTTATAATGACACGGTAACCTTCGAAAAAATTACAAGTCAAGACTGGACTTCAAAAATTTTTTGCTCGATTTTTTTTTGTCATTTTAACACCTGTTTTTCAGTGCCTCATGTCATAGATGACCTCATGGCCACCACATTTGGTCATGTTAATTTATTTCGCGCGACCCCTAGTTTCCGAGAAAAAAAAAAATTTAGATTTCGTTGAGCCAAAAGGGGGTGTGGGCATGGTTTCCAACAAAAGTGTCCCATACAAACGTTGCTCCCAAAGACCTTATTTATCCACTGAGAACATAAAAAAGGGGGGTTATAATGACACGGTAACCTTCGAAAAAATTACAAGTCAAGACTGGACTTCAAAAATTTTTTGCTCGATTTTTTTTTGTCATTTTAACACCTGTTTTTCAGTGCCTCATGTCATAGATGACCTCATGGCCACCACATTTGGTCATGTTAATTTATATCGCGCGAACCCTAGTTTCCGAGAAAAAAAAATTTAGATTTCGTTGAGCCAAAAGGGGGTGTGGGCATGGTTTCCAACAAAAGTGTCCCATACAAACGTTGCTCCCAAAGACCTTATTTATCCACTGAGAACATAAAAAAGGGGGGTTATAATGACACGGTAACCTTCGAAAAAATTACAAGTCAAGACTGGACTTCAAAAATTTTTTGCTCGATTTTTTTTGTCATATTAACACCTGTTTTTCAGTGCCTCATGTCATAGATGACCTCATGGCCACCACATTTGGTCATGTTAATTTATTTCGCGCGACCCCTAGTTTCCGAGAAAAAAAAAATTTAGATTTCGTTGAGCCAAAAGGGGGTGTGGGCATGGTTTCCAACAAAAGTGTCCCATACAAACGTTGCTCCCAAAGACCTTATTTATCCACTGAGAACATAAAAAGGGGGGTTATAATGACACGGTAACCTTCGAAAAAATTACAAGTCAAGACTGGACTTCAAAAATTTTTTGCTCGATTTTTTTTTGTCATTTTAACACCTGTTTTTCAGTGCCTCATGTCATAGATGACCTCATGGCCACCACATTTGGTCATGTTAATTTATTTCGCGCGACCCCTAGTTTCCGAGAAAAAAAAAATTTAGATTTCGTTGAGCCAAAAGGGGGTGTGGGCATGGTTTCCAACAAAAGTGTCCCATACAAACGTTGCTCCCAAAGACCTTATTTATCCACTGAGAACATAAAAAAGGGGGGTTATAATGACACGGTAACCTTCGAAAAAATTACAAGTCAAGACTGGACTTCAAAAATTTTTTGCTCGATTTTTTTTTGTCATTTTAACACCTGTTTTTCAGTGCCTCATGTCATAGATGACCTCATGGCCACCACATTTGGTCATGTTAATTTATTTCGCGCGACCCCTAGTTTCCGAGAAAAAAAAATATTTAGATTTCGTTGAGCCAAAAGGGGGTGTGGGCATGGTTTCCAACAAAAGTGTCCCATACAAACGTTGCTCCCAAAGACCTTATTTATCCACTGAGAACATAAAAAGGGGGTTATAATGACACGGTAACCTTCGAAAAAATTACAAGTCAAGACTGGACTTCAAAAATTTTTTGCTCGATTTTTTTTTGTCATTTTAACACCTGTTTTTCAGTGCCTCATGTCATAGATGACCTCATGGCCAACACATTTGGTCATGTTAATTTATTTCGCGCGACCCCTAGTTTCCGAGAAAAAAAATTTAGATTCCGTTGAGCCAAAAGGGGTGTGGGCATGGTTTCCAACAAAAGTGTCCCATACAAACGTTGCTCCGAAAGACCTTATCTGTCCACTGAGAACATAAAAAAGGGGGTTATAACGACACGGTAACCTTCGAAAAATTTACAAGTCCAGAGGCTTGACTTATAAAAATTTTTGCTCGATTTCTGTTGTCTGGAGTAGGGTTGCTGAGGATTCCTCTTCCGCTTCCTCAAAATGCGGAAGTTCCGCAATATTTTGAGTTCCTCATCCGTTACCGCATCCTCATAAATAAAAATTAAAAATTCCTCTTCTGCAATCGCTTCCTCAAAATTTAAGAGGAACTTTAGAGGAATTTCACTTCCGCCGGGCCAAACAGGCATATTTCTTGTGTGCGTGTGTATGTCACTGAACTCCCTTAACGGCTGGACCGATTTTGATGAAATTTTCTGTTTGTGTTCAAGGAGATTCGAAAATGGTTTAGATTCACAATTTGGTCCACTGGAAAATGTTCTTTTAAATAATTTTTGTATGTGACAGGACAACGTCTGTCGGGTCCGCTAATATTTATGTCCTAATCCTAATATTATAAATGCGAAAGTGAATATCAAATATATTCATTAATATATATATTATAATTTGTTTGTTATCTCTTCACGCTTTATCTACAGAACCAATCTGCCTGAAATTTTGCATACACATAGTACGACGTACTGAGAAGGGCATAAGGTAACAACACTTGCACACAACAGTGCTTTTTCCCTAGATGAAAGTTCCCGTGGGAAATTCACGCGGGCGAAGTCGCGGGCAAGAGCTAGTATTTCATATCATCCTCTTCCTCATCCGCTTCCTCATCCGCATCCTCTTCCTCAAAAAAATATCCTCATCCTCATCCTCCAAATTTGTGCTTGACACTTCCTCTTCCTCCTCCTCTTCCTCATAATCACTTCCTCAACAACCCTAGTCTGGAGGGACGTGCCCCCGTGCTCCTCTCCCCTTAAATCCGCTACTGCTTTCAATAATGTTGGAATATAAATGCATAAGTGCTGCCTCTAATTCAGCGTTTTTATAATTTGTTTTAATTTTAATTTCAGGTTTACTTGCAACATATTATCTTTATAATATCGAAGGCCTCAGCGACTACTGAACAAATGAAGCTAGTAACAAGTATGGACTGAGAATAAACGCGAAAAAGACAAATTTCATGATTATATGTATATATAATAAGAAAGATAAGACGAAGCCACAAGTCCTGGCAAATGAAAAGTTACTATAAGTAGGTAACCCAATAGCACGCGTTGATAAATTTAAGTACCTAGAGAGTTACATAAACGTACACTGGGACAGTCAACAGGAGATTCGTGCCCGCATCGAACTGGCTAGAAGTGCCTTTGCAAATGGAAAAAGATATTGTGTAGCCGCAAATTCAATCTGAAAATCCGCATGAGACTTGTTTTATGCTCCAAATTGGAAGCCTTCGAGATGTGGATCTACAAGCGTATGCTCCGTATATTGTGAGGTGGGTTCAAAGGGTAACAAATGCCGAGCTCCTACGGAGAATGAATAAAAAGTTGGAAGTGTTAAAGTGTGTCAAAAAAAGGAAGCTTCAATATTTCGGACACGTCACGAGAGGGGAAAAAGACCGCATTCTTCAGTTCGTAATGCAGAGGAAAATCCAGGGCAAATGTAAACCCGGAAGGAGAAAAACCTCTTGGCTGAAGAACCTAAGAGACTGGTTTCACTTGAGTACCCGGACGCTCTTTCGTGCAGCAGCTTCAAAAGTCCGATTAGCCATGATGGTCACCAATCTTCGATGAGAAACGGCACTATAAGAAGAAGAAAATCTTTATATAATGATAAATATTATGTTTCTATTGTCGCTTGATGATGTTTATGGAAGTAAATTTACGCAGATTATGTGCAGAGCACAACAAAGACTTAAAGGCGTTTGCTGTTGCATTTGACTGCTTTGCTAATACGAAATGAATGTAAATAAATTCATCCATAAATGAAGACCAGCAGGCCTCGATTAATGGATGAAATTCGAACCAATGTTCCCAACTAATGAATTAATTTAATTATAGTTAGTGGAGAAGGAAGTTACCAGATGTGGCTTATGCATTTGTGGACTAGCCGAAACCCATTGGAGAAACAACGGGCATTTCTTTAAGGAAAGGTAGAAGGCACTAGACCACGCGGAAGGTCACCCACCCGTTGGACTGACCAGATGAAGTCTGCTATTGGAGGATCAGTTAACGAGTGCAGCAGGATGACATCCAACAGACAACGGTGGCGGGGCGTCGTGAAGCGCATTACAACTGCCCTGCTCCATAACACTACATAACGATCACGACCGCTCTGTCAAGAGCGTACCGGATAGGAAGGAAGGAATAATAGTTAATAGGTTTAAAGTCCGTTTTTTCATAATTATCCTATTATGTAACCAATATTACCATGTCTTTTTATGATTTTACAACAATATAAATTAAAATAGACTTTTCAGGAAATTACTTTCGTGGTTAATAAATGCTCTACTTTAGAATGATTAGGTTTAAAATAATATTTGATTTATTTTCAACAAAATTCAACAAAAAGTACTGTGAAGATTGTTTGCATAATAGGACAATAGGGTATTTGACAATGTTTTTTTTAATTTTATTTATGGAAAGATCATATAAAAGTTTAATAACGAACTGTTTTTATTTTTTTAAATTTCGACTTAATTATCACTGGTATCAGTTCGGTAACTGGTCGGCGTATTTCGTTACTATGAATTTGAAATAACTAGCTACCTAATTAAATCGAAAACAAATAAAATAAAAACAGTTTGTAATAAAACTTGTATATGCTCTTTCGGGTTAGTGTAAATTTGTCCCTAGAGTTAATTCGGTACCTAATTAATATTCCATACTTTCAGAATAAATTCGGTACTTCGATAAAAATTATAAAAATATTGTGGTAAATTTGCCACTCAAGTTTATTTTATGTAAAATGTACAGTTAGCAGTAAAATGATAATTCACAATGTAGTATTAACTTGCAGATTTTTAGCAGAGCAGTATGTAAAATTATAACTATTTTATACCGTGATCATTGAAAACTTACTAATGATTATTATCCTGATTTATTGACTTATGTCAATAAACTGATTGTCATACTTTTGATACATATACATTAAAATTAACCCGACTATTTTTATATAAATTATATAATATTGTCGTAAATTAATATTTAATAATAATACCTATCGACTATTAACTACCCTATCAACCTACTTTGATTTTATCATATTGGGTGCTTCATTTTTGTTGCTGTCTGTACGAAAAACCTTATGTGCCGAATTTACTATAAAAACAACAACGAGGGACAAATTTACAGAAAGTTTTTTAGTCCCTCATCGGTGTGCCTGCGGGGATACCGTCGACAGCTATGGTCACCATGGACTTTCCTGTTGTAAAATCGCCGGTCGTTTTGGGCGTCATGCTGCCCTAAACAATATTATCCACTGCGCTCTTGCCACCATTAACGTGCCGGCTATTTTAGAACCTAATGGGTTGGCGCGGGATGATGGCAAGAGACCGGATGGTATGACTTTGGTGCCTTGGAGGTGCGGCGTTTTGGACCTGCGTTGACACACTGGCGCCATCTCATCTCCAGGCCACCAAATCCAAGGCCGGTGCAGCAGCAACGGAAGTAGAGAGCCTCAAAAGGCGCAAATATGTGGTTATTGGCAATAACTACATTTTTGAGCCTTTAGGGGTGGAAACGTTGGGGCCATGGGGTCCATCAGCTTTTCATTTTTATTTCATAAAGGCTGGTCGAGGTATCCCGTGACCAACGGGCTGGCAGCTTCTTTGGCCAAAGGCTAAGCATTGCCATACAACTTGGCAATGCAGCCAGCCTTTTGGGCACGTTGCCGCGGGGCTACGCTCTTGAGGGGCTTTACAACTTGTAATTATTATTTTTTGTATTCCTTAGTTTTTAATTTTAGTAGGTATTTTAATTTAGCTTGTATTTTAGTACCGAATTAACTCTGGCGACGAATTTACAATAACCCATTTCTTCTTAATGAAATATAAAATGAAATAATGTGTATGCGAAATTTCAAGAAGATTGGTTCAGTAGATAAAGCGTAAAGTGAAGAGGTAACAAACTAATAAATAAACAAACAAACTAACTTTTACTATTTGTAATAGGTATTAGTTAGGATAAGGAAAAGATACAAACAAACCAGCCAGTTTGGTTGCGATGCAATTTTTGTCAATTGACATAAGTATTTTTTTTTATCGTAAGTTTTCAATGATCACGGTATAAAATAGGTAGGTACCAGGGTTGTTGCTGATGCATAATTTTGTCACATCAGCGGATGCTGATGCTGATGCCGATTTTGTTTCTTTTTTTCTAAAATGTGCTCATTATTATGATTTTTTATATAAATATTACATTTTCTTGGCTTATGTATCTCAATAAAATAGGGAAAAAAATCTGTAAGTTTGAATTAACCGAAAAACAAAAATACTTTATATTACTCAATACTTAACCTAAGTATTATCAATATTGAAATTGTATTAAAGGTAAATTATATTTTAAAAACAATAGTTGAGCTGCTTTTTCGGCTGATCAACACGCGACGTTTTGTTTCGAATGAATGCACAATAGCGCATTTTGATTGGACAAAACTCGCAAGCGACAGCGACACGAGACGTCAACTCCGCCCACCGGGGGACATGTTGCGACTCGAACATCAGCATCAGCATCAGCAACGATCATTGCGGATGATGATTCTGATGCTGATGTGTAAAATGAAGCTGATGATCAGCTGATGCTGATGCTGATGCTGATATTCGCAACAACCCTGGTAGGTACCTAGTTATAATTTGGCATATTGCTCTGCTAATAATTAGGGCTTCCAATACCGGGATCCCGGTATTGTTCAATACCGGTATTAGGTGATTTTTTGACCTGTTTGCAATACCGGTATTGAAATTCAATACCGGTTTTAATACCGAATTTTTTTTTTTTTTTTATTATTTTTTTTCTCTAAACTTATAGAATTTTTACAGGTTTACCCAATACAATAGAAAAGAACATGTATACCAATTATTTAAAACATATATTATTACATAAATAACAACCTTTGTAAATTCACACTGAGTACACTGGAAAATATCTATTCTATCCGCGATCAAATTCAGAGTGCATACCGCGCGTGCCAACGGAAACTTGTTCATCAAGTTGGTCCGTCCGGGAGGGACCTCCAAAAGGCGAGGCTGCCTTCGACGCTCAACGTATCTATTTGGAACGCTTGCATATTGTGTATTACACAAATCAATTTAAATCGGTGATTTTGGAATCATGTCGCATAAAAATGCACGTGAACAGTTAATTAATAGTGACATTGTAATATTTTTGGAATAACCTGCACGTAAACTAAATAGATAAAATAAAAGTAATGGCCTTTTGCCGCCGAAAATTTACTCGTGCTCGAGGGAATGACCAGTTACCGAAAAAGTAATTGTTCTTGGAGAAGACCAGAAAACGAAGGCAAAACTTATAATGACCATAGTAGATTCTTGAATTTATAAATTTGACATTTCATATAAATATTCAATGTATATTCGTCCACATACACAGTCATTTAATTGTAAGACATATGTTGTAAAGTGACGTCTTTGGAGAAAATGCAGCAGTGGAGTTTGTTGCGCCGCCTCTTCTCCAATTGCGCTTTAACCTTAGCTTTTAGTAATTTTATGACGTCAACTAACTAAAAAACAAGAATTTGCGATTAAAACGTGCTATTTTTAAGCCTTTTTAAATGAAAACAATTGACTTTGATTCATTACTGTATGTTCACATCAAGATAATTAATGATAATGACATGATTAATTATTAAAAATCTTAGATATTTAAAGTTGTATTAGGTAAAGCTGTGATAATTTTGTTTATTATATGAATAAAAGTAGATTTTCAATTACCTATGTTGTAATTTGGCTTAATACTTCAAAAGAAGAAACTTTTTGAAAAAGAAATACGAATTTTCACTTCAATACCGGAATTCCGGTATTAATACCGGTTTTGAATTTTTTTCCGGTATTGAAACCGGTATTCAAAATATCCGGTATTTGGAAGCCCTACTAATAATCTGCTAGTTGTTAATACTACCTACATTGTGAGTTATCTCATCTCCAGATCACCAAGTCCAAGGCCGGTGCAGCAGCAACGGAAGCAAAGAGCCTCAAAAGGCGCAAATTTGTGGTTATTGGCAATAACTACATTTTTGAGCCTTTTGGGGGAAACGTTGGGACCATGGGGTCCATCAGCTCACCAGCTTTTTATTCTTATTTCGAAAAAGCTGGTCGAGGTATATCGCGACCAAAGGGCTGGCAGCTTCTTTGGCAAAAGGCTAAATATACAGCTTGGCAATGCAGCCAGCCTTTTGGGAACGTTGCCGCGGGGTTACGCTTTAACTTGTTATTTTTTTTATTTTTGTATTCCTTACCATAGTTTTAAATTTTAGTATTTTATATCAATAGAATTAATTAAAATTACATTTGCAAGTTCAACCACAAAAAAACCGGCCATGGGCGAGTCAAGCTCGCGCACCGAGGGTTCCGTACACGAAAAGCATCTCACATAATAGGTCTAACTAAAAGACCTACTAGTTTGAAAAACAAACTTAACTTTGCAGTTCGATCCCTAGGATTCATACCGGATCGAGCGCAAAAATAAGTTTGTAACGCTTATTTAGACTTCCAACAACATATTTACAACTTTCAGATTTATTCCTGTATAAGTACTGTTCGACCTTGCTTTTTGCCAAAAGACATTCTTCATTGCTTTTATCTATAATTAAAATATACCATTTTGTAAGTATTTTTTGCGATTCCGTTATTAAAATCAAAGGTATGTTCTGGGATGCCATTATCCTAACTAATATTATAAATGCGAAAGTGAGTTTGTTGGTTTGTTACCTCTTTACGCGTCATCTACTGAACCAATCTTTCTCAAATGTTGCATACACATAGCTGGAAGTACGGAGAAGGACATAGGTTACCTTTTATCCCGGGAAAAAGCACTGTTCCCGTGGGAAATGCACGCGGGCGAAAGCTAGTCTAAAAGAATATTACATTTAAGTAGTTTATTTTTATTCTTTGATGAAATATTTGATTCATTAGGTAATTTTTTAGCATAATATGTTAGTTTTATTTATTAAGTACACTCATATCATTTTATATTTTTGAATGAAGAATTATGTATTTATTTTAATTTTTACTTAAGTAATTCAATATTGCGTTTTCTTTACCTGGTAACACTCGATTCTTCAGCGCGGCTTGATTTTGACGTTGACAAGTTGTCTTCGGTCGACATTGACACTTGGATACTTGTCAACAACTGTCAACGTCAAAATCAAGGCGCGCCCAAGAATCGAGTGTTACCAGGTAAAAAAGGCAATATTGAATTAGATAAAAATTAAAATAAACATAATTTTTCATTTAAAAATATGAAATGATATGAGTGTACTTAATAAATAAAACTAACATATGCTAAAAAATACCTAATTAATCCAATCTTTCATCGAAGAATATAAATATATTTCTTAAATGTAATATTATTTTAGAACAGATGTGAAGGCCAACATCTTTGATTTTAATAACGGAAACGCAAACAATACTACTAAAAATAATAATAATAATAAATATTTTATTTATAGATATTCATACTCCAATATATATTCTGAAAATCTATTTGTCATTAATTATGATGAATGTTATAATATGAAATGATTGTAAATAGTACAATAAACGTTTTTTTAAATAAACATGTTTAATTGTGTGACCCACACGAGATGTTTTTATACCTGGAAGACCCGTGAAGGCAGGTTTTTTAATTTTATCGATATCGATATTTTGATTCTGACCTAGTAATCAAAACATCGATATCGATGAAATTACTACATCTCTATTTTTGCTGTTAGGTTGGCCAATCAATTTGCCAGTCGTTAAGTTTGGCAACGTTTCGGTCCTTGCGATTTGACACTTCCGCCGTTTGACATTTCTTTATGTTCATTTTGCTCTATGGGAGTCCCGTCTCTTAAAACGTAGTGATTATATGCTCTTTGGCGGGTTGTATTCTGATCTGATTGGAAAGATGTTGTAAAGTTATAAAACCAATAATTTTGTGAGTTATAAAGCAAGTGCCTAGGTAATTATAAACATGGGAGATTTGCAGAAAATTCGTTTAGACGTGTGTAATGTCTTTAAACTCAGCGGTTTTACGATTCGCCGGGAAGCGACGACTTTTGTTGCAGAACAGCTTCTGCCACTATCAAAACAAGAGAGGCAGAAAATGCTGGACAAGCTTACTACTCATTTACTCCGCCAGTGTTTATCGCAGCCTGTACTAGAGAAGGAACATGTCGAAACTGCATTTAAAGAATGCAGTTCTCACGGACTCGAAGAGACTGAGACAGTTTTAAACGTCATCGACGCGTTTAGTATTCCCAAGTTAAATTACGACAATGAGAGGAAGAAATTCGTGAAAGATGTGCAGTGTACCAATAATTTGTATCCGGAGCCCAAATGGAAGGCACAGTTTTTGATTGATAGATATATGGTTATATGGCAAAGGACTGTTAGAAATAAACTCTTTGCTCAAGAAAGTTTACCGAGTATGGTTGAAGAGAAGAGGTTCCAATTACGTAAGATAGAAGTGTTACTTAGTTCTTCAAGTAAAATTGATGAAGTGATAGTGTTGGGGCTTTTAACTCAACTAACAGAAGGCAAATTTTATTTAGAAGACCCAACTGGAAGTGTGCTACTAGATATGACTCGGACTAGGTATCATTCAGGTCTTTTTACGGAGAACAGTTTTGTGTTAGCCGAAGGGTATTATGAAGACAAAGTTTTGCATGTCATGGGACTTGTTTTACCACCATCAGAGAGTCGAGCAACATCATTGCCATATTTCGGCAGTTTAAATACTTTTGGAGGAAATCAAAGAATTTGTTGAAAAATTCTCAGAGTTTACTGAAAATAGAGCAAGAGAATGAAGATGGTATGATTATATTTTTATCCGATGTGTGGTTAGATAATGTTAAAGTTGTGTCAAAATTGAAAACGCTGTTTTCGGGTTTTAATGATTTTCCACCAATTGCTATAGTGCTTATGGGCGAATTTCTGTCATGTCCATATGGTTACGAACATAGTACACAGCTGAAATCTGCATTAACAAATTTAGCAGACATCATAAATCAATTCTCGACATTAAAAGAATCATGCAAATTTATATTTATACCTGGAAGAGGGGATCCAGCAGCCGCAAACATACTTCCAAGACCACCAATTCCGAACTCTATCACTACAGATATAAGAGACAAATTGGGTGATTCAGTCATCTTTACGACAAATCCATGTAGGATCCAGTATTGTACACAGGAATTGATACTTCTAAGGCAGGATTTGGTGATGAAAATGTGTAGGAATTCAATACATTTTCCCGAAACTGGTGATATTCCAGACCATTTGACGAAGACTTTACTTAGCCAATGTACACTGTCTCCATTATCTTTAGGGGTCCAGCCATTGTATTGGAAGCATGCTGATGCATTGAGTTTGTATCCTATGCCAGATTTAGTTGTGGTTGCTGACCATTTTCAACCTTATACTAGGGCATATCAGGACTGTCAAGTTGTAAATCCTGGGTCGTTCCCCCGTACAGAGTTTTCGTTTAAAGTCTATATACCTTCAAGCAGAACTGTTGAGGATTCTCAGATACCAAAGGAAGATTAATGGAATTGACAGGGGGTCTATGTGGTACTCAGTGTGCGAGTTTGACTCGGACATTGCCGGTTTTTAAATATTTGGGAAATGAGAAATGGGTTATATTCCGATTCATCAAAGTCGATGTTTTATTCCCAGACCCAGAGGATATGGACAATTACCACCAGCCAGTTTATAAACTCTGACACTGTGTGGGTTGATTTGACTTTGCCAATAAGAAAGGAAGACTGTTGTCTATTGTATATAGTGAAATAAAATAAATGTTTTGTATTCTAATGTCTTTATTATTTTTAAAATATTTTTTATACAACCTATATTTACAATAAGGTCTAGATTTTTAAAAGTTTATCAAAAATTATGTTACCTAATTCTGGACGGATTTCATACATTTTTAAAATTGTAAGCAAGGTTTAGATGAGTAAGAATGATGTTAGAAGACGTGTAGGTAGAGTCTTTGATAGAATTCATCATTTCATAAGATCAAAATGTTGCCAGCTTTATAATTTTAAAATCATTGTATCGAAAAATATCCCAATTAAATATGATTGGTTAACTTGTTTCAACAAGGAATCGAATTCTTCATTTAAATATATAATTAAGTATATATTGTTTAATAGAGTTTATGGAATTCAATTATTATCATCTATTAGATAAATACCTATCTTTCGATTTTACAAAATTGAAATTAGTTGTGGCCCGGGGCTTCGCTCCTGTGGTAATTTCGGGATAAAAAGTACATATGTGCTATTTCCGGTATTTTTCGGCCCACTAGATTTTGAGTGATTGAGCCACAAACTTTCACATTTATTAGTGTGATGCGAGTGACTGATTAATGTATTACTAAGTTATACCTACAAATTGTGATTTCTAATGTATATATGAATCTAAAATGACAGTTTCATTAACTTAAATACGTAAAATAATAAAACTATTTACATACAGACGTTTTACGCCATTATAATTAAAATAATCTTATGAAACATATCTACTGTTAACAAATAAAAATAATATGTTTTTCTTATTGTTACAACGAGTACCTACACGTATGCAGACTGTAACACTTGTGGTGCAATAACAAGTATTTAGAACAATATAATAAATAATATAAATTTTGTTTAGAAAAGATAAAATATGTTTTGTCTCGTTATTTCAATGACAAATATTGTAAAGAAAGAAACAAAACATATTTCAACTAAATGTTTAAAGTGTTTGTTAACTTTTTATGAATAACAATATTGCAATGTGAATTACACCTATTATTAAGTACCTATATATTCCCAATCAGTCAGTCTTCAGTATGACCACAGAAAAATATACTGTATGACTCATGAAACTATTATGTCCACTTAGAACATAAGTACGCTTATCCACGCGTGCCTACTTGCTTAGTTTTAATATGAGCTGTGTTTTGCCACAAGACAAACCAAGCAATGTACCGAGGTTGGCAAGCATGTTATAGTCTTATTCCAAAATGACTAATTGGGTATATGTGTTGACTCGCTGGGAAGTTTGTATCGTAGTACAAACTTATCTGTTCCGGTGGCAGAAAGCGGAACTAAAACTTATTAATCAACTTTGTCACGTCTTACAAAGACGGTGTCGCCATCATGGTCGGCACAGATAAGTTTGCGGACCTATATCTCATGTGGCGCCATCTAGGATCCCATTATGGTGTTATAGGTGTCAGCTATTGGTGCCAGCGCGACGAGGCAGATCATGGCGATCGCGAAGAGGACGATGATTGGTGCGTAGATGCCTAGCAGCAGCTTGCGGAAACTTGAATACTGTGGACAGAGATTTGATTTTAATAAAACACTAGCGTCCCGCCCTGGTGTCTCTCGTACATATCTACATAAAATTTAGCCTATGTCACTCAGGTATAATGTAGCTTTCTATTGGTGAAAGAATTTTTGAAATCGGTTCGGTAGTTTCGAAGATTACCGCCTCACAAAGACTTCCACTTTATAATATTGGTGTGAAGTCATTATGATACAACTTAGACTGGCCTGAGAGCGAAGAAAAATAATAGATTGTGCCAGCTGCTTCTGTTCCCACGCAGATTGTAAGTCATCATCTTTGAGAAAGGGATTTAAACTGGAGATTTCCTCTCTTAGGTAATGGGCTTATCTGAATCTTCACCCATAAGCTTATGTGTGGCCTTCGCGTCGGACGACTCTTGGCTCTGTCTACCCCGTAAGAGATGAAGACATGATACTGTATCAGAATCAGTATTATGATACAAGTATGTGTTATGTTATGTGTAGGTCATCATACGTGGTGGTACATAGCCGAGTAGGTATGTATGAGTGTTTTATAGAATAAATGATTCAAGGGCGGATCCAGGATTTTTTCTCGGGCGGCGCGAGGGCAAAAAAGTCAACAATAACTAAAAAAAAACTAAATGACAATAATTGTTAGAAACAAGTTTTTCACTAATGCAGTCATTATATAATGTAAGTACCTAGTTACTTGTTATCTATACTAGCTTTTGCCCGCGGCTTCGCCTGCGTGAAATTCCTAAGGAAACATTGCTAACAAACTTGCCTTACTTCTAACTATGTGTATGCGAAATTTCAGGGAGATTGGTTTAGGAGATAAAGCGTGAAGAGGTAACAAACAAACTCACTTTCGCATTTTTAATATTTGTTAGGATTTTAACACCTCTGATCCTAATTTGATCTCGTACTGTGATTGAATTTCCTTCTACACAATAAAACTTTCTGTGGGTGCCCCCACCCCTCCCTAAATCCGCTAGTGTACACTATTGTCACATGAGTACCTAGTCAAAGGTATTATCTACTCACCGAAGAGTCAGTATTGTCGATCTGCGTGGTCTGCCTCGTCTGGCCCAGCATGTCTTTCATGGGGAACGCGTTGACGCGACCGTTGCTAATGCGACCATCCGACACGCACACCGTTAGCTGAAACAAAGTTATGTGAAATACAACTGCCGTATCCTCTTGACTGAGGGTCGTGGCCATTATATTATTATGGAATGAAACTGAAAATCAGCGTTGTCACCACCTCATAGTTGGGGACAACACAAGCTGAGACATTCCTTTGTCTACTTTTGTGCAATTTTGTTATAAGACATGATATTTTTTTTAAGCTTGCAATTGTTAGTATATCAATGTTTTTTTTTTAGGCTGTAGGTACTTACAGAGAGCACCACATGCATGACGACATGGAACACCACAAAAGCAGCCAGGACATACACACTCCAAGACGGCAGCTCCGCTTTCTGCAGGTACACCGCCAGGAAGATGGTGGCAACTGAAATTCGACGAGTAAACATTTACAATTTATCATTTTAGGTCATTTTATCGATAAAAAGAGAGGTCTATTCAATAATAGGTCTCTTTATAAGTACTCTATTCTTCTCTGGCGAGAAGAATCAGAAGAGGTCTAATAAAATACCTACTGGAGGAGTTAATGTAGTGTTTCTTAATCCACGCACGCAGACTTGCAACTTTAACTATGTCATCCGCCCATCTCATAGCTGGTGTGGTAATATATATCTATATTTATTCTGAATAGATTTTGCTAAAAAATAGGTAGGTAAGAATCATTTTCAGAAGAATTTAGATTTAAAAAAAAAAAATCGATGAAATTTGGTCCCTACACGCATATAGGTAGTAAAATACCGGGAATGTCCTGGAAGTTATAGATATTATGCTACCGGGAGTAGCATATAGGGTAGGTAGCTACTTTTATTCCGTAACTAGCTGTTACCCGCGGCTTCGCCCGCGTGAGTTTCGCTTAAATGAAAAATCTTTTTGTGTTCCAAACTGTAGTAACCTTAACTGCAGTACTCAAAATTTCAGCCATTTGGGTATCCCGTGTCCCGCGGGAATATATGTTGATGAACGGAAACAGACGTTCAAGATCTTCAATATTTATACCTACGTCAGTAGAAAATGCTCATCAGGTTGAACGACTTTTGCTAAGGCGTCATTTCCAATATGTAATAGTGTAGCTGGTCTCTTGGAGTTCTTCATAAGATGACCCTGATCTTCGATTTTTATACGTCAACAGAAAATGCTCGTCAGATTGATAAACTTTTGCAAAGGTACCATTTTCATATTTCTTATAGTTCAGCTGTTCTGTTATGGTTCTTCATCAGGTGTTCCAGTTTTCAAAATCAATTATAGCCTATATGTTGCCCAGGCTTGAGGGACGTGGTGAATAATAAATAAAGCAGATGTCCACGTACCCAAATAGATTTATTTCCAGAAGGAGAAAGATGAAGGATGATAGTCCAAGTACAAGCGAAAACAGAAGAAAGTCACAAGATACACACGCACAGATATAGAATAGAAAAATAGGCACAATTCTATGAAATAACAAATAAGTAATATGCGATTATGCAAGCGGAAAAAGCTAAGTACAATTGGCGCGGGCTTCGCGCGGCAGTGCCAAATCGAGACTGGTTATTTGACCGAGCGATAGCGGATTCCGGCCGGCGGCGCGGCGGCGTACGCGCACGTATAGTTATACCAGAGGTTCCCAAAGTGGGCGATAACGCCCCCTTGTGGGCGCTGCAGGTCTCAAGGGGGCGGTAAGAGACCCAGAAAGAAAATGTTTTTTTTTTTTTTTGCTAGGAGCTTTATTTAGCTAGGAGGCCTCTTAAACAACGACTGCAAGAGCTCTCGACTCTCAACAACAACTTGTGAACATCAACTAATATGAATTAAAAGATTGGTCAAACTCGGTTCTATATTTCTCTCCTCGTAGTTCATATATCTGTCCTTATTGGAAAAGATCCTCGCACATTGCGGGCATGTGAGCACACCATTATTATAATTATATTGAGTTAGCAAAGGTGGTCGGGCTTTTAACTCATCGCGCTTGGTGTCGAGCTCAGCGCGTCGTTTGATTTCAAAGTCAAGGACTTTGGTTTTAACCAAAGCCCTCCATTCCGGTCTTTGAGCGGCTTGCTCCTCCCACTGAGAGGGCTCTATGCCGCAGCGCTTCATATGCCGCTTCAGCACATCTTTGTACCTGAGGAGTTGTCCGCCATGCTTGCGCTTGCTCTCCTCAAGTTCTGAGTAAGATAAGATAAGATAAGATACATAAGCCACATGCGAGCGCACGAGAGAGCCCTTAATTCTTGAAGTGGTCGCCATGACCGAAATCGGTCGGACACAATCATCATCATCATATCTGTCCTATTTTATTGAATATAGAAAAAATGAAAATATAAGGATTGATTATTTTAGTTATATTTTTAATAAAAGATACTGTGTTTTAATACTATAAAGTTGCGTTTCAATAATCATTCTTATTGGCAGGTGGAGCTCGTAAGAGTTAACTTGAGACCTAAGCACCGTTGTATGTTACCTACTGCGCTCAGGTTTCAAGTTGCGGGTTATAGTAAAAGTTTCGTTTAGAATTCTCCGTTAATATACATATATAGGTCACAATAATTAATTAATTTAATTTGAAGTTATAGTGGTTTTTAAAAAGGTGAAAAAATGGGGGCGCTAAAAAATATTTATTCTCAAAGTGGGCAGTAGACAAAATAAGTTTGGGAACCACTGAGTTATACGGATATGATGCGGTCCAACCGGTCCGCACCACATACATACAACACAACGGGTTTGCCGCGGCGATGCCCGTGAATTAATATCTTGTCGTAAAACTTGTGAATGGGAATAATGTATGAAATGTAAGTGTGAAAGTTGAAAGAAAGGTAATAAACATACGATATTATATATTATATTAATTCGTGTATATAAAATGTAAATATAAATAATAGAAAATAAGTGGGAGCACCCACAAGGCTTAATAGCTATACAACAAAAAAGTTTCATTCAAATCCGTCCAATAGTTTTTGCGTGAAACGCGTACATACATACAGACAGACAGACAGACAAGAAATTCTAAAAAATATTTTTGCTTTCTATTATTCTTTTTAAGTGTCCCTCTATCCATTTCAGTCAAAAATACTAAATGTACAGACAAAATATTTTTACTGTTTTATTATATGTATAGATTACTACTATAATAAATAGAATAGGTACTCACTTCCTAAAATGTGAGCAGCGTTGCCGAGCAACCAGTGCAGCCAGTTGAAGATCGGCCTCTTCTTAGTGCCTGGGTGCGGCCTGAAGTATGCACCTGAGACAAAACAGCATTTTCATTATTTTAGTTTAGGTACTTTGCGGGGCCCAATATTATGGGCGAAACGAAAGCGAGCCATCGAAGGATGGCTCGGCCACGTGGGTGACGATGGGAGAGGATCGCGCAGCTAAAAGAGCGTATAAGGGACGACCAAGCGGGAAACGACCTGTCGGCCGGCCCAGATACCGCTGGAGAGATAAATAAAAATAAATAAATAAATCTTTATTCAGTTTTCTTATATGGTAATTTTTTACAGCAAGGATACACACAAATAAAGAAATACAAAGATAAATGGATGAAATACAAATATAGATGAGGTCCTAAGAGATCTGGAGGCCCTCCAAAGAGCCGACTGACAGGAAGTGGCGCAGAACAGGAAGGAATGGAAGCTTCTGGTATCGGAGGCCAAGATACTCTTTGGGTCGTTGAGCCATCGAAGTAGTAAGTAGTACTTAGGTACTTTACTTATTCATAAATAATCACGGTGATAAGTTCTAAGTCCTTCGGGAATGCAAGTTAGTCATTTATTAGATGAAAGATTTTAACATCATAATTTCATTTATTTGTTATAGGTACCTACTATCTTGTTCTTCTTATCGAGTGTGTTATTACTATTATTATTATTTAATATATGGGGACGCCAGCGCGAGCACCAGACGGGTGATCAGTCCACTTATGCTGGGACACTATACGGGTCTCGGGGAATTGGGTGAAATGTCACCCAATTCCCCGAGACCCGTATAGGGTTTATTAGGTGTTATTACTAACACTGGTTTCAGATTTTATTCATGTCGCCTAAAGGCATCTGACATGACTTTTACGACTACCGCCATCTAGTGGCAGTAGCCGTATACACACTAGTAAACTAAACAGTCAGCCAATGTGCAGGTTTCCTCACGATGTTTTCCTTCGCCGAAAGCAGGCGGTGGTCTATGAGAAAATTACCATACAAGAGTCAGATAGGTATACAAACTCATATGGCACCGGCAGGATTTGAACCTGGGTAATATCCGACATCAGACGGGTGTCATTACAACTTGGCCACCACCGCTTCAAACCTACTTTCAGTACTAACTACTTACTTAATAAAACTGTATCTGACTACGTCTTACATAGGAGGTTGTCCCCAGTATTGGACAAATCGCCGACTCGCTGGATAACACGATTAGTATTGCCTATATTATCTGTGGTTAAACTTACCAATGGGCTGTATGAAGCACAGCACAACAGTAACGATGCCAGTGATGGCGTGGGGGTTGTCCCCAGTTGTGGACCACCCGCCGACTTCGACCAAGATCAGGATGAACCCACACACAGTCAGCAGCCACGTCGCTACCATCAGGATTCTGTGGTACTGGAATGAAAAGAAATGACACTATGAAATGACAGTCAACTTAGATCTTTTTTAGAGAGGCAACCATGAGTTTCTTTCGGCATTTCTTTTTAGCAGTCGATCCAAAATGCTAGTAGTTTGTAGCTTTGAGGTTTGTAATACAACTAGCTTTTGCCCACGGCTTCGCTCCTTTCTTAGCGGATGCCTACGTCATAACATCTACCTGCATGCCAAATTTCAGCCCGATCCGTCCAGTGGTTTGGGCTGTGCTTGATAGATGAATATGTCAATCAGTCAGTCACCTTTAAGTTATATATATATAGTTTCTATCTTTAATTAGGTTTTGAATTGAAAAAGTGCATGTAAAGGCCACATTTCAATAAAGTATTCTTGATTTTGTTCTGTGCCAATGCTCTCTCTCAGCCTTAAGACGTCCACTGCTGGACAAAGGCCTCCCCCAAGGATTTTATCCGTAGGGGGTTTTGCCGTAATCGCCACGCTTGGCAGGCGGGTTGGCGATCGCGGAAAGGTGCTGCTGCCCATCCTCTGGTGTTTTAAATCCCTTAGTCGCCTCTTACGACACCCACGGGAAGAGATGGGTTGGTGCTATTCTAGGGCCACACCACAGGCTATACCAATGCCATACCAATGCCAATGCTATCACTAGTAAAAATAAAATGATTAGAAGGTGATGAGGAAGATATTTGACCAGCACAGCAGTGGGATATTAATGGTTGAAATAGAAAACAAACTTACAGCGAACCAAATGTCCTTGCCGCCGAGCTGCTTGCCGACCCACACTTGTCTGAAGTACCTGCATAAAAGTACAATTTGAGTGTTTACTCATATCTATAATTTTAATTATTTCAATAAAATTAATAGGTTATTTTATTAATAGGTTATTTTATTTGGCTTTGAGATTGTGATCTTTGTTACCTATTCAATCACGCAAAATCTAGTGGACGGATTTCTATGAAAGGTACTCGTACATAGGTAGAAAATACACTTATACTTATCATCCCAAAATCCCTACAGGTTCCGAGCCACGGAGAGCCACTCTCCGTGTCCTGGAAGGAATCCTGCTTGCTAGATATGTAATCTGCTGCAGATTACATATCTAGCAAGCAGGATTCCTAGAACAGTTTTGAGTTCACGCTGCTAACATGAAGGATCCGTGAAGCTTGAGCAGTAGTTTGGAGCTGGCCGGCGCCGTGCCCTTGGAGGACAGAGTTAGCTAGTCGGTTGACCCCCAACTTACTTACTCCAAAGAGCTGACGGCAAGAAGTAGCGCCGAACAGAGAAGATTAAAGAAATCCAGTATCGGCCAATCTCTTTGGGTCGTTTAGCTAAGTAAGTAAGTAAATAAAATACATATTATCACGCCTTTTCCCCGTGGGGGTAGGCAGAGACTAGCGAATTCCACTTGCTACGATTCTTACAGATCTCTCTTGTTTCCTATACACTCATCAAGAGAGAGATGAGTGATGAGTGTAAAAGTAAGTAGGTACCTATATTATATAACTAGCGAGCAGTATTCCCAGAGAAGCAGTACAAGCCACGCTGCTAACATGAAGGAACCGTGGAGTTTGAGCAGTAGTTTGGAGCTAGCGGTCGCTGTTCCCACACTGGATAGAGCTAACGGTTCTCCAGTAGACTGGTAAACGAGTGTATGTAACCCGGTAGACATTGAATATATGTTACATACCTAGCGAGCAGGATTCCCAAGGAAGCAGTTCCGAGCCATGCTGCTAACATGAAGGAACCGTGGAGTTTGAGCAGTAGTTTGGAGCTGCCAGCCGCTGTGCCTACACTGGATAGGGCTAAGGGTTCTCCAGTGGACTGGTACGCGAGCGAGTGGAACCCAACGCGGTCGGCGTCTGTAAACGTAGATTTATTTAGGTGTGAAGCAGGGTTGACTCGCTGTCGCTAGTAAAATAATTTTAAATCTACGTTGGTCCTTCAGCCATGAGGAAAAAACTGCTAATGGAAGAAGAGGACATTAGTTAAAGACGCACGCATCCACTACAGGTGTTCGTCAACCGATGCCTTCGACAAATACTTGGCATTTTCTGGCCAAAGGTCATCTCAAACCGGGATCTATGGGAAACATGCAAGGAAGCGCCGAGTGACCACCAAATTAAGCGCCGCAAATGGGCATGGATCGGCCACACGCTTCGTAGGGACTCCACACATATTCCCAGGCAAGCTCTCGAGTGGACACCGCAAGGCAAGAGGAAAGTTGGACGCCCCAAGCAGACCTGGCGGCGTACCATTGTGGCGGAATTGAAGGCAGTCAGTCTTACCTGGTCGGAGGCGAAACGCATTGCCCAAGATAGATCACAATGGAGATGCACTATGGACGCCCTTCGCCCCACCTGGGGGCTTTAGGACCATAAGTCAAGTAAGTCAGGATGTAGGTTACAAATGAACATAGCTGAAATACTTTGATCGAACTAGCTCTTGGAATTAAAAAGTTTGAATGTTAACATGGTAGCACGCCAGTTAGTTTTTGCGAAAGTATAAGCGTTTAAGTAAGTCTTATGATTTCTCTTGCAAGAAAACTACGAGTAGGTAAGTAATATTAAAAAAAAAAATACATAAATTAGAATGTTACCTTTCATACTATCTCCAGCAACAACCATTAAATTATACTTGTTATTCGCCAAATCAAAAGTCTGCCCCTTCACTACCGACACTGTGTCCCTTCTGAACTTACAGTACAGTTTCCCATCAATAACAGAAGATTCTAGCAACTGCACAATATCCTGAGGTGAATCAGATCTCCTCACATATGGCTCTTCCTTAGGGTAAGTCCATGAAGTGAAGATAGATACTCTTCCATTATCATTCCTCACGCATTCAACTGCGCTATCATCACCCATTTTGTTGTCCATACTCAGACCAGTTGAAACGTATTTAGGGTTCTTAGTTGCTTGTAATTCGAATGTGTAGACATCGCCGGCGACGAATACTGCAACAATCGCGTCGCAGTTGCCTTTAGGGATACAGTTGTCGGGTATGCCGAAGCAGAGTTTGTTATCGTCACAGCCTTGGTAGATTACATCCAGTTTTTGGGTCGCTGGTTTCGGCTGCAAAAAGTTGGGGAAAAAATGTTATTGATTGTTTTTTGTGAGCTGCTAGGTGGAGCTTGACTCGATTTGATGAATTTATTTATTTATTTATTTAACCTTTATTGTACAAACACAATGTATGGCACAATAGGTGGACTTAATGCAGAAGCATTATCTAACAGTCGACCTTTGGGGTAAACAGAGAACTTAAGTGGGTCTAATAAAGGGATTGTTGGAAACGAGACGGGGAGACAAAAGTAAGAGTAACATAAAATATATAATAATACATAGTAGTACATAATTAAACATATATATAGCTAATATGACATAAAAGAATGTCAATACATATAATATAAATAAATAATACCATAAATAAATACATACCTACATAGAATACTACTGAAAAATAAAATAGTTATGCAGCAAGTAAAAAAATAGTTATGAATGTTGTAGATTTATTTGGCTATTAATTTATGTACTCTTAAAATCATTATGTTAGTCATCTCAATAAGTCATTATAATAACTAATGTGACGAGATGATTGATGACTAAATAATTGTCAACATCAATGGATACATAATAATAAAACTTCACATTATAATTACACCTTTGCGGAGGAGACATAATGCCTTTATTTGACAAAAGTATCACTGAATTTTGTTTATTTAGTGGAAAAAACAGTGAAAATTACCTTAGATTCCATGATAACAGGTGGTAGTGGGGCAGCACCAGTGGTGGTCGGGAGCGGTGGGATGGTCGTGATGACGGTGTCTGGGGTCACCACCTCCACCAGTGGGGATTCAACGTTCTTCCAGAACATAGCGTAGGTTTGGGCTACGGTGGCTCTGGGAATAAAAGAAATAATAAATATGTTATGTATTTGATTTGCAGATTTCGAAAAAAGGTTCATAACAACTTTAAATTCTTAATGCTGAATACACAATAAACGAACTGATCTGAACGCAACGCCTCAAAGGAAGTCAGAAGGCGCTTGCCATTGGAAGGTCTACTGGCTTCAGGGTCTGGTAGGGCCCTGAAAGGGTTGACAATTGGAAAATCTACCTGAATTCGTACAAGTTTCCTACCTGAATTCGACGCCTCCCAAGAAGTCAGTAGGCGCTTGCCATTGGAAGGTCATAGCTGGCTTGTCTTCAGGCGAGGAGTGGGTGACGGTGTCATTGGGACTGCTACAGCTGGTGAGGTGGGTGGCTTCAGGATCTGGTACTTTCAGGAAACGGCTAACTATTGTGCCTGGGCTCTGAAAGGGTTGACAATTGGATAATCTACCTGAATTGGTACAAGTATTCTACCTGAATTCGACGCCTCCCAAGAAGTCAGTAGGCGCTTGCCATTGGAAGGTCATAGCTGGCTTGTCTTCAGGCGAGGAGTGGGTGACGGTGTCATTGGGACTGCTACAGCTGGTGACGTGAGTGGCTTCAGGATCTGGTACTTTCAGGAAACGGCCCACTATTGTGTCTGGGTTCTGTAAAGATGTATTATTTGCTTATGAGCTGTAGAACTAGAAAATAATGGAAAATGAATTCTATTTATTTTCAAACAATAAATTCAAACCTAATAAAAAAAAACCTAAAATTAATAACTAAAACTCACACAAACAAAATACAAGTTGTAAAGTCCCTCAAGAGCGTAGCCCCCCACGGCAAAAGACTGGTTGCATTGCCAAGCTGTATAGCAATACGGCCAAGCAACGGCCAAAGAAGCTGCCCTCCCTTTGGTCACGGGATACCGGATAATGGAAATAGATGCAGAGGACATTTTGCATTACTTGGAAACATTTTGCACGTTTACCTCACCAGATCCTATCGATAGTGTATAAAATAGCTTTGTAGTGACATTAAACGCCAACAAACCGTGAACTTACGCTCACGATCACGACGCGTTTATTACTATTGAATTAACATAAAATGACAGATAGCAAACATAATAAAATTATATTGATTGTCTAATTATTGCAGGTATAGCGAGCTTTGGATTCCGTCGAATATCTAACTAAATCTTTAGCACAGCCAATTATGTGCATCAGGAGTCAGTTGGTGAGGTTCTGATCACTCACCAGCTAAGCATTTTATGGGGCACTCGTTTGCGTTATGTGAAAGTGTCTGCTGAAGAGCTCCACATTCATATCTAAAGATATTTTGGGGCTAGATAAAGCTTTTTGGATTTCCCATTGTCAAGTCATCTGTGTGATCCTGTGGAGCTTAAAAGGTTAAGAATCTGAAAAGTACATACTTCGTTTCGTGTTTTTCTTTAAATGATGATACTTAAACGTTTGAATTGCCTGTAACTGCATCTGATTGCAAACAAAAAGTAATTGTAATGCAAGAACCAACGTTAAAAAACATACGGAAGAGACTGAGGCTGATTGAAGGACTGATACAAGGAAATGTTGTGCTAAAAACGATTTTTGAGCTGTCCCTAAGAATTTATTTATGTCATGCATATGTTATAAATTATTTTAACGTGTATTCCTTATTGTTGGTTATTGGAATAAAACAGATTGTCTCAGAAACAACTCTTCCTTCCTGTCAATTCCCTGAGTCACATGATATTTTTTCCATTGAGTCACAGGTATTCGAATGCTAAGTATTAATGTTAAGTATACTAATGTTGTGATAATGTATATTATTAATGTTAAGTATTAATGCTAAGTATACTTAGCATTCGAATACCTGTGACTCAATGGAAAAAATATCATGTGACTCAGGGAATTGACAGGAAGGAAAAGTTGTTTCTGAGACAATCTATTTTATTCCAATAACCAACAATACTAATTTTACTATTGCTAACTGACGACGACGGACGACTATCGACCTGATTCTGACATGTCTCGTCTGCAATTCTTCATCTTCTTCGTCGTATGATCTTGACAGAGCTGTCGGGGTATGTTGTTTGGAGATGAGCAGCATTGTAGCTCTCTATTTCTCCATTTCGTTTCTAGCAATATAAACCCTAAAAACAGGAACAGGTGCTCCCAATTGTGACTTTCAGGAACTCACCTTGTCTGACTTGTAACGATGACGTCACAATGAGGTACGGAGAAGAATAAGAACATATATACTAACCTGAATCTGCCTCGCCTGCAATATGAACCCTCCAATAGGCACGGGCGCCCCGGCTGGGCTTCCAATCGTGACGTTCAAGACCTCGCCTTGTCTGACTTGTGACGATGACGTCACGATGATGTACGGTGGCACGGAGGACTGGGGTTGGATGGTCGAGTGGCGCGGGAGTTGGTCGACGCAGGCCTGTGAATAAATTAAGGTAATTATTATTGTGTGTTGAGGAGCCGGTGAAAGAGCCGAACATACTGGGCGTGATAAAATTACACAGACAAAAACACAGCGACTGCGTTGGCTTGGAGAGAATCGAGAGAATGAGCCTACGTGGGAAAGGTGTCAGGAAGGCGCCCAGTCGTGCGCCCCAGATATCGCTGAAGAGACATTGTGGAGGCTGATCTGCGTGAGATGGGAGCTGACAAACGATGGCGACCCATCGCGCAGAACAGAAGTCTATGGCGCTCTCTCGTATCGGAGGCCAAGATCCACTACGGGGTCACTGAGCCAGCGGAGTAAGTGAGTATTATTGTGTATTTAAGTTATTGTAAAACCCGCTGCTACCTTCACCTGCTGTTCCAGTATCTGTAATCAAATTCCTCCGCGTGTCCTTCCTTCTTCTTAAGTCGTATTCCTCATGACTGAGGGTCGTGGTCATTATATGAAAAGAAACACCCACAACGACTATCTTAGCACTGTTAATGGAGTGGTTTGCCATAGCCTTGCCCATTTCACACACTAGCTGATAATCATCAACCAGAGTGTAGGTTTCCTCACGATGTATTCTTGCTTGTCCTAAACAGTTGAAATTTTACACGTGGCTTCAGTACCGAAGACAATGCATTATTATGATAAGACCTGATGGTGCACCCAGGATCGGCTCCCAACGAGGGAACTCCACAACGGTTAACAGCACGGCCATGAGCAAGATCTCGCTGGCGGTGATAAAGGCTTTTGCCCAAAACAGTAATTTTTAATAGGTACCTACCTATTCAAAAAAACTTTGACCGTAAGAAATCCCATAAGTCTGGACTTATTTGATTATACAGCAATAAAAGCATGTAAGTATTCAAACCGTAATGTTTGACAGTACTAAACAACGTACCCCTGACGGAGCACCAGATCCATGCTGATCAGAATGATGTATCAGCAACAAAACAGCGAGCGCCACGAAACTGCTTCTTTTCCGTGGCAACATTGTTCCGTGATCTGTTAACAGAAATCAAACTATCAAGCATCCTGTAGAGTAGATTGAACATGAGAATATAATCTGGTAGAGAATGCCATATGGAGATAAGTCCACCATTTGTACGTAGTTTTTAAAATTTTGTGCAATAAAGTTTCAAATAAAAAATAAATAAATAAAAAATGTCTTGTGGCTTCGCTCGTAAGTTTCAATATTCAGGATAGCGTTTATGTAGCCTGCCTCATGAATGCTATCGTACATAGATTTTGCACAACGAGCGTCAAGCTCGAAGTGCATTACTCTCGACTCCTGACAGTTGCGCCAGTTTCGGAACATAAATTGTCTCTATTTTCAAATCCGACTGATAGTTCGAGAGATTAGATTTCAGCTTTATAGATTCCCAATAAAGATAGAGAAACCCCCACAGACATATAATAATAGTAAGCAGACTGAACATGTCATTTGAAATTGCATGGCAAAAACACACACTAAGATTATTATTCACACAACGACAGAATACAGGGTCGGATCTAAGATAATTAATTATATTCGGTACAGTGTAGCAAAACCAAAAATTTTGAGACGCTGAATCTTAAGCCGTGCGCGGTATGCGGACGGATCTGCATCAGCTTTTTACGATGGGAAATTCTATCCCTTTTGGGAAAAAATACTAGTCATTAAATCAATAAAATTTATTTTAAATTATTAAAAATCACGTGCAATGAAACATTGCAATGATGTTAATGGTTGCTGGCGTCCATTCACTGTCCTGGTACTCGTAGTACGTAAGAGAAATACTCCCCATAACAGTTCTCTTTCTTGAGGTATTATTTTCTGGCATATTTTCCTTGTCCTAAAATAAAATTCACTGTCAGTATTTTTATAAAATGTGCATTTTAATCTTCAAGAAAGAGTTCCTGAGATTTTTATAGAATAGGTACTAAATTCGTATATTTGCCTTGATTCGGCCCAGCCATAGTAAACAAAACTGGATCTGTCAAATGATCTATGCTATTTACGAAATTATTAAATTACTTGTAGTATTTCTTATGAAATGGTTATAATTAATACACTACTTTATAAAATAAATAATGATATTGCTGATAAATAGCATTCAAAAGTCTAATAATGGTTATTGTTTCAAAAATAACACGAAATTGTATATTATCATTGGGCACGTCAAAAAACATGAATTGCTTACCGATGGAACGATATTCCAGGAATATTTTTATAAAAAACACTTCCACACATTGTACACGTTGCATTTTATCATTTCTATTGGGTTTAAAAGCACAAAACAGTAAAAAATAATTTTAAATATATATGACGACTGTGACAACACAACAAATATGACAGCTAAGGATCATTTCGCATGAAAAATCCGGCTTGGATGATAAATCTTTCAGTGTAGTGGTTCGTGATGCAATACATTGCAATGCAAGGAAGGAAAGGGACAGAGTTATGTGACAGTCCTTATCATGAACAGGATGCAAATATTGTCAAATATCATCAGTGTGTGTGTGAAATTTGTGTTCCTTCTGCTTATATTTAAAAAAAAATTTTACTTCTGTGGAAACCCCCGATGATGAGATTCCCAATATGATACTTCTTTTTAATCCTTCAACGACGAAGAGGTCGTATGAGGAATTGCGCCTTGTTTGTTGAACTTTGAAAATTGTTGAACAATTGTTATCTTATCGAAAAGAGCTATGCTCCTTTTGGTATAATTAACTCAATGAATTTCTTGGCAATTTTACTACAGTTTTTTTGTCATTTGTGGATATGGTAAAGAAGAAATACGTTGTGCAATTCACACAATAGCTGATAATTCATAAACTAAAGCGCATCCTCACGATGTTTTCCTTCACTGGAAGCAAGTGCGTGTGTTTCATTCCACGTGGTGATAACTCCCTTTAGCCATGAGGACTATAGATTTTGATATTCTTAAAGACAATATTTGCAATATTACCTACTTGTGTTGTTTTGATTACATTTTCCTTAAACCTACACATTGTAGATTTAATTGCTAAAAAAACCGGCGGCCCCATGACTTTTGATGTCATTCACAATAACAACTTTAGAAGGAGACAGAAGTATTGCGTTAGAACGAGACAAGAAATGTTGTAGGAAGTGAGGTCACGAAGGGAATGTACGGTACTGTGACTAAATTTTAAAACCTTCGACAAATGAGGAATTTTAACTTGATATATTGACCGTGTGGTCTTTGGACTGGGTAATTAATTAAAAATAATAATAAATCTACCTGTATGGGACTATGTATATATCATTCCCTAGATATTGTAAAAGGCGTATAAGAGATATACGTTATTATATTGATCACAATCCGATAAAAGGACGATGGTTCGTGTGCAATGGAGAAAATCCCAGTTAGGAACGTTTTTTTTTACAGTCGGTTAATTATAATATTTGAATATTTGTTATTTTAACAGTAAAACCGTGTTAATCTAAATAATATTGAGGTACAAGGTTATATTTTGCAAAACATAACCTTGGAGTAATGAGTAATTTAATCAAAATTTTGGTAACATGACCTCTACGTAGGGTAATAAAATTTATTTTATTATTTTTAATCTATTTCATCACATTTGAAGCAAGCTCGACGTCAGTACTGTAGTCTGGTGGTACCTTCGAGCAACAAGGACTTCCGCGTTTGCTTGTTGCTCTATGGGTAGTACATACGTCAGCGTGTGTAGGTGTAGGTATATGTGTATAACTGTACCTATATACATATCTATCTCTTTCATCTGAGAGTTTTCCCGGTTGCATCCTCAGCGTACGCGTCGGAGCCCAGGGTCCGCTTTCCTACTTATTCTTCTCCACTTCGCACGGTCTTCGGCATCCTTGGTTGTGAGACCGTTGGCACGCATATCCTCGTTGAAGACATCAAGCCAGCCCTTCTTGGGTTTTCCCCTTCTGCCAGGACCGGGCGGTGGCGGCATTGTTAGACATTAGTTTCCTATGTGGCTAGCTGGTTTACGCAAAATATGGCTGTACCAGACTAGGCGTCACTCTTGGAGTTTGTTTGCTTTGTCACGAACATTATTATTATTTTTATATCTCTTTTATTTTCTCGGTTTTTTTTTATAACATAGGGCAGCAAATGAGCAAGCGGGTCACCTGATGGTAAGCGTTCACTGTTGCCCATGGAATTCGTTGTGACTAGAGATGGGCGCTTGGATAAATTTCGGGAAGGTAAAAATGGGAAAGAATGGGTAGAATGGGTAAAAATTAATTTATACCCACTTATACCCGATATTTTTTATTTCTACCGGGTAGAAATTAAAATGAAGGTCATCATTACAACTGCACAATATCCACTGCTGGATAAAGGTCTCCCCCAAGATTTTGGGGGGATTTGCCATACTCACCACGCTTGGCAGGCGGGTTGGCGAGCGCAGTTTTTTTTTTTTTGCTTTGTGAGCTTCCGACGCTGCTGCCCATCGGAAGCATTTCCCTTAGTCGCCTCTTACGACATCCATGGAATGAGATGGAGTGGTCCTATTCTAACCCGGGAACCACACGAGTGTGAAATGAAGGTAAAGTATCCTTATTTACTTTAATATAAAAGTATAAATATTACGTATGTTTTGATTAAAAGGAAGACAAACAACTAGTTATTTTCGGTTCAAGTAAGTAGGTATTAAAAAAACAAAAACAACAGATTTAAAATCATATGTATTCAAATAATATTTTGAAAATAATGATGCATATTTAGTGTATACTGTTTCAAGTAGAATTGACAAAAAAATCAAAACATCTTCAATTGTATTATAGAACTTTTGCCCGCGGCTTCGCCCGCGTGAATTTCCCACAGGCACAGTGCTTTTTCGCGGGATGAAAAGTATCATATGTCCTTCTCAGTATACTTCTAACTATGTGTATGTGAAACAGTCAGATTGGTCGAGTAGATAAAGCGTGAATAGGTAACAAACAAACTCACTTTCGCATTTATAAACTTCGCAATATTTTTCTATCGAGAAAATTTTATGCAAGTGTGTTTTTGAGAGAGTTAGTAACTAAGTTTGCTGCATTTTAATTTCAAATTCAGTTTTTCATTATTACTGATACTAGCTGTTGCCCACGGCTTCGCCCGCGTGAGTTTTGCTTAGATGAAAAATCTTTTTGTGTTCCAAACTGTAGTAACCTAAACTCCAGTAGGTACTCAAAATTTCAGCCATTTGGTTATCCCGTGTCCCGCGGGAATATATTAGGTACTCGTAGTACAGTCGCGGTGTTAAAATGAATCAAAAGTGATACTTTATTCAATAAACGATCTTCGTCTGCTCGTTATCTACAATTTCCCGTATACCTACCACAACTCCCACCCCGTGTCCCTCTTTGTCCTATCCTGTTTTTTGTCTATTTATACGTCAGCAGAAAATGCTCATCAGGTTGAACGACTTTTGCTTAGGCCTTATTTCCATTTATTTTATAGAGTAGCTGGTTTCTTGGAGTTCTTCATCAGATGTTCCATAATCTTCAATTTTTATACGTCAGCAGAAATAGTACAGACAAAATATTTTTACTGTTATATGTATAGATTACAGACATTCGTGTAAAGCAATCTGGCCTACTACGGCGGGGCCTTACGATTCGATGGCCGCCTAGCAGTTCAATAGAATTCCAGCATTTGGCAAACTTTGTCTTCGCCCCGGCATAACATTTATTGTCTAAAACCAGTTGGCTGCGAATGAGTCAGATTTAAGATATATTTAAGAAATATCTAAAAACGTAAATTGTACACTTTATGTTTTAGTATTTTTTTACACAGTACGTAATTTAAAAACTGAATATGTGCTTAAACACTTTATTTTATAATAAATCTTAACGATATATTATAAAATATCGTAATTACAAACATTTTAATTGATTTTAATTTTTACCCGGTATAAATTAAAAATTCCTGGGAAAAAATGGGTATAAATGGATAAATTTCCGAGTCTCGGAAATTTATCGGGTAAATGCCCATCTTTAGTTGTGACCCATGGTTTCCGATAAACCGGTATACTGATAAACACGGGCCTAAGCCATATTTAATTTTAAATATTTAGCTTTTAAATTTAAATTTGCATGCTAATCTATAGCTAATATGTGGAACTTAGATTATAAGACCAACCACCATATTAAGGCAAATAAAATTATTATATTCTAACATGAAGGCTGACACGAATACGGGAGTTTCTTACGCGGGTGTATCGTGAATATTTAATTATTTCTATTTGGGTTACTTCCTTACCATTATTGAACCTCCTTTTAGAATCATTAGTATTTCTTATTCATTAAAATCTATCAAAGGCTCTGCTCCGCCCTTTCGTGGTGACCTAAATGTCCCCAATACATTCGTTTATAATTTACATGTTCAAAGAAACGGTCCTTGGAACACTTGGGTGACCCAGTTGTTACTAGAGGTCACTCAAGGGTCTCCACTGCTACTTCGTAGGTTTTTTTGTTTTTTTTTTTAATTATAGATGAGTTTGCTCTTGACCACAATCTTGCCCGAGGACAGAGATGAGGTCTACGATGTAGCGAGCTTACCCAGAAGCAGCCTATTCACTCTGGTTTTGAAGAGAGTCAGGTTGTACGTGTTCGGGAACACAGACGCAGGCAGGGAGTTCCAATGCTTCGCTGTGCGCATTAGGAATGATGATGAAAAGTGCTTGGTGCGTGCGGGGGGAATATAATCCAGGAAGGGAGGGGGTAGGTAATACTTGTTAACTAGTATGTAAAATTTATTTATTTATTTATTTAACCTTTATTGTACAAAAAAAATACAAAAGTAAATGTACTATTATTTATAATGTAAAATGTACTCCTGTTATTACAATCTGCATCCATAAAGTAAACGTACATTTTAAACCTATTTTTGTCAAAATGACTCGTTGCTTAATAATGTTAAATAAGGACAATTTATGTTCCGAAACTGGGGGAACAGTCAAAAAGTGAGAGCAAAGCACTTCGAGCTCGTGCTCGGGTGCAATATTGAAAAAAAAAAATATATTTTTGTTAAAATACGTAAGAATTAAGTTTTCATCAAGCTATTATGACTAAGACGCTAGACGGTTGACCTTTGGCTTAAGTAGGTACTAGCTTTATGTTGCGTGATAAATAAGTACCTATTTAAATGGTGAAAAGGAGGTTACTAACACCATTGCATTTTTATTAGACGTGATTTTCATGCAATGGTCGGCGACGGAAAATGTTAAATTCATGACGATATCTTCTTCTATATTGACTCTTTTTTAAGATGCTTTAAGAATTTTTACTAGGTTTTTTGGAGATCTAGAATTAATTTATATTTTTCACTTTTTTACACTTAGTAGGAAGGCATTTATTTAAAGACAATTATTATTACAGAACAAAATATATATACACATTTAACACTAAATTAAGTAAGAAAACTTAAATGTAGTATTAAAACTACTAAAAAAATATTTTTTACTTATTTTCTTACTTCTTTTTCTATTATACAAAATTACTGAAATACTTTGTATTCAATGGGCCATGGTGTTTAGAAACGAAGCATTTTATTAGCAAGATAGGACGGCGTTTAAGGTGCCGTGGATATGACTACCGCCCCGGATGGTACCTGGTTCAAAGGTTAGCTATTCAAAGGGGAAACGCGGCAAGCGTTATGGGTACCTTTGAGCCAGGTACAGTCCGGGGTGGCATTTTTGAGTAGTTTATTTTTCTATTGTTTTATTTTTAAGATTATTTTATACCGACGAAACTAGTTGTGATTTTTTTTTAATTGTATTTTAGTTTTTAATTTATTAATCAATACTTGTTACGTATTTAATGTCATATTTATAAATTAATAAGATTATGCGATAAGTAGAACAAAATATAATTTTTTTAAAAACTTTTTAAAAGTATTAAATTTTATTAATAAACAAGCTAATTATTAAAAATAAAAAACACGACTGACGAGTTTTTACTCAAAAAGTACATACAAACATGTAAGTTATATACATTTTTGAAATCGCCTTCTAAAGCCCTTCAATTTGATACCCCGCTCGATAAGATTG
Source organism: Ephestia elutella (assembly GCA_018467065.1). Classification (NCBI taxonomy): domain Eukaryota; kingdom Metazoa; phylum Arthropoda; class Insecta; order Lepidoptera; family Pyralidae; genus Ephestia; species Ephestia elutella. The sequence continues at coordinate 11,590,192 of CM031591.1, read as the reverse complement.
ATCAAATTTTATTTTTTTGGTCTGCTATTTATCGCATATATAATCCGCCATTTTGTTTTTATGGTGACGTCATATATATAGCCTATGTCACTCGAAAGAATGCAAGTAATCTAAAAATACCTCTCAGATCAAAATCGGTTAAGCCGTTCAGGACTTATGGTGGAATAAAGAAACTTACATACATACATACTTACATACTTACATACATACATGAACCCTGAAAACATAACACTCCTTTTTTGGTCAGTCGTGTAAAAACATCATAGTTACGGAAATCATTCATTACACTGATAACATGTTGATAGCACTTTATTAAATTGTTACCATAGCAAATGCATCGATTAGAGGTCACTGCACTTGGTGCATGGCTTGACACCATTGACGAATTGCATTACACAAATGTTTGATCGATCATCACCAATAGACCAAGACCACACTTATAAATATGCTAGCCTGTGCCCGCGACTTCGTCCGCGCTAAATTTACTATTTATTTTTATTTAACCTTTATTGTAGAAACACAATGTATGGCACAATAGGTGGACCTAATGCAGAAGCATTATCTAACAGTCGAACACAAAACACAAAAACTACTGGACCAAATTTGATGCGGTTTTCACTGTTGTATTAGAAGGTCTAACTTAAAATCTGGCGTAGGTTTCATCTTGATCCGTCACTTAGAACCAGAGATATAAACAATAGTAAATTACGCGCGAACTAAGTTCGCGTGCACAAGCTAGTAAGTAAAAAAAATAAAATTTTGGAAAATTCTACCATAGATGTATTATACTTTTTTATACTTTTCTTTTTCTTCACCAAAATACATACTTAATTCCAAACATAGAGCTAGAAAAAAAGTATTTGGCAGACAGCTGAGGAAGCGGGTGTCAGATTTGGTTTTTGCCTATGTTGGTGAAGGACAGGTAATATCCATGGAAGTAGTATGTACAAAGGTACTTATTACTTCCATGGTAATATCTTCTGTGAAGCCAATTTATTGTCAAGTTTGAAATTTTTGGTGTGTTTAGGTTCCATAGAATTTGTAGGCAATCTGTAAAAAAAAATGAATTTCGTTTTTTGGCTACATTTGACAATGAAGTTTATATGTCTATTTAAAGAATGATTTTTTTTCTATGTCTATGATTCTAAATCATCGCTAGACTTTCGCACTCCCATTTTCCTCGTCAGGTGAGTCCAATCATTTTAATTTGTGTAAATAATCATAAAGTTCATTAGTCTCGATTCGCTGCTCAGTAGAGTATGTTAATTGCGGAGAAAAGGGAAAATATTCTTTATATTTTTCTAGTTTTATTACTTTGTATGGTAAAAGTCCCTTTTTACTGTCCACAGTGAACTTAATGTACTCGAAAATTAGGTTACACAGTTGATTCAGTTTTCATTCACTTAACCATAGCTTAGCTAGCATAGTTAGCCATGAAAAACTGTCAAAATTATGCGAGTTAAGTTAATCTAAATAAATATATACTGTTTGTAATATAATTGCTTGGAACGAAACGCGGGTGTTTCGCATTGCTGCCGCTAGGCGGCCGGGGTTTTCATGGCATCGCTCGGCTTGCGTCTGCGGCGTCGGCCATATTAGTATCGTTTGGATCGCGCGCGTGTGAGGTCATACCGCGTGATATATCCCCGCCGGTGCGGGTCGACCATCTTGTTGGTCAGTTTTACGACCGCGTGTGAACGGTCTGTTAACTAGTTTGACTTGTGATTGTTTAATTGTTAGTTTGAATTGTAATTGTGTATTTCATCGTTGTTAAATAACTAATAAGTTCGCGATAATTTGTGTTGTGCGAAAGAAAAGTATCGGTTTGGACAGTGCGCGGGGAGGTCGCGCCGTATGAAATACCTGGTGCTAGGCGCCATTTTGTCTGAGGCCACATTGGCATAACGGATTATCCATTGTGATGTGTAATTATTAATTAGTTTGGATTGTAATGTTGGATTTCCCTTTTGTTAAATAACTATTGAACGTTTGTGTTTGTGAAAAAACCTGTTATTGTGACTTTTTCTTGTGAGATGTGAAACGTGGCTGGCTGTTCACATCCAGCTGTTCCCGAGTGAACCTTCGGGAAGAAACCTACGTATTTATTCTCGGGAATGAGATCTCGGGGTAGGTTGGGTGCTTAGGGATCTCCCCCCTTCCGAAGACACTCGAAGTTGGATCCGAAGATTAAGAAGATTCAGTTTGGTAAGTGGTTTGTAATTGTAGTTATTAAGTTAGGTTAGTATATAGGGCCCTGTAGCTCCCGTTATAAGCTATGGTGGTAGCAGTCTGCGTATAGGTTAAGTTAGGTTCTAGTCGGACAAATGTAGTGCCGGGTCGAGGTTTTTACCGGTATTTTACCCGGTAAAATTTTCGGTACTGAACCCTCCCGCCATTTCGTTTGCCCGGATTCTCTGCGCACATTATCTGGTAGCAGAGCGTAGTTGTTCTACCCTCTATTTGTTCGTTTGTAAAAAATAATTAATTGTTTTTTTTTTATTTTGGTTGTGACTTGACGCGATGGCGAAGGTCTCCCATGCTAAGGCGACACTCGCCAACGAATTGAGATGGTTTGTGACGGCCGGTGGACTCCTGTCCCGGAAGGACAGGGAGGCCGCTATACTGGAAAGAGCGGATCAGCTCCGCTCACGATTGAACAACGCGGAAGCGGCCATGGCGGCGCTTACCGAAGCCGACCTTGCCCCGGAGGTCTACGCAGGTCACGTGGCGGACCTGGACCAGATCCTGAGTCTGCACGATGACATCGTGGAGGCGGCGGCCGCAATAAGGGCGAGACAGGCTGGCGGACCAGCCCCTCGCACACCTGTTAGACAGGAGGGACCAGCGGTTACTGGTCGGCTCCCCACCCTTCAGCTGTCCCACTTTGGGGGTAGGGTGGAGGAGTGGGTGGCATATAAAAATATGTTTGAGTCCCTGGTCGTAGCACGACAGGATTTGTCGAAGGCCCAGAAGATGGCCTACCTCCTCTCCACTCTTGAGGGTGAAGCGCGGTCGCTCATCCAGCACCTCCGGGTGGAGGACGACCAGTACGACACGGCTTGGGAGTTATTGAACTCCCGCTACCAAAACTTACGTTTGTTAGCGGATGCGCACGCCGCACAGTTGATGGCCCTGCCCAAGGTGGCCAACAGGGCACAGTTGCGCCTGCAGTTGCTCACGCCCGTTACAGTGGCCTGTAACGCGCTCCGCACACTGGGGCTGCCGGTGGACCAATGGTCCTTTTTGGTGGTGCACATTGTATTGGGCAAATTACCCAATGACATCCGCTCGCGATTTGAGCGCGAGAATGCGGAACGGGATAGCACCACCCTACCAACATTCACTGACTTGGTGAAGTTTTTGGAGTTTGAGGCACGGGCGGCTGAGAATACCATGACGGACTCAGCGCCATCCAGAGCGCCTGAACGCAGGCCCTTGGAACCCTCATGGCGAGGGAAGCCCCAAGACAACCGCCACCGCGTGGAGCTGGTGCGCGGGTTGCACACACGGCAGCAGTCGCGAGGGACGCGGACTGCCTGCAATGTGGTCGGATGGGCCACAGCCTGCTGCAATGCAGGGACTGGCAGAGACTGCCAGTACAAGATAGGCGCCGCATGGCAAAGCGGCATGAACTTTGCTTTTATTGTTTGGGCGGTCACTATGCACGTGACTGTCCCAGGGCCATACCATGCAGTGCATGCCGTGGGCTGCACCACGTGATGCTCTGCATGAACCGGAACGGGGATGGCACCCGGATGTTGAGGCAGGGGTCCCCTATGGGCGGGGGCGCTCCTGCGCGAAGCCCTCCACCTTTGGAAGAAGGACGCGGCTTCGCTCGTCGCACCCCCCCTCGGGAGGTGGGTCGCGTACCTGCGCGGGTCTTGGCGGACCGGGACCACGCGCCCCAAGGTCGTGGCCAGTATGTGGCTGGCCAGGCCCCGGATAAGGCCCCCATGGGCGGGGGCCCTAGATCGGACGTGAGAGTGGGGACACCCCCCTCCACGCGGGTTACCACTACCCAACACATGCAGCCGCAGCGGTTTTCTCCGCCGCTGCACGAGTACCCACGGCTGGAGTACCACCCGCCGTACTATAGGTATGGCCGGGCCGCGGGTTATGCCCCCTCAGATGGGGATGTGCACTCGCCCGCCATATTATCCGGGTCAGTGGCGCGCCCCTGGTTTGGAGAGAGTGGGGAGCCCGTAACTAGCTTGCTCCCTTGCTGGGACAGAGCCGCGGACGGTTCTGCTCCCTACCGCGGTGGTCCGCGTATGGGGTCGTAGGGGGGAAGCCATTAATTTGAGAGCTCTGTTGGACTCAGGGGCTCAAAGCAGTTTGGTTACCACTCGAGTGGCACGCCAGTTAGGTTTAGTCGTGGAAGACTCGCCTGTGCCACTTCTTGGAGTTGGTGGCATACAAGTGAAGTGTCTGACGGGCCAGACACTTGTCACCTTTTCTTCGCTGAAGTCCTCCACAATGAGGATCACGACTTCGGCTATGGTAATTGATACCATTGCGGGTTGGCACCCCTCGACAGACATACCGCCGGGTGTGTTGTCTTTGGTTTCGGGTCTGGATTTGGCCGACCCCTTTGTCTTTCATCCCGGCCCAGTGGACTTGCTCCTGGGCTCGGACGTATTGGGTTGGATTTTGTTGGGTACCCAGAAAGCTCTGGGTTCGTCTTCACTGATGGCAGTGTCTACTATCTTTGGTTTCGCCCTGATGGGCCCTGTGTTTGATAATAGCACCGTGGAGAAGCCACCGGTCGTCGCATCAGCGTCCTTGGCCAAGACCATGCAAAGGTTTTGGGAGGTGGAGGAGCCACCTATGAGTTCCAGGGTGGATCCGGAACACGCTGAGTGCGAAGCTTTCTTTCGATCAACCACGGAGAGGTTGCCCTCCGGTCGGTTTGTAACAAGATTACCATTTGTTGCTACACGTCCTAGCCTAGGGCAAAGTAGGGCGCTTGCGGAGAAACGACTGCTGTCCATGGAGCGACGTATGCAGCGTGACCACATACTTCGCGATAAATATATTGAATTTATGCGCGAGTACGAGGATTTGGGTCACATGTCTCCGGCTCGAGTTGATTGGAGCTCAACTGAGCATTATTTTTTGCCCCACCACGCGGTGGTGAAGGCCTCAACGGGCAAGTTGCGGACTGTCTTTGATGGGTCCGCACCCACTTCGAACGGAGTTTCGTTGAATCTATGTTTGCATTCGGGTCCCAAATTGCATAGGGACATAATTGACATCATCTTGAACTTTAGAAGACATCAAGTGGTTTTTGGCGCGGACATCCGGATGATGTTCCGCCAGACAGTCATACATCCTGAGGACAGGCGATTCCAGTTGATACTCTGGCGTGAGCGCCCTGAGGATCCTGTGACGGTGTATGAACTCAATACAAACACGTATGGTTTGAAATCTAGTCCCTATATCGCCATCAGATCATTGCTTGAATTGGCAGAGCGGGAACGGATCCGCTTTCCCCGTGGGGCTTCCGTGCTGTCACGTGACTTGTATGTCGATGACGTGTGCACCGGAGCCCAAAGTATTGAGGAGGCCCTCCTACTGCGGGATGAATTGATTGAAATATTGAAAACGGGTGGCTACGAGCTACGTAAGTGGTTGTCCAATGAGCCTAGAGTTCTAGAAGGGATCCCGGAGGATCACCAACAGAACCCTCACCTGTTTGAGGATGTAGATGATCCCAACAGGATAGCGGTGCTGGGCATGCAGTACCAGCCGCTAACCGATATTTTTACATTCCAAGTGGACTTGGAAATACCAAAGGTCTGGACTAAGAGAACGGTGTTGTCAGTAATAGCTCGTATGTTTGATCCAAGCGGTTGGATCAGTCCAGTAATATTCTCTGCGAAGTGTCTTCTTCAGAGACTTTGGACTTTGGGCGTCTCGTGGGACGAGCCGCTGTTTGGTCCTCCATTGGATGATTGGCTCGAGTTGTTTTCATCGATTAAGGAAGTCAATCGGATTGCCTTGCCTCGTCGAATATTGCCCCCGGGAAATATCGAGCCAGCCTGCATGGCTTTTGTGACGCGTCGGAGCGAGGCTACGCCGCGTCAGTCTATATGCGGACAGTTGACGCCGATGGCCGGGTCAATGTCTCGCTTTTGTTAGGGAAGAGCAAGGTCGCCCCCATCAGGACTAGGCTGACTATTCCCAAGCTTGAGTTGAGTGGAGCTCACCTTCTCTCTAAATTGTTGCATCACGTTGCCAGTGAGCTGGCGGCCACGGTCGAGATACGAGACATCTTCGCCTGGTCGGATAGCCAGGTCGCGCTTGCATGGTTGCGCGCGGCCCCACATACCTTGAGGTTTTTGTTGGAAACAGGGTTTCCCAAATTCAAAATATTGGAATTGATATAACATGGAGACATGTGCCGGGAGAGCTTAACCCAGCGGACTGTGCTTCCCGAGGTTGTACGGCACCAGAATTGGTGTCACACCCGCTCTGGTGGGGTCCAGAGTGGCTGATGGGATCAGAAACATCTTGGCCTGTCTGTCAGACAGATGTTACTTCTTTGAGTTTGACTGGGCTTCGTGTACATGCTGTAGTCGCTGAGACGACGTCGGAGCCGGATTGGCTACTTGCTCGGTATAGCAGTTTGGATAAGCTTCTGGGTGTTACCAGTTGGATTAAGCGTTTCATACATAATTGTAGAAACCCACAGGCAAAGCGGTTGGAGCCGATTGCAGGTGCAGAAGAGCGCCGGAGCGCATTGTTGCATTGGGTCCGTGTCGTGCAGACCGGACGGTTTGAGTCAGAGCTTCATATTTTGCGCGACGCACGCGCTAAGTTGAAGGGCGCGGTCGCTCGTTTGAACCCGTACATCGACTCGGATGGGCTTCTTCGGGTTGGAGGCAGGCTCCGGAAGGCGGATCTTCCATATGAGACTCGCCATCCTCTGTTGTTGCCCAAGGGCGGACCCTTGGTGCAGCTTTTGGTGTCTGATCGACACATTCGTAACGCCCATGCTGGGTGCAATGCTTTGCTGGCTATTTTGCAACGCGAATTTTGGATTTTGTCTGCCCGAAGAGCAATCCGTAGTGTTCTGTTTCGATGTATTGCATGTTATAGGTTGAAGGCATCCACGATGCAACCACAGATGGGTGATTTGCCCGCTGATCGAATCCGACCTTCGAGACCGTTTGACGGCGTTGGAACCGATTTTGCCGGTCCCTTTTCGATCAAGGCTTCTCCCTTTCGTAATGCCCGTATTGTGAAGGGCTATTTGTGTGTATTTGTTTGTTTGGCCACCAAGGCTGTCCATTTGGAGGTGGTATCGGCTCTGACTACGGAGGCCTTCGTCGCCGCGTTGGATCGCTTTGTTTCGCGTCGAGGTCTACCTTCCCTTATTAGGTCTGATAATGGCACAAACTATAAGGGAACTGCAGGCTTACTCTCGAAACTACTTCCAATCTCAATTTAATTTCAATGCAATTCCAATCTTGCCTAAATTTGCTACTCTTGAAATGATCGTTACTGCGATTGGATCGTCCTTGAGATTGCGTCTCAATTGGCTTCGAGATTTTCGTTGTGTTACGAAGTTAGCTACAGTTCCACCTTACGTCAACACGTGACATCTAATATTGAACGAGTGAATGAATGAAAACTTCGAATAAAACAATGAAATTAGAGTATTTTTAGTGAAATTATTTATTTAAAATGTCTCTTTTATTATAAAAATAAAATTCTTGCTAATTACATTAGTTTTATATAAGAATTATCAAATTAAATACTTCTAAAAACTTTTATGGCTGTATGAGTTTGTTTCTGTGCTTCATTTGCATGAAATTTTAAAACGTGACCAAGTTTACACAAAAACAATGGTACTTAAAAAAGTTTTTGATTTTTTGAAATATTTTAAGTGGTTTAAGTGCACGGTGCTCCATAGTTTGTGTGATAAAGTAAAAATGAAGCTTGCAGTCGCGCCCATGTACCCAAGGGTCCTCGACATTTTCGTGTTGTTTACTCGGATAAAATTGAGGTAATTATTTCACTTTGTTTTTTCTGCACAATAATTCATGTTTTTTGTTTTCAAATACTAATTGATAGTCATCTTAGTGATTTTATGCAGCACAATAATAATATTATATGCCTATTGTTGTAGAAATGGCAAACAGACCAACCTCGCACCAAATGGAAGCCTTAGTGGAATTCCTGGAGCGAAATCCAGGAATAGCACGAGGCCTCCTACGGACGCAGCAGGCTAAGGTAGAAACGAGACGGAAGTGGCAGGAGTTTGCTACTACCACAAATGCCTTGGGTGGGGTAATAAAAGATGGGCAGGCTTGGGCCAAGGTAAGCGAGCATTAAAATACATATTTTAGCAATGTTAATCTTTTATACCTATTAATAATTAAATCACAATCATTTGCTTTTCATGGCTTAGTACTGGGCTGAAAAGAAGTCTGCCCTGAAGAAGCTCTGCCAGCAAAGGGCCCAGTCAATGAGGCGCACAGGGGTGGCTTTGACATACTGCCCGAGCTGTCGCTACTTGAGCAGAGGTTGGTGGCAGTCATGGGTGGGGACTCCTTTGCAACAGGCAGTAGGGGGCTAGCTGTAGACCCCTTTCCACAAAGTAATGTAAGTATATTAATCAATATTAATTCTGCACTCTAATACGATCAATATTGCTATTGAGTTATTAAATTGGACATCCATTGTTCTTTGCAGTTGCAGCCTAGTCCCTCAATTCTGGAGCAACCATCGACGTCACAGGCCCAGGCACAGGCTGCTGAAGACATTGGAAATGTACTTGTTCTTGAAACACAAGAGGTCCAAATAGAGCAAGTACAAAATCCATTGTCTCCTGTAATGGAGGCAGGGCTGCGGGTAGAGGACAGCGAGCAGCAAGGTGGTGCAAGTTTTGTGCAGTCTGGTAAGCATTGTATTAATAATAATACCCTTACTGGCCATTTACGATATAAAAACGTATCCATGAGCAAACACAAGACTAAAATATTGTTCATTATTTTTTCAGCAAGTCGCCGAGCACCTCGCCTTGGTCAACAAAGTCGTCAGAGTCGCCGTGTGTCATTTTTAGACACACAAGTCCGGCGCTTTGAGGAGATCGAGTCGAGGCGTGTCGAAGCAGAGACGCAGACTGCACAAGCCTTGAGCCAAATTGCTGCTGCTGTAACGGAGATGGTCCGGCTTCTCTCAGTTTATCTAGGAGAGAGACGGGACCATTCCATTAATTAATTTATAATTTAAATGTACATAATGTTAGAAATAAATAATAATTATTAAATGTATGTATTAGTAATTTTTAGGTATTAATTTAAATAAGAAATATAAATTTTACAAATTAAAAGGTATTTTATTTAAAAATTTAGGAATATAGTTTCAGAGTTATTCTTGATAGTGTTAGAATATGGGTATAGTATACAGGTATATAACTAGGGTCATAAATAAAGCAAAGTAGGTTAATCCACATAATTTTATTAAAACTTTCCAATTAAAGTTGTTTATTCTGAATTGTGTCTCAATATCTTTTAATTTCAAAGCTACATACTACTAGGGCTTCGGAACGACCACTGCTGAGAAGAAACCCCGAAAGAAACTCATTGAACAGTGTTGGTCCCTATTATGCCAGAGGGGTCTGTTATATATTTTTATTTATTAGTTCGTTCTTTGTGTATGTAACAGTTACATTATCAGTTAACAATAAGTACACCATAAACATGTTATGTCTGTAATGGAGAAACTACTGTAAAATACATATTTATAAAGGCTCTTTATGTATTCTAATAACAAACATCTAGGATAATAAGTATTACGATTATACCAATAGTAAAGAATGCTACTCTGCAAAGTGACACTATTAATTTTTATTTTTACTTTCTTACATAACATAATCTATTGACGGACATGTGCTGCCCACAACTGTTGAACAAGATTTGCTCTTGCCTCAATTCCTCTTTGGAGGTCTACAGAAGTTCCACCTCTCTCATGCGGTACAGATTCTAGGTGAAATCCAGCTCTAGGCCTTGTGTTGACAGAATTTTCTCCTTCCTCCAAAAATAAATGTGCCCTGTTACACTTATTATGGAGTACACAGCAAGCATTTATGATTTTTGCTGCGACATCAGGGTGATAATGCAATACCCTATGCCCCAACAAACACCTCCACCGATTTTTGAGCACACCAATAGTGCGCTCAACTGTATTGCGTGCTGTTACATGAAGTTTTGTATAATGCTCCTCTGGAGAGCCAGCATCGGCATCCACAATTGGCGTCATCATGTACTCCCTTTGTGCATATCCAGAATCTCCTAAAAACAATTTGATTATAAGAAATAATGTCACTATGGTAAATGTATGCGAAATGAAAAGTTAGAAAAAAATACCAAGTAAAATTGCCGATTCACCAGAGTTTATTAATTGAATCATGTGGTCTTTCACTGGATGTTGGTTCCAGACAAAACTGTCATGAGTTGCTCCGCCAAATGATGCATCAACACTTAATATATTTAATTCAGAGTCACAAATCTGTAATGAAAATGAATAATGTAGTCTACTAGTCATACTATACACAAAAATATTGAATAATATTCAAATGTTTATATTAAAAATGGGTACATACTATTAATACGTTCCTGGAATGGAAATGTTTACGGTTAAAAAACCTTTCTTCATTTTCAGCAGGACGTACTATGGCCACATGTGTCCCGTCTATACATCCTATCACTCCAGGGATGCCAAATCTTTCATAAAATCTGGAAACAACTGATTCTCAACACACATTTTAAACAAAAAATAATAAACAATAATTTAATTTAAATGCACTATAAACACCTTCTTTTAACACTATCCCGTTCTTGTTGGGTTTGGGGAAATTTTATGTATTTTTGTAGGATCCCGGGGCTGTTTAATGCTGCTGTCACATCCCTTATAGCTCGGGATACAGACTGTTGTGACATGGGAGTACCTAGTGAAGTTCCCACTAGACGTTGGTAGCTCCCAGTCGCAAAGAAAGATAGCGCTACTAGTATCTGTAAACCAATGAAACACTTCTTAGTTTGGCAAACTTGCGTGTTTGATTATTGTGAACAACACAAAATTACAATAAAATTACCTTGTATTTCGTATTGATATCGCTTTTTCTTTTAGGAAATGACATCAAGGGTTCTAGTTCTTTACACAATTCTTCGAAAAAAGCCTTGGTAACTCGATAGTTCGCCTTAAATTCGTTATCGCTCATAGCGAGGGCTTTATCGGCGTACCGGGCAATCCGACGCAAATTACGCGTTTCTCGTAGGTCCTGCCTATAAGCTTCCTTGAGAATAACAGTTTGCAACACCAAACGGGCCATGTTAAGTACTTTTTTTGTAAAAAATAAAAGAACTCAATCCTAACAAAGTAACTCTTTAGCTATTGTGCCAATAAACAATAATAACACAATCTCAACGCAATAAGCAGCTGTCAAAATGGCGTCAAGAGTTCCGTTTCACAACTTCGAAACGCAATCTCAATGACATTTAGTTCACTCAATTTCCACGCAATTTAATTCCAATGTGGCGCTACTATCGAATTCAAGAGTGCCATTTGATGTTTCTTGGATTGACATTGGACTTGGATATTGGAATTGTGATTCGAGAGTAAGCCTGCTGTAAATTATCTTAAGGATGTTTCTGTGTTTATTGATAAAAATTGTACTAGTTTAAGTCAAATTGCTGCCCAAAGGGGAATAACCTGGAAGTTTAGCCCCCAAGTTGCCCCCATTGGGGAGGGATTTTTGAAGCGGCTGTGAAATCCGCAAAGACCCACCTCCGCCGCATTATCGGAGAAACGGCTCTAACTTTTGAAGAGCTGGCCACAGTGTTTTGTAAAGTTGAGGTGGTCCTCAACTCTCGTCCTCTCTGTCCGCTATCTCCAGATCCAAATGACTTGGAAGCTCTCACCCCTGGTCATTTTTTGGTGGGAGGGCCTTTGAATGCCCTGCCCGAATACCCGTGGAAGGACGAACGCGTATATCAGTTGTCGCGTTTTCAAATGTTGCAGCAAATGAGCCAGGACTTTTGGCGTCGCTGGTCGCTTGAATATTTGCATTTGCTGCAGCAAAGAGTGAAGTGGACAGACAGGACTGAGCCTCCCAGGGAGGGTGATTTAGTATTGTTAAAAGAGGCAAATTTGCCCTCATTGCTTTGGCGACGAGCTCGCATATTACGTTTGATTCTTGGCGGAGATGGCACTCCGCGTGTGGCTGAGGTGTTGGTCGACGGTTCGATTTTAAGGAGAGGTGTGACCTCTCTCGCCCGCCTTCCCGTAGAGTAAGCTAGCGGTCTGCTTCTCAGACCGGGACGGGGGGATGTTTGTAATATAATTGCTTGGAACGAAACGCGGGTGTTTCGCATGGCTGCCGCTAGGCGGCCGGGGTTTTCATGGCATCGCTCGGCTTGCGTCTGCGGCGTCGGCCATATTAGTATCGTTTGGATCGCGCGCGTGTGAGGTCATACCGCGTGATATATCCCCGCCGGTGCGGGTCGACCATCTTGTTGGTCAGTTTTACGACCGCGTGTGAACGGTCTGTTAACTAGTTTGACTTGTGATTGTTTAATTGTTAGTTTGAATTGTAATTGTGTATTTCATCGTTGTTAAATAACTAATAAGTTCGCGATAATTTGTGTTGTGCGAAAGAAAAGTATCGGTTTGGACAGTGCGCGGGGAGGTCGCGCCGTATGAAATACCTGGTGCTAGGCGCCATTTTGTCTGAGGCCACATTGGCATAACGGATTATCCATTGTGATGTGTAATTATTAATTAGTTTGGATTGTAATGTTGGATTTCCCTTTTGTTAAATAACTATTGAACGTTTGTGTTTGTGAAAAAACCTGTTATTGTGACTTTTTCTTGTGAGATGTGAAACGTGGCTGGCTGTTCACATCCAGCTGTTCCCGAGTGAACCTTCGGGAAGAAACCTACGTATTTATTCTCGGGAATGAGATCTCGGGGTAGGTTGGGTGCTTAGGGATCTCCCCCCTTCCGAAGACACTCGAAGTTGGATCCGAAGATTAAGAAGATTCAGTTTGGTAAGTGGTTTGTAATTGTAGTTATTAAGTTAGGTTAGTATATAGGGCCCTGTAGCTCCCGTTATAAGCTATGGTGGTAGCAGTCTGCGTATAGGTTAAGTTAGGTTCTAGTCGGACAAACGTAGTGCCGGGTCGAGGTTTTTACCGGTATTTTACCCGGTAAAATTTTCGGTACTGAACCCTCCCGCCATTTCGTTTGCCCGGATTCTCTGCGCACATATACGGACAAATTACACAGATTGAGTTAGCCCCAAAGTAAGTTCGAGACTTGTGTTATGGGATACTAACTCAACGATACTATATTTTATAACAAATACATATTTAGATAAACGTCCAAGACCCGGGTCAATCTGAAAAAGATCATTTTCCATCTTGACCCGACCGGGGATCGAACCCGGGACCGCCGGTGTGGCGTGGCGTCTTAAGTTAGTTTAGTTTGGAGTGCAGGTTCAGTCTACCAGCAGTGAGACGAATCATTCCGGATATCATCATCATATAATATCGAGTCGAAATGGCAAAATTAGATTTTTCGACCAATATTTGGCCACCATTTATTCCGGTTATAACATTAGTACATCGTTCGACCGGTAAACAGTTCGGTAAATAAACGAGTTATTTTTTTTTGGTTTTACCTTATTCTTATTCCTATCAAGTTTGAGTCGCATTGTGACTGAGGTGCTAATTGCATGACTGCCGTTTGGGACTTTCAGATCAACATGGAATATGCTAAGCAGTTTGATTTGTTTCCTTAAAGTTTTCGTCATGTCGTGCATGTCATTACAAATTATATAATAAAACAGTAAAAATATTTTGTCTGTACATTTAGTATGTATGACTGAAATGGATAGAGGGACAAAAATAATAATAGAAAGCAAAAATATTTTTTTGGAATTTCTTGTCTGTCTGTCTGTCTCTTTGTCTGTATATATATACGTGTTTCACGCAAAAACTACTGGACGGATTTGAATGGAACTTTTTTTGTTGTATAGCTATTAAGACTGGAACACCTGATGAAGAATCATAACAAAACAGCTAAACTATAAGAAATATGAAACTGGTACCTTTGCAAAAGTTTATTAATCTAACGAGCATTTTCTGTTGACGTATAAAAAGATCTAAGATCAGGATCATCTGATGAAGAACTCCAAGAGACTAGCTACACTATGTATATACTCGCATACTTCGACATTGGGTACTTTAGCACTGGAATACGTAGAACTCGGATGCTTTAGAACTAACATACATCGTACTCGCATACTTCGACGTTGGGTACTTTAGCACTAGAATACGTAGTACTAAGATACTTTAGAACTAACGTATATAGATGTTTTGTACTTAGACATTTCGTGGCGGAGTCCTATTACATATATGGAAATGGCGCCCTAGCAAAAGTCGTTCAAGCTGATGAGCATTTTCTACTGACATAAATATTGAAGATCTGGAACATCTGTTCCCGTTCATCAACATATATTCCCGCGGGACATGGGATAACCAAATGGCTGAAATATTGAGTACTGGAGTTTAGGTTACTACACTTTGAAACACAAAAAGATTTTTCATCTAAGAGACCCTCGCGCGGGCGAAGCCGCGGGCAACAGTTAGTCGCGAATATGAATATATGAATATTTTGTTTGGTCATGCCCAGTCATGAAAATATTTACTGTAGTAGGTACCTATTGAATTTAGCACGCTCGTTCTAATAGGCCATTTACTCAGCTAAAACGGGTCTTTAGCCGACTAAAAGAAGGAGTGTGTGTTATCAACTCTGTCGTTTACTTAAAAACCGATTGAGGAATCATCCATCTTAATAAACATATAGAAATTAAAACATAGTTAAGGTTTACGAGTCGTTAAAAACCCATCTTGTAATAATATAACAATATATTGATGTCATTATACCTATATTATTACAAACTTTAAAATAACAAATTAATGGTCAAAACTTAGTAACGTAGAGTAGATAGGTATATTGCTGGCAACACAGAAATCGGATTTTTGACGTACCTATCATGTTCTTTTGTATTGTGAATCTTAGAAGTGCTGGAAAGAACTGTAGGGCGATATGGCCTAGGATAGAGAAGCTTGTGCACAACTCTTATGGCGGTTGAGCTTAAGACTCGATTTAAAGAGGGACCTGGAAGCAGGTAGTTGCTGCCGTGGCACAGTTGAATACCGGACTTAGTCAGGTGATCCTGTGTCCACGGCTCTATGCGACGAGAGGGCGCACCATGTGGTTTTAGTGGGTTCGAGCCCCGCAATGCCTCTCTCCCGTCCCCGCGGGAGATTGGCGTGGCGTGATAGAGAAGCTTGGTGTGGACAGCGAGAGGCTTATGTCCAGCTGTGGGTAGTGGGAGCTGATGAAGATGATGAGGAAATTTAACTATTTATAAATACTAAACTTTAGTACATTACTAGCTGCGTGGCAATTTCAGGATACCATCGAAATACATCTCATCCACGGAGGAAATATTTGCGGATGATTTGACGCCTAGCAATTTGAAAATAGTGACAATTCATCTGCGGATGAGATATTTTGTTGATGAATTGTCACCTAAGTCGATTTTACAGGATGGTATAACAAATATCCACACATGGACATGGACAACACATCCAAACTGACGCATTTATAACATTAGTAAGACGAAAATGTATGAGAATGAATATTATGCGTGTGACCTAAATAAAATAAAAAAAATAAGTAATTAATTATACCTACCAACTTAAATTCTCAAATTGGACATGACTTCGAGCACACAAGTGTACCTAACTTGGTTGTAATTATAACACACATACACGCACACGTTTACATAACAAAATTGGCCTTCAAATGGATCGTGTGAAAATATTTTGTGTCTCTACAACTGTACTAACAGGACGTAGTATAGTTTGTATTGTTGTACAAACATATTTCATTGAACATTTGTTTCGATTCAATGACAATAAACTAACTCAATGTTTTTGTCTATATCTATCTATATGCTGGTGAAGCGGTGGTGGCAGAGTGGTAGGGCGCCCGACTGTGGCTGCAATGTCCTAGGTTCGAATCCTGCCCAATAGGTCAGTAGGAAAGCGGAACGGGAGACCAAGAAGAGTCTTCAAGACCGCGCGCTGCGCCCTTTCAACCACCAGTATGTGTGTTTTATGCGCTCCTCCCCACGAGGTAATGCAGTATGTGAGGATGCACTGACACAGAGCTTTGTATGTACTGATGAGTAATTGGGTGTCAGCTGCTAGTTTTAGGAGTTTGAAAATGTGAATAAGCTTTCGCACTCTACTGGAAATTATCGAGATATGTTTAGTCCAATTCAGATTCTGGCTTATTTCTGGTGCAAAGGATGGCCATAGCGATTCAGCGCGGTAACGCGGCAAGCGTTCTGGGCACCTTTGCACCAGAAACGCTACGGGGCGGGTTGTAATTAAATTTTAGGATGCGAATTTTTATGACAAATTTTATATTTGAAATATTTTGACTACCTACGATTTGTATAATGACTTAATATATATTGCAAGTAATAATACCTATCTATTCCTTTTAATACACTTAAGTAATTAAAAAATAAATATTTAAAGCGCGAAAAAAAATTAAATAATTGTCTTATTCAGATTCTCATCAACATATCGCACCTCCGCTCAAATACTGTCATAACTCAAAAATTTTTCAAATCGATTTTTTGTCAAAAATCCACCCAAAATCCTATCAAGTTTCTTCTCAAAAAGTGTCATTTCATTCGTTTTATGAACTTTCACGAGAAGGCGTTAGGGTCACTTTAATGCTAGCAGCAAACAGGTGCTGCCGACACACAGACAATGACATATCGCCGCTTGCGCAAGGCGGACGCGAAGTAGCGTTTCTGGAAGATCGGCGTAAATCGATGAACGACAGTATTAAATGATTGAGGTAAGTGTAACTATCACATAATTTTTCAGTAAAACTGTTTTGTACAGAGATGTGACACTATATCACAACATTTTTTTGACTCAACTGTGTAGGTATTAAATCTAGTTTATGCAGTTTATTCAAAAATGTTATGTACGGTTTTAGCACACATTTTGGAAAAATAAAAGACGTGAATGTATAGTGAATGTAAATAGAACTATAATTTATGTTGTGTTTTAACGAATTGGTAGTCCTGTTAATGATTTACTACCATTTGCTGCAAAATCATGATTGTTTCAGTATTTAATATTAATGAATTTTGATCACAATAGACAGTTGACTAAAAATTGCTAACGCAACTTAATGTACGTACTTTCGAATTGTATTGTTGAAATTAGTGTATCTCTTTTGTTTATTATACTGATATTTAAAACAATCTTTTGCAGACCAACGATGTCCAGTTAAGAAATATATTTTTACTACGTCTTGTCTTGAACCAATGCTTGTGATGGTTATGCAGAGGAAAATGAATGTTCGAAGATGATCATTGATTTATTGATACCGTAAACTGCTGCAACTTTGCACGGAATTTGACGTTTTTTGCGATTTTCTCGGAACCTATTCACAATTTTGACTCTCAATTGTTTTTAAATGGAAGACAAGCATATTAGCTTACTATTGAGACCCCAAATCTTATTAATTTCCACCAATTTTTTGAATTACAAGGGCTTAAAGTCGTAGGCAAAGTTGTATGTAAAAGACACAAGTTTGCCTAGAAGGATAATTCGATACTTATTGTATTTATCGTTTCCGTTAATTTTTTTTCATGTGCATGATACAGCCTTCTTGTCCCTGCCAATTTAATCAGTGCAATATACTGTATATTTTTTTTATTACAGCTACTAGGCCAAGTTGTAGCAGGTTCTACAGACTTTCCATACAAAAATGTCGTTGACTATAGGGTTGTCCAAAAGAATACAGATTATTATTAACACTTTTTTATAAAAGAAAAAAACCAGATGGCTACTTTCATTAAAAATACTATTTTAATGCTTCTTGGTAATAATGTCTCATCATTTTAATCAATTATTATTATTAAACTTAATTTTTGATTGTAGTATAAAAGAAAAGTATACAAAGTGTTGAATCTCTTTTACAATTATTTCTACAAAAAATATTTGAATATTGTTTTACAAATTTACAACGAGCACTTCTAATATAACTAGAGGAAACAAATTCTAAATTTTTTTTAAGCATAATTTAAGCGAGATTCACACGAGTGAAGCTGCGAGTAAAAGCTAGTTAACAAAATTTGACAACCCTAGACCCAGGCATAGTTATGTCACTCAAGTTTTCAAAACACTACACATGATTGCCTTCTAAGTTTTTTTTGATAAAAAACAATCTTTTGCGTAAAAAAACAAGTAATACTAGAAGAAGACAATATTATCCTACCTTAGGCAGTTAATCCTGTAGGAAAACACAGCTTTTTAATAGTTATAATTCAAAAGTTTTGGAGCGCAAAAAAAATGCTGCCTCACCCACCAATCTTTGTCGCACAACTGACAGAGTATTAATGGAGTTACAATTATAAAAAATGAAAAATATGTTGCCCAAATAATGAATAGTTACTACAGAATGGTAGAAAACGAGAATAAAGAAAGCGAATGCGATATATCGTAATTCAAATGAAATAGGCAAATTTGTGTGTAGTTGGATAAGTTGCAGCAGTTTACGGTACCTAATCATTTCGATTTGAGAAGATCCTGTGTTAAGTTTTTTTTTTCTTTGTTTAGATTGGTACCTATTGTTAGTTTTTACTGAATTCTTTAATCTATAGAGTATTTACACTCCTTTAGCAGTATCGCTTTCAAAATTCTACTATCAATATTTTTATTGATATAGTTTTCGGAACTTGGAGATGGTAATAATCAATCAAAATAATTAATTAGGCACCTATCTCAATAAATTTCAAGTTTGTATTGACTGTTTGTCTCAGTTTTTAGAGTTTTCATAGTTTTGATACAATGCTTATGTTTTGTTAAAATTATAAGTTCTGATAAAATACTTTTTATTTGATTTAGTTTTAAAGATGTTATTGTGCATCAGAATTACATAATTGTAATTTAAAACATTCCAAATTATAGTTTTTAAGTGAAAAATTACTAAAAGTGTCTATTAACAATAAAAATTTCTGACAGGATTTATGTATTTTTATTCAATAAACTGTCATAACTCCAAATATTTAATGTTTTTTTGCGTTATTTTTTATTACAATGTATACTACTGTAATCAGCTTTAAAAGGCCTTCAAATTTACTTCTACACATTTTTTTAAAGGTCGAATATTTTTCGAGTTATAAGTCAAAATGTGAAAAATTTTCGACACCTTAACTTTGCCGGTACTTATTTACACTATTTGAGTGGAGGTGCGATATACTCCTAGATATTTGACAAATGTTGCTCTCGAGAGAAGGGAACAATTGCAAATTCACAAACTCACATCCAAATTTTTCTTTATAATATTAGTAGGATTAGAAGACGCTGACTAGCGATGTGCCGATGAGACATTTAGTGTTGCCGAAAATTTCTTCCCTTGTAAATTTCCGAAAATAGGTACTTACTCAGAAATTTCTCATGTTTTTAGGAAAATTTTCCGTTCTCGAGAATATTTCTAAGAAATTTCCAAGAAAATATCAACTGTTTCTTTGAAAATTTCAGGAACGGCACATCACTAACGCTGGCTGACTCACAGCACAGAATTAATATAAGTACTACCTCACAGCAGAGTCGAAACCGCTTATTTATGAAACACTTAACTCAATATACTTTACGTAGGTGAAGTGACTTTAAAAACTTACTAAAAAGTTAAATCCCTATTTATAAAGCTGGATTGCACCATCTTACTTTGGCAGTAACAGTAACTTTAACTGGACCTAAAGCACCGGTTAGGCAAAATATGAGTTGCACCAGTTGTCAAATAGCCAATAGTCAACATTAATGTAACTGTTAACTTTTACACTAACTATAGATATGTATAATAAATTAATTTTTTATGCAATCGAATCTTAAATCTAGAACGCTTTTAAGGCTATATTTAAAAAAAGATTTTATCTTTTATCACCAGCCAGTGAATCAAATCACTGGCTGGTTTCAATTTTCAAAAAAAATCTATCAATTCCACTTTTAAAATCTACACAATGAGTCAACTTCACGGGCGATCGACTGTGTTTTGTTCCGAGGTCGACACCTCTGACTATAATACCTCCAGTTAAGGTCAGTTATACAATAGTTAGAACTGACTAATGGATGTAATTTTCATCTCGCGAGGGTCATAAGCCGACCAAGTAGATCAATGATACTGCATTTTGACTTTAGACCCTAGGTTTAGATCACAAAGAGTCGTAAAATGTTAAGTGGTAAGCTGTAAGTTTCGAATTCTGACTATAAATATGCTATCGTTTTAAAAAATAGCGAACGGTCGCCAGTAGCGTTACTTTTAGTTTTTTTTTAATATTAAAAAAAAATATCTTCTATGTAGGTACAAACACAGACCAGTTACAATTTTATTATTGATTGATTGATGAATGCAAAAAAATAGAATAAATATAGAACAGACTGTATTACAATTAATTTTGTGAAAGGTACATTTTGTCGGGGCAACGTAAACCAGTGAAAGACCAAAATAAATATTCGCTAAATTCAAGGATTTTCAAGTTTCTTCCGTAATTCACTAAGTGACTTGCATTATAGCAGTGACTAACAGAAAGGTCTTATAGGTAATTTATTCATAAATTGTATGTGTATTTTTAATTTGATCAATAAAAACCATGAGTAATTTTAACGAGAATACCTTTCACGCCATAGCGTGCCGGCTTGTAAGCTAAATAATTTCCAACCCCTTTGTATATTGTTAGATGTGAAATAATTTTCATGACTTATACTTTTTCCATTGTATTAACTTAAATAAGAAAACGGAGTTTCTAAAAAAATCTAGCTTCTTTCCGAGAAGTAATAGGTTGCAACTTATCCTAAGTAAGATGCGGTTTTCACTAAAATCATGTAAACAATCTTCACAGTACTTTTTGTTGAATTTTGTTGAAAATAAATCAAATATTAGTTCAAACCTAAACATTCTAAAGTAAAACATTTATTAACCACGAAAGTAATTTCCTAAAAAGTCTATTTTAATTTATATTGTTGTAAAATTAAAAAAAGACATGGTAAGATTGTTTACATGATAGGACTGGTAAGAATAAATGGAGTTTAGGTATTATAGGTTGCAACTTATCATAAGTAGTCATGACATGATGCTGTTTTTATCTCATAATTTCTTTGGACGGATGGTTTTTAGGTATTACGTCCCCGTACGAAGTAAGGGCGAATCGCTAGTGAATAATAAAGATGTTATTATTATTTATTCGTGAATTTTGAGTGGTAGGTACAACTACTCAATGTCCATAAGTTATGCTAACGCTCACTTTCTTATTTCGTAACTTGCGTTTGTAAGTTTGTATTTTAATTTCTACGCTTTTGACGGTAATATTTGAATATTATGCTAAGTAATATCATGTATATCCAGTTTCTCTCATTTTAGCTATCTATAAGTGTCATCTGATCTTATTACCTAACTCAGTATAACTTTATACGTTGTCAGATAGGTACCTTAAGGGCTCTCAGTAAGTGAAAACGGCAATATTGGCTGTTTTATATAAGCTGCTGTTTAAAGAATTGAAGAGTTTTCGCCCTGAAATTTCTGATATGTATTGTAGAACGTATGTTTAAAGGGAGGACTGTTTCCAAAACACGATGGGAAAAATTTTGCTCGATAGAAAAAAATCTTGAAGTTACCTCTAAAATTTCATATGAATACAGATAATATCCGTGTTTTATAATAAAAAATGTTTTAAAATCACCAACACAAAGGTATTTTACCTTTTCGATTTCGTGACTGATTTAAATTTTTACACGACTGACCAAAAAAGGAGTGTTATGTTTTCAGCGTTCATGTATGTATGTATGTATGTATGTATGTAAGTTTCTTTATTCCACCATAAGTCCTGAACGGCTTAACAGATTTTGATGTGAGAGGTATTGTTGGATTCCTTGCATTCGTCCGAGTGACATAGGCTATGTGACGTCATCATAAAAACAAAATGGCGGATTATATACGCGATAAACAGCTGACCAAAAAAATTTTTTTTTATCAATCTTATCGAGTGTAGTATCAAATTGAAGGGCTTTGAAAGCCAATTTCAAAAATATATATAAGTTATATGTTTGTGTGTACTTTTAGTTGTATAAGATAGATAGTAAGATCAACACCGTTAGATCGTCCATATACACAAAGGGCTCGGCCGTCGGCCTTGCCCCGCTCTTTGCTCATAAGACCGAGTTCGGCCTTCGGCCTCGCTTGCGTGGCTAGCAGCCCTCGATTTAAACGTAGCTCGGGGTACCACGGTCACCCTCCACCATAGTAGTCTGACTATCGATCGGCAACGCTACTATCGGCTATTGCAAGATCACTGGCTTAAAATCGAAATGTTACACGGAAATGTTACATTAAGAATCTATTATAGTTTCCTCGAGCGGTACTCCCTTTCTGCCTCTAAAGGACTAAAGCTGCAAGGGGTGAGGCCGCAGGCCGAGCTTCGTCTAAACTATCATACTTCCACCGGCTGTGGTCGACGCCAGGGTTCTCTATGACATTCGGTCGAGCACCTCCCCCCCCCCCCTCCTATATATTACAGGTACTCTCCGCAGGCATGTACCCCAGGTCTACTCCCAGGTTCATTTTGCCTCCAGTAAACCAGGGACGGGGGGTCCCTGGTTTACTGAAGGTTGCGGACCCCAGCCGCGCAAGCAAGGCCACAGCCCGACCTGCGTCCAGGCTAGGCCGAAGGCCGAGTATTTCGTATACATGGACGACCTTATGATTTAATTTCAAACGGCTATTAACGTCGCCTAAGGTCTACTATGACGGCGAGCTAGCAATCCCCCCCGCCGATTATACGATTGTAGTTTCCACGGGCAGTACCTTAGGTCCACTTTGGCGCGCCGTTACAAATATATATATTTATATTTCATTTCAAACCTCCAGTAAACTAGGGGCCCCGAAAGCCGAAGCTTGCGCCCGCAAGGCCACAGTCCATTTTGGTATAATTTCCCGGTGCTGCTGCAGCTGCGTTTAAATCAAAGGTTTAGCTTCCCTTCCTCCAGCCGCGCCGTCTCGGGAACAATGTGCAGGACGAGGCCTAAGGCCGAGCCCTTTGTATGCATGGATGACTTTTATATTTCATCTCAAACCTCCAGTAAACCAGGAACCAAGCCGCGCAAGCAAGGCCACAACTCGAGCTGCGTCCAGGCTAGGTCGAAGGCCGAGTCTTTCGTACACATGGACGACCTTATGATTTCATTTTAAACGGCTACTAACGTCGCCTAGGGTCTTCTATGACGTGCCCCCTCCCGCCCCCGCGCCGATTATATGATTGTAGTTTCCGCGGGCAGTACCCCAGGTCTACCTTGGCGCGCCGTCACCAGTAAACCAGGGGCCCCGAAGGCCAAAGCTTGCGCCCGCAAGGCCACAGCCCGAGCTGCATCCAGGTTAGGCCGAAGGCCGAGCTCCATCTCGTGATCAGAGAAAGAGTGAGGCCGTAGGCCGAGTTCTTCGTATACATGGATGACCTTCTGATTTGATCTAAAACCCCCAATAACCAGTTTGTATGAAAAAAAAACTATAAACTACCACCGGCTGTGGTCGTCCAGGGGCCTCTGTAACATTTGGTCGAGCACCAGTCCCCCACCGCCCCTCCTTATCTATTATAGTTTCCGCGAGCGGTACTACCTTTCTGTCTAGGCCTAATCCCAGCTCAGGTCACTTTGGTATATTTCCTGATGCTGCTGCAGCTGTGTTTAAATTGAAGGCTTAGCTTCCCTTTCCCCAGCCGCGCCGCCGCGCCGTCTCGATAATAAAGTGCAGGACGAGGCCTAAGCCCAAGGCCGAGCCCTCTGTAAACATGGACGACTTTTATATTTTATCCCAAACTTCCAGTAAACCAGGGGTCCCCAGCCGCCCGAGCTGGGTCCAGGCTAGGCCGAAGGCCATGCTCTGTCTCGTGAGCAAAAAACGGGGCGAGACCGAAGGCATAGTCATTCGTATACATGGACGATCTTCCGATTTCATCTTAAAGCCCCTTCTTTTTCTTCTTGGCGAGTCGAATTGGCATCTATATTTTCCCAGACCAGTAGATGGCAACGACAATCACCCTATCGTCGGCCTGGTAAAGGTTCTCTATGATACACGATTCGGGGCATTTCGGACACGCCAAGACAGCCAGTTAAAGCTCCTGAAACCAGTCGAGATACTGAGTGCACATCACTCGAGTCGATTCGCCTTGGCCCGCGAGGCCGATGGCCGAGTTCCGTATATGAAGCCGAGAGGCGAAGTGAGACCGAAGGCAGAGTTGCGGCTTCATAGCAAAGAGCTAAGTGTGTGTTGCCAGTAATGACATACGGAACAGAGACGTGGTCGCTTACTATGGGCTCATAAGAAGGCTCAAAGTCACCCAAAGGGTGATGGAGCGCGCTATGCTCGGAGTTTCCCTGCGTGATCGAATCAGAAATGAGGAGATCCGTAGGAGAACTAAAGTAACCGACATAGCCCACAGAATCGCCAAACTTTAGTGGCAGGGGGCGGCGACATAGCTCGTAGAACAGATAGCCGTTGGGGCAGAAAAGTTCTCGAGTGGCGACCACGAACCGGAAAACGTAGTGTTGGCAGGCCTCCCACTCGGTGGACCGACGACCTGGTGAAGGTCGCAGGATGCGCATTGATGCGGGCAGCGCAGGACCGGTCGTTGTGTAAATCTTTTGGGGAGGCCTTTGTCCAGTAGTGGACGTCTTTCGGCTGAGAGAGAGAGAGAGAGAGCAAAGAGCTAAAGCGAAAATAGTCTTTCGGCTCTTCACCTAGTCTAAACCGACAACTCTTCTAAAGTACATTTATTCATAATTGTCCTATTATATAAATAATCTTTACAGTAATTTTTGTTAAATTTTGTTGAAAATTAATCAAATATAAGTTCAAACCTAAACATTCTAAAGTAAAACATTTATTAACCACGAAAGTAATTTCCTAAAAATTCTATTTTAATTTATATTGTTGTAAAATCATAAAAAGACATGTTAAGATTGTTTACATAATAGGACAATTATGAATAAATGGACTTTAGGTAGATGACTTTTGCCTATTTCCAAAACAACATACTCGAAACTGCAGAAGTAAAATTGTTCTAAACAGCACGCTAGGTGCTTTAGCCTCGCCTCGCCTCTTTGCTTCATGTACGCAGCTTGCACCACGGCCTTCGTCCTAGGCCCCTCTGCTGGTTACTGAGGGTTTGAGATGAAATGAGAAGGTCATTCAGGGCTTCAAGGGCTAGGCCTTCGGCCTTGGCACTCTCTTTGCTCACGAGACCGAGCTCGGCCTTTGGCCAAGCACAAGTTGTCAGTCGTGTTTTTTATTTTTTAATAATTAGCTTGTTGAAAAACTAAACATTTCTATTAACTTTTTGATAAAAATGTGAATGGCGCGCAACCGGGACGTCCCCCCCGCCTCAGCCGCTTCATATGAATTTTCGCTGACCGCCTAACCCCCCTTAAGGAAATTTCAATGCAGCAGAAGTAACCATCAATGCTCTTTTATATTTTATTTGTATTGCATATGTGTTTAAATACATATAGTATGTTTATTTGATTTCATATTTACTTCTAGCTTTTGTTCCGCCCGCGTGTTTTTCCCACGGGAACAGAGCTTTTTCCCGGAATGAAAAGTACCCTATGTCCTTCTCCGTACTTCCAGCTATGTGTATGCTAAATTTCAGAAAGATTGGTTCAGTAGATAAAGCGTGGTAACAAAGAAATAAATAAACAAACTTACTTTCGCATTTATAATATTAGTTAGGATTAGGATTTGTGATACATACCTACTTAGTCACTTTGTGCACCAATGCCATACTTATTTCTGTTTATCCGGAAGGTTGACTGGTAGAGAATGCTATTAGCGTTAAGTCCACTTTTTTATACCATTGTATTATTTTGGTCTAATAAAGTTATAAATAAAATACCTAGGCGACTTAAGAACATATCGGTAATTTATTAGGTTTGCTGCTCATTAGACGTTTACGCTGTTGAACGTTTTGCTATTTAGACCTTATAATCGTGAGGGGAAAAATATTACACCAATGTTATCTGTAACACACTGGATAAAAAAGAAAGACTACATTTTTAATTACAGACCATCTCATATTGATTGGATTGACGTCACTTAATTGCACGGTTTTCCCATTTGCTGGTTTAGAACTATCTGGCTCATCTAAGTTAAAAGAAGAGAAAATAATTATCGATTTAAGTAATTGCTTTACAGGTAAAACAAGATATTAATGTCTTCTGTAGTAAAAGATAGATTGGTTTTTTATTTGTAAAAAAATACTAGTTTTACTAGTAGGTATATAAACGAAAAAACTCGCAAAAATTACTGGACAAATTTCGAATCACAATTCCCATACATTGGCTTGGCAACTATAAAATAGTGCCATCTGGTAACAGGAGGTGATCCAGCACCGTTTATTTGCACTTTGACATGTTATATATTGGTCCTTTAATATATAAATATGGTAAACGGGTGAAATGAGAACTGGGATAAAACATGGGGTGATTTTTATCCCGATCTTCCTACTGGAGCGGACCCCCGGGGCGCGGATTATATTATGATTCGACTTGATAGATACTGGGTTTGTGCTACGCATGTTATTTTTCTTTTTTTAACCAATGCAATGTCTTCTGTCCATCATCGTTCGTGTGTCTGCTTTCTCTACACGCATGAATACAACATTTGTGTATGTATGATGTGTGTACGTGAGCTATGTTGTTGGCACAACAATTAGAAATCCGGCGATTATTGGCTGATAACGGTTGTGGAAAGTGTTTGGGATATTTTCGCGTTTTATTTTTTAATTTACTTCTATAAATATCCATCTTATAATTCAGGACGGAATTGACGGAAAAAATCTTTTTGCATATACATACCTTACCTATATAAAAAATAGTTATTATTATAATTTATTTCATTTTATAAAGCGTGACATTTCAGGCTACCTTTTTTTTTTTTTACATGTGGAAATGGCCCACCCACGCCAATCTCCCGCGGGGACGGGAGAGAGGCAGTGTGGGGCTCGAACCCACTAAAACCACATGGTGCGCCCTCTCGTCGCATAGAGCCGTGGACACAGGATCACCTGACTAAGTCCGGTATTCAACTGTGTCACGGCAGCGACTACCTGCTTCCAGGTCCCTCTTTAAATCGAGTCTTAAGCTCAACCGCCATAAGAGTTGTGCACAGACGCACGTGCACACATCCTAATTCAACATAGCATCGCTAAAATTGAAAATATATATATCCATACTAATATTATAAATGCGAATGTTTGGATGTGAGTTTGTGAATTTGTGAGTTTGTGAGGATGTTTGTTACTCAATCACGCAAAATCTACTGGACGGATTTCGATGAAATTTGGTACAGAGGTAGATAATGACCTGGAATAGCACATAGGCTACTTTTTATCCCGGGAAAAAGCACTGTTCCCGTGGGAAATTCACGCGGGCGAAGCCGCGTAAAGCTAGTATAAGTATAAGTACACGTAATCCTAACTATCCTAATCTATAACTAATATTATAAATCCGAAAGTGAGTTTGTTTGTTTGTTTGTTACCTCTTCACGCTTTATCTACTGAACCAATCTTCCTGAAATTTCGCATACACATAGCTGGAAGTACTGAGAAGGACATAGGGTACCTTTCATCCCGGGAAAATGCACTGTTCCCGTGGGAAATTCACGCGGGCAAGCCGCGGGCGAAAGCTAGTAATTATAATTTTTTTGATGTTTAGATAAATTAAGTATTAATTAAAATTAAATTAATTAGTTAAAGAAAAAAAGTTAACTACTTCGTTCTAGACCGTATTGGTAAAGTTGGCACATGTCAAACATCTTCGTACAGTCAATTAAGGGGCTTTGCAAAGCCCCAAAATATCCTAATATCAAATGACTTGTGGCAAAAACTTTGACTGTGATATATTCTAGGAATATATTGTGGTAGGTACTATGATTTATGCGTACCTTTCTCTTCAACAAGGCTCGGTACCAAGGTCCTTATACAGGATGTCCGCACTGACACAAGACTCGAAGTTACTTCAGGCTAAATGACGGCAGATATAATCTAGGCAGGACATATTTTAATGTGCGTTTCATCAAATAGTTCCTTTGCCGTCATGTTGACAGTAAAACTAATAATATTAGAAAATAGCTGTTACAGTGACTTTTTACGAGTTTTAGCGTTCACATAGTCATCTTTTACGACAATAATGGCTGTGAAAAGTACCTATTGGTTAAAACAAGTAATAATTAATAATATAAATTTTTTTACTACCGACATGACACCAGAGGAACTATTTGATGAAACTCACTCTACATATAGAGGTTAGATTATCATCAGCTATATTATAATAACACTAGCTTTCGCCCGCGGCTTCGTTTGCGTGAATTTCCCACGGGTACAGTGCTTTTTCCCGGGATGAAAGGTACCCTATGTCCTTCTCCGTACTTTCAGCTATGTATATGCGAATTTTCAGGAAGTAGATAAAGCGTGAAGAAGTAACAAACAAACAAACCAATAAACAAACAAACTCACTTTCACATTTATAATATTAGTTAGGATTATTCGTTAGAAACATTGTGAAATAGGGTGTAATTTGTCGTGATTTTTTTTGTTGTTTTTCGCAGATTTTTTTTTTTCGAAACACTCAAGAATAAAATAAGTTAGTACATTCTTATTTTGTTTTAGTGTTAATTGTGTACGTATATTCACTTTTAGTTCTTAAGTTTGTATATCCTTTGTAATTTTTGCTAAAGATGACATTATGTTTTTCATTGTATGTATATTAATAGAATGAAGATTAAAATTGATTATAAAAATACATTATATTTTAAACTTAAAAGTTTAAAATATAATTATTACTTACATACATACAAAAATTTTGAAAGAGTGAAAATTCGTCCACAAGATTTTGGATGATTGAGTCACTTTTAAACACATCCAAACTATTTCATGCGGAATTCGTGGGATGTAAAACATATCG
Source organism: Ephestia elutella (assembly GCA_018467065.1). Lineage (NCBI taxonomy): Eukaryota > Metazoa > Arthropoda > Insecta > Lepidoptera > Pyralidae > Ephestia > Ephestia elutella. Next base: position 11,561,072 of record CM031591.1, on the reverse strand, counting down.
TATAACTATGTAATAAATGGAAAAATAGATCGTCTTCGATGCACATATTATTATGTTCGTGAGGCGGCTCTAAACGCAACAATAGTATGCAAGTCAGTCAGTGCGTGGCATGATGCAATGGATTGTTTCTTTTGTCTTGTTATGATGTCTTGTTTCTGAGTCAGACCTTATTATGAGAGTTATTAAGAAATCTACCCACGAGGTGTAGTGGTTGAGGAGGATGGTGGAGGTCGAAAAATCTTCGGGGGCGTGTCGTGGTAGAATGTTCGCGATCCCATGACGCCCCCAGCAAAGGCGCGGAAACGCCGCAGGGGGTTTTAGTGGGTAGTCTGGGCCGACTAGCGGCCCAGGAGTCGCATGGATAAATGCATTTCCCCCTGCGAAATAAACAAAAAGGTCGAAAAATCTTACGATCGAAACTCTAACTTTGTTAGGCTGCGAAGTTCTGAATCCAAAAGTACAGTCAGCTACAGACATAAAAGTACAGTCAGAAACCTGATCCCATTGAGAGATAGGTTTCGGTGAGATAGGGGTCAAGTTTCTCTGCAGCTTGTCCGAAATCGGTCGGGCACACATCATCATGTGTGCCCGACGGATTTCGGTCATGGCGACCACTTCGAGAATTAAGGGCTCTCTCGTGAGCTCGCATGTGGCTTATGTAGCTACTCTTATTGGAGAAGATCATATTGTTCCATTCAAAGCTGTACAGAAAGCATATATTAAAAAAATAATTGGTCAGTGCGTGTCGAGCCACGCGCAATATAGGGTTCGGTGCCTATCGTATAAATGCGGATATATGAACTTATATTTACTCCCAGATAACTAATAACCTAACCATAACCTTGGTACCATCATATTCAATGAAAATTATTCCTACAAATATTTTTTTTCAGTTCAGTTCGCTCGGTTATTCGTTGGTATCCATAGTTTCTACACATTTTTTTTTTTAACAAAACCATTTACGCTCATACGAGAGAAATAAGTAGGTAGTAAGATATTTGCAAATTGAACTATACCCAATTGTAGTTTTAGATAGACGGACAGACATGACAAAACTATAAGGGTTTCTTGTTTACTTCGGAACTCTAAAAACAGGAAAAAACGTGATAGGTATTATTTATATGGTATGGAGAACAAAAAAATATGTATATTTTTTATGATCTGAAAGCATGAAATTAATAAATCATGTCACGAAAAATCTAGGTACCTTATACTATACGTACATCTCTAAAAGATCTTCGAACTACTTCAAAAATCATTCCTTTCTTTTTTAAATCAATAAATAAAAGCGAAACGTAAGTATTGGGAACCTACAATTTTTTTTTCTGGATTAAGTAAATACATAACAAAACAATGCATATTATTAAATCGACCGTTCTTTATATTGAAGAAATAAAATTGAAATTTGCAAGACAATAGGTAATTTTGCGATCATTTTAAGGTTATAAAAGTACCTAGAGGTCTGGCAAACCGGTCCTGGTAATGATACATAAGGTGATATTTGTTTGAAGGATTTTCCGGTCCCTATAAGTACATGAGTGAGCAAACAAGTTAGTTATGTAAGTAATTTATTTAATGAACTCATTAATTTTTTTGGCTTAATTCAAATTTAGCTAAGATCATATTTTTTTAACGTAATTTAATTAGATTAGAGATCTAGATGAATAAGTGATAGTGCGTATTCGTTATTATCCATAGTTTTTACACATTTTTAGAGTTCTGTACCTCAAAAGGTGAAAATGGAACCCTTATAAGATCATTTTGTTGTCCGTCTATCCGTCTGTCTGTTTGTCCGTCTGTCTGTTAAACTTTTTTTTCTCAGGAACGCCTGGAGGTATCAAGTTGAAATTTATACCGAATACAAGGATCCTCGGTCTCTTTCAGCAAAAAAATGTGGCGAATTTTCGCATATTTTGCTATTTTAACTATCAAATTTGGCAAAAAGCAAAGTCTAGCAGTACTTATACAGGAATAAATCTGAAAACTGTAAATATATTTTTGGAAGTCTAAAAAAAAGTGTTACAAACTTATTTTTGCTCTGGATTCAGTATGTCTTAGGGATCGAACTGCCAAGTTAAGTTTGTTTTTTAAACTAGTTAGTCTTTTATTTAGAGCTATAATGTGAGATGCTTTGTGTGTACGGAACCCTCGGTTTGCGAGTTTGACTCGGCACTTGGCCGGTTTTTTTTAATCAAAACCATTTACGCTCGAGAGAAATAAGTAGATAGCAAGATATTTGCAAATTGAAGTAAGCCTCGATTTACGGAGTTTTATAAACGCAATCTCGAACAATAGTCGTGCCATTGACTTGTTATGGCGGAAGACGATACCTTCCCATACTTCTCGTGGGAATTGTGACGCTGTGTGATGAATTATGGGGTAAATTGCTGGTACTTAATGGAAATGAAGAAGTCATTACAAGAATCAGTCAATAGGGAAAAAAAGACAGGACCTCGGGCAAAATCATCTCAACTAGATAGCAAATAGTGAATGCTGAAAGTATTTTTTTTTGGCGTTCACGGTCTGGCCACATTCGTGGGCTGTCTTCATGTGGTTTAATGGCATTATCATCATCAAATTTAAGAGCTAGGCTCTTGTCGGTGAAGTTCCTTCCATTTTACTCTTTTCATTGCCAACTGTTTCGCTTCCTGATACGACCCGATGCTAACCTTTTCCATTATTTGTCTCATGTAACTCTGTCTTGGTCTTCCTGGGCCCCTTCTTCCTTTTACCTTTCTTTCTATGATGTTTGATTTTTGATTTAATGGTGAATAACCCCACATTTTGTTGTAAATTTGCCATTATTACTGGTTCTCATTCGGTGATCAGTTTCATAAATGCGAAACTTTGTGAGGATATTTGGTAGTTTGGTTATAAGTATATACCTACTGGATTTTGATACATGGGTAAAGTATAACCTGAGACAGCACAGGTGACACTGTACTCTCTATCCTAAAAATTTCGATGACAGGGGGCAGAGAACCTACCTACTACCTACATAGATACTTTGACACTATTCTTAACTTACTTTTTAACAGTTCGTTAGATGATAAGAACCATATACGTATACTAGCTTTTGCCCGCGGCTTCGCCCGCGTGAATTTCCCACAGGAATAGTGCTTTTTCCCGGGATGAAAGGTCCTTGTATGTCCTTCTCAGTACTTCTATGTGTATGCGAAATTTCAGGGAGATTGGTTCAGTAGATAAAGCGTGAAGAGGTAACAAACAAATAAATAAACAAACAAACTCACTTTCGCATTTATAATATTAGTTAGGCTTATAAGTTTATCATTAGAACTAAAGAACCCCGTGAAAAAAAAAACTTTAAACTGTCTAATGTCTAAATATTGTCTATATCAACTATCTGACTGAGTCAGACTTTTTTCATTGTTATCATTATCACACCCGCATTATAACAGCTGTTAAGCCGTCGAACAGTGTCAAGACATGGTTTTATTTGCATTTGAATACGGAAAAAATACTTAGGTATAGGTAGATAATATTTTATTGCTTTGTCCTCGCCATAGACTTATCAAAAAAATTACATTTATTTTTCTAACGTTATGGTCCTCGCATAATTTTAATATAATAAATAAAGAACCAGATTCGTTATAAAATTAAATACTTTTTATTAAGATAACTGGAAAACCTTCGAATGTTTAGTTTCAATTTATTGGCCTAAAAATGTTGGCGACCGCAGGCCTATGTCGTAAGGTATTTAGCTGGTATTTAGAGCGACTCGTATTATAAGGGGCGCTACACATAGGTAAGCCAATACACGTTGTAATATAAATTAGCCGGCAAAGTCAAATGTTTTGTTCATAAAACTTTTTTCCAAAAAATGAACCGGCTGCCATCATAAAACTTAAAATCATGAAATAACATTAGAGAAAAATGTATTAGCATGCTACCTAATGAGGTGAAGTCGGTGCCAAGTGCAGGAGTATGGGTGTTATGTAATTGTTTAGCTAGGCATTTTATATATATGTATACATGATACTAATATTCTTCTTCTTCTTAGCGTGTCGACTCGGCGGGTGTAATTTGTGTTGACCAATATTAATTACTAATATTAATTAAGATTATTTAATATTCAATTTGGCACCGACTTCACCTCATTCAGTAGGTAGCATGCTAATACATTTTTCTCTAATGTTATTTCATGATTTTAAGTTTTATGATGGAAGTCGGTTCATTTTTTTGGAAAAAAGTTTTATTTTATCATTTTCAGTGCTTTTACCATGGAAGTAATAAGTACCTTTTGTACAAAGTACTTATTACTTCCATGGCTTTTACACCTATTTTCTTTGATAAAAACTTTTCTTTCTAGCCGAAAATAAAGAATTAAAAATTCGAAACTTTTTATGTCAGTTTGATTTGAAATGTCAGAACATGTCAAATTGTCTGTTATTTTTGGCACATAAATAGACCGAGAGTCCGTGATGAGTTGATGACATAGATAGCAAGGATGATTTTTATAGGTATAAAAAGCACCCTTGGGGCCTTCCAAAGTAATATTAAAGTAAGATTTAATAATAAAACAAATGTAACTATAATTTAGTAAAGTTACAATGTCTAGCAGGGGTTTATATCTGCACCAATTGCCTGGTAATGGATGACGTGATTTCTAATATCATTAGGAATAAAATCTTTAAAAAACTTTACTTGAGGAAATTGAGTTACCAATTTAAATGTTATTGCTACAAATTATCTGCCTAAGTAATCATGAACCAACTTTTATAGTCGTTAATCGCTATTTCTATGTTGGGGACATACACAGAAAATCTTGAGTTTTAATAAAATAAGAAAGGGCATGCTGTCGCGGGCTTTTGCTCTATAATGCAATGTTGGTATTTTTATATTTTGTTAGGTATCTTTAAAATTACCTAACAGATTCTGACGTGGTTAAAATGGGACCAACTTGGGAATACACCATAACGAATAAAAAAACAATTTTGGAAATCAGTTCACAGTAGGCGGAAAAATCGGCGAACATACATAAAAAAAAACATACATACATCCATGGACGTATAAAAAAAGAAAGTCTTTTTTTATACGTCCATGCATACATCGAAACATATAACCTCCTCCTTTTTTGGGAAGTCGGTTGAAAAGTATAGTATTAATTGATTTTCCAAAACATACATTGTATTATAAAAATTGTCAAATATAACAAAAATCCTAATCCTAACATCCTAACTAATATTATAAATGCGAAAGTGAGTTTGTTCATTTATTTGTTTGTTCGTTACCTCTTCACGCTTTATCTACTGAACCAATATTTCTGAAATGCAAAACACAGTTAAAAGTACTGAGATCATGAGTAGGTACCTACCTTTCATCCCGGAAAAAGGCACTGTTCCTCTGGGAAATTCACGCAGGCGAAGCCGCGGGCAAAAGCTAGTTTATAATACGGACGGCTGTGCAATTTTAAAACCTAGCCAGAGACAATTTTGAAAAAAAAACGTGTTTTTACTAAATGCGCTTTAAATAGCCTATCTAAAGCGCATTTAGTAAAAATCCTTACTAGGTTTGTCCCTTACTAGGTTTTTAAATTGCACAGCAGTGGAAAAATAATACTGGGCTTAAGATCCGCTCATGTGTTGCGGCCCTAAGTGAAGCTAAGGTCACTTGTGTCACGTTTTGGACGTGTCAATGACAACTTGTGCACTTATGTTTATGTCCTACCAAATTTACTGAAATGTACGTTTTAGACCCAAATTGATCAAATTACATAGAATAACAAACTCAGTATAAGGCCTTGTTATTCGATTTTTAATTGTTGTTTTTCATAGAAGAATTTTTTTAATGATGTCACGTCTATTTTGTAAAATAAGCCATTCAATAGGTCGCCTAGCATTCTTCGTTCATTCTTTAAATTCATTCAATTGATTGTCAAAACTTCCGAAAAATATTAATTAAACAGTTTTTTTTATAAAGTTGACCGTCAGCTTTTACCAATCCCAGCCCAAATTCTATTCGATTTAAATAATCAAACATTGAATGGACTTAATAATGAATGTACAAAATATGTAGGTAATTTATTTTACGGTATTTTTTCTATGTTAAATTTATTTTTACTAATATCACATCATTTTTAATAATTTTAATTTTATTGACTTGGAAAGTGTGCAATCATACAGGAGTTTGAACTAAGATAAATTTCTTACACGATTCCTATTAGATAAAGTTTTATTACCTTATTTAATAAGATAAAATACATGAAATCTCAACACCTTTTTAGTAAACATCATAAATCTTGTCTTAATAGCATGTGCTCTGCAGTCGTTATGTTATAGATTGGTAGTATAATAATAATGTTCGCAAATTCGATATCATTACGAAGATAGGTAGTTGTTATTCTCATTTAAATGTCTTTAGCGAATATAATTAACACAGATCATATTTATTTAGTTTTTTGAAAAGGTTTATAAAACCTTCGCATCAACATATGCGCTCAACTAACATGAGGAATTCTTACTTTTACTTTCGATCACTTACGAAAAACCGGTCATGCAAGTTTCATACGCACCTGTGGAACAATCCAACGCGTTATGTTTTCTAAACACCAGCAAACGTGGATCAAATAGTAAATATCACAAATTCACAAGATACACAGATTTCTCACAAGTCACCACACTCAATGTTAGGAATGTTGCAATAAAAAGAACTAAATTCACAATAGTCACTAGCCGAAAACAGAAAAAAAAATCACTACACAGTTTTTAATTACAAAATGTTAATGAGACTGGCTGATGTTGCGATAGTCTTTACGATTAAAAAGTTAATTTCAAATTCGAACCAAGTATTTGAGCGACGCGTGACACCTCCGAAGGCTTTACCGCGAATGAATGAGTGAATGAACGACGCTTGTGAATGTTGCTTTGCTGTATTGTTTGTTGGTGGCCCGGTGAGTGACCGCGTCGCTCGAATGAGTAGTGTTTGAATGAAATGAATGTTATATGAGTCATACGTAATAGCGGGGTTTTACGTCGGAAAGCCGTTTATTGTAAGAATTTCTCGTCCAATCATTTAAAATTCAGACCATGGGTTTTCCTGTTCCTCTAATTATAATGTAGGTAGCTTTTAGCTAGGTTAAGTATTTTTATGAGCATTTTTTATCCGGTTCGAAGGACCAATGTTCTGCCAAGCATAGATGATAGTCTTGACTATTCGATATATGAATTGTATTTAGATAGGTAACTGGTATAGTAGCCTGTAGACTAGTAAAAGTAATATTTTTTCTGAAAAAATATGTCATTCGCAATGTGTCAACTCAACAAGTTGGTAAGTTTTTTAAAAGGTTTCGGTAAAAAAATTTTTAACATACGTATTTAAGTAGCTGTACTTATTTATTTATTTAACCTTTATTGTACAAAAATACAGAGTAAACGTACAATAGGAGGGCTTAATGATAAAGCATTATTCTATTATTACTAAAGAAGATATTTCTAATAGTGGGTGAATAAAAGGCGCTTCGTACATTTTAATTATATTTTATTGATATAATTTTGTACAAATAACGGCATTATTATACATCGGACAGGTCTCACATACAAAACTAACGCTAGTCAAGCTATCCATATGTCACAAGTAGGTCTACTTATATTGTTACTCCAAACCAGGTTTTTACATATAAAAAAGCAGTTAACTCTATCCAGAGATAACATTTAACAGTCCATCTGGGTTTCAGAAAGGTGATTCTTATTTGGTTTGTAAATTCTCTAAAATTAAGAGAATTTCTTCATAAATTGGAGTATAAATGATGGTAAAACCGCATCAAAACAGTGCCAAAACGAATTAGAAAATGGACAAAAGGTAAATTTATAAATGTATGTGTTATAAATTTATATGTGTATGGTAAACATTTTGCTAGCTATACGAAAAATAAATTCTGGGTTCATTTATTTTGTAATGGGTCGTTCAATTTAGCTCATTTATATTTTTATTTACCGCAAGGCAAATGTAAAAAAAATACAAAGTAATTTAATAAAATTCATCAAATAAATAGGTTTTCAGTTAATTTGTAATCGGTCATTTAAATTCAGTTAGTGGATGCCTTATTTTAAAAACATTAAGTTTTTTACAAATTAATTTTAGAACTAAACATTTATTGACCGAGCGAGCGAAGCGAGCGAGGGCTATAATTCAAGTTGGAGCGAAAAACACATTGTTTGTATGTATGTATGTATGTATGTATGTATGTTTGTTCCGCAATAACTCTCGAACCGTTGTTCCGATTTTGATGAAAGTTAGAATATATGTAGGGATAGTTAATAGAATTTTCAAGTTCGTTGGGCATCAAAATCGGTCCAGCCGTTTTTGAGATATTTAATTTTTTGTGAAAATAAATATTGTATTTTAATAGTCGCGAGGTCTACGTTCGCAGCGAACGACTAGTTATTAATAACTAAACATTGAAAAAGTGTCGCAGACAGGATATGCATATATCATAAATTTTCCACACCCTGTGAAATACGTAATTGACAAAACTTATTGGGTTTAAATGAAATCCCAATGGGTTCATAAGTAGAAAATATTAATTGCTCTTTGATTATTTAATGAATTGTTACTTTATAATCATCATAACAATAACATTTTGTTTTGTTTTACTACTGAAATGAAGACATAAAAGTTAAATTTTGGCATTCATTAAATAACCGAATCGCAAATATCTATTTATACATACAAAGCGCATTTAAATTACTCTACTTGATAAATATAAATCTATGATTATTATTACTAAAGCAGTGCTAAAATAACATTTTATATTTTTACATGACTGCCTAAATAGTATGAATGAATGATTTTTATGTTGTCAGTTTGAGTTTCTTTATTTATTTCCTTAATAGATATATTATGAGGAATAGTTCAGTTCCCTGATAAAATTAGCTATTTATTTTAAAATCATAGCAGTCATGTTTGTTTTTAAACTTCACTTATTCCAGAAAGCAAATAAATACAACGCATAAAACTAACATCAGGACACGCTTAAGTAATAAAAAGCTGTTATCAAACTCTATAGTAACCGTAAACTAGCTACTTACATTTTTCTAAATCCACGTTCATATGAAAATTCCGATATACAAACGCTATTTATGTATACTTATTGAACTATTTATAAAATACACTCACAATGGTAACAAGTTTTGTGATTAGCTATTATTTCATTTAAATTATATAAAACTAAATGATGCGTGCAGACCACTCGTACGACTAGAATTTCATTTAATTTAACATTACAAATAGTTTTTCTCATTATCTACTAGATAGTAAAGCACTTTGAAAAGTTACTTCCATAGTTTATGGAAAAATTAGTCAAGAAGATTTAGAGCCTGTTCCATTAGTTACTTACAGCCTATCCATAAGTTATAGATAAGTGAAGCATTTCACAAAAGTCAAATTGTGTAATGTAACAGATCAACTTAATAAAAGTTATACATTTTTTCTATCTGATTATTTCTGTCACATTTAAATCGCATTCTTTATCAGTAAACGATGAAACAGGCCCTTTAAAATTACTTAAACAAATGTAAGTGTAAATTAAAACATAGAAAAAACAGACAGTCAAAAGGATTCACCGTTATTCTTATTTCTAAATTGACTAAGCTTATTTCGTTTATTACAAATTGTTTATGTAAATGGCAATTTAATAAGATGTTTTGATATTGTAGTATATTATTGCCCCCGACTTTACACTGATATGTAGGTACAGAGTTATAAATTAATTATTAATTGGTCATTCATTCAAACAGAGAACAAAAACGAGCCAATAAAGGGGATCCAATAAATGAATGAACGAAATGAATGAAACACCTAATATTATATGCACGTAAGCTGGCCGGTTCATTTATTTATTTTGTCTAGAAGTTGTTTGCTTTATGCAAGAAAATAAAATGTTTTAAATGCTTTCTTTATACGCATGTACGTAAGAATAAATGAAAATTGTTACTAGGTGGAAACGTCAAGATATTTCGTAAAACACAAACATCCAGATTTTTTATTTTCATTTTTTATACAATAATACCTATTACCTTACATTGTTACATTAAACAACTCCCCAAACAAATTAAAAAAAACTAAATGAACCGGGAAGTCAGCGCCGTCAACAAATCATTCACTCAAAAGAACCGTCGGGTTCATTCAAATGAATCCGCTTATCATGGCACACGAGTAGATAATCCCTCCCAACAGAGAGGACGCTACACTCACACTATGCGCGGCGATGTGTGCGTGTCCTCTCACCGACGGTTCACGTACGCGTCGCCAGAGTACAAACTGGTTTGCACCGGCTCAGTTGAGTTCATAGACTTAGTAAAAAAGAATAGACCCGGCATAACAATCTATATACCAACAGTAGTTAAGCGGCCGGTCGCCATGTTTTGTCACTATTATTCTAAGCCGCCGCCATCTTTGTGCCAAATCCTTTGTCGGCGCCGGCTTTAGGCATGCACGATTTTTAGTAGATGTGTCATGTCTATTCTTTTTTCCTCCATCTGAGGTTGAGAAGTAGATAATTGACAGATCCCATTCTGTATGGAGGGACTGCCTACTCGTGTGCTTATGGTGCGCACCGACCCACGTTGTTAGTGATGGTGTGCGGGAGTTTGGATAAAGACAGGGGAATGTCGAAGTCTCCGCTCAGCGAGATCTGGGAGACGCATCCCACAAGACCGGTCTTGTATTTGCCCATCGTGTTCAGTTCTATGGATGGCAAGCCTCCTGTAAATAAATAAATAAATAAAATAAATCAATAAATCTTTATTCATCAAAAAGGAAAATACATGCAACGATCCTACACTAGGCTAAGCCTGTGTCATGGGTATCAATTACAATTTCTTAATTTATCAATAAAAACAATTAAAAATGAAAAATTTAGGGTAAATGCCAGCAGGTCAAATAAGCTACCTATTTCTTTCTAAATATACCTATCAAAATGAGACAAGTATGGGTCTTGTATGATAGCAAGAAGCGTGATGACTGTAAAAGAAAAAAAATCCTCCTTATTGTAAACAGGTCTTAATCCTTTTTAGGTTGCTGAGCCATCGAAGTAACTATTAACATTTGGCATGAAATACTTAGGCGGTGTTTGTCAAAAATGTATATTTTATATGAAAAATTTAAAAATGTTAATGGACTTATTTCAATAAGAATAAGTTAACTTATAAAAGTAAAATTAATTAATCTTAAAAAATTTAAACATACAAAATATCCGCAATAAACTTTGTCAACATCTTCAAAATTCCTAGACTATTTTGATAACAAGCTAATTATTAAAAATAAAAAACACGACTGACAAGTTTTTACTAAAAAAGTACATACAAACATATAAGTTATATACATTTTTGAAATCGCCTTTTAAAGCCCTTCAATTTGATACCCCACTCGATAAGATTGATCAAATTTTATTTTTTTGGTCTGCTATTTATCACATATTTAATCCGCCATTTTGTTTTTATGATGACGTCATATAGCCTATGTCACTCGGAGGAATGCAAGGAATCTAAAAATACCTCTCACATCAAAATCTGTTAAGCCGTTCAGGACTTATGGTGGAATAAAGAAACTTACATACATACATACATACATACATGAACCCTGAAAACATAACACTCCTTTTTTGGTCAGTCGTGTAAAAAGTATTATACCTATATAAAGGCCATTTTCAGTGTTCAGCTGTTTTAGTTTGCCAGGGGAAACCTTCCCCACGGAACCCAGACCGTCCACTTCTAGCACTCCAGCTTGTCTGTTTCTGTGGAAAATTGTGAAAAATCAATAAAGTAACAGTACTAACGTACTACGCATCTCTCTCTATTGTCGTATTTCCTCATGACTCAATCAGGGCCCGGGTCGTGGTCATTATATGGAATGAAACACACACAGCGACTCTCTTGGCAATTTTAATGCAGTGGTTTGCCATTGCCTTCTCTATTTCATACACTAGCTAATACATCAACCAGAGTGCAGGTTTCTTCACGATGTTTTCCCTCACCGGAAGCAAGTGGTGGTCGATGAAAAGTAACATAAGTACATGAGTCAGATTGGTATACAAACTCATGTAGCACGGGGAGGATTCGAACCTGGGACCTTTGCAGCCACAGGTGGGCGCCCTCGGCCATCACCGCTACATACTACTCCGCATACAGAACTCCAAAGACTAGCGCATGTTATAAAGCAACTTTAACTATGAATATTAAGAAGAATAGTTGTTTTTGTATTTCTTTCAATTGCTATCCAATTCCGATTTCAATAAGGATCATTCAGACATCGAAATACTGGATTTCCATCCAAGTACTGAGGCGGATGGTAGTAGGTAAGTAATATCATCAATATCAATATCATCAATCAATCAATATCAATCAATACAATAATAAAACTGTAACTGGTAAGAGATATTTAAGAAAAATCATTACGAGGGGTAATAAGGCTAATAGAAGCCAAAACATTTTTTTTTTTAATTTTTGTCTGTCTGTCTTTCTGTCTGTATGTTTGTACGGGCATCACGCAAAAACTACTCGACCAAATTCAATGCGGTTTTCACTGTTGTATTATAGAAGATCTAACTTAAAATCTGGTTAAGTTTCATATTGATACGCCGCTTAGAACTTGAGATATGCGCGGACGAAATCGCGGGCACAAGCTAGTTATTGAAATAAACAGAGAGTGACGTGATAACTCTTGTCTTGTATTTACCTGGTGGCTCGTGCTCTATGCCACAACCCGTCGTCTACTTTCGTGTGGTTAGCGATGATCACCACTTCTCCGCTCCCTAAGTCATATCTGAAAGAAAGTATCATTTAGTATTTGTCTACATGTACCAAATTCTCCATATTTTTTTTATAATATAGAGTGGCAAAAAGGGACAAGAGTGTTGCCGGCCTTTCAAGAAGACGTAAGGTGGCGGTTCGCGCCGCGACAGAGACAGGAGACCGAGACAGGACACTGAGACCGGAGACCGCGACAAGTGTCTCGGTCTCTTCTGCATGTACAGTAGTTCGAGACCGACGTCAGTATCGGAGAGTCAGCTGAAGTAGTCAGTTGTGTTTGTGTCATGCTCTTATATTATTTATATTTCAGCGATGCTTTTCCAAATATTGTCTTTCGAATTTTCATCTCTGTAGGAGTTTAGTCGTGCATCGTATATAGGAGGATGCTGTCAATCAGCGTTTCACAGTCTGCGTCAGTAAAAGTATTAATTTTTAAATAAAACTTTTTTCCAAAAAAAATGAACCGACTTCCATCATAAAACTTAAAAACATGAAATAACAATAAAGAAAAATGTATTAGCATGCTACCTACTGAATGAGGTGAAGTCGGTGCCAAATTGAATATTAAATAATCTAAATTAACATTAGAATCATGTATAGATATATAGACAACGATAACACATATATATTTTTATATAATTAGTTTATATATATGCTATATTAAAGTCTTAATCGAGCACTTTTGTTTTAAAACTAATATTTTTAATGATATTTGAGAAAGAGTTGCTAAATCGGTACAAAATCTGTTCGATCCTGCCAACGAAAGTAGAACATTGTGTTGTGCAAAAAACTATCTTATTATAATTGCAACGCGCACACGGCGCGGTTAAGCGCATATGAATTTTGTTTTTTACAGCTCAGGTTGGACCTGGTCTTAAGTAGCGGTCACGGTCTCCAGTCTCGGTCTCCTGTCTCTGTCGCGGCGCGAACCGCCACCTGTAGACTCGTTTTTTGAATGTTCCAATGTCGTATCGGTCCGGAAACACCGCCGCAGGAAGTTGATTCCACAGATTGGTCGTATACGTGGCAAGAAGTGTCTTTTAAAACGTACGGTGGTTGACAGCCAGTCATCCAGATGGTATGGATGAAACTTCAATTGTGACGGGTGGTATGGTGGTGAAATTTTGCGGCAGAATATAAACTCGCGGAAAGTACCGGTACTTTGTATGAGGATTTATTTGGTACCGGTACCAAGCCCTGCTTAGATCTATTCCACAAAATTAAGGAAACAAGCTTTCTTGATTAGCAAAGACCCAACATTATTACGTCAGTGGGCAGCACAAACATAGAGAGTAAACAGAGTATTTTTCATAATGCTGGTACCTAGATACGGTCATCTGCGTCGAGAAAAGACTGAGCTGAAATCTCGAAATCTGCAGTTTCCAAACGTACAAGCTTTCTTTCTTTCTAATCGAGTGTGATACTTTAACACTGGTGTCAGATTTTATTCAAGTCGCCTAGGCATTTTTCACAGCTACCGCCATCTAGTGGCGTATACACACAAGTAAACTAAATAGTCAGCCAATGTGCTGCAGGTTTCCTCACGATGTTTTCCTTCACCGGAAGCAGGTGGTGGTCTATGAGAAAACTACCATACATGAGTCAAATTGGTCTAATAGTTGGTACTTGGTAGGTACATCTGAATCGACTATTGTAGTAGTAACTGCTAACTGAGCTGTAATCTCGAAATCTTCTGCAGTTTCAAAAAAAAAAACAACTTCCGCATAAATTAACTGAAAGTACCAGGAGAGCAGAAATAACAAAGAAGTAACCTGAAGACGAGCACGGAGTCCTCGACGGCGAGCGACAGGAAGTCGTGCGGCGGCGCGCGCCCGCTCCACACCAGCAGCCCGCGCGCCGCCTCCGACCGGAACCGGATGTTGATGTCCAGCGTGTAGCTCAGCAGTCTGGCATTAACATATTCAAACAGTTATAGAACAAGACAAGAATACTTTATTAGCACACAAGATCACATTTCCATACATAAAGTAACTTATAACAAAAAAAAGAAAGGAAGATGCGCAAAAGGCGGCCTTATCGCTGAAAGCAATTTCTTCCGGGCAACCGATTGTGAAATTACTGTAGACGAAATATATGTTGTGCGGCTTGGGTTAAGAAGGTCATTATCCTAACTTTATAAATGCGAAAGTGAGTTTGTTTGATTGTTACCTCTTTACGATTCATCTACTGAACCAATCGTCCTGAAATTTCGCATACACATACCTAGTTAGAAGTTAGAAGTAGGTACTGAGAAGGACATAGGGTATTTTTCATCCCAGGGAAAAAGCACTGTTCCCGTGCGAAATTCACGCGGGATAAGCTGCGGGCAAAAGCTAGTTAAAAAATAAAAAATCACGACTGACAACTCACATAGCCTATGTCACTCGGAAGAATGCAAGGATTCCAAAAATACATCTCACATCAAAATCTGTTCAGCCATTCAGGACTTATGATAGAAAAAAAACTTACATACATACATACGTGAACCATGAAAACATAAACACTCCTTTTTTGGTCAGTCGTGTAAAAAGAAATTGTCTTCAGAACTTATAAATGTCGAGTCAGTGATAATTTCGATGGTAACTCCTGTCGTAATAGTACCTAATATGTTTTGTATAGTACAGATACACGTATTTGCAGCAACAAAAATAATAGGTTCAGAAAAGTATTTTTCATTTCCTCTTGCTCGTAATGTTCTTATACACGATGGATTTAGACTGAATAAATTGAATTTTTATCATTAGGTGAATAGAATAAAGTCTTCGCCTAGGACTCAAAATCTAAGACAAAGGCAGTCAGTCGCCAATAGGCACGAACGAACATTAAAATTTTGTTTGTTTACTAACACCTACAAATTAGTAATGTTATCTTACAGGTATCTATTAAGTTTACTTGACAATACTTAAGTTGTAAAACAATTAATTTAAATTAAACTTACCTCTTCATGGTCTCTTCATCATCTATATGTATAAAACTATCCTTGCCAGTAAAGCTAGGATACGAGTTAGTATCTCCCCAGTTAATTTCATTGTTATTCAAATACTTCACTTGCATATACGTCCTACCGTCGTACGGGCCATCCGTAACCTCATTTTTCTTCTGATCTTGAATAAATTGATATTTTTTTGTTGGATAATATTTCTTTTTCTTAAATTTCTCGATGCGGGTATGTTGAGGGCGTTTCTTCGCCTTCACTTTGTGGTATTTTGGATGGAAACCCTTCTTTGGTACTATTGAATGGTGTACATCGTTTTCGGATATATTTTGAGGGTATATAGGGACTGGCTCTAGTATTTCTATGCATAGGTTTTTGTCGCTGAAATAAGAAATATAATTTTGTTAATTTTTAAAAAAAACAATAGAAGTGGGACTGGGTCGGAGAACATTTTCAAGGCGATGATGTGGACCAACCATCATACTAACACCAATAAACGCTGGCAAACTGAAATGATATGGCAATACTAGTGGATGAATAAAGCCATAAAGGATATATCTCAGCCAAAATTCAGCAAAGCTGGACCAAGTGGAAAAATAGAAGAAGACCCTTATATTGTGGTAAATAATGGTTCTAAAGAAATCGAATGGGAAATAATCATCAATAGTTATATCACCAATAAATACTTACACACAAGTGATGTTATCCCGGTTGTTTCGTTCATCACAATTGTCCACATTGACTCCACCCAGCGCTGACGATACCACAGACAGTTCTTCGTCATTTATCACTAGCTGGAAAGAATGGAATTAAAATTTAGAATCAAAATTAGTTGGTAGCTTGAGATTTGTGGTCTTGTTCCGACCAGGAGTAACAGCTGGCAGGGAATAATAATAATAATATAATAATAATAATATCGTTTATTTCTCTCTTACAAGGGCGTACATTCACTTATTACAGTCTTGTTCACCCTTGGTTAGAGACTAGCTCCTGAAATAGGTTCCTATGGGAACCTGTGCTACAGGTAGCTAGGCCCCTCCCTCGGTTTACATTTGGTATTTTGATGCCATTTAGTGGACACAAAAGTTGGTAAAATCCTGTAAGACATTAATGAAGATAAAAATTAGTAAAAATAAAAATCCTTATAAAATGTTATTCCTAAGTATGGGTAAGAACGAGTGTGAAAGCATATAAATTATGATATTGGTAAGCTTTAATGAGTGGGAGTGCGCGTGGCAGGAGAGTGTGAGGAGTGTGTGAGAAGGTAATGTGTAATAAGGTGTGTGTGTGTGTATGGAAGACGAGTAGGGGAGTTAGGCTTGTCAGGGGATAGAGGCGACTCAGGGGTCATATTCGGTGACGAGTAGTAGAGGGAAATTCCATGGGGGTCTGTGTGTGTCATTATTTTATTTTATATGTCAGGTCTAAGTAGGTCTTCTGTAGTAGTGTAGTCCAGGGTTTTAAGATATTGGACGACTGTGGTTTTGCATGAATATTTGTGGAGATGGTAGATATTAAGTTTTCTGTGTAATTGGTTGTAGAGGTACGGTCCAAGGTAACAGTAGAAGTCGTGGGAGGTTGCTGTTCTCATCACACGAGAGGGGCAGACAGGTTTTCTTCTACGAGCGCCAGTTACATGCTTTGGATCAAATTGTAGCTGGGAGTGTTGCTTTAGGATAGTGTAAAGCACGAAAGATTGCCTAACAGTAAGTACGTCCCAGAGCTTGTAAAGTTCGGTCGTTGGATGGTCAAAAGGTAGGCCTGCGGCAACTTTTAGTATTGCTCGTTGAGCTCTTTCTACTTCAATGAGATTGGTTTTAGCAGTGCTTCCCCACGATGTGACGCAATATATTACAAGCGACTGACATAAAGCATTATATACCATCTTGATTACTTGTCGTCCAGCGGCATATCTTAGAGTTTTGAATATGTATATAAGCTTTCTCAGCCTTGATGCTAGTGATTCTGCGTGGAGGGCAAATGTTAGTGTGTGGTCTATTATAACCCCTAGGTATTTAAGGCTTTTAGTTCTTTGGAGAGGAGGGCAGGAGCAATTTGAGTGGCTTTGGGAACATGAGTGAGAAAATATATTTAGGTTGTCAGGTGGTAGTAAATTTGATTTTAGGGCAAAGGGAATGTATTTGGTCTTGTTGACATTTAGGGTAAGAAGGTTGTCCGTTAGCCATTTTTCAACCTTGTTAAATCCCTCTTGAGCTTTGAAGAAAGTGTCCTCCCAGGTGTCACCCTTAAAGAATAGAGCAGTGTCATCGGCGAAAGTGATAATTTTCCCATCCTGCAGTTGAAGCCGACAAAGGCTGTCGATGTAGATAAGAAAGAGGGTGGGGGAGACTATGCTGCCTTGCGGTACACCAAAGGTAAGAGGGGTTTCGTCGCTCGTCCATTGCCCTATTCTGGTGCATTGTGTTCTGTCCGTTAGGAAGTCAGTAAAAAGTTTGAGGGGAATGCCTCGGACTCCTATGTATTCAAGTTTGGCCAGAAGGTGTGGAATGGATACTGTATCGAAGAATAATAGAACTACAATAGTTCTTGAAAATACTTGTGACGTCACATCACAAAGCGTGCCCGTAATATCACGCAAAGATTACAACTGCTACCTACTTAGGCACTCTCTACCAGGCTGTCAGCACAGACGAGAAATAAGCAATCATCATTGCACTTGACCCTAATACTCCACAGCCGCGTCTAGGAACTCCACAGCTCCAATCTCTCAGGTAGCGGGTGCGGCGCCTACTACCTACCTAGGCACTCTTACTTACCAGCTTTAGATATTAGACTGTCAGCATAGACGAGAAGTTATAGAATAGTACTTCTACATACCTGGCCAACACATTTGCTGTAGGAACTCCTCACCGCCAATCTCTTGGGCAGCGGGTGATACCTACCTCGGCATTCTTACTTACCAGTTTTTAAATACCAGGCTGTCAGCACAGACGAGAAGTATTTGCACTTGACCCTACTTGTACATACCTGGCCAACACACCCGCTGTAGGAACTCCTCAGCGCCAGTCTCTCTGGCAGCGGGTGCGGCGCGCCGCCTAGCAGCATGGGCTGGTGCAGCGCCAGCCGCCGCGCGGCGCCGCGTGACGTCACGGAGCGGGTCGCGTCCGTGACGTCACGCGTGCTGGCGGCGCGCACACGCAGAGACGCGCGCCTGCCCGAGCGGCTGACGGAGACGCGGTGCCACGTGTTTGCTTGGAGGGGGTAGGCGGATCTGTGGTAGATACCATTTAAATTAATGAATTAAATTATTCTTTGTGGTGAAATTTAACTCTTAACTTATCGCACTGGCAGAACTCAAAGCCTAATTCCTATTATATATCCTATCAAATATATTTAAGAACCTTTCTTGACACTCAAAGATTCAGCATTAGATTCTGAAGTACAAAAATACCAACCTGACCAACGCTATACTAAAGTCGAGATCAAACGCAAACTCGACGACCAATCTAACTAAACGTTATACCAGAACGCGAACTCGACATAGTAATCCCTCAGGTAAAGTGAGAAGAAATCTCTGTCGCCTTATCTATTTTAATTGTCATGATTCAGCATTGTATTCTGAAGTAATACCAACCTGACCAACGCAATGCCAGAGCCGAGATCGAAATCGAACTCGACATAGTAATCCCTCAGGTGAAGCGAAAAGAAATCTCTGTCGCCTTATCTATTTTAATTGTCATGACTCAGCATTAGATTCTGAAGTAATACCAACCTGACCAACGCAATGCCAGAGCCGAGATCGAACGCGAACTCGACATAGTAATCCCTTAGGTGAAGTGAAAAGAAATCTCCGTCGCCGCTCGCGTGTTCAGCGTTGTACAGCACTAGGCCATCACCGTTCGTTGGTTTTAGGGTTATCTGAAAAGAAACAGATTTATGTTAGGTGATAGATATGCGAGCGAAGGGACGAGTGAAACGACAGACTGCTAGTAGCACACTGGTTTATAGCATGACTTGGGTGGTGGACGCAGTCACGCACACAAACACATGGATCCTAATCCTAACTAATATTATAAATGCGAAAGTGAGTTTGTTTGTTACCTCTTCACGCTTTATATACTGAATCAATCTTCCTGAAATTTCGCATACACATAGTTGGAAGTACGGAGAAGGACATAGGGGTCATCCCGAGAAAAAGCACTGTTCCCGTGGGAAATTCACGCGGGCGAAGCCGCGGGTAAAAGCTAGGAATATAAATGAGAAGTGTTTAAATACGTATTACAAACAATGTTAAAATGCTAGTATTTTGGAATATTGGAATGGAAAATAAATAATGTGCACTATAAAGTCATTGTTTATCTGTCGATTAGAATAAATAGGTAAATATCTAAACAAATAGAAGAGGAAAACTGAAAGGTGAAACTGTAATGAAAATGCAAGAAATTTTCGAACGAAAGTTTTGTCTTCAACAAAAATCTACTACATTTATGATTTCGATAAACTTTATAATAAATTGGATCGAGCGAAGGAACCGACGACGATCGATCACGATGAAACAAAATTGAACTTTTAACTAGTTCTAACTGAACTCGTAAATATAAGTTAAAACTTTAACTGCGCGATGCAATTAATGATACTTTACCACGCCGCTTATCTCCTTTTTTACCCACAAGGCACTAATTTGGCCGATGCCCATTTAAAAATTCTATTACTACTTGTCTCATTAATGAAGAAGATTTCTAACAATAAATGAAGATTTTTTTTTTATTTAGTAGGTTCGTCCTAATTTATTGTACACTTAGTTGGCAAATAAACGAATATGAATATAATAGAGTTTAAAAAAAGCAATACTTAATTATTATTTCACGGTAGCTACTTAGAGTTTATAAATAAGATACAAATAAGGAACCCTAACAGTTTTCCATGCCATTTGTGAGAAGAGTTGAAAAGATGAAATGAGAGTTTTTTTTTATTCATTTCTTATCGACTAACTAAAACTCGGCTGCTCAAAGTTGAAAACAAGTAACCGATTACCTACCTGTCATGGTCGATTTTTACGAAACGTAAATGTTTTAGTAAGTTTGTATAATTAAACTTTATTAAATAAAAATCGACATTTGAGCAACCGACCTAACATGGCTTGACATCTATCACCATCTAGCAGCTATAGTTAAACATAAAAAGTGATGTATAACTCCGACAGACCAATATAATTTTCCTACTCCAATATTGCCACTTGCTCTACGCTCATAGCCAGTTCTACAGGGAACATCACTTAGAAACTTCTCGAACTATCTCTGCGTCGATATTGCGGGTAGAGTTATAGGAATTATTGCGATTCAGATCCAGTATTTTAATTAAAACGTGTAGTATTTTATGAACGATTTGCTCCTTTGATGTTAAAATATTTTGTGTTAAACTTTTGATCTTACGTAGGTATTAAAATATACAGATGTATTCAAAGATTTTGATATCTTAAACTAGAAGAATAATATCTTTGGCATATATCAAGATCCAAAGGGTCAATAGAATCAGAAATCCTGTTAAGTAGGAACCTACAGCAAATTACGTAACAACTAAGCATATCACTGTGTCGCTCATAACATACTATATAACTTTTATTTCTGTAAGGTAAATGTAATACGCAAAAGATAGTACTTAACAACTTTTACAGAATAGAAATTATCCATCGTCTCACAGACGCCATTTTGTGAAAACGCATTATTAACGCGTCTTCGTCATTACTTACCCACAGTTCGTAAATCAAATTTCGCGTGCAAATTTTTAATGGCCTATTCACCCAATTAGAGCACTCCAAGTTTGCAAGATGGCGGCTATACCTCATATTGCCGCCAAAACAAAACATTGCAAAGAAAACACTCGCGATGGACATTATCCCGCCAATTTGTTATAACTTCGCAACTGTCGGCTTTCGTTACGCGCTGAATTGTTTTAGGGTCCCGTATAGTTCTTACTCAGAATATATTTTAATCATAAACCTTTACAGGTCTTAATTAAATTAGATTAAATTTATACAGGGCTCTAGATGGATGAATCAGTCTCTAAAGAGCGAAAAAACATTTTAAATATATGATGCAGTTCTGAGTTGTACACCAAACATTAAAAAACACAAATGAAATAGCTCAGTGCCCTACATCTTCCTATCATACACAGAAAGAATTTTTTTAACATTTTCTTAGTTCCTCGAGATTATAAATTAGATTATGATGAATGAATGAATGAATATTTATTTGCAGTAAAATATGTTTGTTTGTATGTTTCGTCCAGTCCAACTGGCAAATCCCTGTTCCAGAGGTTAGCACATAAAGAAACCAGAGAACTTTCTTGTATTTTTGTAGACAGTTAATATAGGTACTTTTTTTGTAAGTCAGACTCGCACTTGCCCTTATTTTTAGGGTTGCGTACCTCAAAAGGCAAAAATGGAACCCTTTGTTGTCCGTCTGTCTGTCAAACTTTTTTTCTCAGGAACGCCTGAAGGTATCAAGTTGAAATTAATATCGAATACTCGGATCCACGGTCTCTTTCAGCAAAAAAATAATCAAAATTATACGTCAACGCGATCAAGAGACATTACAGTAAATGTGGGGAATTTTCGCATATTTTTGGATTTAAGGCAAAACCTATGGGCTAAAATTATGAAATTTAGAAAAAACGAAAAAAGCAAGGTTTAACAGTACTTATAAAGGAATAAATCTGAAAATTGTAAATATGTTATTGAAAGTCTAAAAAAAACTTATTTTTGCGCTGGATTCAGTATGAGTCTTAGGGATCGAACTGCAAAGTTAAGTTTGTTTTTGAAACTAGTTGGACTTTTAGTTAGAGCTATAATGTGAGATGCTTTGCGTGTACGGAACCCTCGGTGCGCGACTGTGACTCGCACTTGGCCGGTATTTTTTGAACGGTTTTCCTTGTTTGAAAATTATGACGAAAAGTCAACTTGGCACTTTTAAGAAAATTACATTGTGATGGTCATAAACTTAATATACCTCGGACAAAGAAAAAATACACAAAGAAAAAAAAAATACACTACTCGGATCTGGTAGGATGAAAATAACATTATATTATTTATTATATATATCGAAGCAAGAAGTATCTGATTAATTAAAGAGACTACGGGAAACGTCAAGTTGACATGACAGCTTGGATAAGGTTGGCGCGGGGCAAGTGGTAACACCATAAAGCCGACTAGGATAATTATCTCTATGGGCAACACTCGATTCGTTCGTAGACAGAGTCGGGCTTTGACAGCTAAGTTGGCATTACCTACGGAAAGTGGGTTGATTGGTAAGAAAATAATGGGAAGAAGGTTGGCATCATGGACTTGGATTGCATCAGATTGCAGCTTGCATCATTCTGTTTTTTGGAACCTGAAAGTGCGGTTTTTGGATTGGGATGGTGTCGTTTCCTCCGCGCCAAACTTATCGCGTTTTTTAGTAGTCTTAATCGGAAATCAACCGAACAGTGTACGAGGGACACACCGAAATGATCGGGAATAGAATACTTTAGCTTCATATAGAATAAAATTAGATATTGCTACATGATTACTGGTCTTTTAATAAAATATTTCCATTTAAAGAAGTACAAAAAAGAATTTGAAAATAGAACACTGACAGTTGGAAGTTGACAAGTCGATAAAGAAAATGGAGCTTACGCAAGAATATTTTCACGCTTTAATTTTTCACAACTTTCGACGAGGTTTTACAGAAGAATAATACCTCACTGAGCTTGTTTCTATTTATGGATGTGATGCACCTAATCTAAACACCATATACCGCTGGTATTGCTAATTCCAGCGTGGACGTGCCTCTCTCAGTACTGTCCCTTCTAAAAGTCGGACAAAAAGAGTTCTTATACAAGAAAACATCACTGCTATGCGCCAGATGATAAAAGGAGACAAACATGTGACATACGAGCAGATGCGCACAACATTAGGCTCCAGTATGACAGCCATTTAAACAATTTTACTTCAAAAGTCAGGTGTAAGAAAAATTATTTCCCGCTGGGTATCCCAAATTTGAGTGAAGAACAAAAAGCGACTCAAGGGAAATGGGCTCTGCTTACTCTTCAATGGTTCGACGGAGGAAACCCAAACGCGGTTTCTAACATCATGTCAAGTGACAAATTCTGGATCTATGCGTATGAACCCGAAATAAAGCTACAATCGGCTGTTTGGGTCTTCGAAGAGGAGATCAAATCAAGAGATTTTTTCGTTCTCGCGGCGTTTCTACGAAAATGATTGCTTCTTTCATTTCAAAAACGGGCTAAGTTTGCCACAATTTCATTACAGGAATGCAGAATCGTTACGGATGGTTGGTAAACAATAGTTTATTTGCCAAAAGTTATATAAGAATTCCGTACAGATATACCATAACGTCGGACAATCTTAAACCACAAAAATCCGGGCTCCCATACCGCTCGGAAAGCAAGCTCTTGTTTGCAGCAGAAAAGCATGGAGTTGATGGACCATCTTCCGTACAGCCCTAACCTGAGCCCCAACGATTACTTCACATTCCCTAGAACCAATGATTAATTGCATGGTCAGCGGTTCCAAGACCAAGAAGAAGTGGTCGACGCTTTCAAATCAGTCATTTTGACAACGTCACTTCTGATTGAAATAACTGTTTTAAAAATTGCTCTGATCGAATGCGAAAATGTGGAGAATACTTAAAAATACAATAATAATACACATCATTACTTAATGTTCACATTTTTTTCTATTCCCGATCATTTCGGTGTGCCCCTCGTATTATTATTTTGTGACAGAAACTTGGAACAGTGATTACACCTTGTTTACTACATTTACTACATATATATATTGTGGACATTATGTTTAAATGTACCTATTATCGTTTTGATATGCGTTTTGATAGTATCAGATTAATTTAGGATGAATGATGATTATGTAAATATTTTATTACTTTTGAATTCTGGTTAATTTCCGGAAGTTTGTCTGGTCGAGAATGCTCTTACCGATAAGCCCGCCTATTGTACCTATTTTTGGTAAATAAAGATTTTAAATAAATAATACACCTACCTGTATGTCGAGCCACGCTAGTGCCGAGTTCCCGAGGCCTGGCAGCCGAAGATACGATGAGCCGTTGAAACGAGGCACCTGGAATGCAAACATACTTCAAAATTTCAAATACTTACCCTAAATTCATTTAAAGATGAAATTATTTGCAAAAATACAAATGGGTCGTGTTCCTTTTTTAAAAGTATTCGTCTACTTATAAAAGAACTTGTTTAAATACACAATTTTTCTTGAACTTTATCAGAAAAAGCAGCAACGAGCTGTTCAAAAGAAAACTTCCAACTCCATTACAGTTTTAAAGAACTTTTATGCTCTTAAAAAACTACAAGGCTCTATTTTGACAAGAATCTACTCCACTTTTGCTGAGTTACTGGACTGTTATGTCTTTAAATTTTTGTGTTTGTTGTATTTCAGGAGTTGTAACGGGTGTAACACAAAAACGAGTGGTGTTGTAAGTTAAACATCAAGTGTATTTGGGAGGTTTTAACTGAGCCCATTTATTTCGGAAGTAAGAACCATATAGTACTTGCATTTGCACGCGGGTTTGCCTAAGTGAAAATTTCGTGACGATTTTTGAAATAAAAGTTATAAATCCTTTTCTCTAACTTCATTGCTAAGAGTCAAGTAATTAAAATGTCTATAAGTACACAAACCTTCAAATCCAAAGTGATTTCACACTTCACACCAGCATACCCCAGCGGACACAAACACACGCCACCAACGCAACCGCCACCATGTTGGCACTCGCATTTCTCACCATTTCTATCCATTTTCATCACCTTCAAATCATCGCTTTTCAATTCATCATCTATATCATTAGTTAGCTCATTATTCTTACTACTCAAATCTACTTTTATTTTTTTGATATCGTGATAAGTTTTGAATTGATCTATAGAATTGTCTAGTTTATTATGGTCGTCAGGTTTCGAGTCTCTCATGACGATATCATTGTCTTCGAAGTGGACTATATCGTTTATGTCGTAGATTCCATGGGTGTCCATGTTCTGATGATGATGTATGGTTTCGCTGGTGGTTACTTCATTGTTGGGTTTCCAGGGTGGTAGAGTAGGTGCACATTCGCCTGTAACAAGTAAAAATGCATTGCAGCTTTTACAGAGTAGGTATTTTAGAGTGTTATCTTCTATAGACTCTATTTTAGAATTCCTTTTTAATATGAGTAATAATATGTTACAATTACAATAATTGTTTACAAAAATTGCAAAAAACTGCAAGCAGTTTAGACACCTACTAACAAAATTGACAATGTAAAATAATTCCGTACGTCATCCACATAATAAATGTCATAATATTCAAAATGCATTTAATTTTAATGAACTTTCCACGCAAACGGTTTTGCAATTTACCGATAATTATCTGTCTAAAATAATTACGTTTTGTGTCTTTTAATCTCCCCTTGGTACATTAATTGTGATCATTATGGCTTAAACGTCATTTAATAAATTTCGATTACGCGCTTGTGTGAATTTAAATTGGAACAGCATTTAATTTGACTAATTAGGTATTCACAATTTACCCAATAAATTTGAGTATAAAGTTTATTGAAAGTTTTTTCTTTGTAGCACAAACATCGTCTTTTTATGGTTAGTAGGGTGATATAGTCAGTCCTACATATGTAATGAAATCCATATCCATACTAATATTATAAATGCGAAAGTTTGGATGTGAGTTTGTGAGTTTGTGAGTTTGTGAATTTGTGAGTTTGTGAGTTTGTGAGGATGTTTGTTACTCAATCACGCAAAATCTACTGGACGGATTTCGATGAAATTTGGTACAGAGGTAGATAATGACCTGGAATAGCACATAGGCTACTTTTTATCCCGGGAAAAAGCACTGTTCCCGTGGGAAATTCACGCGGGCGAAGCCGCGGGCAAAAGCTAGTAAAGTATATTCCCTGTGATTCAAATCAAAGCCTATATAATGTACAAATCTTGGCTCTGTTTACCCCGTAAGTTATAAAGACGTAATACTATATCTGTAGGTACAATAACGATCTAAAATATTATAATTTTATTCAGTGAGTGAAGCAGGAATTTCATTAAAAGAGATTAACACAAGGGCGTATTGTTAACGTTCAATTGGAAATGCGCTGTTAAAAAGATCCTATACGCTTTAGAAGACGGATGGGTTTTATATTGGAAGATTTTTGCTTTCAGATGGAAAAATATATTGCTGAAAATGAACAGTGTGTTACATTATGTAACTTTTATGATAACAAATATCTTTTTTTCTTAATCAGGATCTTTCTGATAAGGAAAAATATGTATCTCTATTAAGAGAAAGAAGTCTGTCATTTTTTCATGCATTTTTGTAATTTTTTTACGATTAAACTACTGCTAAACCCAGGATTAGGTGTAGACCATTCTTTCCCTATTTATTTTTCACTAGCTGTCGCCCGCGGCTTCGCCCGCGTGAGTTTCGCTTAGATGAAAAATCTCTCTTGGAGCTTTTCATCAGATGTTCCAGATCTTTAATTTTTATACGTCAGCAGAAAATGCTCATCAGGTTGAACGATTTTTGCTAAGGCGCCATTTCCATATATGTTATAGTGTAGCTGGTCTCTTGGAGCTTTTCATCAGATGTTCCAGATCTTCAATTTTTATACGTCGGCAGAAAATGCTCATCAGGTTGAACGATTTTTGTTAAGGCACCATTTCCATATTACTTATAGTTTAGCTGTTCCGTTATGGTTCTTCATCAGGTGTTCCAGTTTTCAATGAATTATAGCCTATATGTTGCCCAGGCTTAAAAGCTATACAACAAAAAAGTTTCATTAAATCCGTCCAGTAGTTTTTGCGTGAAACGCGTACATACATACAGACAGACAGACAGACAAGAAATTCCAAAAAAATTTTTTTGCTTTCTATTGTTCTTTTTAGGACTCCCTCTATCCATTTTAGTCAAAAATATTAAATGTACAGACAAAATATTTTTACTGTTTTATTATATGTATAGATAAAAGGCAACAGTAACAATTTTTACTCCGTAATTTTGACGAACAATATTTAAAGACAATGAGAGTAATAAATACGTATAATTGCTACGCCCGTTATATTCGAGAGATCATAATTTCAAAACCGAATCGGAGTGTATTTAACATCTCTGGTAAAATATTTAATAAGGAACGGATTATTTACAGAGAATACAATATGACATCCTTTGAACCCGTGAGATACTCGCGTAATCCCGTAGAGAAGGAATATTGTAAATTATTTATTCATAATGTCGATCCTACGATACCCTTTTGGGCTGTGGTATAATAGTGAAATATAATAAAACCGGACATTTTATAAAACTACTAGCCCCTGAGCTTCGCTCCCGCGGGAATTTAAAGATAAAAAATATATAACTAGACAGCTTCTACGAACTGCTATGCTCATAACTGCCAAACGCATAAGCTTCGTAGCTCATATCTATCGTAGACAACTGCTACGATCTGCTACGCCCGTAACTACCAAACAAACGCACGAAGTTCGTAGTCGTAGTTAATATCTATCGTAGACAGCTGCTACGATCTGCTGCGCCCATAACTACCAAACGCACGAGGTTCGTAGTCGTAGGTAGCTAATATATCTATTGTAGAAAGTTGCTACGAACTGCTACGCCCATAACAACTAAATTTTACCTATAGCACGTAATGGGAGTATTATAAATAGTAGCAGGTATTTATTTCGGATAACCTAAAGCTTGAAAATGGTTCCGTTTCAACACTTAAATATAAATAGCCCCAAAGTAATTTCGAGACTATATACTTACTACCTCAGATTATATAAAATTATCCTATTACTATTGCTGTGAAAATATGTGCCGAAGAACCTTTTTAGTATAGATTCATTGGCACACATTTTCCAGGGCCGAACTTTGCGTATCAGAAGTTCGGTATAATTTCGAACAAATCGCGATAATTTATCTTTAAAAAGAGTTTCTTCCCGGAGGACACACACGTTCGAACTTCGAAAGCAACGCTATTTATCACGCCAATACCTAATCTTTTAAGTTGTCGGTACTCGGTTTTCTCTGCGAACAAATGGCCTGTAGGACGTTACAGTTTTAAATGCTAAGCTCACAAGAGGAATGGACTGCTGTGAGAAAAATGTTCTAATTCTAAAGCAATCGCGATAAATTAAAGGTAAGTAATCCTCTTAACTTAAACTTTAGTCCATGAGTGAGGGAATCGTAGAGATAACGACTTTATTAGGTATTTCAGGCATTAAGGCGGATAAGAGAGGTCTTTATTCTAAACTTATCTATATAAAAAAAAAAAGTTGTATGTTTATGGTATATGTAATACTTACCTGATTGCAAAAAATGTGTAAGACGATTAAATTATGATACTTATTTACCGTTCTGAGCATAGCCTTCGGTTAGTAAATTCGAATACCTAATCGAAACCACCACCATACCACCCAGTCATAAACTGAAATTTCACCCAAACCACCTAGATGACTGGCTGTCAAACACCGTGCGTTTTAAAAGACACTTCTTGCCACGTACGACCAAACTGTGGAATCAGCTTCCTGCGGCGGTGTTCCCGTACCGATACGACATTGGAACCTTCAAAAAACGAGCTTTTGAAAGGCCGGCAACACTCCTGCGATACCCCTGGTGTTGTGTTTGTCCATGGGCAGCGGTGATTACTTACCATCAGGTGACCCGCTTACTCGTTTGCCGCCCTGTTATAAAAAAAAGAAACCCTAATATGCCCCTGTTACTGTAACACACACATAAATATGCATTACTTTTTAGCCATTGAAATTTAAAATCTTCAAATTTGAATTTCAAAATCATGAATCTGTGAGTGTCCAACTCTACGTCAAATCTACGTTCCATTTCACGTCATCCAAAATTACAGAAACAATAAAACGATTAGACGCGACAACTGACGCGCGTCACAATTACCGCCGCTCCGTTTCGACACATGTCAGTAGGGTTATTGTTTCCGAAACAGGAGTCGAGTTTATGCTGCGTCATTTGGAACGGAGTGGGTTTTGATGAAAGCGGATTTGACACTTGCAAGTTGTTGTGTGAATTTGTGAAATGGTGTAGGAATTGGAAAGCACTTAGAAAATGGAAATGCCATTATGAATCCTTGATCCATTGGCTCCTGACACCGTTATGATTAGATATGTGTATTTTTATAGTCATTAATCCTACAAATAGCTACCTAACTATTATAAACGCTTTAAGATAAATGCATGTTTATTTATTTACACGAAAACGAATGCATATTTTGTAGACCCATATGACTTTTAGGTAAAAACTGCAAGAGTTAAAATCGGCCTTTTTATAAAGCCTTTGCCTGACAATATAGATAGATACTCAATAGATAAATCTACACCCCACATTGCAAATGGCAGTATTATTGATGAAACCAAATCTAATATTGGATGAATAGGACCCGAATGCTAAAACTAAAGCCTAAGTTTGTGGAGACAGTTTGCGAAATGCGGGTCCAAGTTTACTGGTGCTCTAAGACATAGTAGCTGATCTGATTGTAGTGTTTAGGCTGTATTAGGTATGTACCTCCTAGGGAGGAAAGCCCAGTCTGCCATGAGTGTGGGGAGCCGGACGATACGGCCCAACACACTCTGGCAGACTGCGCAAAATGGGCCACTGAAAGGGTGGCCCTGGTTGTTGTTTTGGGAGCTTACGATCTCTCGCTGCACAGCATCATTAGTAAGATGCTGAGCAGCGAGAATCGCTGGGATGCTTTCTCCTCCTTCTGCGAAACAGTAATGTCGCAGAAGGAGGTCGTAGAGGCAGGCGGCGGGCACAATACGCCCGTCACCTCGCCATGTGAGGGTGCCTTAAGGCAAAGCCGGGGGGCGTCGTGGTAGAATGTTCGCGATCCCATGACGCCCCCACCAACGGCAGGTGCGGAAACGCCGCAGGGGGTTTTAGTGGGTAGTCTGGGCCGACTAGCGGCCCGGGAGTCCCACACTCAGTGTGTAAATGCATTTCCCCCTGCGAAATCAAAAAAAAAAAAGGTATGTACCTCCTATGTCATAAACATAAGTAATAATGCTTATGTTTGTACTTGGTTTCTGCATTTATGTAATTGGTTTTTCTGTTACCACGCCGCGCCACTTTTTACACGACTGACCAAAAAATGAGTGTTATGTTTTGTATGTAAGTTTTTTCATTCCACCATAAGTCCTGAACTGCAGAACAGATTTTGATGTGAGAGGTATTTTTAGATTTTTCCGAGTGACGTAGACTATGTGAGTTGTCAGTCGTGTTTTTTATTTTTTAATAATTAGCTTGTTCTTCATTTGCGCTTTGAAGGCGACAGCAATGTACATAAATTTGGCTATAAGTAGAGTGTATTACATCCAAGGGAGAAAAATGAAGAATTTGATTTATTTTGTGTGCTGAACATAAATAAAAATTCGAATAAAACTGGGAAAAATGAATTTAGTCGGATAATTCGATGTGTTGAAGATTATAAACGTTTTATATTTAGGTACAACGACTCTGTAATATTGTTCATTTGATTGTAATCCGATCATATAAAAAATAAAATCATATGTAAAAAAAATCTATCACTTCGTTATTCTTCTAACTGACATCGATTGATCATGAACCGTAAGCCTCAAAACAAGTCTGGAGATGTCAAAAACATCTTCGTCGATTCGCACGGGGGGCGTGACGTGACAAGAGAGCTAATTTCGTTACGGCGATGTGTAACTGGCGGAAAAGTGGCGGAAAATAGCGCAAAATGGCGGCGGATCGCGCGGATATCCGAACGAGTAGTCGCCTCAGTACGGCCCTGGATTATCGCGTTATCCTCTTTAAAAGTTAACGCCTTTTGTGATTTGGAATAACATGAGCGTTAGTTTGTCTGCTATTATATAAAAATAATAGAATTAGGCCCTCAACCGCCAAAGAAAGTTACCCGTTTGGAATATCGTGGAATTTCAGCAAGGTAACGCTTTTTTCAAGCTTTTGGTTTCATCTGTCTGCCTGGAATAAAATCATGTAAATTTGAAAATGCGGCCCGATTTTGATGAAATTTGATATGAATATGGGCTTAATGACCTAAGGAAAACAAAGAATACCTTTTTCCAAAACTCAGCCTCTTGGAGCGTGAAATTTTTGGAAGATTGTATGAAAATCATATCATTATAAAAAAACAAATACAAAGAAGATTGGCAGCCGTGGTACCCATTGAAATATAAGATGTAGGGTGTTGATTTTTTTGTATTATATACTCCATACTTAGTCACTTATTTTTCATACATTTAAGTTTTTCTACAACTTATGAGAATAAATAAAAATTAACTTTTGTTTTCAATCAAATTATGCAAACAAAACGCTTAACTGACAGGCAATAATTAAACACAATGGGCCCCCACACTTTAGGGCCGTCACACACTAATATGCCATGCAAATACCAAAAAATATCGATTAATGATGATACTACTTTAATCGAGTTAATAAGTAACAATAACCAAGTATGTTGAAACTAATCGTTGCACTCTATAAAATCACATAAAAAATAGTCACTTCTTATAGATATCACGATAATATCAGTATATCTTGGCCTACATCTTTTTTATGATATTATCTATTTTGGAAATGATTGGCGTAATCGATTTTACACGATCGGTGTAACTGTTCGTGTGATCTTACCCTTATACAACTGTCAACGTCAACGTCACTTTAGAGCAAAACAAATCTGTTTGACAGTGATATACACTGACAGATGTGTCAAAAAAGTAATGTTGACGTTTTAAACGTTTTGTTTAACCTCCATTTGTAACGTTTTGTTATAGTTTTATTCTTTGGCCCATATTAAATTCAAAAGAATTTATCTTTTTACTCATAAGTGGTAGAGATATAGTATGATTACTTTTTTGTTTCTTATCTAACGACAAATAAATTAGTTATATTTTCATTGTCCTACACTTCGTTTTAAGAGGGTACCACCAGCCTATATATCTCTGCCAATCTTCTTTAACGGAGCCGCGGGCAACAGTTAGTGAAGTAAAATGTCAACTTGAGAAATGAACACCAACGCAGATCAAATAAACCCAGTAACGATTTTCGCGATATTTCTGTATTCGCATCACGAACTCGGCTAATAATGGCTCTGATAGACTTGTGCCGTAAGTCACAAGAGTTTGACTCAGATTTAATCTTACGTAGATTATAACGTGACGACTAAGAGGCGGATTAACTTGCCTTAAGATAATATATATCATCCTTCTAATATTAGATAGAAATGCGAAAGTTTGGATTTTGAGACACAAATAATCTACTGTACGGATTCCGGTGTTTGGGGTGGAATATACAGGATGTTTTTTAAATCATTGGCATCCTTTCTACTGGTGAAAGTACTTATGAACATGAGCAACTTTTTGTATGGGACCGACTCAATCCGATGGAAAGAAAAATCAGCTGTTCTATACATTTCGGGTGAGTACTGAGTAGGTATTGGAAAATAGTATGGAACAGCAGATTTTTTTTTCCATCGGATTGAGTCGGTCCCATACAAAAAGTTGCTCATGTTCATGAGTACTTTCACCAGTAGAAAGGATGCCAATGATTTAAAAAACACCCTGTAGAGATGAGATTTTGCAAGAAGAAATGTACTCGTATCCAGCTAAACGGGGACTTCAAGTCTCACGACTCTTGTCTCTACCCCGTAAGAGATAAATACCTAATACTGTATCTGTATAAAAAAAATGATATTTCAAATATTTAAGAAAAACAAAACACGTTCCATTTTCCAAGAAAAAAATGATCTATTTAAATTTATACATAACAACCGCTAATTATTACATGGAATAGATTTTATATTTATAAAATCCACAAAGTTAAAATTTACTTTTATACCCTTATGCTATGGTTTCGTGTTTACATTCACACATCACCCTGGCCTACCCTCGTTCCCTTCGTCCCATAAATAACAGTGTGGCCAGGAATATTAAAACTTGTTAACTCAAACTGAAAGACTGATTTATTTTCTGTGGTTACAACACGGTACGATGGCGAGCATAGATTTATATAAAGCTAAGATACCGCATCTTCAGAAGATACTATACCTGCAAACAAGGAATTATTCCGAAGCTAAGTATTTTACACTTTTTTTATACCTAAAATACCCAAAGGTTGGCTAGAAGAAGTTGCATTTGCTAAGTTAACCTTTGCACTCATTTTTGTATATGTTTTATAACAACGTGTGTATTTTTCAGTGTAAATGGTGCAATAAAAAGTCTTATACATGAAACGACGTATCTTAGTAAATCACGCTACCTGCCCGCAATTCTTGTATAATTTCGACATAAATTCAACACAATTTGCAATTATTCTTTTTGTTTAACAAGACTTATTACAGTGATATCGAAATTTAGTCGCCCCAAAATAAACCACTTAAGTTGAGGGTTAGTAGGCAACTCTCCTCTGAGCCGAATTAACACTCACATAACCTACCGATTTCCCATCACACTCGACGGATGACATTTAACTATTTACAACATAATTTCTACCCAAATAATAATCTTGTCCATCGGATGAGTGCATGGAACAAACTTCATACAAATATTGGACTCTATCGGTCGCACGTTGTGAGGTACCTAGGCTTATGTTATGTCTCTCTGCTCCAATGACGACAGGCGCCATCACAGGAGCGACCTTTGAGAATTCTTTGCCGCCATGTCTCGACGGATATGGGTTAATGTTACCGTACTTCGAAATTGTTTAACTTTTTTCTTCTTCTTTAAAAGCTATGCTCTTGTCAGTGTCATTACAATACGGTTGTAACACGCGCGCTAAGAATTTCTTGGACTGGTTTTGTTATGTCTTTATTAATTTCACACACTAAAGGCACGAAATTAAGCACATGTTTTACATACATGATGTAAAAGTATTTTGACTTTATACATCCAATAAAATTTCGTATCTTTCTTTCTTTGTACCTCCACATATGTAACTAATAGGTACATCCTATACCTAACTAAAGTAGTCGCCAGGAAGGCGTAGAAAATAGGTACCTAAAGTCCGTTTATTCATAATTGTCCTATTATGTAAACAATATTACCATGTCTTTTTATGATTTTACAACAATATAAATTAAAATAGACTTTTTAGGAAATTATTTTCGTGGTTAATAAATGTTTTACTTTAGAATGTTTAGGTTTGAACTAATATTTGATTTATTTTCTATAAAATTCAACAAAAAGTACTGTGAAGATTGTTTATATAATAGGACAATTAAGAAACAATGGAGTTTACGTAAGATCATGATATATTATACGGTCTCGTGGCAAGGTCTTTTGAGTGCACGTTTGTTCACGATTTTTTCCTTCATCGGAAGCAAGTGGTGTTTTATAAAAGTCATAGGTATATAAGTCAAATTGGTATACTTACTCATGAGGCATGAATGGGATTCGAACGTGGGATCTTTCGACCACAGGTGAACGTCTTAACATCTCGACCACCACTGCTACAATTTTTTTTCTATCGTTGTTAAACATGGCTACATGGTCATTGTATTAATTAGTCTCTTCGATAAGTCAAAACAAAATACATTTGAATAATGTTTTACGTAATTCATCATCAACATCAGCACTGAGTTCTGTGATCATCAGCTATTTTATCCCCACTGCTGGGGCTTTCCTTATGGAAAGATAAGGATGCATGGGCCATGAGCCACCACGCAGTGCTGTTTGATGTGTTTTAACGACTGCTAATACAGCCGGGACCAACGGCTTAACGTGCCTTCTGAAGCACGGAGAAGCTCGAAATAATACATATTTGGTCACCCATCCCGAGACCGACCATTACAAAAGTTGCTTAACCGCCACTAACGCAAGCCGAGCGCGCAAACTGCGCTATCGAGCTCCTCAACGCAAATATTATTGTCAAAACTTTTACATTTAACTCCTTCCATGCTGGTCTGGGAGCGAAGAAAAAACATAGAATGTGCCAGCTGCTTCTCTTCCCGTGCAGATTGTAAAAGTCAATCAGGGGGAAAGGGCTTTAAACTCTGCTTCCATGCTAGTCTGGGAGCGAAGAAAAAACATAGAATGTGCCAGCTGCTTCTCTACCCGCGCAGATTGTTAAAGTCAATCAAGGGGA
Organism: Ephestia elutella; assembly: GCA_018467065.1. Lineage (NCBI taxonomy): Eukaryota > Metazoa > Arthropoda > Insecta > Lepidoptera > Pyralidae > Ephestia > Ephestia elutella. The sequence continues at coordinate 11,525,257 of CM031591.1, read as the reverse complement.
AAGTGCTTTAAATTAACTGGGGATTCCTCCACTCATCGCGATGGGCTAGCAACCTGTCACTATATCTGAATCTTCATTCCATCAGAAAGCCCAAGTACCTATTGTATGTACAAATGTAGTTTATAATTCTTAAGATGTAGGTCAATGTATGGAAATCCTTGGGGGAGGCCTTTGTTCAGCAGTGGACGTCTTTCGGCTGAGAGAGAGAGAGAGAGAGGTCAATGTAGGTATATATATATATAACTTTTGGTACCTACAAATTGTTCCAATATTTGCTGTACCCGAAAGGGTTGATAAGAAGGACTTGATTTTTTATTTGTAACAACTATGTATTATGTACCTTATCATGCAATAAAGATTTTGAGTTTAAATTTGAGCCCACTATTTAGCCAAGCGTGGCCTTCGCTCACGACTCTTGGCTCTGTCTACCCCGTAAGGGATAAAGACGTGATTCTATGTATGTAAGTATGTAAAACTTTTACAACCTAGTTGGTATGATAAATCGATATAGCCCATGGCTTCAGACCTTCTCGATAGATTCTGGGTTTGGGTAAACTATGTCATGACTCAAAGTGGCTATTTGAGACCCGACGTTATTACAAACGAAGAAAAATGACTCGGAAATATTCAATCGAATGTTAAAGGATTTTTTATATTACCTAGAATCATATTTTCAAGGTAAGTCTGTGAATTTGTTTAATTAAAAAAAAAAAATATATAATTTTTTTTTGTATGTTATATTATGTTTTTCTGGTTTAGAATATAGATACTTATATAAGTCCTGCTCGCATGGAATTTTTTCACCATATCTTATTTCTATATGAGAGTACTTTAGTACTAATTGCATCTGAGATGCTCATAAATCCAAAAATAAACAATATTATTTCTGATCCGATTGGTAGTTCGGTGTAAGTCAAAAATACAGATGCATTTAGACTAAGTACCTACATTACAAGTGATGTACAAAGTTTTATCGGAATTTTTTAATAGCTAAATGGTTTTATTAGACCGATTTCAAGATTCATATTGAGTAGGTACCTATATTTTAGAAAAATACCCCGGATCGCCATTTGCGATAATATTGGACGATGATATTGGATATTGGGATATCAGTCGCCGGGACCGAAATATCGTAGTTTATCGGAAAATTATGAAATAGCTATTTATGGGACAGCCATTTTGATTTTCAATTGAGCAAGGCATTTGTATGATTGGAAGGTTTCTTCGTAATTCATAACTTATTTATATATCCTAGATAAATCGCTGAATTTGTACGTTTGTTATGATATTTAAGACGTGCATGGTTTCTGGAATTTAGGTACGAATTACAAATTATTATACCGAACTCTTTTCATCGCTTTTTCAAACAAGTAGGTAAGTACCTAACAACAGAAGTATAGTGTAGTGTACTAAAAACAATAATGAAAGGTGCATGCTCATTAGAAGTTTAGCTTTCCAATATTGAAGAGAAAAATACAAGCCAAAAGCTATAAAAAATATCTTTACAAATCCTAGACTCTAGAAGTGCTTTTTAAACGTTCTATTGAGAGAAAACCGTCACAATACATTTTCCCGCGCAAACACGACGAATGAGTTGTTTGTCGTGTCAAATGGAACATTTTAAATCGAACAGGCAAAGGCATGGAGCGGATTTGCCATTGTTTAATCTGGCCAATATGCTGCATCCAGAGCAAAACTTGAATTTCTAAACAACTTCAGCGTTTGAGTTCCAAATATCAAACAATTCAAATTTGAGTGGATATACTACAACTATTTTGTTACTGGCAACCTGAATGTATTTGATGATAACTTTTTAAAATAGCTTGTTTTTAAATTCGATTGAGAAATATAATAAATATAAAAAACTGCGTTTTTACAGGTTTCTTGATTTAAGATCTGCCTATCCTCCACCACGCCTTTTACTAATGACTTCTAAATTAAGCAGACTTTTAATCTAAAGGAGTTTTGATATCATCAACTACAGGGTTATACAGAAAATAAGGAAAATGCAGAAAGATAGATATTACCAACGACTAGCTTTATCAATGACAATCGCGGAGGATACAAAACCCAGTATCTGCTAATTTTTGGGTTGAAGAGTAAGATATATTGTTATATCCTAATAATATTACTTATAAACATGAAAGTTTGTAAGAATGGATGGTTTTTAATCTTTTTACGCAAAAACTACTGAACAGATTTCGATAACATTTGATACACGGGTAGAATCAAACCTGGAATACCACGTAAAGTAGTATGTGTATAAATTAAGTACATTATGTTAATGGGATTTAACATTACGCATCGTACTAAAGTACTCTCATATAGAAATTAGAAAACATCAACTAACTAAAAAACAAGAATTTGACGATTTATAAGTGCTATTTTTAAGCCTATATAAATAAAAACAATTGACTTTGACTTTGGTGAAAATTCCATGCGAGCAAGACTTTAGTACTTACTGCATCTGAGGTGCACAAAAAATCTAAAAAAGTATTACGAATCGTAACTTTAGACAGTTCTTTTCAAACACTTTACAGGACAGTGATCGAGACACAATAAAATTTAATTGTTGTCACTGCTATAGTATTTACTGTTCAGTTATGTGTTAAGGAATACTATTTCTATAATTTTCATACTTTGAGATCGTACCCAAGATTTCTACCACAAAATAATTTATTTCGTCTGAAAGCAACGCAAAATTGATAAAGAAAGATAAAATGAGGGTTCAAGCCCGTCCATTTTGTCTCGCTCCTTTGAAAATCTGTATTTGAATTTTAACTTATTTCGCTTTTATATTAACATGAAAATATAAAAATAGGAAAGGAGTAAAAAAAATCTACATCAGATATTTGAGGTATTTATTCTTGAATTTCGATATACCTACAAACATTTTTACGATCATTCTAGCGAAAAGCTATTTCTCTACGAAAAACCATAAAGATAATTATTAGGATGCTTGGCTATGGATTAATTAGTGGGGGATTAGATTAATTAGTTGAGGTGAACCGAGTCTTTATTATTCAAAAAAGATGTGTACGAGCTATCTGTAACGCTTATTTCTTGGACTCGTGCCGACCATTATTTAAACAACTTGGAATTCTAACTCTAGCGTCAATGTATATAAGGGTTACCTATCACAAACTAGAATTTTTTAGTTACGAATTTGAAAATACCAAAAACGTTTCATAATTTTTTTATTTTCTGTGCAGAGCAACTACGCTCTGCTGCCAGAAAATGTGCGCAGAGCGAATCCGGACAAACGAAGCGGCGGGAAGAATTCTGTACCGGAACTTCACCGGGAAAAAACCACCGGTAAAAAATAAGTACCGGGAAGAAATCTCCACGCGGCACCACGTTTGCCCGACTAAAACCTAAATAACTTAACGCAGTCTGCTACCACCGTAGCTTATGAAGGGAGCTACAGGGCCCTATATGATAACCTAACCTATAAATTAATTACACTTAAAAAACACTTACCAAGCTAAATCTTCTTTCTCTTCGGATCCAAACTTGAGTATCTTCGGGAAGGGGGAATTCCTAATCACCCTACCTAACCCTTGAGATCTCAATTCCCCAGGACAAATAAATAGATTTCTTCCCGTAGTTTCACTCGGGAACAGCCAGATGTGAACAGCCAGCCACGTTTCACCTCTCACAAGAAAAAGTCACCATGACGGGTACACAAACACAAAGTTCAATAGTTATTTAACAAACAGGAAATTCACAAACACAACTCAAGCTAATTAGCAATCAAAGAACGCGGAACCTCTCGCGTATTAAAAATCAAACCGATATCGCATAGGACAATTGCGACCGTCCGCGAGCCATTCGCGCTAGCAGTGTGAAAACCCCGAACGCCCTCTGGCGGCAGCAATGCGAAACGCCCGCGTTTAGTTTTACCCAATATATTACAAACATCCCCCCGTCCCGGTCTGAGAAGCAGACCGCTAGCTTACTCTACGGGAAGGCGGGCGAGAGAGGTCACACCTCTCCTTAAAATCGAACCGTCGACCAACACCTCAGCCACACGCGGAGTGCCATCTCCGCCAAGAATCAAACGTAATATGCGAGCTCGTCGCCAAAGCAATGAGGGCAAATTTGCCTCTTTTAACAATACTAAATCACCCTCCCTGGGAGGCTCAGTCCTGTCTGTCCACTTCACTCTTTGCTGCAGCAAATGCAAATATTCAAGCGACCAGCGACGCCAAAAGTCCTGGCTCATTTGCTGCAACATTTGAAAACGCGACAACCGATATACGCGTTCATCCTTCCACGGGTATTCGGGCAGGGCATTCAACGGCCCTCCCACCAAAAAATGACCAGGGGTGAGAGCTTCCAAGTCATTTGGATCTGGAGATAGCGGACAGAGAGGACGAGAGTTGAGGACCGCCTCAACTTTACAAAACACTGTGGCCAGCTCTTCAAAAGTTAGAGCCGTTTCTCCGATAATGCGGCGGAGGTGGGTCTTTGCGGATTTCACAGCCGCTTCAAAAATCCCTCCCCAATGGGGGCAACTTGGGGGACTAAACTTCCAGGTTATTCCCCTTTGGGCAGCAATTTGACTTAAACTAGTACAATTTTTATCAATAAACACAGAAACATCCTTAAGATAATTTACAGTTCCTTTATAGTTTGTGCCATTGTCAGACCTAATAAGGGAAGGTAGACCTCGACGCGAAACAAAGCGATCCAACGCGGCGACGAAGGCCTCCGTAGTCAGAGCCGATACCACCTCCAAATGGACAGCCTTGGTGGCCAAACAAACAAATACACACAAATAGCCCTTCACAATACGGGCATTACGAAAGGGAGAAGCCTTGATCGAAAAGGGACCGGCAAAATCGGTTCCAACGCCGTCAAACGGTCTCGAAGGTCGGATTCGATCAGCGGGCAAATCACCCATCTGTGGTTGCATCGTGGATGCCTTCAACCTATAACATGCAATACATCGAAACAGAACGCTACGGATTGCTCTTCGGGCAGACAAAATCCAAAACTCGCGTTGCAAAATAGCCAACAAAGCATTGCACCCAGCATGGGCGTTACGAATGTGTCGATCAGACACCAAAAGCTGCACCAAGGGTCCGCCCTTGGGCAACAACAGAGGATGGCGAGTCTCATATGGAAGATCCGCCTTCCGGAGCCTGCCTCCAACCCGAAGAAGCCCATCCGAGTCGATGTACGGGTTCAAACGAGCGACCGCGCCCTTCAACTTAGCGCGTGCGTCGCGCAAGATACGAAGCTCTGACTCAAACCGTCCGGTCTGCACGACACGGACCCAATGCAACAATGCGCTCCGGCGCTCTTCTGCACCTGCAATCGGCTCCAACCGCTTTGCCTGTGGGTTTCTACAATTATGTATGAAACGCTTAATCCAACTGGTAACACCCAGAAGCTTATCCAAACTGCTATACCGAGCAAGTAGCCAATCCGGCTCCGACGTCGTCTCAGCGACTACAGCATGTACACGGAGCCCAGTCAAACTCAAAGAAGTAACATCTGTCTGACAGACAGGCCAAGATGTTTCTGATCCCATCAGCCACTCTGGGCCCCACCAGAGCGGGTGTGACACCAATTCTGGTGCCGTACAACCTCGGGAGGCACAGTCCGCTGGGTTAAGCTCTCCCGGCACATGTCTCCATGTTATATCAATTCCGATATTCTGGATTTGGGAAACCCGATTTCCCACAAAAACCTCCAAGGTATGTGGGGCCGCGCGCAACCATGCAATCGCGACCTGGCTATCCGACCAGGCGAAGATGTCCCGTATTTCGACCGTGGCCGCCAGTTCACTGGCAACGTGATGCAACAATTTAGAGAGAAGGTGAGCTCCACTCAACTCAAGCTTGGGAATAGTCAGCCTAGTCCTGATGGGGGCGACCTTGCTCTTCCCTAACAAAAGCGAGACATTGACCCGGCCATCGGCGTCAACTGTCCGCATATAGACTGACGCGGCGTAGCCTCGCTCCGACGCGTCACAAAAGCCATGCAGGCTGGCTTGATATTTCCCGGGGGGCAATATTCGACGAGGCAAGGCAATCCGATTGACTTCCTTAATCGATGAAAACAACTCGAGCCAATCATCCAATGGAGAGCCAAACAGCGGCTCGTCCCACGAGACGCCCAAAGTCCAAAGTCTCTGAAGAAGACACTTTGCAGAGAATATCACTGGACTGATCCAACCGCTTGGATCAAACATACGGGCTATTACGGACAACACCGTTCTCTTAGTCCAGACCTTTGGTATTTCCAAGTCCACTTGGAATGTGAAAATATCGGTTAGCGGCTGGTACTGCATGCCCAGCACCGCTATCCTGTTGGGATCATCCACATCCTCAAACAGGTGAGGGTTCTGTTGGTGATCCTCCGGGATCCCTTCTAGAACTCTAGGCTCATTGGACAACCACTTACGTAGCTCGTAGCCACCCGTCTTCAATATTTCGATCAATTCATCCCGCAGTAGGAGGGCCTCCTCAATACTTTGGGCTCCGGTGCACACGTCATCTACATACAAGTCACGTGACAGCACGGAAGCCCCACGGGGAAAGCGGATCCGTTCCCGCTCTGCCAATTCAAGCAATGATCTGATGGCGATATAGGGACTAGATTTCAAACCATACGTGTTTGTGTTGAGTTCATACACCGTCACAGGATCCTCAGGGCGCTCACGCCAGAGTATCAACTGGAATCGCCTGTCCTCAGGATGTATGACTGTCTGGCGGAACATCATCCGGATGTCCGCACCAAAAACCACTTGATGTCTTCTAAAGTTCAAGATGATGTCAATTATGTCCCTATGCAATTTGGGACCCGAATGCAAACACAGATTCAACGAAACCCCGTTCGAAGTGGGTGCGGACCCATCGAAGACGGTCCTCAATTTGCCTGTTGAGGCCTTCACCACCGCGTGGTGGGGCAAAAAATAATGCTCAGTTGAGCTCCAATCAACTCGAGCCGGAGACATGTGACCCAAATCCTCGTACTCGCGCATAAATTCAATATATTTATCGCGAAGTACGTGGTCACGCTGCATGCGTCGCTCCATGGACAGCAGTCGTTTCTCCGCAAGCGCCCTACTTTGCCCTAGGCTAGGACGAGAGGCAACAAAAGGTAACCTAGTTACAAACCGACCGGAGGGCAACCTCTCCGTGGTTGATCGAAAAAGGGCTTCGCACTCAGCGTGTTCCGGATCCATCCTGGAACTCATAGGTGGCTCCTCCACCTCCCAAAACCTTTGCATGGTCTTGGCCAAGGACGCAGATGCGACAACCGGTGGCTCCTCCGCGGTGCCATTATCAAACACAGGGCCCATCAGGGCAAAACCAAAAATCGTAGACACTGCCATCAGTGAAGACGAACCCAGAGCCTTCTGTGTACCCAACAAAATCCAACCCAATACGTCCGAGCCCAGGAGCAAGTCCACTGGGCCGGGATGAAAGACAAAGGGGTCGGCCAAATCCAGACCCGAAACCAAAGACAACACACCCGGCGGTATGTCTGTCGAGGGTGCCAACCCGCAATGGTATCCATTACCATAGCCGAAGTCGTGATCCTCATTGTGGAGGACTTCAGCGAAGAAAAGGTGACAAGTGTCTGGCCCGTCAGACACTTCACTTGTATGCCACCAACTCCAAGAAGTGGCACAGGCGAGTCTTCCACGACTAAACCTAACTGGCGTGCCACTCGAGTGGTAACCAAACTGCTTTGAGCCCCTGAGTCCAACAGAGCTCTCAAATTAATGGCTTCCCCCACGACCCCATACGCGGACCACCGCGGTAGGGAGCAGAACCGTCCGCGGCTCTGTCCCAGCAAGGGAGCAAGCTAGTTACGGGCTCCCCACTCTCTCCAAACCAGGGGCGCGCCACTGACCCGGATAATATGGCGGGCGAGTGCACATCCCCATCTGAGGGGGCATAACCCGCGGCCCGGCCATACATATGGTACGGCGGGTGGTACTCCAGCCGTGGGTACTCGTGCAGCGGCGGAGAAAACCGCTGCGGCTGCATGTGTTGGGTATTGGTAACCCGCGTGGAGGGGGGTGTCCCCACTCTCACGTCCGATCTAGGGCCCCCGCCCATGGGGGCCCTATCCGGGGCCTGGCCAGCTACATACTGGCCATGACCTTGGGGCGCGTGGTCCCGGTCCGCCAAGACCCGCGTAGGTACGCGACCCCCTCCCGAGGGGGTGCGACGAGCGAAGCCGCGTCCTCCGTCCGGTGGTGGAGGGCTTCGCGCAGGAGCGCCCCCGCCCATAGGGGACCCCTGCCTCAACATCCGGGTGCCATCCCCGTTGCGGTTCATGCAAAGCATCGCGTGGTGCCGCCCACGGCATGCACTGCATGGTATGGCACTGGGACAGTCACGTGCATAGTGACCGCCCAAACAATAAAAGCAAAGTTCATGCCGCTTTGCCATGCGGCGCCGATCTTGTACTGGCAGTCTCTGCCAGTCCCTGCATTGCAGCAGGCTGTGGCCCATCCGGCCACATTGCAGGCAGTCCGCGTCCCCCGCGACTGCTGCCGTGTGTGCAACCCGCGCACCAGCTCCACGCGGTGGCGGTTGCCGTCCCTGTTGGGGCCTCCCTCGCCATGAGGGTTCCAAGGGCCTACGTTCAGGCGCTCTGGATGGCGCTGAGTCCGTCATGGTATTCTCAGCCGCCCGTGCCTCAAACTCCAAAAACTTCACCAAGTCAGTGAAGGTTGGTAGGGTGGTGCTATCCCGCTCCGCATTCTCGCGCTCAAACCGCGAGCGGATGTCATTGGGCAATTTGCCCAATACAATGTGCACCAACAAAAAAGACCATTGGTCCACCGGCAGCCCCAGTGTGCGGAGCGCGTTACAGGCCACTGTAACGGGCGTGAGCAACTGCAGGCGCAACTGTGCCCTGTTGGCCACCTTGGGCAGGGCCATCAACTGTGCGGCGTGCGCATCCGCTAACAAACGTAAATTTTGGTAGCGGGAGTTCAATAACTCCCAAGCCGTATCGTACTGGTCGTCCTCCACCCGGAGGTGCTGGATGAGCGACCGCGCTTCATCCTCAAGAGTGGAGAGGAGGTAGGCCATCTTCTGGGCCTTCGACAAATCCTGTCGTGCTACGACCAGGGACTCAAACATATTTTTATATGCTACCCACTCCTCCATCCTACCCCCAAAGTGGGACAGCTGAAGGGTGGGGAGCCGTCCAGTAACCGCTGGTCCTTCCTGTCTAACAGGTGTGCGAGGGGCTGGTCCGCCAGCCTGTCTCGCCCTTATTGCGGTCACCGCCTCCGCGATATCATCGTGCAGACTCAGGATCTGGTCCATGTCCGCCATGTGACCTGCGTAGGCCTCCGGGGTAAGATCGGCTTCGGTAAGCGCCGCCATGGCCGCTTCCGCGCTAATCAATCGTGAGTGGAGGTGATCCGCTCTTAGCAGTATGGCGCCCTCCCTGTCCTTCCGGGACAGGAGTCCTCCGGCCGTCACAAACCATCTCAATTCGTTGGCGAGTGTCGCCCTAGCATTGGAGGCCTTCGCCATCGCGTCAAGTCACAAACAAAAAATAACAAAAGGTAAATAAAAAACAACAAAATCAAGCAACTACACGAAGAACCGCGGTAGGTATGAGAATGGCACAAACCCGGAACGCACGGTACAAACCGCAAACAAATACAAAAAAGGTTACAAATATTCTTATACAAACAAACTAAGAAAAATCTAATAATTTTTACAAACAATTAATTGTTTTTTACAAACGAACAAATAGAGGGTAGATAAACTACGCTCTGCTACCAGAAAATGTGCAGAGCAACTACGCTCTGCTGCCAGAAAATGTGCGCAGAGCGAATCCGGACAAACGAAGCGGCGGGAAGAATTCTGTACCGGAACTTCACCGGGAAAAAACCACCGGTAAAAAATAAGTACCGGGAAGAAATCTCCACGCGGCACCACGTTTGCCCGACTAAAACCTAAATAACTTAACGCAGTCTGCTACCACCGTAGCTTATGAAGGGAGCTACAGGGCCCTATATGATAACCTAACCTATAAATTAATTACACTTAAAAACACTTACCAAGCTAAATCTTCTTTCTCTTCGGATCCAAACTTGAGTATCTTCGGGAAGGGGGAATTCCTAATCACCCTACCTAACCCTTGAGATCTCAATTCCCCAGGACAAATAAATAGATTTCTTCCCGTAGTTTCACTCGGGAACAGCCAGATGTGAACAGCCAGCCACGTTTCACCTCTCACAAGAAAAAGTCACCATGACGGGTACACAAACACAAAGTTCAATAGTTATTTAACAAACAGGAAATTCACAAACACAACTCAAGCTAATTAGCAATCAAAGAACGCGGAACCTCTCGCGTATTAAAAATCAAACCGATATCGCATAGGACAATTGCGACCGTCCGCGAGCCATTCGCGCTAGCAGTGTGAAAACCCCGAACGCCCTCTGGCGGCAGCAATGCGAAACGCCCGCGTTTAGTTTTACCCAATATATTACAAACATCTTCAATATTTTCATTTGACCGAAATCTCTTATTCCATCAGGTTGAAATTCCGATTTTCGATTGTTATATTTTTGAAAGGTATATGCTTTGTATTGCAACATAACGTTAAACCGATGATACTATTTCTATATATGTCTATTTCTATATTATTTTCCCTATTATTAAAATACAACATGACAAATACCAAATAATTTAAATCATAATTTTGAAATCCAAAATGTTTATATATACAGAGTATATACTTTGTAGTTATGTTCTATTTGTGTGTTTGTCATGTTGTGCGGCTTGGGGTGGCCCAAGGGCCACCCCGCCGCAACCTGAACCTACCTATAGCGCTCTGTCACAAGATTCAAATGTGATATAGAATTATCCTAAAACGTAATGTTTAAATACATAGTATTAATCTTCTAAAGTAAATCATTTAGCCTGGTAAAATAAAAGTTATTGAAAATCTGTGTAAATAATAATTTGGAAGAAGTTATTTCTATCATTAATACTTCTAGAAAATAAAATTCTTGTTACCAAATAAATTTTCAAATAAAAATTACATATTTTGATTTTCGGTCGATAGTTTTTATAGAAGACGAAAAATATATTTATTGAATTTATATAAGCAGAAAATATGGTAAAGAACCCATTTGGCATTTAAAACTTCGTTGTACCGTTTTCGAACAAATAAAAATCGAAGAAAAACAAATCTAGTTTGTGATAGGTTACCGTATATAAGAGATGTGTGTATTTTTGTTAAAAAACATCCAGATTTTTTCAGGTATCGTAACCAAGTACATTTAAGACCACAGCGGCCACAATATATTAATTTATTGGACAAGCCACCTTGTAATTGCTATATATATAAAATGAATGTTTATAATATGTGCATAATTATCTATACATATAATAAAACAGTAAAAATATTTTGTCTGTACATTTAATATTTTTGACTGAAATGGATAGAGGGAGACCTAAAAAGAACAATAGAAAGCAAAAAAATTTTTTTGGAATTTCTTGTCTGTCTGTCTGTCTGTCTGTCTGTCTGTCTGTCTGTCTGTCTGTCTGTCTGTCTGTATGTATGTACGCGTTTCACGCAAAAACTACTGGACGGATTTGAATGAAACTTTTTTTGTTGTATAGCTATTAAGCCTGGGCAACATATAGGCTATAATTTATTTTGAAAACTGGAACACCTGATGAAGAACCATAACGGAACAGCTAAACTATAAGTAATATGGAAATGGTGCCTTAACAAAAATCGTTCAACCTGATGAGCATTTTCTGCCGACGTATAAAAATTGAAGATCTGGAACATCTGATGAAAAGCTCCAAGAGACCAACTACACTATAACATATATGGAAATGGCGCCTTAGCAAAAATCGTTCAACCTGATGAGCATTTTCTGCTGACGTATAAAAATTGAAGATCTGGAACATGTGATGAAAAACTCCAAGAGAGATTTTTCATCTAAGCGAAACTCACGCGGGCGAAGCCGCGGGCGACAGCTAGTATATAATAAGCTCCCAAATTCAATAAAGGAACTACATGGGAAGAACTTTGACAATGTTTTGACTGCATGGCTGTTAGAAAATACTTTTTGTGACATTAATGAATATTTGAATTCTTGATTATGATTATGTAACTGACAATGTGATTTAATGTGTAATACTAATTTAAAATTTTGCATGCCTTACTTTAAGGTTGAATACATGTACCTGTGTTAAATTGTAACATCTTCTATAAACTGTATTCTTGCAAATAAATATTGATTGATTGATTGATGTACATAATGATTTTTATACGGATACTCACGCGTCTTGGTAGCCGGAAACGCCGACTAGTTTCGACTTTATACGGAATAGGCCGGTCGATAAGTCGCAAAAAGTGGACTTTCGTAGAAAAAGGTCGGAATTTAATGAAACTTGGAAATGTTGTTCAGGGATGGTTAATTAACATTTTGTCAAGTTTTGGACCTCGAGGACCCTGTGCAAAAAGAGGAGGGGGGGAAAACTGCAAAAATTTCGACCTTTCGTCAGTTTTTCGTCAATATATTTTTTCCTTACATCCTACTGCAAAAGCATTCCAGTACTTTTTTGTAGAGCGTTAAATTTCCCACAATTTTCACAAAACAAACTTATTTGTAAGTCAATTCGTTACCGAGATAAGGCGATACGAAAGAAAAGTCAATTTTCAAAATTCGCTTAAAATGGCGAAAATGCAGCAGCAGTAGAAGTCATTTCCCATAGAGTTACGATGTACCTAACTCTATGGGAAAAACATGGTTTATTTTTTATCTATTATACGTGGACGTTCAAGTTTATTGGCATTACAAAGCTGTTATATGGTACAGATAAATAAAATATGAACAGAAATGTCTCCCAATTGGATAACACTAAGATTTTCAGGATAACATAATTGTTCTTAAACTCTTTGTTTTCAGTACATCGCGCGTTTTCAGCAGTAAAAACCTGAAAACCGCATCAAACTTCGTTAAGTAGTTTTAGCGTGTTGCGCGTACAAATACACAGACAGACAGAAAACAATAGAGTAGATGACAACAAGTCAAATTAGTTACTTTTTACTAAATGTCAAAAACAATAATTTATATGGGACTTGTATGACAGTACTCAACGGTGACGTCACTTTTAATGGAGTCAAAAAGCATTTCCAACATACTTTAATTAGAACTAAAAAATAGTAAACCAAGTTATAAATAAAATTGATCAATTAAAGTGACATTCAATTATAATGATATAGCATCATATATTTTATTTTTTACCCAGTCATCATCCCTTTGGCCCTATAAAGACCCTCATATTTTTTTCTTAACTTAATCAGTGTGATTTGTCCGTATATATTTATTTATTTATCTCTTAAGTACAGACATATATACATATTATCACGCCTTTTTTCGTGGGGGGAGGCAGAGATTAGCGATTTCCACTTCCTACGATCCTTACAGATCTCTCTTGCTTTCAGACACACACTGTTACAGTTTTATTATATTATGTATTGATAAGAAACAGAAAATTCTTATCTAAAAGTATAATGGTGTTTGAACTTCTATCAGGTACTGTTCGATATTGAACTCAAGTCTATTCGAATCACGTCCGCGGCGCGTGGCGAGTCGAGTCGCAATCGATTCGGTGTTGCCAGTATAATAATAAATATGGATTCAGAAACAACGAAGTTATCGGATCGTAATCAAATAGTTTAATAACATCAGTGGCTGTGCCAATGAGAAATTATTGCCAGAATTATAAAACAATAGCTTTCGCCCGCGTGAATTTCCCACGGGAATATTGCTTTTTCCCGGTATGAAAGGTACCTATGACCTTCTTAGTACAGAAGTACTACCTCCTTAGTAAGTTGTTACCTCTTTACGCTTTATCTTCTGAATCAATTTTCAGAGAGAGTAACAAATAAATAAATAAACAAACAAATAAACAAATTCACTCTACTATGTCTATCTAATCCACAGAATTAGAAAATGAGAAAGAAATGGCACATAGTTGACCGTCATTTTCTTATCGCCTCACAAAAAAACTAAAAATAATTTTGAAGCTTTCCATTCCAATTTGAATCTCAATGAGGTATTTCTAGTTTTTTTGCGAGCTTAAGAGCGATAAGTATTTCAACTATTTAAGAGCCAGCTTTATTATTATTCATTCTGTGGTAGATAAACATAGACGGCACAAAAGACAAGGACTTCTTACTCAAAATAAGTTTTGAATAAAATGATAACGAAAGTTCCAAAAGTCATTATAGCTAAGTTGTGAACAAAGATTGCGAACAAAGGTTGCGTACACTGTTTATTTTATTATAGCTATACTTAACTGGATGATTTCCCTGAAGATTATATCGGATTTTATTAGAGAACGGACTTTATTAAGATCGACGATGTAATCTCGCTGTTTTTAAGAGGATATTAAAAAGCTTAAACCAATAATTTACGTCGTAAGTTGGGCTTTATGAACGTAAGATTGATATATCTCATAATCTTTGTGTGTTATGCTTATGCTGTTAAAGTAATTAATTTAGAATTTGTTTATTTTTTTATGAAAGAGCTTAAGAATTTAATGTATGTTAGACACAACTTATTAAAAGGATAGCGGTCAAGAACTGGTCTACTACACACTGCCCTGGATATAGCGAATTGGAGGAGGTTGAAGGAGACCGACACCAAAAAGGTAAAGGAAGGCTTGAGATGATGATGATGAGACACAACTTGATTCCAGTGAAGGTAAACATCGTGATCATGTGTGGAATGAAAAAGCTCTGGCAGGCCTATGTGGACCTGAGACTCTTCACTTAATAAAGTCTCTTCACTCCGATATCTTTAATGAATACCTGAGTAGGTATTCTTTAAAGATCTCGGAGTGAGTGATTGGTGAGTACCAATATCCAAGGTATTTTTCTTCTTCTTGTTCTGAAGACCCGTGGTGTTGCCAGCACCCCACTTAAGAGTATAGCCCCTTTAAGACTAGTGCTATCTTTCAGTATGAGGAGTTTACTCGAGGTAGGCCAGTATTCTTAATTATTGTAAACTCTAATTCTCTCCACAATAACATAGCCGCTTCATAATGAGATCTAAGTTTAAGAAGAATTCACCAGCTAATACGTGTTTCCGTTTATCCTCAAGAAATCCACGCAGCCCAGCAGTCCGTCAGAGAGACCCAGCTTGCTCTGAATACCTGTAGTATTGCCAGCTCCCCACTTAAGAATATAAATCTAAGACTATAAACCTAAGACTAGTGCTATTTTCAACCGACTTCCCAAAAAAGGAGGAGGTTATATGTTTCGATGTATGTATGTTTTTTTTTTATGTATGTTCGCCGATTTCTCCGCCTACAGTGGACTGATTTCCGAAATTGTTTTTTTATTCGTAATGGTATATACCCAAATTGGTCCCATTTTAACCACGTCAGAATCTGTTCGGTAATTTTAAAGATACCTAACAAAATATAATAATACCAACATTGCATTATAGAGCAAAAGCCCGCGTTAGCATGCCCTTCTTTATTTTATTAAAACTAAAGATTTAGATAGAAATAGAGATTAGCGACTATAAAAGTTGGATCATGATTACTTAGGCAGATTATTTGTAGCAATAACATTAAAAGTGGTAACTCAATTTCCTTAGTAAAGTTTTTTAAAGATTTTATTCCTAATAATATAAGAAATCAAGCCATCCATTGCCAGGCAACTGGTGCAGATATAAACCCCTGCTAGACATTGTAACTTTACTAAATTATAGTTATATTTGTTTTATTATAAAAGCTGAATTTAATATTACCTTGGAAGGCCCGAAGGGTGCTTTTTATACCTATAAAAATCATCATTGCTATCCATATTACCTACATAAGCAACTAAGATCCAAACTTCATACCTAGTCGCTAATATTTTTTACCCGTATATACCACGCAGAGAAACATTCAGCATTTTTAAAATAAGGAAGGTTTGGTCATCGCGTGCTCACGGTCTATTTATGTGCCAAAAATATTAGACAATTTGACATGTTCTGACATTTCAAATCAAACTGACATAAATAGTTTCGAATTCTTAATTCTTTATTTCGGCCACCAGTGAAAGAAAAGTTTAAGTTTTTATTAAAGAAAATGAAAAGGTGTAGAAGCACTAAAAATGATAAAATAAAACTTTTTCCAAAAAAGTGAACCGACTTCCATTATAAAACTTAAAATCATAAAATAACAATAAAGAAAAATGTATTAGCATGCTACCTACTGAATGAGGTGAAGTCGGTGCCAAATTGAATATTAAATAATCTAAATTAACATTAGAATCATGTATACTTATATACAAAATGCCTAGCTAAACAATTACATAGTCCTGCACTTGGCACCGAATTCACCTCATTCAGTAGGTAGCATGCTAATACATTTTTCTTTATTGTTATTTTATGATTTTAAGTTTTATAATGGAAGTCGGTTCACTTTTTTGGAAAAAAGTTTTATTTAGTATAAGGAGTTACCCGAGGTAGCCCAGTATTCTTAATTATCGTAAACTCTCTCTTCACAATAACGCTTCACAATGAGATCTAATCTATACATATAATAAAACAGTAAAAATATTTTGTCTGTACATTTAGTATTTTTGACTGAAATGGATAGAGGGACGCATTTGGAAAGCAAATCAATTTTTTTGGAATTTCTTGTCTGTCTGTCTGTCTGTATGTTTCTACACGTTTCACGCAAAAACTACTGGACGGATTTGAATGAAACTTTTTTTGTTGTATAGCTATTAAGCCTAGGCAACATATAGGCTATAATTGATTTTGAAAACTGGATCACCTGATGAAGAACCATAACAGAACAGTTAAACTTTAAGAAATATGGAAATGGTACCTTAGCAAAAGTTTATCAATCTGACGAGCATTTTCTGTTGACATATAAAAATCGAAGATCAGAATCATCTGATGAATAACTCCAAGAGACCAGCTACACTATTACATATATGGAAATGGCGCCTTAGCAAAAGTCGTTCAACCTGATGAGCATTTTCTACTGACGTATAAATATTGAAGATCTGTAACATCTGTTCCCGGTCATCAACATATATTCCCGCGGGACACGGGATAACGGCTAAAATTTTGAGTACTGGAGTTTAGGTTACTACGAAGCGAAACTCACGCGGGCGAAGCCGCGGGCAACAGCTAGTGTGATATAAGATGTTACTTTAAGAAAACTCACCAATATCCAAGGTAGCAACAGCATCCTTCACCAGCTTATACGTGTCTCCGTTGATCCTCAAGAAGTCCACGCAGCCCAGAAGTCCGTCAGAGAGACCCAGCTTGCTCTGAAGACCCGTGGTGTTGCCAGCTCCGCCGAGCCAGACTGGCTCGCGAAAGGTCATGCGGGAGAAGAGGCCCTGGGAAAAATTATGACATTATTACCCCATTTCGTCTTAAATATTTTCTGCACAATTTTACATTGTAGTATAAGTTTGCTTTTAGGGGATAATCTTCGGAACTACTAAAATTATTTAAAACTTCTTTCATAAATAGAAAACTGGCAGGATGTAGCGCAGAACAGGAAGGAATGGAAGCTTCTAGTATCGGAGGCCAAGATCTTCTTTGGGTCGTCGAGCCATCGAAGTAAGTAAGTAATAGAAAGCTACATTATACCTAGACATAGGCTACAATTTATGTAAATATGTATTTTCCGAGTGAAGCCAGCAAATAGCAAAAAAAAATCCAAAGTTCCTTTCTTTCTACAAACATACATAGGTATATTCTATTACTACATATGTATTAATTCACGTAGTTGTTTGAAAATTATGTACCTAATGACTTGAATTAGAAAATCGATCAACTCATGAAAAAGGGAAGTAACATTACGTAACTCAAAGGGAATCCCTGATTGACCCACTACGGTACAGACAGCAGAACATACCCTAAGTCAATTCATAGCAAAATGGACATTATTACCGCCGCATAAAGTTCCGTGCAGAGATAATTGACAAGTTGACTGTACTCTTTGTGGCAGAATTTGCGAATTCGGAAAATTTGGGCGAGAATTCAGAAAATTCGGGCAATTCTTTCGGAACATTACCCCGACTGTTGGGCAATTATGTAAAACTGAAATTGGACGCCGTGGGCAAGGAGCGAGTCTAAAGGGAAAGATGGTATCTAAGAATATGTATTAGGAAAATTATATTTATAAAGTTAACTATCCAATTTGTGTTTGTTGGAACAATTTCGTAACCATATGCACTGAAGACATGCAAGCTATGTGAAAATATATGAGAGAGATATTTGTTCAGCTTTGGAATTCTCGTGGCTAAGATGATGACGATACTATATACACTACAACTTTTACATATTTTTTATTTATTGACTTTTATTAATAAAAGTCAATAAATTGTAAAACTATCGAACTTAAAATTTACAATGTATGTTTAAAATTAATAATAAGCATGCAAATGTATGCATGTAAAATGTATGTAGTAAATAGCTTTTGTTCTCATTTATTGTTACTGTTTTGTTGAAATTGCAAGTGAAAGTTTTCCATGAAGATAAAAAAAATGACCCAATGGTGCACCCAGAAATTGACTTCCAAGGTAACAGCACCAACATAAATTTTTACTGACGATAAAACTAGTGTTATTATAATAGACTTTTTGTCTAAAAATTATCTAAAAAAAAGACTAAAAATTATTTTGATGAATTTCCTATAATTTACTTCCTAAAAACACAATTAAAAGAATTAAAATTAAAACAAATTAAAGAGATCCAAAAGTTTACAAGAAAAATAAATCAGTTCTGGCCAACTTTCAGACTTTGTCGTTAGACCCTTGTCACTAGTATATTGGACGGTTCACTAATGTTTCACCAAAAAACCTTTCACAAACCATCACTTTATAAACTATCACTTAAAAAACTATACCTTTTAAAAATGTTTCATTTTACAAACTCGTTATTTTAAAAACGTTTCATTTAACAAACTTTTTTTTATATAAATGTTTTACTCTACAAATGTATCGAGTATAAAACTTTTATTTTATAAAGTTTTATTTCATCAAATAACTCTCTTGACAAAAACATCATTTTACAAACCTACTATAGGTAAATTATTATTCAAGGGCTGGCAGCTTCTTTGGCCAAAAGCTAAGCAATGCCAATGGCAAAAATAACCCGAACCGAACTTCTTTTACGCCCTCAAAGTCTTTCCGGGTGGTCATAAAAAAAACTGAACCTAAATTCTTTTCCACCCTCGAGTCTTTCTGGGTGGTCATAAAAAAAATAACCTGAACCTAACTTTGTTCCGCCTTTTAAGTCTTTCCGGGTGGTCATAAAAAAATAACCTAAACCTAACTTCTTCTCCGCTCTCCAAGTCTTCCCGGGTAGTCATAAAAAAAATAACCTAAACCCAACTTATGTTCTGCCCTCATGTCTTTCCGGGTGGTCATAAAAAAATAATCTGAACCTAACTTCTTTTACGCCCTCAAAGTCTTTCCGGGTGTTCATAAAAAAACTTAACCTAACTTCTTTTACGCCCTGAAAGACTTTCCGGGTGGTCATACAAAAATGACCTGAACCTAACTTCTTTTACGCCCTAAAAGTCTTTCCGGGTGGTCATAAAAAAATAACCTGAACTTAACTTCTTTTCAAAGTCTTTCTGGGTGGTCATAAAAAAAAATAACCTGAACCTAACTTCTTTTCCGCCCTCAAAGTCTTTCTGGGTGGTCATAAAAAAAATAACCTGAACCTAACTTCTTTTACGCCCTAAAAGTCTTTCCGGGTGGTCATAAAAAAAAATAACCTGAACCTAACTTCTTTTCCGCCCTAAAAGTCTTTCCGGGTGGTCAAAAAAAAAATAACCTGAACCTAACTTCTTTTCCGCCCTCAAAGTCTTTCTGGGTGGTCATAAAAAAAAATATCCTGAACCTAACTTCTTTTCCGCCCTCAGTATTTCTGGGTGGTCATAAAAAAAATAACCTGAACCTAACTTCTTTTACGCCCTAAAAGTCTTTCCGGGTGGTCATAAAAAAAAATAACCTGAACCTAACTTCTTTTCTGCCCTCAAAGTTTTTCTGGGTGGTCATAAAAAAAATAACCTGAACCTAACTATTTTCCGCCGTCAAAGTCTTTCCGGGTGGTCATAAAAAAAATAACCTGAACCCAACTTATTTTCTGCCCTCAAGTCTTGCGGTCATAAAAAAAATAACCTGAACCTAACTTACAGCTCAGATCGTTTCTTTTCAGAACTTTCTTTTTTTTTATTAAAAAACTAAAAATTGTTTATTTCCTCCACAAAAAATGGCCTTGGACTACATTACATAGGTATGTGATAAACATTAATTAAATGTAATACCATAAAGGACAGTATCGTTGTGGAGATCTGGTGCCCGCGCTAGGTATCAAAGATCCTGTGTTGCAGGTTACCTGGTCCCCCACCCGGTGTGACACAATAAAAGGTATAAGCATGTTGAAATCATGTCACAATATGATTTGTGATTTAATTTACAAATAAAAGACGAGTAATGACTTCTGTACCTAACCCTACGATGAAAATCTTGGGATCAGTGAGTTTAAACTTGAAACTTCATATCTTCTAGTTTTGGTAAATAATATTTATCAAACGATGTATTTGCCATAAGATATTTTGTCTAACGTTGTTTTACCAATTGAAAATTTAGTAAAATAATTTGTTTGTAAAATGATAATTTGAAAAAACACAATATTTGTCTAGTAATTAGTTTGTAAAATGATCCATTTTTAAAAGAATGAGTTTGACAAAGCATATGTTTTTCAAATGTATAGTTTTACAAGCGTTGTTTATAAAATGATTGTTTTTTAAATAATAATTTGTAATATGAGGGTGTACCATATTGGACATCAGGGCCAATTAAGTGACCTCTCAAGGTTAAGGTCAATTTATTTTGCCTCGAGTTCTTCCACACACAGAGGTACCACACGGAATGTGAAATTTCCAGAAAATTCAAATATATTATAAATACCTATGAAAGAGAGTTACGTGAAAATGTGCCTTTAAAGGCAAAGTTTCAATACAGAATTTTGACTTTGATTTTTTTTGTTCCCTCTTCACGCTTTATCTACTGAACCAATTTTCCTGAAATTTCGCATAGGCATAGTTAGGAGTACGGAAAAGGACATAGGGTACTTTCTATCTCAAAATTCCTAAGAAAGCGGAGCCCCGGGGCCCAGCTAGTTGAGGCAATCAGATTATTCAAACGAAAAGTTATGCACAACGTTTGAGTCAAACTTATAAAATACAAGCTGCCCTCCGGTGCTTCGCTGTCATAGGAATTTGTTATTTTAGGTTTCATTGAAAATGTGTTTTAAATTTCATCGAAATTCGTCAAATAGTTTTTGCATGAAAGAGTAACTTCTAAACTTCCATTCTCGCAATTTCGCGTTTATAATATTTGTAAGTAAGTAGTATGTATAATTAACTGCATATTTAAATCACCAGCTTTTGCCCGCGGCTTCGCCCGCGTTAATTTCCCAGTCCCACGGTAACAGTGTTTTTTCCGGGAGGAAACTCTATGTCCTTTTCAGTACTTTTAACTATGTGTATGCGAAATTTCAGGAAGAGCGGTACATAAAGCGAGAAGAGGTAACAAACAAACAAATACTTAACAAACAAAATCACTTTCGCATTACTAATAATAATATTAGTTAGAATTAAAATATGAATCGCTTTTCGTTCATGTCTTGGACAGAGCACCAAGAAGACGCATTTGCCACCTCAACCCTTCCGAACGTTAATGAGACCTACTTCTTGGAATACATTTTTGTAATTTTATGGCACATTTCATTATTATACCGAGCCAATTATATTGATATTACGGGTGTGCATTAATTTAACGCGTAAATAAATAAATTTGATTCAAAGGAGTCTGTTATTCATTTCACATTATCATGCGTAGGAAGCGCGAAAAAAATGTTTGAACATATTTCTAAACAAATACACATTCAAAAAACCTGTAGTATATTCAGACTTTGATTGTGCCAATGTGTTTGTTATGTAATAATTTTAATACATGATTCGTTAAAGTGGTCAAAATTGGCATTTTAAGTACTAATTATATGTTTTTTTTCTAGCCTATTGAAGTGTCCCACTGATAGGCAAAGGCCTCCACTTTCTCCTTCCACAATTCTCTATCAAGAGATGCCCGTTCCACTCCCGCAGATAACATGAGTCATCTCGCCATCTCGTTCGCGACTATAATCGGGCCGAAACCTAAACTCCCGTATGACGTATGTCAGTTTGACAATAATAGTGATGTACCTAAACACGAGTCGCTACGATTATTTGATTTTACGTAAAAATAACAAATCCAAATAAAATAATTATTTTTATTAATCAGAAGTCTGAACCATCAAAGTAGCTGTCATTGTCACTTACATTGATAATAAATTCATAGTGACTAATCTGATGTTACGATTCGATACGATTGCGTGAATTCTTGTCCCACTTTCTATTTTTTTTATATTGCCTTAATGTTATTTTTTATTTTATTTTAAGGTGCAATAATTGTTATATTCAGCATTTAAAAATCAATAACAAACCTTATTAAATAAATCGAAGAATTAAACGATGTATCGCGATTTTTTATATTTTCACTATCGATTTATTGTAGCCGGATGCAATGGAACTCTCTAAACAGGCAAGCCGGAAGTTCAAGTACTAAATTTCCGCGCATAGATTTAAAAATCCAAAAATTTGGAACTTCATCTGATGACACCTGTCATACGGGAGTTTAGGTTTCGGCCCGATTATAATTATGTATTAAATTAAAATTATACCATTTACAAATAATACATTGATACAATCAAAATTATTTTACATCAGAGAGTTTGGGATCCTACATGAGATCAGCTCGATGGTACCTACATAAGTAGGCAAAAATTCATATTCATTTATTTACCACTGGCTTTCGCCCGCGTGAATTTCCCACGGGAACAGTGCTTTTTCCCGGGATGAAAGATACTCTATGTCCTTCTCCGTACTTCCAGCTATGTGTACCTATGCGAAATTTCAGGAAGATTGGTAAAGTAGATAAAACGTGAAGAAGTACCAAACAAACAAACAAACTCACTTTCGCATTTATAATATTAGTTAGGATTGCATTACGTATGCCAGCTCAATCGAATAACAGAAAGTGGGTGAAAAATGGTTTGCATGATTTAAAAAAAAGGTTACATACGAACATTGAAAGTTTAATAAAAGCTTGTAAAAATAAAACTGTCGACGTATGAGACCATATCATATAAAAATAAAATGAAGGCTTGTTTGTCGCTTAGAACCACATTAATTCCATCCCAACGCTCATGTAACAATGCCCTCCATAAATTAGCTGAGACGAAATAAAAAGAAATCCCAGGGTTAATCCGCCTTTATTCAAGAGAGACCTTTACACCTCTCTAGACGATTATAGGTGTAGAAAAACAGCCAAGCGCGAGTTGGGAAAATTCTTAAAGTAATCTTGATTATCAGGGTAAATCATGGAGTTAGAAAAAAATATGTTTTTAGGGTTCTGAAGTAAACAAGGAACCCTTATAGTTACGTCATGTCTGTCTGTCCGTCCGTCCGTCCATCCGTCCGTCGTCTGTCTGCGGTTTAGCTCAGAGACGACTAGTACTAGAAAACTGTAATTTCGTAGATATACATATTTACTACGCGGAGAGAACTGTAAAATAAAATTACGAAAAAAATTTTTTTTAGGGTCCTCCCCTACACTTAAAGGGGGGATGTTTTTTTCCTCTTGATTATACCATCGTGTGGGATATCATTTGATAGGTCTTTTAAAAATATTGTAAGTGTATGAAGGACATTTTTTGATTTAGGGATCCGTTTGCGAAATATTTCACTTTAAAGTGCTAAATTTTGTTCATGAATTCTCAGCTCAAGCTCAAAGGTTTGACTGTCAGACAATGCTTTTAGCATTAAGTCCACCTTTTGTATTGTACTTTTGTATCTGTGTACAATAAAGTTTAAATAAAATAAAATAAAAATAAATAATTTTTTTAGAGTCAAGTGTTCCCCCCCCCCTCGAACAGGAAAATGGTGGAGGTTGGATACATGAAAAACATTGTAATAACGAGCAAATATAATGAATTTAGAAAGAAAGAAGAAAGAAAAAATGTTTATTTGATACAAAAAATACATATTCCATGAACACAGAACAAGGAGTAGTTCTTTACAACAATTTATTGTACCAAAATGGTCTCCACTCAGCATATGTCATGGCGTGAACCACGACGCTGGTCTTCCGTGGATGCCATAAAATAAAATAAAAAGAAACAATAAAAAGACAAATAAAAAATAAAAAATAGTAAAAAATAAAACTTGTATACAAAATGAAATATAAGTTGAAACTCAATGAAATATAAGTTGAAGTTCAGGTGAAACTTTTGGTTACACTAATGGCTATTTATGTAAGTATGTATGTAAATAGTTATTATAAAACAGATTGCTACATTTTCAAGACTTTTGAATATTTAAAATATGTTCTTTGAGTTTAATTTTGAATGACCTAACAATTTAAAAGGAAAATGATCACGGCTATATAGAGATTACACATTAATGAGTAATAGACGATAAACTTACAAAATTGTTTTAAGCACGAAAAATATTCGTAGGAAAAATTTTCATAGTTATACAAAACTGGAAGTAAATATTAGTTCACGTGTCCGCATTTCTACAGGATGTACCTTCGGAACCCTACATTGCGCGTGGCCCGATACGCACTTGTATACTCGTAAGTATCGTCAAAAGTCTCAATATTTATTAAGATCTGGAATTTATGTAGATTACACCTGGAATTTTTGTATATTTTCTCAGTGTTAAAACAACTAGTATAGAGAAAGAGTTCAACAAAAAATATAAACATACGGTCCACATTTCGATTGTTTTCAAAACCTTTTTAAAAATGTATTGATCAAATAAAAGCACAAACACTATACTTAGGCAACGTTTAACATATAATAGCACAGTTAAAAATAACATTTTGCTGTTATTGAATGTTGCTCTGCTGTACATAAAGTATCTGAGGTGTTAATGAACTTCCAGTCTTCAGCTTAAAAGCTTTGAGTTTAGTGTAAGCTATTGATATTGAATATCATCCATGCATTTTCTATTGTCAATTTTCTCACAAAAGATGAAAAAAGCGTACAAAATACGCAGCTCCAAAATTGCTGACAGATGTATTGTTATTCACAAAATGGAAACGATCAAAACTCGATATTGGTCCACGATGAATCGCAATCGTTAAGAATCGATTCTATCGCATATTTCAAGTTCGCCAGAAGGCATCGTTGAAAGAGTCTGTGTCAGCAAGAAATAAAATATATCTAAAACTCATTCCTGAATTGCATATTGATAAAATAATGTAGGTCGAGAAAACAAGTGTTTTTTTTTATCTTATACATTGTTCATAGATAAAGACTCACTAGCTGCGACTAGAAAGTATTTTGGAATCCTACTAATATTATAAATGCAAAAGTTTGGATGTGAGTTTGTGAGGATGTTTGTTACTCAATCACGCAAAATCTACTGGACGGCTTTCGATGAAATTTGGTACACGGGTAGAAAAATACCGAGAATAGCACATAGGGTACATTTATTCCGCAATTCCCACGGGAGCGAAGCCCCGAGGCGCGGCTAGTCTAAGTTCTATCGTTTGATCTCTGCTTCGCACGCGATTTCTTCCCCTTAGGGGTGGACCAAAATTCCTTAAGTTCAGTGGAGTAATTAGTTTTTAATTTAATAAAATACCTATTACTTTACTGTTTATTACGCAATAAATGTTCCACTTCCGTGAGTTTGTTTGTATATTTATTTGTTTTGTTTGTTACTTCTTCACGCTTTATCTACTGAATAAATCTTTACGAAATTTCGCATTCACATATTTAGAAGTACTGAGAAGGACATAGGGTCCTTTCATGCTGGGAAAAAGCACTGTTCCCGTGGAAGTTCATGCGGGCAAAGCCGCTGACATAAGCTAGTTCAAAATAAATTGAATTTATGCAATGTGCTGTGCAATGAGGATGATAGTTTTCCCGCTCACTAGTTGGCGCTACTGGCATATGAGGTCTGTCAGATAGTACAATACTGTCATCAGTTGTCAAATTCAAATGGCAGTATTGTACCATCTGACAGAACTCTCCAGTGGCGCCAACTATACTTCGTACAATATAGGATGAGTCTTTTGACAGCAGGATGAGCCGATACATTTGAAACGAGAGCGACAGAGACAGAAGTAGTATTTTAATACTATTTGACAGATGTCAAAAGACTCAACCTATATTGTACGAAGTATACCCTCATAATTTTAATAAGCTTTCTTTCTCTACATTTTATATTTTACAAGAAGAAAGCTTCATTATCTCGGCCGCTATAAAGTCGCTGTTTAAACAGCTCTAGTTTAAGTCCAAAGCTCAAATTAAAAGTTCAAAGTAAAGCTTGCAACTCCGTTGTCCTCATTACCTCGCCACAAGCTTTGCTATTGTTAGGTAGCTTTTCCACAGAAATCGAAATAATGTAACAACTAGAAATGGCAACGGATGCTAGACAATTAGCAACCAGTGTGAATAGGCATCTTTTGAGTTTGCGTGCACCACCCTAGATCTCATCTTTACTTCCCATCGGGCAAGATAGAGATCAAACGCGCTCAAATTTATAATTAGAAAAAAACGGGACTTTGTTCCCGAGGGAATTTCTGGATAAGAAGTACCATAAGTGATATTCCTGGTATTTTTCTACCCGTGTACAAAATTTAGTTAATTTTAGTTAAGTAGGTAGATTTGTAACAAGCATACAAAATCACAAATTCACAAAGTGTTAGTTGTCTAGTATTATGTATAGCGAGTTCCTTATGCTTTTAATATAGATTTCGGCGGGGGTCGGTCCCGAATCAGGAGGGGCCGAGTTCAGAATGCATGACCAGATCGGTCTGCATAGTTACGTTAACATTAGCTTCACAGAAAAGAATATGTGAGCACAATTAAATAACTCAGATCATATTAACTGTCAGGATGAGGGTATTTCTAAAATAATGCTCCATGCTCAGCTGGTAAAAGACAGGGTAGTGTACCCCTATTTCAGGTTACAGCCCAAAACACCCAGTGGTTCCTCGGATGAACTTGGATTACTAAACCATCCAACACTATCTCTATAAAACTTTTTTCCAAAAAAAATGAACCGACTTCCATCATAAAACTTAAAATCATGAAATAACAATAAAGAAAAATGTATTAGCATTCTACCTACTGAATGAGGTGAAGTCGGTGCCAAGTGCAGGAGTAAGGGTGTTATGTAATTGTTTAGCTAGGTATTTTATATATTATACATGATTCTAATATTAACTTAGATTATTTAATATTCAATTTGGCACCGACTTCACCTCATTCAGTAGGTAGAATGCTAATACATTTTTCTTTATTGTTATTTCATGATTTTAAGTTTTATGATGGAAGTCGGTTCATTTTTTTTGGAAAAAAGTTTTATTTTATCATTTTTAGTTTAATAAAAACTTTTCTTTCACTAGCCGAAAATAAAAAATTAAGAATTCGAAACTTTTTATGTCAGTTTGATTTGAAATGTCAGAACATGTCAAATTGTCTATTATTTGGTCTATTGGCACATAAATAGACCGAGATCCCGTGACGACCAAACCTTCCTTATTGTAAAAATGCTGTATGTTTCTCTGCGTGGTATATACGGGTAAAAAATATTAGCGACTAGGTATGAAGTTTGGATCTTAGTTGCTTATGCAGGTAATATGGATAGTAAGGATGATTTTTATAGGTAAAAAAAGCAACCTTGGGGCCTCCCAAAGTAATATAAAATTAAGCTTTTATAAAACAAATATAACTATAATTTAGTAAGGTTACAATATCTAGCAGGGGTTTATATCTACACCAATTGCTTGGTAATGGATGGCGTGATTTCTAATATTATTAGGAAAATAAAATCTTTAAAAATCTTTACTTTGAGGAAATTGAGTTACCACTTTAAATGTTATTGCTACAAGTAATCTGCCTAAGTAATCATGCACCAACTTTTATAGTCGCTAATCGCTATTTCTATGTTGGGGACATACACAGAAAATCTTGAGTTTTAATAAAATAAGGAAGGGCATGCTATCGCGGGCTTTTGCTCTATAATGCAATGTTGGTATTTTTATATTTTGTTAGGTATCTTTAAAATTACCGAACAGATTCTGACGTGGTTAAAATGGGACCAACTTGGGAATACACCATTACGAATAAAAAAACAATTTTGAAAATCAGTCCACAATTGGCGGAGAAATCGGCGAACATACATAAAAAAAAAACATACATACATCGAAACATATAACCTCCTCCTTTTTTGGGAAGTCGGTTGAAAATACTACACAAAACAATGGCCGACTTGACCATGAAAAACAAGGAATAGCTTTGAAAACTCACAGTTATAGCAAGGCGCCCCTCCACGCGCCTGCGGTGACCATCAACCTCTCTTAATCTGATCTCCCACCGTGTTTTCACTAACTAACCTTATCAGGATTATCATTACCAGTTGATCTAATTTAAATAATCAAGCTAACTGACAGAGAGCACACTCGACCGCATCGCACGCGTGTCAAACTCGGACTTCTCTTTTTTTGTTAATACCCACAATTCGACTATTTTATCGACTCACTGAAGCACAAATTAATTAGAGAGCAGATATTAACTTCAACAAATTAGTTATTGATCAGATATTGCCCTTTCTAAATTTACTTCTCCGACATAGAGTGTATGTATTGATTTAAATATGTGAGGTATCCTTTATTTACACAATCGTGTTTCTGATGTAAAACATCTTTTGGTGCGACTTGACAGAAAAATCGTCTTGAATAACGTGACGGCAAATGGCATGACGCTGTCGTGCCATGATGCTCAGATGTTTTATGTCTGCCGGGCATCCCGTAACGACCAACTTTTTTGTTGTAAAATTAGTAGTCTATAAAAGTACTAGCTGCGCGCCGGGGCTTCGCTCCCGTGAGAGTTTCAGAATAAAAAGTACCCTATGTGCTATTCCCGGTATTTTTCTACACGTATACCGAATTTCATCAAAATCTGTCTGGTAGATTTTGCGTGATTGAGTAACAAACATCCTCACAAATTCACATCCAAAATTTCGCATTTATAATATTAGTAGGATTGTACAAAATCCAAAAGCCTCTTCTAATACTGTTTTTAAGACTTAACTTCTTACAATAGCGTTAATCAAATTTCACTATAATTCCTTAACACTCGAATTTCGAGCAAACTGTGTTCAATTTAACTTTGTTTTCAATAAAACTTGGAAGACGCCCGGATAGCGAATTTTCGTTTTAAATCCTCAGGTCAGAGAATTTATTTAGAGCAACCAATCGGGATACAAGGTCGTTCTATTGGATCTTTCTTTTTGTTAAATATAAAAGGGCCTTTTGTGATTAAATTGAACGTTTTAGATTCAACGAACGGTTGAAATATTTACTCGATTTTAAGACAATAGGTCTCTGAATTATTTATTTTAAAAAAAATACACGACATAGCCTTTGGACGTTTTAGATTCAACGAACGGTTGAAATATTTACTCGGTCTCTGAATTTTTATTTTTTTAAATAACACGACATAGCCTTTGTTATGTCGTGTAATTTAAAAAAATAAAAATTCAGAGACCGAGTAAATATTTCAACCGTTCGTTGAATCTAAAACGTCGAAAGGCTATGTCGTGTATATTTTTTTAATGGTATATGGTTGTTACACCCATAACACGGCCCCTAGTCCCCGGCGGCCCCGCTATCCCGGACTCTGGTAGCGGTCACGGTAACGGCGGGGCAGGGGGTGCTAAGAATTAGTGTATAGAACCGGGAAATCCCGGTACTGAAAATCCCGGGACTTCCCGGTTTTTTTGTGGCGGTACTAGAACCGGGAATTAAAATACAAGAACCGGGATTTTCGGTACTTTCGGGATTTTTTTTTATTTTTTATTTATTTGGTTCGCCAACTGGCTGTGCAACACATAAGTTCATAAATATATATGTGAGAGCATTCAAGTTGTCAGTCTTCTTACATTATTATTCAAATCGTTAATTGACATCATTAAAAACCGCATAGAACTCATTGTTTGGTTTTGTAATCAGTTGAAATTTATACCCTCATAGTTTATACGGACAAATCCGTTTAAATACGATATGACGATATGCGACGATATGCGCGGCGAACGATGTAGGAGCAGAACTCTGTGGTGATTCGGAAGGATGTTAGATCGACGCAGAATGACGACTCCGAAACAAATATAAAAATCGAGGTGGCTCTTTTCGAGACTGGAGGCAATCGTTGGCGACATTTATCACAAGTTTATGGTCATCTTCTGAGTGTTACATCCACCAGTGTTGAGCCAGAAAGGATTTTTTCTTCGGCTGGCCTGCGCTGCAATGTAATAAAATTAGATCGCGTTTAGGTAATGTAACTTTGGACGCGTTGATCTTTTTGATTACAATTTGAGGACAATTTGAATCTTTTTCTAGGATTAACATTTTTTCCCTTCGATATTTGTATCAATTCTTCTTCATTTCTTGCAACATGTGTCATGCTGCTTTCAAATCTTCAATTATGTTTTTTTTGCTTTGTTTTTGGTAACAAGGTATAATTTGTTTTTTATTTTAGCCACCTAGCCTCCTTTTTTGGTACCATCTGAAAATCAGCGCTTTGGCTTCTGCCATAGCACCACGCTGAGCTGTTCGCCATTTCTACGAATTTAGTTAAACTTAGTGTTAAGTTTGTCGAATAAAGAATTTTTCTTTCTTTCATTCTTACAAGGAAAAAAAAGCTTTCATAAAGACGAAATAGTTTATCTGTGATCGCTAGATTTTATTTGATTGGTAGATGGTAATCTGTTGGCGTAGATTTTATTTGATTTTTATATCTATTTGATTTAAATTTTATTTGTAACTAGCTTTCGCCCGCGGCTTCGCCCGCGTGAATTTCCCACGGGAACCGTGCCTTTTTCCGGGATAAAAGGTACCCTATGTCCTTGTCCGTACTCCTAACTATGTGTATGCGAAATTTCAGGAAGATTAGTTCAGTAGATGAAGCGTGAAGAGGTAACAAACAAACAAACAAACCAACAAACAAACTCACTTTCACATTTATAATATTAGTTAGGAAGTTAGGATTTTATTATAGCTAAGGGTTCCTATTGTTTTCACGGCGTTAAATAAGAGTACTTTCAATTATAGTTTGGTTTTAACTGGATAATTAATGAATACTAAGTTTTTCTATTGCTTAAGGCTGATTGTTAATTAGTCATTAATTATAATTAAAGATAAATTATTTATGGTTGAAAAAAAAATTTAAGTACCGAAAATCCCGGGAATCCCGGTTCCAGCATAGTCCAGTACCGAAAATCCCGGTTCCTTGAAACATATCCGGTTCTCTATACACTACTAAGAATCCCCGGCAGATGCCAGGCTACCAACCCCGACGACCTTTGGCCCTGGCAACTTATAATCGATATATCGAAGCGCTGAAGTGTTTGTACGAAAACGCCACCATGTCGGTCCGTCTCCAGGATCAAGGCTCCAAACCTATCCAGTTGCAGCGAGGGGTGAGACAGGGAGACGTGATATCTCCGAAACTGTTCACCGCCGCCCTGGAAGATGTTTTCAAGCTTCTGAACTGGAGCGGACTCGGCATCAATATCAACGGCGAGTACCTCACTCACCTTCGATTCGCTGACGATATCGTAGTCATGGCTGAGACCTTGGAAGACCTAGGCACAATGCTCGATGGCCTCTGTAGAGCCTCTCAACAAGTGGGTCTAAAAATGAACATGGACAAGACGAAAATTATTAATATCCGTGTCGCACCCACTCCTCTGAAGGTTGGAGACTCTACACTCGAAGTTGTTGACAATTATCTATACTTGGGACAAACAGTTCAGTTGGGTAAGTCCAACTTTAAGAAAGAGGTCAACCGTCGAATCCAACTCGGCTGGGCAGCGTTCGGGAAGCTTCGCGATATCTTCTCGTCCAAAATACCGCAGTGTCTCAAGACTAAGGTCTTTGACCAGTGTGTGTTGCCAGTAATGACATACGGAACAGAGACGTGGTCGCTTACTATGGGCCTCATAAGAAGGCTCAAGGTCACCCAAAGGGCGATGGAGCGCGCTATGCTCGGAGTTTCTCTGCGTGATCGAATCAGAAATGAGGAGATCCGTAGGAGAACTAAAGTAACCGACATAGCCCGCAGAATCGCGAAACTTAAGTGGCAGTGGGCGGGGCACATAGCTCGTAGAACAGATAGCCGTTGGGGCAGAAAAGTTCTCGAGTGGCGACCACGAACCGGAAAACGTAGTGTTGGCAGGCCTCCCACTCGGTGGACCGACGACCTGGTGAAGGTCGCGGGATGCGCATGGATGCGGGCAGCGCAGGACCGGTCGTTATGGAAATCCTTGGGGGAGGCCTTTGTCCAGCAGTGGACGTCTTTTGGCTGAGAGAGAGAGAGCCTTTGTTATACGAGATGACAAGGAATCTAAGGATACCTCACATATCTATCTGTCAAGTCGGTTAGGAATCATATTGTAATGAAAAACACACATACATACATGTACCCTGAAAATATAACACTTTTATTTTGGGTACCAGTGAAAAAAAAGAGCATATACAATAAATGTTATTTAAAAGAGCATCAAAATTGGGTGACCATGACCATCGAAACAGTAATAAAAATTTCCAAGGTAGGAAAGGAGAAATTCGATTGTAATGATATATTAGGCACTAAACACACGAGCAGCATTTTGCTGTCGACCACCCAACTGCATGCTACCGACGCAGCAAACTACAGCAGTCGACTCACAGCGGCACCTTCAACTTCACGTCGGCATGAGCGTCGACCAATGGTCACAGCTAGCCGTCAGTCGACTACAAATAGCTTGCTGTGGCTAGCTGTCACCATTGGTCGACGTAAAGTTGAAGCTACCGCGTGAGTCGACTGCTGCAGTTTAATGCGTCGGCAGCGTGCAGTTGGGTGGTCGACAGCAAAATGCTGCTCGTGTGTTTGGTGCCTTATATGCTTAGGCCTTTTTAACTACACAAAATTATTTGATGCGGGTTTCACAATTAATTATATAATTGGTTTAAACGAATACCAAATACGCAATGCATTAATACACGAGGACAATCTGTGGTGAGGACGGATCGAGTAGAATATACATGTTCTTTTTGTAGAAATTGAGGTCATCTGTCCACCTGTAAATGTCATAACACCTGACATTTGTAGACGAAGAGGCAACAACCAAAGTGACCTCTATATTTAGCCGTATCTCATAAAATATTCACTTGTAGGTCGTTCAGAGTGCTGTAGAGGTCGGAAAGGTTAGATTAAAGTTGGACAAGTACAGTCGCGAGCATTAATATGTAAATACATTGGCCTTTAAGACAACGTGATAAGGTCTAAATTTGTATACAAAACAAAGCTTGTGACTGTACATAAGAAATCGTGAATGGGATTGGTATCTAGGTTATTAAAATGTAAAACTTTTACATAAAAACTTGTTAAATTAAATGATTTTTTTTTCACTTTTGTTTGACTTTTTCAACTAAAATATTGAACTTAGCTCAACTCTGTTAGATACATTACTTATTAGGTACATTTATATTATTAGTGTAAACTTGAAAAAATACATAATACTCAAAATTCACATGAAAGCGATAGTAGTAGAAAATTCCTTTAATTTTATATTAATATTGTACTCATTCCACAAAATACAGTATATAAATGTTCATCAAATAATTTATCGATGTATAGCATGGGCCCGGACTTTGTTTCAGTGGGAATTTTGGGAATTCCTGTCTTAGTACTCCCCTAGGCCCTGAGGAACCTATATGCCAAATTTCACCTTCCTACACCCAGTAGTTTTGGCTGTGCGTTGTCTATCAGTTACTCATAACGGAAGAATTTTATATACTTATATTGAGGCCTTTGTCCAGCAGTGGACGTCTTTCGGCTGAGAGAGAGAGAGAGAGAGAGATATTGATGACTAGCCGCGCCCCGGGGCTTCGCTCCCGCGGAAATTTCGGGATGAAAAGTACCCTATGTGCTATTTCCAGTATATTTCTACCCGTATACCAAATTTCATCGAAATCCGTCTAGTAGATTTTGCGTGATTGAGTAACAAACATCCTCACAAACTCACATCCAAACTTTCGCATTGATAATATTAGTAGAATTATCAAAACAGACATGAACAGATGAATCACGAAAAAAGTTTTATACCTGCAAAAACATAATTATCTATACATATAATAAAACAGTAATAGTACATTACAGCAGAGGCCGGGAAGTCAGAATTTGCTGGACGAGCGCTCGGCCTTGAATAATTACGAGTCCAGCAAATTCTAGTTCCCGCCGAGGCATGTATAGTGCTTTTCTCAATAAATGTGAGGAAATAAAGAAATAAAAAATGAATATAAAAAAAATATGAATAACTCGGGCGGTATTTCTGGACACGGCCCGCATTGTGAGGAAATTTCTTTCGATGATCTTTTTTTTCTTTTGATTCGATGGAGAGGATTTTTTTAATACAATAAATTTAAAAATGTACAAAAAGAAATGCAAATAAATAAATGAATAAAAAAATAATAAATAATGTAGGTAATATTTGTTATATTCGGACATTTTTTAATATTTAATTGTCAATTAGTGACAAGGAAACATAGCCCATATAGCCTAGTTACGCAAAAAATGTAGCATAGTTTTTATTTTTTTTATCTCACAACGAAAAAGCATTATTAATATCACAGACTTAAATACTCTTAATATTAAAAAAAAATCTCTGATTAATATGCTCGAAGAATGCATTTTTTTTATGACGGTAGCAAAATTGGCTGTATGACAAGTTACATGATTAATGTGACATTGACAGATGACAGATGAATTGAAAAGTTTTGAGCAGCGGCCAGGAATGAATTTTCATACAAATTTCCCGGCCTAAGGCCAGGAAGTAATGTATGAGCCAGGAATCACAAACTTCCTGTCAACTTTTTACTACAATAATGTCTACATTTCCGAGCAGTTTTGAGAAAAAATATTTTGTCTGTACATTTAATATTTTTGACTGAAATGGATAGAGGGACACCTAAAAAGAATAATATTAAGCAAAAATATTTTTTTGGAATTTCTTGTCTGTCTGTCCGTCTGTCTGTCTGTCTGTCTGTCTGTCTGTATGTATGTACGCGTTTCACGCAAAAACTACCGGACGGATTTGAATGAAACTTTTTTTGTTGTATAGCTATTAAGCCTGGGCAACATATAGGCTATAATTTATTTTGAAAACTGGAACACCTGATGAAGAACCTTAACAGAACAGCTAAACTATAAGAAATATGGAAATGGTGCCTTAACAAAAGTCGTTCAACCTGATGAGCATTTTCTGATGACGTACAAAAATTGAAGATCTGGAACATCTGATGAAGAACTGCAAGAGACCAGCTACACTATAACATATATGGAAATGGCGCCTTATTAAAAGTCGTTCAACCTGATGAGCATTTTCTGCTGACGTATAAAAATTGAAGATCTGGAACATATGAAAAGCTCCAAGAGAGATTTTTTATCTAAGCGAAACTCACGCGGGCGAAGCCGCGGGCGACAGCTAGTAGCTAATAAATAAATATCTTTGAAAACATAACCCATCCAGTCGGATTAGAGTTTGAGGGTACGCAGATGTTACATGTTCAAAGTTGAGACACTTAATAAAATTACTTTTCAAGATAAATCTACTTTTAAAAAACTATACCTTCGTAGTTAAGCTAGGATTAATAGTCTTAAGTCTTAATTAAGAGCGTAATTGAGCTAAAGCGTTAGAGCGGGAATTTTCTGTACTTTTTTCTATAAAAAACTTACGGATTGAAGATGGATTTGACATCCTACTAAGCTGCTTCGGTTAATGAAATAAGATTTTCTTTATTTATTTAAAAAGTAGCATCTATTTCTTAGTCAACAGCCATAGTTGTTGATTTTTCTGAAAGAATTAAACTATGATAGTTTGGATAAGATGGCTCGATCTCATCAGAAGTGCAACTCAGTGTCCGGCAACAGAATGCTCCAGAAAAGCTACCAATAGAAATAAATGGAGAGCCATCGCAAGAGCAGCGGCCAAGTCTGAGAAGACTGATCCATAATCACGACCACTCTGTCAAGAGTGAACGACTAAGAAGAAGTTTGGATAAAAAATGTCTGTCGTTCTGAAGCTCACTAAAGAAACAAGTGTACAGTGGAAAAGTATACCACATTTTATCATCATCATGAAATTTAAGAGCGAGGCTCTTGTCGGTGGAGTTCCTTCCATTTTTCTCTTTCCATTGCTAACTCTTTCACTTCTTTATACGACACGACGCTCACTTTCTCCTTTATTTGCCTCATATAACTCTGTCTTGGTCTCCCTGGGCCCCTTCTTCCTTCTATCTTTTCTTTTATGATGTTTCTTAAAAATGCACCATGTCGTATTAAGTGAAACATTACCCTAACATTTCCCCCCTTCTATTTTCTATATTTTTAATAATGGTTCTTTTTTCGCCGATTCTATTTAAGACCTCTTCGTTACTTATTCTTGCCGTCCAGCTAATCCTTTCCAATCTACGCCAACACCACATCTCGAATGCTTCTATATAACTTTTTCCTTTCTATTAAGCGAGGGTCCATGTTTTATACCACATTTTATAGTGTATTAGTATTTCGGGTGATATACTTTTCTATGTGACCCTCTGTACATAGACAGCTACACGCATTGCATTACGTTTCAATTGAGTGTGAGTGACCTAAGTCACTTCAGAGTCCTATTATCCTACGGCTTTTGCCAGTCCATAAACAAGTCCATGTCTTACTATTTGTCTCCCATTATTCCCAATTCTCTGATCCCGACTAATGAGGGACCGACTAAGAAGATTAAAAGTTCGTACAATCGCTTCACAATTCGACTATATGACTGACTAAAACTAAAACAGTAATATTAACAAGTATTCAATTGGAGCGGTCAGCGGAGTTAAGCTGCAAATATTAAAGTTTTAATTGCTTAGCTTGGAGTGGGCTCCCAGACTAACTTTCTGTTATTCTGTTTATATCTACCGTTGGCTATGCAAAGGAATTTCTGTGATAAGGATTTTAGATAAAATGACTGATTACTTAATTTACTTAAACATAATATTTATTAAGTATAGATACTTTACAACTAAGCTTGTTGATGACGCTTATTGATTCGCACTCCTGATTCATGTATCATTAGTAATATTTGTACCCATTTTTGGCACTCAAGGATATTATTGTAAGTAATATAAGTTGAACATGTTTATATTTAAAACTGTATGTTGCCATAATAAATAAAAAAAGAAAAATGGCTGTGCTAAGTTAGCGCAAATGCCAAATAATCTGTATTGAATATGAACAAACAAACCAACAACACGTACATCCGGACAAAAGCAAAATCGGCCAGTCTTGAAATGAATTAGATATTATGGGAAAAATGAGGTAAAAATGAGGAAAAATTTAAGAAGTAAGTCGCTTTCCAAGAAATTAATTAATTTTAGCAGGGTTTAGAGGCTTACTTTTCGTTCCACCCCCGATTTTCGTCCCACATACAAAATCTCGGGTCATAAACAAAGTATATTGCACAGAAATATATATTTTTTTAAATATAAGGTTTATTGTATAAATATTATTAATGCGAAATTTTTGTCTTTGTTACTCAATCGCGCAAAATCTGCTGGACGGATTATAATGTTTTCATACGGGTAGCAAAATACCAGGAATAAGTCACATACAGTGTCATTTTATACCATAATTCCCTCGGGAGCGAAGCTCCGAGGCAAAGCTATGTTGGTTTTCGGTTTGATTCGGGACACTATAATAGAACAATGGATTTTAGCCAAGAGCCCAGCATAAAGTGAAACAAAATTGTATTATCTACACAAGTTAGCGGGTTTATTTTTATCTTCAACTTTATAGGGTACTAGCCGCGTCCCGGGGCTTCGCTCTCGTAGTAATTTCGGGATAAAAAGTACCCTATGAGCTATTCCCGGTATTTTTCTATCCGTATACCAAATTTCATCGAAATCCGTCTAGTAGATTCTGCGTGATTGAGTAACAAACATCCTTACAAACTCACATCCAAACTTTCGCATTTATAATATTAGTAAGAGTAAGAATAAACCTGCTCTTAAAATATAATGTAAGTGGGTATGTACTTTGAAATCACCTTATATTCTGCTCGACATTAAAGCTAAAATATATTCATGTTGAGGTTTTGAGTTCCCAGTCTCGCTCGCCCAACTTTCCGAGGCCCGCGGATGAATTAAATATTTTCTTCGTACAATTAATTTAAATTTAAGTGAAAATTCGCCCGAAATTTGTGCCCGAAACCAAATTGTGTGGAATAATTGTTTTATAAAAAACTTTCTTTATAAAGTTTTAATAGAGGTATTCTATTCAGCTATAGAATGTTTTATTCGTAGAATTTCTACTGAACTTCTCTCACTCACCTTGTATCTTGCTCTGACTCTCTTCCCGTTGTTGAGCCGCAGCCAAGCATCCCACAAGACTGATAACTTGCTTATACCACCCTTTAGAGGATCAAATCTTCTCTATCTCACCTTAGATCTTCCCTTGACTCTCTTCCCGTTGTTGAGCCGCAGCCAAGCATCACACAAGACTGATAACTTGCATAAGCAACTTGCCTCTACTAAGGGGTGGGTATAAACCCACCCCTTAGTAGAGGATAAAATCATCTCTATCTCACCTTAGATCTTCCCCTGACTCTCTTCCCGTTATTGAGCCGCAGCCAGGCATCCCACCGGTGGCGATACACAGAGATCGTGTTCCAGTGCCCCAGGCGGATCGGCTCTGGCGATCTGAGCACTCCTGCGCCGCTCCCACAGTCGAATCTGTTGGAAACATATAGGTTTAAGTGGTTTACTATAGAAAAGTACGTATAACTCTGCTTGACCGGAAGAGAAACCTGAGGATTCGCTCTAAAACCAAAGTCAGAGATGTGGTGGCCTTAATTGCGGAACGTAAGTGAAGATGGGCGGGCCATATCGCTAGAATGAAGCCTCAGCGATGGACGCGACGGCATCTAGAATGGAGACCACGAGCCCACACCAGAGCACCAGGACAGCCACCGATAAAATGGGTCGATGATATCCGGCGACACGCGGGCCCAGACTGGATGGCTAAGGCACGAGACCGCCAACGTTGGAGTCGAATGGAGGAGGCCTACATCCATAATTGGATATAAATAAGGCCCGATGATGATGATGACTATAGAAAAGATGTAACATCAATAATATTAGTACATTGTTTGAAAGTAACTTATTTAGTCCCGAGACGGGGTTTGGCACTCGAGCGTAGCGAGGGCACCAATAGTTCGGGGGACTAATCAAGTCTTTAACCCGAGGTAAATACTGTGCTTTTCATAACGAATACGAGGAATATAGATCTGAAATTACTTGAGGAGCGGGTTGAAAGTAATACTTTTCAGAAGGAGATTCGATTCGACGAAAAAAAAAGTCAGTAAAAAACGATACTCCCTAGGGCTGAAAAGTACTACTTTCAGCCCGCTCCTAAGGCAACTTCAGACCTATTTTCTGAGTATGAGTAATAATAAATCTTTGATCCACGACAACGTCTCGATTCAAAATTGTATGCATCTTCAATCAAAACTCACGTCAGTCTTCTGACAATGCAAGTGCATGACAATGATAGATTGTTCGGTAATCTAGATTAAAGTAACGTAAGAATATTATGATCTGCCTACACGCTCAATATCGTCTATTGAAGTTCCGAACCCCGGATATGTTTTCATCTACTAGTATGGGCCTAGGTTTGTTCCCGTGGGAATTTAAGGAAATCCTCTCTTAATGCTCCTCACACTCCCTAAGGAACCTACATGCCACATTTCAGCTTGCTACGCCCTGTAGTTTTGGCTGTGAGGTCAGTCACTCAGGCAGTACCTGAAGAATTTTATATCTTTTGATTGATTAATAGATATCCAATCAAAAGAAATGCTTTAGTGTAACAAATGTACGTTTTTACAAAACTGAAAAAGATTTTCATATTTTCGTCTAAAAAGAACAGACATTTTACGAAATGTGCGAGCAAGGGCCTTCATAGTGAGAGCTAAAATGCAAATAGTAGACCCTTTCTACCGGGCTCAGTGCTAAGCGGGGATGAAATATGAAAAATGTATAATTTTACAGAACGTATTTTTTTAGACGGTTTTTATAACGAATGGATATTTAAACGAAATGAGAGTACGCGATTACTCTGCAAATATTTGTACATATTTTGTCGATTTATTCTAATTACAAAAAGAATGTTAATTAATTATGTACGTCGTTAGCTTCATGAAATACTGTTTAGCAATCCTAAAGTTTCCACAAGAGCGGAAGAAAGGAACATCTTCATTTGCAGAACCATAGAGCAAGACGGACTCCTGCGGCGTGGAAGTCCTTGTTGCCCTAAAGCCCTAAATGTGTTAAATGTTAATAGAACCCTGTCTTTGTCATACTTTTCCATACGAAAGACAAAGACAAAAATAGTGAAGCAAACAAAACTGAATTTTCAAAAGATGATCCGGATATTAGAATACAGATACAGCATCACGTATCCCTGACGGGGTAGACAGGGCCAAGAGTCGGAAGTCTCGAAGGCCACGCTTAGCTGAATAGAGAGCTTATTGGAGGAATGAAAATTAAGCTTCCATGCTGGTCTGGGAGCGAAGAAAAAAACAAAGAATGTGCCAGCTGCTTCTCTTCCCGCGCAGATTGTAAAAGTCAATTGAGGGAAAGGGCTTTAAACTGGGGATTCCTCCATTTATAGGCGATGGGCTGGCAACTTGTCACTATACCTGAATCTCCATTTCATCAGAGAGCCCACTATTCAGCAAAGCGTGGCCTTCGAGTCTCACGACTCTTGGCTCTGTCTCGTAAGGGATAAAGACGTGTTTCTATGTATGTATGTATGTATGAAAATTAAGCTAGTCTCTGCCATTTTTTCGTGTGGAAAGACAGTTGTCTCGTCCATCCGACCAGGGGAAACCAGACAGGTATGTGGGACTCGAACCCACTAAAACCACACGGTGTCAACGCCTACCGCATTTGTGCCAGGACCGACTCGCTTCACAGCCCCGGCGCCGCCGGCGTTGCGGCCGCTCGCTAGTCTCTGCCTACCACAACGGGAAAATGGCGTGATGATATGTATGTATGTATGTATGAAAATTTAGATATAGTGACATATTGCTAGCCCATCGCCGATGAAAATAATAGTCAGTATAAAGCCCTTACATTGATTAACTATTACATCAATTTATTAGAAAGGCCTTTACGTAAACTATCCCAAGTTTACGTAATAGTTAGCCTTTCTAATAAATTGAACTTGATATGAGAAAACACTTATTATGTCTGAAAACATGGTTTCTCTAGTAAAAGAATACATCGATCAACAGAATTTTACTTAGAACATTGTTCCTGACGAAATTATCAACGTTTCCATAAAGCGAGATATCATTAAAAGATAAAATATTTACTCGTACCTAATTATCAGAGACAAAGCCGAAAGGTTCTGCGAATTGGCACTTGAACTAATTTGGACCTTTATATTTGGCTGGCTCAAATATCTGGGCCTAAGCAAATAAGGATATATCGGAAAATCTCTCTCTCAGCCGAAAGACGTCCTGAGAGAACCTGGAATAGCATGGTACCTATTCATTATCCCGAAGTTTCTGCAGGGAGGAAATTCCCAAGGGAGCGCACCTCCGGAGCGTTGCTATTATTGACCGAGCGAGCGAAGCGAGCGAAGGTCTCTAAATCGAGTTGGGGGCGAAACACAATGTATGTATGTATGTATGTATGTATGTATGTTTGTACCGCGATAACTGCCGAACCGATGGTCCGATTTTGATGAAATTTGGTAGGCATGTAGAAAATATCAATAGAATTTTCAAGTTCGTTGGGCATCAAAATCGGTTCAGTAGTTTTTGAAATATTAATAAAAATGTCCGCGATTATGTAGCAAACGAAACCATAGCGTGTTCTAACTTTGGATAGCGCCATCTACATTTTACTTAGGGAACTGAATTATGTTAGACTAGTCGTTCGCTGCGAACGTAGACCTCGCGACTATTAAAATACAATATTTATTTTCACAAAAAATTAAATATCTCAAAAACGGCTGGACCGATTTTGATGCCCAACGAACTTGAAAATTTTATTAACCATCCCTACATATATTCCAACTTTCATCAAAATCGGAACAACGGTTCGAGAGTTATCGCGGAACAAACATACATACATACATACATACATACAAACAATGTGTTTTTCGCTCCAACTTGAATTATAGCCCTCGCTCGCTTCGCTCGCTCGGTCAAAAAGTCAAAATCAGATCTAAGCAGCGGTTGTAGACTTGTAGATGATTTATAAGGCACACCCTCATATTACAAATTACTAGTCGTTCGCTGCGAACGTAGACCTCGCGACTATTAAAATACAATATTTATTTTCACAAAAAATTAAATATCTCAAAAACGGCTGGACCGATTTTGATGCCCAACGAACTTGAAAATTCTATTAACCATCCCTACATATATTCCAACTTTCATCAAAATCGGAACAACGGTTCGAGAGTTATCGCGGAACAAACATACATACATACATACATACATACATACATACATACATACATACATACATTCTTCTTCTTCTTCTTCTCTTCTCTCAGCCGAAAGACGTCCACTGCTGGACAAAGGCCTCCCCCAATGGGGGGGTTTTGCCGTAATCGCCACGCTTGGCAGGCGGGTTGGCGATCGCAGTGTGATGGCATAGTACGCGGAAAGATGCTGCTGCCCATCCTCCGGTATTTTAAATCCCTTAGTCGCCTCTTACGACACCCACGGGAAGAGATGGGTTGGTGCTATTCTAGGGCCACACCACAGGCCGTAATACATACATACATACATACAAACAATGTGTTTTTCGCTCCAACTTGAATTATAGCCCTCGCTCGCTTCGCTCGCTCGGTCAATTATTTAAAAAAACAATAATTTTATAAACAACTTTTGTAAAACTATACATATGAAAAACAAATGCTTTGACAAACTAATTACTAGACAAATATTGTTTTTTTTTTTTAAATTATCATTTTACTAGTTAGCGCAGTAAATAGACGAGAATCAAATTACAAACGGTCCAGTAATTGTGATTTTTTTTAAATGTTGTGTAGGATTATTGTGAGTATTCAAAATAAAAAGGGCACAATTGCCAAGTTTCCGCGTCCGTGGTAATCTTAAAAAAACTAAAAAAAAAAAAAACTTTTTTCAGATTTAGGCTCATATTTTCGTTTAGATGCATTTTTGCTAGGAAAGTGTTCAACAAAATCTTGTAGATAATTAAATTTCCTTTTATTTACATTTTACATTTTGTATCTAGGACTGATAGTTACCGAGATGTGTGCTCATAAAAAAAATTAAAAGAATCTTCTTTTTCGGAAATTTGTCAAACTTTTCACTTCAGAACGCTGTAATCTAGTTATGGCATATTTTAGGAGAATAAGTATTGGAACAAAATTTGTAGGGAATTTAATTACCTACAAAACGCATTTGCATTTTTCTTAACCAACCCTGCAGAATGGGGAGTAAAACTCAATATTAAAACTACGGAATATTGCTTTTTTTGTTATAATATTTTATTTTCTGCTAACTGCGCCTCGGGTCTTCGCTCCCGTGGGAATTTCAGGATATAAAGTAACCTATGTACTATTTCTGGTATTTTTCTACTAGTATACCAAATTTAATACAAATCCGTCCATAGTTCATTGAATAAAGACCAAAATAGAGCTAAGGGTAGGGTTTACTTACAAATGGTTCAATTGTTCTGAATTTTTGATATGTTATTTAGGATGGTTAGTAAGTGTTTAAAATGCAAGAGGCACAATTTCTCCCCTTCCACGCCCGCCATATGTTGGAAAAACCAAAAAAATTGCCACTTTATTCAGATTTGCGCTCTCACCTTCGTTTAGATGCATTTTAGCTACATTAGAGTTCTACACAACGTTGTAAAAATAAATTTCCTATAATGTACAATTTATATTTTGTTTCTAGGACTAATAGTTATGGAGATGTGCACTTTAAAAAAATCGCATTTTTTAATCGCATTTGGAAATTTGTCAAACTTTTTACTTCAGAGCGCTGTAATTCATTTATGGCCTACTCTAGGAAAATATATATTGGAATAAAATTTGAAGGAAATTTAATTGCCTACAAAACACATGTAATTTTTTTTAACCAACCCTACGGAGTAGGCAGTAAAAGTAAAAGTTATAATATTACGTTTTTGCTATCATATTTTATTGTCTACTAGCTGCAGCCGGGGGCTTTACTCCCATAGGAATATTGGGATAAAAAGTACCTTATGTGCTAGCCCTGATATTTTTCTACTAGCATACCAAATTTTATCGAAATCCGTCCAGTAGATTTTTTAGATTGAGCAAGAAATATCACATCCAAACTTTTTCATTTTAAAATCGGGTTTCTTTCCCAATCTTTATTGCTGATGAAGCAAATATTATCTAATATCTGTACTTGATAAT
Source organism: Ephestia elutella (assembly GCA_018467065.1). Taxonomy (NCBI): domain Eukaryota; kingdom Metazoa; phylum Arthropoda; class Insecta; order Lepidoptera; family Pyralidae; genus Ephestia; species Ephestia elutella. The sequence goes on along the minus strand of CM031591.1, from coordinate 11,480,634 downwards.
GTCCACAGACTCTTTTACAGTGTCCCAATCAGGTACCGGTTACTCACCTGCAATGAATCACACTATAAATGGGAAAGTTTGGATGTGATATTTGTTGCTTAATCACACAAAATCTACTAGACGGATTTCGATTAAATTTGGTATACTAGTAGAAAAATATCAGGACTAGCACATAAGGTACTTTATATCCCGAAATTTCCATGGGACCGAGATTCAGTTAGTAAAAAGTAAAATATTATAGCAAAAAACAATTTCCGTTGTTTTATCATTTAGTTTTACTCTCCACCTTGCAGGGTTGGTTAAGAAATATGCAATTGCGTTTTGCAGGTAATTAAATTCCCTACGATTTTTGTTCTGTCACTTTTTTTCCTAGAATAGGTCATGACTGGATTACATCGTTTTAAATTAAAAAAGATTGACGAATGTTTGAAAAATGTGATTTTTTTAAGGCAAAGGATTTTTTTTTCTCGGAAACTGTCAGTCCTAGAAACAAAATATAAAATGTAAATAACGGCAAATTTAATTTTCTACAACATTGTGTAGAACACTTTTCTAGCGAAAATGCACTTAAAAGAAAATATAAGCGAAAAACCGAACAAAGTGGTGATTTTTTTTTATTTTTCCAATTTGGCGGCGAGTGCAAAAGCTAGTCAATTGTGCCATATTTATTTTAAATACTTACAACCATCCTAAATAATAATATAAAAAAAATTGAGTTACTGGACCGCACGTAATTAACCCCTAGGGAAGGTTCGCTCTATTTACTTATAGTCGTTCGCTGCGAACGTAGACCTCGCGACTATTAAAATACAATATTTATTTTCACAAAAAATTAAATATCTCAAAAACGGCTGGACCGATTTTGATGCCCAACGAACTTGAAAATTCTATTAACCATCCCTACATATATTCCAACTTTCATCAAAATCGGAACAACGGTTCGAGATTTATCGCGGAACAAACATACATACATACATACATATATACATACATACATACATACAAACAATGTGTTTTTCGCTCCAACTTGAATTATAGCCCTCGCTCGCTTCGCTCGCTCGGTCAACAAACAAATTATTTAACTAAATTTTCAATTGGTAAAACAACATTAGACAAAATATCGTATGGCAAATACATCGTTTGATAAATATTATTTACCAAAACCAAAAGATATGAAGTTTCAAGTTTAAACTTACTGATCCCAAGATTTTCATCGTAGAGTTAGGTACAGAAGTCATTACTCGTCTTTTATTTGTAAATTAACTCAAAAACAAAGCATGTTTTTCAAATCTGTTGTTTTTGTTTAGTACAAACGTTGTTTGTAAAATGATTGTTTTTAAATAATAATTTGTAATATGAGGGTGTATCCAAGATTTTATATATTTTGATGATTGATTAATACTATTTTAGCGCCTGGGCTATTAAGAGGTCTTCCAATTTTTTTATATTGTAAATTATACTATTTGTTTAACTGTGTTGTACCCTGCTCATCAGCACTCTTCAGTCATATACTATACATACGTAAGAGTAAATAAATAAAAACGCGAGTAAAAATCGCGAGGTCTAAGTTCGCGGCGAACTACTAGTAATATAAAGCTAGCATTTGCTCGCGGCTTCGCCCGCGTGATTTTCTCACCGGAACAGTGCTTTTTCCCGGGATAAAAGATATGGCTATGTTATGTAGGCTATGTCCTTCTCAGTACTTCTAACTATGTATGCAAAATTTTATGATGTTTGGTTCAGTAGATAAAGCGTGAAGAGGTAACAAACAAAATAACAAATAAACAAACAATCAAACTAAAGATTAGATTATTATTATTATTAATCAAACTCACTTAGAGATTTAATAACACACAGAAAACTGTGTGAAATAACTAGAACCGTATTACCTACAACAAAAACAGGCAAAAACTATCCCAAAAACATTCCGTAGCAAATATGGAATCAGGGGAAAGTTCCAAACAAAAACGCTAATTCTATAAAAGGCTGTTAACCTCACATTAGCACAGTTTCCAGCGGCCCCGCTAGATGGCACCCCTCATTGTTTTTAATCCCCTCCAGTGGCCGTTTAGAAGCACTCTTTATTGCCAGTTACACGTCCTCTCATAATTGGATTTGTTTTATGAAGTACCTGCTTCGAGCGGCAATGGAACACGAATTTTACAGGCTATTAACTGAACGTATAAGCAGTCCAGGGACATGTTTTGCATAAGATTGGATTAAGGTTCCATTTGAGAAAGTCTTTCTTTTCACACTAGTAAATTCCTATACCAACACATGACATCTAGGACTGTTCTCTTGTCAGGACCCTTGCAAAAGCGACTTTAGCTACAACTTCTCCTAACTTACCTGAGTTCAAATGCCTCCATTTCTCAGGAGTGTAGTCCCCAGATAGATCGTCCTTCTCCCCTATCAGTAACAGCACCCTCGCTCGCTCAGGCCTGACTCTCATCCGTAGCCACACTCGCTTGTACGAACTCCTCAATAAATCCTCTAATTATACATGCACGGGTTATACCTACACAAGTCATCTAGAGCTGATCTCTTGTCAAGAGCGCCTTTAGCTATAACTGACCTGAGTTCGACATGTCCATTCCTCAGGATCAAAGCAAGGTAGTCCCCAGACAGGTCATCATGCTCCCCTGTTAGTAACAGCACCCCTCTCGCTCGCTCAGGCCTGACTCTCATCCTTAGCCGCACTCGCTTGTACGAACTCCTCAATAAATCTACTAATTATACATGCATGGGTTATACCTACACAAGGCGTATAGAGCTGATCTCCTGTCAAGAGCGCCTTTAGCTATAACTGACCTGAGTTCGACATGTCCATTCCTCAGGATCAAAGCAAGGTAGTCTCCAGACAGGTCATCATGCTCCCCTGTCAGTAACAGCACCCCTCTCGCTCGCTCAGGCCTGACTCTCATCCGTAGCCGCACTCGTTTGTACGAACTCCTCAATAAATCTACTAATTATACATGCACGTGTTATACCTACCTAAGGCATCTAGAGCTGATCTCTTGTCAAGAGCACCTTTAGCTATAACTGACCTGAGTTCGACATGTCCATTCCTCAGAATCACAGCGCGGTAGTCCCCAGACTCGCTCGTTCGCTCAGGCCTGACTCTTATCTTTAGTCGCACTCGCTTGTACGAACTCCTCAATAAATCCTCTAATTATACATGCACGGGTTATACCTACACAAGTCATCTAGAGCTGATCTCTTGTCAAGAGCGCCTTTAGCTATAACTGACCTGAGTTCGACATGTCCATTCCTCAGGATCAAAGCAAGGTAGTCTCCAGACAGGTCATCATGCTCCCCTGTTAGTAACAGCACCCCTCTCGCTCGCTCAGGCCTGACTCTCATTCATAGCCGCACTCGCTTGTATGAACTCCTCAATAAATCTACTAATTATACATGCACGGGTTATACCTACACAAGGCGTATAGAGCTGATCTCCTGTCAAGAGCGCCTTTAGCTATAACTGACCTGAGTTCGACATGACCATTCCTCAGGATCAAAGCAAGGTAGTCTCCAGACAGGTCATCATGCTCCCCTGTTAGTAACAGCACCCCTCTTGCTCGCTCAGGCCTGACTCTCATCCGTAGTCGCACGCGCTTGTACGCGCCTCGCAACGCACGCAGTGCCAGCCAAGATGAGCCTGAGAATCTTGGCGTGGAGATCTTTAGGTCTGAAACAATAGTTATTTATTTAATGACAAATACGAGAATAATTTGCGGACCTCCTTAAAAAGGAAGATATTAGGAGCACCCATAACCGGAGAGCATGTATGAAGAGAGTGATGAGTGTAGAGGAAGCAAGAGAGATCTGTAAGGATCGTAGCAAGTGAAAATCGCTAGTCTCTGCCTACCCCCACGGGAAAAAGGCGTGATAATATGTATGTGTGGTATGTACGAGTATAATATAGCTGAAATACGCACTAATCTTTGGTACTACTAGTCTAATTTGAAAAATACTGGTCTGATAAAAAAATATATAAAAGTAACGTAGATATCAAAAGCAAAACTTTTTGTTTTATTTTTACAATTTATATTCCAACAACGAATAGCTGGCTAGGAGTTTTATAAATGCACCGTAGCATTTCGTAGCAACTGTAGACACTCGTAGCCACTCGTAGCAATTGTAGACACTCGTAGCAGTTCGTAGCAATAGCAACATAATTTCAACTCTACATGTTCGGTTGATAATAGTGCATTTTAATGTGAATTGGATTACATACAATGGATTTGGATGGAGGAAACGAAAGAGTATTCATATATTGGCGTAGTAAAAAGAAGGAAGGAAGTAGATAGGAACTCTGTAAAATGATGTAGCAGCATCAAATTTTGACCATGAACGTATTTTTTTTTTGTGACAGGTACATAACCTATGTGGTGATAGCTGATTAACCTTGTCGTTCGATCATGGAAATCTCATGTATCAAAAATGTATGTTGCTACAATATTGCAACGATTTAGCTAAGAATAAATGTTTAAAATTTATTAAATCGCACGCGTGAATTTCTCACGGGAACAGTGCTTTTTCCCAGGATGAAAAGTACCCTATGTCCTTCTCAGTACTTCTAATCATGTGTATGCGAAATTTCAGGAAGATTGGTTCAGTAGATAAAGCGTGACGAGGTAACAAACAAACAAACTCCCTTTCGCATTTATAATATTAGTTAGGATTATTTAAGATACTTTTAATTTAGTCTCGTATAACTCTGAAAAAATAGTCTATTTAATATGCAGACAATTTCAAAAGCCTCAACGCGACATCAACTAAAGTACTTATTCTGAATACCTTCTTTGTAAATGAAGAGGGCTCATCTCGTACCAGCTGTTCATAATAATTCAATTTGAACACTCCACAAACAACAATCATTTTTATGACGAAGCCATAAAGATTAAAATTGTAAATAAGTTATGCACTTACGTCTTTCTGTTTGTTATTCGTAAATACGGAATACGCAACTTTAAGCTTTATTACGAAGTAGCAGGATTTAAATTGAATTTGGTAACTTTTGGGGATTTTCTGGAATCTTATTTGGAGTAAAAGGAAATGTATGGTGTTACATATTAGCTGTTTTTCCTTATTTGTGGTACGACGCACCATAAGGTAGAGGTAAAACAGATATCCTATCTAATATTTAACTTAATAAAATATTTATTTTGAAAATAAAACATAAGTCTATGGAATAAAATGATGAAAATAATATTTGAAGAAAGGTTTGTAAGTTTATAAAAACAACTTTTTGTCAGTGTTGATCATGGAAGTAATAAGTACGTTGTATTGATGCCACTGCATGGAAGTAGTAAGTACTTTGTTGTACAAAGTACTTATTACTTCCATGTTCAACTGTCGTCATGATATGTCATGAAAGAGATAGATGTCAAGATAATGCCAACCACTAGCTAAAAAACGCACCCAATCACAAACAGTATGAGCATTGATCTTATGAAATTTGGCAGAGGAAAATGCCTGTCAAGTAAATGGCCTCTCCCGTTGGTTAAATCATAGAGCTAGCAAAAAAAATTTTTTATTTTATTTAGAGGCACTGACAGCTAAGGAAGCGGGATGACAGATATGGTTTTTACCTATGTTGGTGAAGGACAGGTAATATCTTCTGTGAATCCAATTTTCAGTAGACTTTGACAATCGGAGCTTAATTTGGAACTGATATTGTATTATAAACAAACCTTATAAGTTAATTTATTCCCTTATTATTATAGATAAGCTTTTTAATAAAAAAAAAATAATCAAAATTATACGTCAACGTGATTAGGAGATATTACCGTAAATGTTGCGATTTTTCGCATAATTTGTTTTTCAGACAGGAATCAAAACCTATGGGGTATCTACTTCCCATTGACTAAAATTGTGAAATTTGGCAACAAAGGTACTACTGGCACTACCCATGCCTCTTCAGTATTGGCATGTAGAGGCACCGGGGTGTTTTTAGTGGGTCCAAGTCCCACATGCCGCTTCACTGCTCAACTATTGAGAAATGAAGCGGTATGCGAAGGCATTTTCACCTCGATAAAAAAATAAATGTTTTTATTTATGTAGTATCGATACAAAATGTCGATGCTTAGTTGTAAGGTCATATCACTTTCATACACTGTCATTAAATTTGGAAAACGCATGGAAGTAATAAGTGTACAAAGTACTTACCACTTCCATGGGAAAACGTTTTCGGCTTCATTTGACAACCAAGCTTATTTTTTTTTTTCTATGTCTATGGGTTAAATACACAATCACTTATGTTAGCGCGAATTTTAAAACTATTTGTTTTGCGGGTTTATTTTATTAAAATTTTTTACTATGTTTGTATTGGAATGTATGGAGTGATGGCTATTGACTAGCTTGATATAAATAGGGCCAACAAAGGCTAAGTAACAAGTATAGTATGTATAGCTCGTTTTGACCCGCAATAGAACACATTATATCGTATGTAAATCTTATATTACCTAAGTCCTCTGATATATATGCTACAAATGCGGCTTATATCCCTTGAACAAATGTTTGCTGTGACGGCCATTGTTTGCCCAAGGCTTGGTCGATAGGGGCCGCAAGATTCAATATTTGTCAGGACAAAATAAATTGCACGTTGGAGTTCTTTCGTGGAACTTTTTAAATAAGTTCTCTTGCTGTTCAGTTATAAAAATAATAAGTTATAAAATTTTTTAAACATTTATTTTTCACGTTTTAATTCTTCTCTCTCAGCCGAAAGAGGTCCACTGCTGGACAAAGGCCGTTTAAATTAATTATAATAATTAATATTTTTATTTAGGTACTAATTTTATTAATTTTAATTTAATTGCACAAAAACAAAGGTACATATTAAATTAAAATCCTAAAATCTTACTATAATCTTTTATAGAGTAAGTTGATTAAGTTTGTATGCGAAATCTAATGATATTTTAAAATTAAACAAACTCATTCGGCACTTTTACAAACTACTCGAATAGCTATCAAAATAATTACTTTTAGATGCTTTTAGTGCAATTTATTATTTTCACGGTAACATTATCAGAATCGTATATACCACCCTAGACCTCATCTATGCTTCCCATCAGGCAAGATTGATGTCAAACGCACTCAAATCCATACTAATATTATAAATGCGAAAGTTTGGATGTGAGTTTGTGAGTTTGTGAGTTTGTGAGTTTGTGAGTTTGTGAGTTTGTGAGTTTGTGAGTTTGTGAGGATGTTTGTTACTCAATCACGCAAAATCTACTGGACGGATTTCGATGAAATTTGGTACTGAGGTAGATAATGACCTGGAATAGCACATAGGCTACTTTTTATCCCGGGAAAAAGCACTGTTCCCGTGGGAAATTCACGCGGGCGAAGCCGCGGGCAAAAGCTAGTCTCTAATAAAAAAAAGAAAAAAAATCGTCACCCTGATTCGGTTGGTGACCCTACTCAATTGGGTACGGCTAGGAGCGTCGTGCCACGCATATAATTTTCGGCAGGGAAATAGGTTAAGTGTGGTCATTTAGATAAGTGAATTTCTGTGGTAGTTCCATATATGGTGATATAATGGATGAGTAATATAATGAACGAAGAATGATAGAGAATGGACGGAAATACTATTACTAACGGACTATTTAAGAAACGCCAAGCTCAAATGCTCAAAGTGAACGTAGTTATCGAATTGTGGTTATAATTTCGTGGACGTAGACGTGTAAAATCATGTGTGCTAACTACTGCTTCAATGTTCACATGAGCGAAACCTTAGGCCAAAGGTAGTGTTTATTTAAATATATCTAAGTTATTTTTGGGTCGATGATTTTAAGAATATTGCTGACAAGAACTGGAGTAGGATGGCCCAGGACCGAGAAGGTTGGCGTAGACGGAAGGATGCCTATACCCAGCAGTGGGTCACAGAAAGCTGTGGATGATGTTGAAGTTATGTTTATGACAACTGGGAATCGACGATATTTTGAAATCTTTCTTTAATTTAAAGAATCTCTCGTTAAATTTTACCATAATATGGATTTTAGGGACCAAAATCCGATATCTTCTCCAAGCCGTCTAACAAACAAACAGATATTTGTTTTATTGTAAAAGAGACAGACGTACAATGTCATAGTATCATTTGCTAGAGCGTTAAAATCTATTATCTTTATCTTATAGAGGGAAGATATGTAACCTATTTATAAGTGACTAGCTTTCGCCCGCGTGAATTTCCCACGGGAACAGTGCTTTTTCCCGGGATGAAAGGTACCCTATGTCCTTCTCCGTACTTACAGCTATGTGTATGCGAAATTTCAGGAAGATTGGTTCAGTAGATAAAGCGTGAAGAGGTAACAAACAAACCAACAAACAAACTCACTTTCGCATTTATAATATTAGTTAGGATTAGGATAGTTAGGATTAATATGACAATAGAATTCAGTATTAACTCATCATTCGGACTATCAATTACCCTTCTAACACACCACCTTTACATGGCGATCCTGCCAGGATTCGAACTAAGAATCTTCTGATCTTCTTCTTTCCTATATTTTGATAAAACGTATTTCCAACACAATATTCAGCTACTTCAGTGGACGTCTAAAAAAGGAACTACAGCCGCGATCGAAGTGTAGGGCTCTCGGCAGGATCCCCTCTATAACACTTGATATAATTCGAGGGGCCGACATTCTTTGAGAGAACGATTAGGGGAAGTCCCTCGCCTGTGGCGTGAGTGATGTAATTGCTAAATCTTGGGCGAGGTGTAATGATTGGAAAAGGTGGCAATTTCGCGACAAATGAGTGTGACTTTAGAGATTTGGTTTAGAACTTATAGTGGCATTACAAGGAAACGTTGTAAAAACAGAAAATTCTAAATATACTTAACTGACATGGCCACGGGACTTTGTTTCTGTGGGAATTTCGGGAAATGGTCTCTTTGTGCTTCACTACACTCCCTTAGGAACCTACATGCCAACTTTCAGCTTCTTACGCTCAGTAGTTTTGGCTGTGCGTTGTCTATCAGTCACTCAGACAACAACGGAAGAATTTTAATGTATTGATTGATGTTTGATTCCAAAATGATTAAGATTACATATGTCAAGACGATGGCCAATTACGTCACGTTAATTCTTAAGCTGTGTGTATCATTCCCTCTTAGTACCTGATATATATTAATAAAAGCAAATTCCTTACGGATGAAGTCGCTGGCAAAAGCTAGTATTTCACCTAAAAGGAGTTACTCGGAAAAGCTCCCATAAGAACTTATTTTCGGCGTCAATTAACTCGGGCCCTTCAACAGATAACGGTTATCGGACCATCAGCCCTTCGAATTTCGGAGGTCGGGATTGGAAATTTCCTATTATACTCGTAAGTATATATGGGACAAGCACAGAAATCAGAGTCATTATAATACAACTAGAATTGGCATCCGCTGATTTTATACACCAATGAATGTCGCTCAAACTCTCACAAAAAACTAGTGTTAAACTGCAATAGGCACAATTTTGCACATTGTGAAAATTCCCAAGAAACAGAACTTAACTAGTTTGGGAATTACTGTATTCAACCTAATACTACAATCTTACTAAAAAACTTACCAAATGTTTCTATATGTATACATTATTTCAATTAGTAAATAAGTCAAGCCACCTTCTATTCCTAGTTCGATGGTGGGTTGCTGAGTGGCGGACCAATGCATTGCTGATCTGGCTTCTATACAAAAATGTATTACTAATAAAAACATAATTTTGCAATATATCAATAACTTATCAGTTTCTTTCTAAAAATTACTTTCTATCAAAGCCTCGAATAGTCGAATCTTATCAAACTGTAGCTTATTTCATCATAAGAAATATGAACTTCATTCCTTAACCCGAGGCCACATAACTTGCCCGATAACCGGAAGTTGTAGCCGCCATTACGACCGCCCGACGGACTACTTCCGGTGAAATAAAAAAGCAAAGACGGAGGGACCACGGTCCGGTGTAATTTCCGGCTAATCAATTTTTCCATAGAAGCGCAAGATTTTTTATTTAAAAAATATTTTTAGGTATATGACGTTGATATCAAAAGGATTTCATAATTCTAGAATTAATTCAAGTGGTTTTATTAAAAGATTACTTTAGGGTCAAACAGATTGACCTCATTTCATTAATAAATTATTTCTTTCTTTTTTAGGCTAACTCGACGCAGATGGCGACACTAGAACATGCGGTACACAAACCACCCGTTGCCATGGTGCTCAAGTCAATGTCATTGTCAGCAATAAAAGACTTGTCAATGTCAAAATACTTCGGTTACCCCTTTATGCTAGCATAGCACTGCCGTGATAACACTACTGGCGTGATAACATTGTAGCGATAAAATCATTATTTTGATTTATTTTTGATTATCAGAAAAGAAAGGTGATTCCGTGCTTCGGAATGCAAGAAAATCTATGGGTCCTAAACGTCATATAGCGTTTGTTTTCAAATCTATTATATTTATAGGTTTGAAATCAAACGCTTATGGTATAAGACAAACAAAATGTGCCTCTTGCAGTTTAATACAATTTTTTATGAGAGTAGGAGCGACTTTCATTGTTGTTACACTTACGCTACACAAGAGGTGTTTGTAAGTTGGTTTGTAGAGGGAAATCTTCGAAACTACTGAACCGATTTAAAAAATCTTTCACCAAATGAAAGCTACATTACATTATACCCGAGTGACAAAGATTGGAATAAGGATTGGTTTTGGTCTACCTTCTGGGTTGCGGAGGTCAGACTGCAGTCACTCTGTGTAAAAACCAGTTACCTCGTCAAATCACCTAGGTTAGGTAGCGGACCCCGGGCTCTGAAGCTTTACCGCTAAGATGCAACCGGTAGGATAATAAACCGCTAGGATAATTGTGGTGGATGTGTTCAAATTAAATACTTTTTCTTCTTGAACTTTTATTTATTTCTCATATCACTTGTAAAACACAAATGGACAAAGTTATACAATACTGTCGTTATTATATTTAACTAGCTGCGTCCCGGGGCTTCGCTCCCGTGGGAATTTTAGGTTAAAAAGTACCATATGCTATTCCCGGTGTTTTTCTACCCGTGTACCAAATTTCATCAAAATCAGTCCAGTGAATTTTGCGTGATTGAGTAACAAACATCGTCATAAATTCGCAAACTCACATCCAAACTTTCGCATTTATAACATTAGTAGGATTCTATACATTTCAAAAGGTTAGTATGTTAACAATCACAATTACTAGAGGAGGGGGGTACGATGTATTTATTTTATCAAAGTGCATGGCTGGCTATCCACTTCAATAATAATGATGAATTTAATCATTATTTTCATCAGCCTATTGTTTTAATCGATTGCACTCCGTCTTTACTTCACCACGATACTTTACACAAGTTTGCCGAAGGCCACATGGACGATATTACCGCTCCAAATTAATAATCCTGACGCGTTATACTTAGTGAAGTTTGACGTAATTTCATTTTGATTGAGGGAATGCAGATGGTGCAAGTATTCATTAACTAATTTACTCTATTAGGTAGAATGCGTTTTCGTATTAGTGATGTTAAGATGATAAAATGATATAAATATTTTAATTATATGCACATATTGCAATAATTACTCAATTCTTTGTTTTTACCGATGGTTGACAGGTAGAGAATGGTAAAAGCATTCTCTAAAGCTCTCAAGCTTTAAGTCCGCCCTCTGTACCAATTTTGGTACCTAAATAAAGTTTCAATAAATAAATAGGTAGGTACATCTTTGTACAGTCAGCTGCAGAGAAATCTGAGCATTTGTCTATTTCACTGAATCCTATCTCAAGGGGTCAAGTTTCTGACTGTACAAGTAGGTAGGTATTTATAAATTGTGTGATCAATCTAATAAGTTTCAAATTAGAGTGTTTAAATACGTTAACTCTTCTTTTTAGTTGTATGAGGACATAGACGTTCGGGGAATTAGACTACCTGAACCTAGATGTAGAACCTAGTACCTATAGTTTAGATTCATCAATCCACATACCATCCATGAGAAACCGACGACGACCGAGCCGACACGTAAGCGACCGAACTGAAGAGCAATAGGTAGAGGGTTACGTACCGTAAACTGCTGCAACTTTGCACGGAATTTGACGTTTTTTGCGATTTTCTCGGAACTTATTCATAATTTTAACTCTCAATTGTTTTTAAATGGAAGACAGACATAATGGCTTGCTATTGAGACCCCAAATCTTATTAATTGGCACCAATTTTCTGAATTACAAGGGCTCAAAGTCGTAGGCAAAGTTGTATGTAAAAGACACAACTTTGCCTAGTAGGATAATTCAATACTTATTGTACTTATCGTTTCCGTTAATTTTTCATGTGCATGAGATAACCTACTTGTCTCTGCCAATTTACTCAGTGCAATATACTGTATCATTTTTTTATAACAGCTACTAGGCCAAGTTGTAGCAGGTTCTACAGACTTTCCATACAAAAATGTCGTTGACTATAGGGTTGTCCAAAAGAATATAGATTATTATTAATACTTTTTTATAAAAGAAAAAAACCAGATGGCTACTTTCATTAAAAAATCACAATTTTAATGCTTCTTGGTAATAATGTCGCATCATTTTTATCAACAATTATAAATAATTTTAATTTTTGATTGTAGTATAAAAGAACAGTAAACAAAGTGTTGAATCTCTTTTACAACTATTTCTACAAAAAATATTTGAATATTGTCTTATAAATTTACAACGAGCACTTCTAATATAACTAGAGGAAACAAATTCTAAAATTAATTTGTAAGCATAATGTAAGGGATTGAAGCTGCGAGTAGAAGCTAGTTAACAAAATTTGACAACCCTAGACCCAGGCATAGTTATGTCACTCAAGTTTTCAAAACACTACACATGATTGCCTTCTAAGTTTTTTTTTGATAAAAAACAATCTTTTGCGTAAAAAAACAAGTAATACTAGAAGAAGACAATATTATCCTACCTTAGTCAGTTAATGCGAAAACACAGCTTTTTAATAGTTAAAATTTAAAAGTTTTGGAGCGCAAAAAAAATGCTGCCTCATCCACCGATCTTTGTCGTACAACTGACAGAGTATTAATGGAGTTACAATTATAAAAAATGATAAATGTGTTGCCCAAATAATGAATAGTTACTACAGAATGGTAGAAAACGAGAATAAAGCAAGCGAATGAAATAGGCAAATTTGTGTGTAGTTGGATAAGTTGCAGCAGTTTACGGTATTAAGATAATAATAATAAATTCTTTATTTCACTACCAAACATGATACATATACATGTACTTACATCATTATTTGCAGTAAATCTTGGTCACAAAAGCGACTTACTGCGCAACATACAAAACATTTTCCACAACAGCTTACAGTCCGGAACGAAACAAGCCTCTTAACTTCGTTTCCGTTCATACGAGGCAACAAAATGAGCAAAATGGACTGTTTCAAAATGCCCACTTTCAATCTAATGAAGCGGCAGTGACTTAGTAGTTTTTTTTTTTAACTAGCCGCGCCCCAGGGATTTACGGGATAAAAGGCTGTTCCTGGTATTTTTCTACCCGTGAACAAAAATTTCATTGGCATCCGTCCAGTAGATTTTGCGTGATTGAGTAACAAACTCACAAATTCACATCCAAACTTTCGCATTTTTAATATTAGTAGGATTTGAGTGCGTTTGTCCTCAATAGTACCCGATAGGAAGCAAAGATAAGGTCTAGGGTACACGACAACACGACCACTCAAAATATGCCTATTCACTCTTGCCTTGAAAACCCCTAAATTATATAACTGCTGCCTGCGTAGACTCCTGAATCTCCATTCATCACTATCCAGCCAAGCATGGCCATCGATTCTTACAACTCTTGGTTCTGCCTACCTCGTAAGGTATAAAGACGTGATTCTATGTATGTATGTCTCTTTACAATATTTGACAAATAACGCACGAGACAAAGCATATTTTAACTAAAATTGGTTTTAAATATTTATTAACTTGAGTTTTGATGAGACTGCACCTATATCGGTCCAGTTTTAGTCGGATCTTTGCCCATTTGCAAACGAATTTACATTTTGTAGCCAGAAGGCACGCGAAATTTACAGTTGTAGTTCACCGCTAGAATTAAAAATATTGTTTTACTAGCCCTAGACTGCAGTGGGGTGACATTTTGAATCAAAATTATGAAACGGCACTTTTATGACAATGCAACAGAATTAATTATGAAAATTCCCAGTTCGGTAAATCAAGGGTACATTTGCCGTTTCATATTTTGGAATTAATTTTGTTAATTGTTTTTACGCTTATCCTATCCAACTAAAATCTTTTTTTTTTTATTATTTAACAAGGTCATTTAATCATAAGACACACATAGCACAATCTTAAAGTGGGAAAAACTGAATTTGTTTGTTAGCTACTGTTTCACGATTAAAATTACTCAATAGGTATTTAGAATTTTCATTTACGTACCAATTTTTTTTGTATTTCAGAGCAACATTAGATGGCACTTCAAGTTGTTGTGAGAGCTTCGCTCAGATTACCTAATTCAGTGTAAATAGTAAATAACTATCTTAGCTATTTATCTATTAACGTAGTGTTGGCAGGCCTCCCACTCGGTGGACCGACGACCTGGTGAAGGTCGCGGGTTGCGCATGGATGCGGGCAGCGCAGGACCGGTCGTTGTGGAAATCCTTGGGGAGGCCTTTGTCCAGCAGTGGACGTCTTTCGGCTGAGAGAGAGTAAATAACTATCTAAATAGAAAAAATTATCAATTCGTTAGAGCCATTTCGGAGAATTGCTTGTTTTATTAGTATAACCATAAAGGTACCTTATGTCTCTTTATGCTGCTTAAGTCATAAATAACTGGACACTTCTTCGCCCTTACCATTTTCCATTAATCTGGGGTCGGCACAGTGTGCCAACTCCTTACACTTCGCTCTGTCGCCCGCTCCCTTACTATTCATGCTATCCTTGACACAATCCATCCAGGGTGTGTGGGGTCATACGACCTTACAGCCTACTCGAAAAGAAGAAGAATCCATCCATCTCTTCATCCCTCCCTCAAACCCTTTACTATCATATTCAAATAACTGGCCACTAACAAACTGAAAAAAGAAAGAAAGTTCTGACTCACCAGGTTTGCACTTGGTAGAAAGCGGGCAAGCACAGCGGTTGTTGCAGTCGCAATCACACCTCTCCACCGCCGCCGTCCATGGCGGCGCCACTGTCGCTCCGGGGACCTGGTGATATGTTTATTTATATAAGTTCACTAGCTTTCGCCCGCGGCTTCGCTCGCGTGAATTTCTTACGGGAACTGTGCTTTTTCCCGGGATGAAAGGTACCTTGTTGTGCTATGTCCTTCTCCGTACTTCCAGCTATGTGTATGCGAAATTTCAGGAAGATTGGTTCAGCTCAGTAGATAAAGCGTGAAGAGGTAACAAACAAACAAACCAACAAAAAACTCACTTTCGTTTATAAACATTTATAACATTAGTTAGGATTAGGATTAACCAAAACAGTACAAAGGGCCGACATAATGCTAAAAGCATTATCTACTAGTCAATCCTACAGAAAAGAGAGATTAGCGATAGGTATTCCTTGTTTGAATGGAATGTTGCAAATTATAGGTTTTTGGGAATTAAATTTTGGACTCATAAAGTCATAAAATATATCAGTGAAGGGTGAAGGCTCTTCTGCATTTGATTATAATTTATCAACGTGTGTGAAATTGAGAAGGCAATTGAAAACCACATCATTAACATTGTCAAAAACATCGCGTGCTTCATTCCACGTAATGATAAATTATTGTCCAAAACAAAAAAAAATGTCATTCATATTTTGGACTCTGTAAATAAATGACATTCTATTTCCAACTATATTTCAACAAACCTTTTGTTCTAAGCTTGGCCCGAGCGTCGTAACCTTCAATTCGCTAGCTTCAACCAGCTCACTCCGATCAGCTATAATATTGATATCAATCTTACTGACACCATCTTCTATCAAACTCTTCAACCCATCTACTTCTTTACTCCTCTCCCCTGTATACGTATAGTTCTTCTCTGGCAGTACTGTTGTATGTTTGTCGATATGTTTTTCTCTTACGATAGACTTATTTCTATTGGACGGAGCCAATTCTAGCTCGGCTGAGAAAGAAACATCTTTCTGGTATAATACATCTTCTTCTGTGTCGGCTGAGGAGTCTGTTGTTTTTGTTGCGTTTAGTTCTGTAAAGGAGAAAACTTGTTAATAGTGATAGATATTTTTTTTTATTTGATTGTTACAGAAATACAAAATACAAGAAAAAACAGCATATATTAGTGTGCAGCAAGTCAAAATGGTCATAACTCAGCAACTATTTTGAACTTGAGTACAAAAACGCTGATTTTCTGTTTTTATCTACAGTGGTAGAATATGCATAATAATTTGCTTGTTTGTACAGTCAGCTGCCTCACTAATTGACCTAACCTGACCCCCCTATCCCAGGGGGGGTCAGGACTCTCTGCAGCTGACTGTACATAATTTGTACCTCATTTATACCTCATTGTATTCACGAAGACCTAACAAAGCTGTCCACGTAGATTATTGTATATACATTACTGAGCTGCTCGCATGGACAACCTTTGTTATTGTAGTTTCTTGCATATGTTCCTCGTACTATTTAGTACACTATTAGTACCCTATTTGTACACAATTTGTACACAATTTGTACACAATGTGTACATAATTTGTACACTGTTATGATCTTAATATGTACTTACCAAGACAGCCGTAGCCATCCACATGCAACACGAAGCCCGGCCCGCAGCCGCACTCGTACGTGCCGTCGTGTAGCTCACGACACAGCTGCTCGCATGGACTGCCTTTGTTATTGTAGTTTCTTGCATATGTTCCTCGTACTATTTAGTACACTATTAGTACCCTATTTGTACACTGTAATGTACTTAATATGTACTTACCAAGACAGCCGTAGCCATCCACATGCAACACGAAGCCCGGCCCACAGCCGCACTCATACGTGCCGTCGTGTAGCTCACGACACAGCTGCTCGCATGGACTGCCTTCGCCGCACCTCCCTGCAACAAAATTGTATATACTACATATAGTGCAACTATTGAAACTCTATCTTTATAACTATATCTAACTAACTATACTCGAAAATATATCTGAAATTAAGTAACACAGACAAATACTGAATCCCAGTAAAAACATTTTCATGTAAGTAACTATAATGTTGCAATAATCTCTTGTAGAGCCAAGCTTCTAACTCCTGACGTCCTAACTTCACAAACTCTATACCTGAGTCAAGTCTCTATATCACGAAATTTTTAGTAGTGTAAATTCTATAAGATTAAAAAAAAAACAACTTGTGCACTCTGTAGAAAACAAATTTGAGAACCAGCCAAAAAAAGAATAAACATAATATTTATGAAGACTAAGATTTAGTGACTTAAGTGCCTGTTTACAATTTGTATCCAAAATATCACAGAGCAAAGAAAAAGAGGTAAAAGTTAATACCCGACAAAAAGCAAGGGATAAGCCGACCCGAAATGTGTATGATGAATGAGCCGGCTCAGGCTAGACGGGAAGTAACCCGGACGCCATTTTGAATGCTTTATAATACATACTAATATTTCCCTAAAAGCACATAGTCATTCTTGCCTTCATAAGCCTAGCAATCTTAACTGTCAATATCTCAAAATAGATTTAGTAGATAAACAAAAATATTTAGGCCTGGTGATTGATAGCCGCATTAATTGGAAAAACCATATTGATTACATTTGTGATAGGTTAGGAGCTTTACTAGCAAAATTCACGATACTTAAAAATAAAATTCCCTTCTCAGTTCGTTTATCTTTATACAAGGCGCTGGCAGAACCTATCATTGATTATGGACTTAGCAGCTATGGACGTACCTTTAAAACACACGTTGACCTTATATTTCATCTTCAAATAAGACTACTTAAAACTGTTGTACCACATAAAATAAAACAAAAATATAAGGACAATTATAATAAATTATTTTCTTTCTGCAATGTCATGACCGTGCATAATAAAATAATTTTTGACACATCATTGCACAAACCAATGAATTTTTCAAAAAACACAAGACCCAAAAAAAAGACACTACTGCTCCCTTCTTTTAACAACCTTTATGGTAAAAGACGCCTTCAATATGTTATACCCCAATGAGGGATTTTCCGTGACACAAATTAAAAAAAAAGAAATAGTTCCAGATGACTTCATAGATGGCGCTAAGTAAAAGGCGAGAGAAAATATTCCATACAAAAAGCAAAAAAATTCACTGGATTAGCATTTAAAAAAAATAAAACTTAGTAAAAAAAATCAACTAAAAAGTATCTATATTGTGATTTGTGCAACTGTCAAATTGTTATGTGATTTTTTTTCTGCCTCTGGTTGACAGGAAAAAGCGCACCATATAGGTTCAGCCATTATTACGACTCGGCTTTCATAAAACGCTCTCTGTTGAGACTTTTTTGTACTGATTTTTTTTTCTTAATTAGCTGTCAGAAAAATCGCTCATTAATAAATGAACTGCCAAATGAAATTGCAGATAAACTTACCAATAAAAATATAAAAAATAATTTGAAACGATTTCTCGTAAATGAATCATCTTGTTAATACAACCCACACGCACACTACTCGTCCGTTGTCGCGCGAATGCCGGTGTGCAGATAAATATGCCCACCGTCATTTTTGTGTGTGATCAAAGTGTGTTGTAGTTCGAGTCGAATGCAAAATGTTAAATTACCTATAGTTTTATATAGATTTAAGTAAGTGTGTAAAATCAATAATTATTTGTATTTAAGATCGAATAGATATACACACAAATCTATTAAGATTTTTGTATATCCTTTGTTAATTATAAATTGTTTGTAAATTTAAGAATAAATGAAATGAAATGAAATACATAGAATCACGTCTTGATCCCTTAAGGGGTAGACAGAGCCAAGAGTCGTAAGACTCGAAGGTCACGCTTAGCTGAATAGTGGTCTTTCTGATGGTTTGGAGATTCAGATATAGTGACAGGTTGTTAGCCCATCGCCTATGAGTGGAGGAATCCCCAGTTTAAGGGTCAGAAAGCGTGAATAAGAAAGTTAGATTTCACCCCCGACCCCCCTGTAAACTACAAGGGCGCCCTTCAAAGGAACTAAATAGTAAAATTTAGCTCCATCTATCTCATAATCTCTAAACCATCTAACAAACTGTTTTTTTATTTCAACCTTGTTCAACAAATTTGTTCTTGAAATACTTATTTAAAAATTAAAATCAAGAAAACTCAAATTAATGAATGCAAAATTAAGGAAAAGTATACAAAAAATGTGTTTTAGTCAGTGTTTTCGTAAAGCCACTTACGTAGTAAGTAATACATGTATAGTACGTTGAAATATGTAATGTAACATGTAACATTTCGACAGATATGTCATATTAGCGTTTGGCCAAACGGTAAAGTTGATGAAGTTAGATTAGGAGAGTGCTAGGTTCAAATCCTTGCTGTTATTTGGGAATTCGGTTTTCTTTTTTTTAACATAATTTTATGGTGAAAGTGATTTTGTTTTTTTGTTAGGTACCTCTTCACGTTTTATGTACACCTACTGAACCAATCTTCCTGAAATTTCAAATACACATACCTAGTTAGAAGGACGGAGAAGGAACCTTTCATCCCGGGAAAAAGCACTGTTCCCGATGAAAATTCACGCGGGTGAAGCCGCGGGCAAAAACTAGTGTTATATAACATGAGAAATTTCACATGCATCAAAACGAGAAAGACTGTTCAAATCTCCTCCGTGATATTTTTTTTTATTTTTTTAAATTCTAATACATTATTTTATATTTTATTTTACATACAACATCTATCTTCTATATATATAAAAGAACAAGGGTGATTGGTAAATCAACGCCCAGCCTAAACCATAAAAGCTATAAACTTGAAATTTGGACCGAAGGTTTATGTTAATACGTAGTGCTCAGATAAGAAAGGATTTTTCAAAATTAGACCCCTAAGGGGGTTAAAATTGAGGGCAAAGTTTGTATGAAAAAAAAAAAAAATCTTCACTGATTTACTTGAAACTTGGCAAGAATGCTTCTCAACAAAAATAAACAATGGCGTGTTTTAGCGTTTTTTGAAATTCAACCTCTAAAGGGGTAAAAAAGGGGAGGTAAACTAATTTATTATCACAAAACCGAAACTATAAAAGCTATAAACGTGTAATTTGGTTAGTGTCTTCATTATACTATATACTGCCCACATAAGAAAGGGTTGTTCACAATTTCAACCCTTACAGTCCAAAAAAATGGGTGAATTTGCGTACCTATAGACAAATCCCATTTGAAATTTCGCCGCCTACAAGCAATGCATGTTGGCTTATCGGTAAAGGTCGCGGAAATTTTTTTTAAGTAGAGGGTTCGAATCCTGCCAGACATGACTTCTTTTTACTTACTTTTTTTTTTTGTTTTGTATTAGTTTTTTAGAATTCTATATATTTTTAAATATTTTAGTAAATAAATATTTCAAAAAAGTAACTGGAAGTAGCAGGATCGAATCCTGCCACAAACAATAATTTTCCGATTTCGTTTTTTATGTTTTCTAGAATTATTTTCTTACTTTTTTTTTTAATTTTAAAAAGAAACGAATAAATTCATTTGCAAATTTATTTCCGGTCATCTACTGATTGTCAAGAAAAATATCCAATAGATGGCGTTGATAAAATGAGAAATATAAGCTGAAATTATTTCTCAATGTTTCCAATAGATGGCGCTGCGCCAGTTTGGTGATTTCTACTTCGCGCTATTAAGAGTTTTAACAGCATAAAGGGGTCGCGTCGCGAGTATAATAATAAAACAGTAAAGATATTTTGTCTGTACAGTACATTTAGTATTTTTGACTGAAATGGATAGAGTAGAGGGACACTTAAAAAGAATAATAGAAAGCAAAAACCTTTTTTTGTCTATCTGTCTGTCCGTCCGTCTGTATGTATGTACGCGTTTCACGCAATAACTACTGGACGGATTTGAATGAAACTTTTTTTGTTGTATAGCTATTAAGCCTGGGCAACATACATATAGGCTATAATTGATTTTGAAAACTGGATCACCTGATGAAGAACCTTAAAGAACAGCTAAACTATAAGAAATATGGAAATGGTACCTTTGGAAAAGTTTATCAATTTGACGAGCATTTTCTGTTGACGTATAAAAATCGAAGATCAGGATCATCTGATGAAGAATTCCAAGGGATCAGCTACACTATTACTAGGTATATGGAAATGGCACCTTTGCAAAAGTCGTTTAACCTGATGAACTTTCTGCTGACTTATAAAAATTTAAGTTTATGGAACATCTGATGAAGAGACCAGCTACTCTATAAAAAATGGAAATGGGGCCTTAGCAAAAGTCGTTCAACCTGATGAGCATTTTCTACTGACGTATAAATAGACAGGACACGGATAGGATAAAGAGGGACTCGGGGTGGGAGTGGTGGTACACGGGAAATTGTAGATAACGAGCAGACGAAGATCGTTTATTGAATGAAATATCACTTTTGATTCATTTTAACACCGCGACTATATAACGAGTACCTAATATATTCCCGCGGGACACGGGATAACCAAATAGCTGAAATTTTGAGTACTGGAGTTTAGGTTACTACAGTTTGGAACACAAAAAGATTTTTCATCTAAGGAAACTCACGCGGGCGAAGCCGCGGGCAGCAGCTAGTTTAATTATATACCGACTACGTCGGCACGTGGGAGATATATAAGAAGAAAAAATATAAACACAGTCTGTCAAGAAAGTCGTGTCGTGGGTAAAAAGTGAACAAACATTATCAGATACATAAACGGTACAAATTAGAAAAAGAGGCGCCCTCTTGTCTGTCGGCTTTCTTATCGCAGTATAATTTTATTAGAACTTCAGAGAAAAATTCGCAGTTTCGATTCCCAGTACAATTTTTTTTACTTTGTTTTTTATTTGGTAATTATTTTTATTAATAATATTGTTGACCATTAATGAGTGTATTAAAAATGCATTTATTCAAGAATAAGCAAGTCTGATTTTCGTGATTCACGTCGCAAAGCAGCATCGTGCTGTTTTGACGACTTTTTGAGAGCGCCATCTAGTTCTTGATTTGTATAACAACCCCCATGTTAATATATTTTACGTAAGTAAATTTGCGGAGCAATTTGACATGCGTCTGCCTTGTCTAAATGCCACCGGCAGTCTGAGGACAGAGAGGTAAGACGAGTTGCCATATGAACGACAAGGAAGGTATGATGTTTCCATTAAAAATTGCGATGGACGTAGGTGAATAATGTTATAATTTAAGATTGTGTAGAAATAAATAACTTGTTTTAATAAATTCTTTAATTAAAAATTCAGTAATCATATGAACTACATTAATGTGAAATATTTTTTTAAAAATATCATTGTACTACAGAGTTTTTTGGTAATTTAGGGAAAATGTTTAGGATTATTTTTTATCGAGCAAACTTAGTCAAATCATGTTTTCGGTTCTTGCACTGTGTTGCTAATTTCCTAATCTATTATTAGCAAAAATTTCAGAACTGTACAGTAAGTGCAAGCAAAGTAATTTGGTAGGCAAAACGCGAAATTCTGAGCCCTAAAGCCCTTTCTCTCGATTGACTTTTACAATCTGCGCGGTAAGAGAAGCAGCTGGCACATTCTATATTTTTTCTTCGCTCCCAGACCAGCATGGAAGCTGCTTGCATGCTTTATAATGAGGACTAGCTTTTGCTCGTGGCTTTCCTCGCGATTGTCAAGGCGTACTCCGTAAGATCCTTCTAGATTGTAGAGTACCTACTGTAGCCGTCTCTGTTAGCAGAAACTCTTCGGAAGGTTACTCAGGTAAAGGAAATGGGCGTATCTTCATTAAAACGAGGTGTGTGCTTATATAGTCTTCTTCTTGTCGAGTCAGAATGGCTATTCAAATCAATTTGGCCGGTCATATCATCGTTTAAGTCCTCCATAAAAAATAGTTATAGTTTATGCAATGAGAAAACAGAAGATCGAAATAATCTTTGGATCCAGTTGGATCGTCATAATGAGAAAGTTATTGAAATTCAGATTTATCCATAGACGTATCTATATACCTACTCTAAGGATTTATCATCGCACTGAAAGTGCGAATGCGTTCCAAATAACGCAAGTATATGCATGAACAGTACTCTAGTCGTGATAAATCGGCAATATATAGTACAAAATAACATGTCTTGCTACTGTTCGCTTAGATCTTTTAAACTATGCAACTAATTTGAATGCATTGTAAATTTCACACAGATATAACTGTGAATCGGAAATACTGAGATATATAATCTGTATAAGGTATACAAGTCTATGTAGGTCCCTGTTGACCTCTATCAACGGGGCCACAAATACCTCGACGCCCCGGGTTCGAATCAACAAGTATCAACACAGTCAAATAACCAGGCGGACACTTTTATCATTTCACGGTTGCATTGTTATGTTTATTATTCGTGGTTGTGATCGTTCCGAAATGCTAGAAGTTTGTAGCTTTGAGACATACTATGATGATATAATTAGTTTTTGACGTGAAAAAGAGCCTTCTTTGAAGGCCAAGAATCAATAAAGAATTTCTGATTTTTTATTCAAAACTGTTGGTAAAAGAAATACAGAAATACAGCATGTGGTTTAGACTCTCCTTATTTTTTTTAAATTTAAACTTATTTTTATTTTTAGTATGTATTGATACACATTTTCTGTAAATTTCAAAAGTCTACCTATTATGGTTCCAGTGCATCCACTCACTCCTCATTAGACTCATTAGTCCTCTGAGAAACAGACGACATCGAAGGCACATTAACAGGGTTCCGTTTGGACCCTTGGATACAGAAACCTAAGAAACTAAACAACTCATTGATTAACATACGAATATAATAAAGAAGAAGTGTTTGTAAGTTTGTAGGGGGTAATCTCCGAAACTACTGAGCCGATTTCAAAAATTCTTTCACCAATAGAAAGCTACATTATACCTGAGTGAGGCTACAATTTATGTATGTACCTCCCGAGCGAAGCCAGGGCGGGGCGCTAGTATGTAATCATTTTACACAAGGTGCAGCCAGTGGTGTTAGACGATTCACCGAGCGCGTTGATTTCATTACTGCCGACTTGTATGTGGTACAAATTGTTGTGTGAGCGACTTTCTGTATTGACTTTTATATTACGGGGTTGACAGAACCTCAGAGTTGAACCTTTGAGGTATTCGTTTAGTGTGGAAGTCGCAGGTTAATTTTCCGATACTTTTCTGTTCTAAACATTAAATTTAGTTTTACATAGTTAATAAGCGCCGTTGTAATTTATTTGGTAAATAAAGATTATTCTATTCCTTTCAGAGTACCGATCAAAATCCCACAAATCCTACTAATATTATAAATGCGAAAGTTTGGATGTGAGTTTGTGAGTTTGTGAGGATGTTTGTTACTCAATCACGCAAAATCTACTGGACGGATTTCAAAATTTGGTATACGGATAGAAAAATACCGGGAATAGCGCATAGGGTACTTTTTAACCAGAAATTCCCACGGTAGCGAAGGCCCGGGACGCGGCTAGTAAAGTTTGGATAGATGTGTGAGTATGTTTGATACTCAATCACGCATTTTGATGAAATTTGGTACATGGGTAGAAAAATACCAGGAATGGCACATGTGGTACTTTATATCCCGAAATTTCCACAGGAGCAGAGACCAATGGCGCGGCTAGGTTTTCATAAAAAAAAAAAACAATTTAGTTATTTTGTACTTCTTCATTTTCCACTTATGATAATTGGAAAAGGTAAATGCGGTAGGCATAGAAATCGGTGCAATTCAAATTCCTCAAATACAAAAGTCCATTTATTAGCACTTGCTGAATTTACCCGAAGCGATTTAACGAGCGTTGCACCTCAGTCAAAGAAAAAATACCTCAGTCTCATTCAACAACCACACAATAAAGTGCTCAGACTAAGTATAAAGTTTTCATTTCAATAAAAACATCGTTACACGAAAAAGTTGGTAGAATGCTAAACAAATCTTTTGTGTGAAAAGGATATTTGCAGTTGAGAACAGCACGACATTTCACGATGCAATTCGTAAACTTTCCTGTCCTCACAGAAGAGGTCGTATGACGATGTAATTCAAATTGAAATATAAAAGATTTCTCCCAACTTGGACAAAGCATCATCCTACTCCTAACTTCTTCTCTCTCTCAGCCGAAAGACGTCCACTGCTGGACAAAGGCCTCCCCCAAGGATTTCCACAACGACCGGTCCTGCGCTGCCCGCATCCATGCGCAACCCGCGACCTTCACCAGGTCGTCGGTCCACCGAGTGGGAGGCCTGCCAACACTACGTTTTCCGGTTCGTGGTCGCCACTCGAGAACTTTTCTGCCCCAACGGCTATCTGTTCTGCGAGCTATGTGCCCCGCCCACTGCCACTTAAGTTTGGCGATTCTGCGGGCTATATCGGTTACTTTAGTTCTCCTACGGATCTCCTCATTTCTGATTCGATCACGCAGGGAAACTCCGAGCATAGCGCGCTCCATCGCCCTTTGGGTGACCTTGAGCCTTCTTATGAGGCCCATAGTAAGCGACCACGTCTCTGTTCCGTATGTCATCACTGGCAACACACACTGGTCAAAGACCTTAGTCTTGAGACACTGCGGTATTTTGGACGAGAAGATATCGCGAAGCTTCCCGAACGCTGCCCAGCCGAGTTGGATTCGACGGTTGACCTCTTTCTCGAAGTTGGACTTACCTAACTGAACTGTTTGTCCCAGGTATACGTAATTGTCAACAACTTCGAGTGTAGAGTCTCCAACCTTTAGAGGAGTGGGTGCGACACGGATATTAGACATGATTTTCGTCTTATCCATGTTCATTTTTAGACCCACTTGTTGAGAGGCTCTACAGAGGCCATCGAGCATTGTGCCTAGGTCTTCCAAGGTCTCAGCCATGACTACGATATCGTCAGCGAATCGAAGGTGAGTGAGGTACTCGCCGTTGATATTGATACCGAGTCCGCTCCAGTCCAGAAGCTTGAAGACATCTTCCAGGGCGGCGGTGAACAGTTTCGGAGATATAACGTCTCCCTGTCTCACCCCTCGCTTCAACTGGATAGGTTTCGAGCCTTGATCCTGGAGACGGACCGACATGGTGGCGTTTTCGTACAAACACTTCAGCGCTTCGATATATCGATAGTCAATTTGGCACCGTTGGAGAGACTGTAGCACAGCCCAGGTCTCGATCGAATCGAAGGCTTTCTCGTAGTCCACAAACGCCAAGCATAAGGGCTGATTATACTCCTCAGTCTTCTGTATTAATCTTTAATGTAACTCCTAACTAATCCATACTAATATTATAAATGCGAAAGTTTGGATGTGAGTTTGTGAATTTGTGAGTTTGTGAGTTTGTGAGGATGTTTGTTACTCAATCACGCAAAATCTACTGGACGGATTTCGATGAAATTTGGTACAGAGGTAGATAATGACCTGGAATAGCACATAGGCTACTTTTTATCCCAGGAAAAAGCACTGTTCCCGTGGGAAATTCACGCGGGCGAAGCCGCGGGCAAAAGCTAGTATTATAAATGCGAAAGTGATTTTGTTTATTTATTTGTTTGTTTGTTACCTGTTCACGCTCTATCTACTAAACCAATCGTCCTGAAATTTCGCATACACATAGTTAGAAGTATTGAGAAGGACATAGGGTACCTTTCATCCCGGGAAAAATCACTGTTCCCATGGGAAATTCACGCGGGCAAAGCCGCGAGTAAAAGCTAGTTTGAAATATAAAAGTTTTCTCCCAACTTGGACCAAGCATCACCCTGTATCGTGAGCGTTTGCTTTAATATTAACTGGCTTTGATCCCCGTTCGCTCGGATGACGACAACTATGGTTATAACCATAGTTATTGGTCTAAATATTGCATCTCGTGTCGGTGGAGTGCAAGGCTAATCGACTCTGTATTGACTCTCGATTATATTTTGCATACAAGCTTTTATTTAGCTTCACCTGTTCCGGAATCAGTAAATTGCAAGTGTTCCATAATAACAACAGGTATATTTTATGTTATATATTTACGTGTACTTCTGTGCTTTTTCTGATCCTATATATTTGCCTCACGCTATCCTTCTTATTTCATTCCAATATTCCTTTCAAACACTTGGTTGACTGGAAGAATTTTTTGGGATAAGTCCGCCATTGTACGCCTCTCTTTTTGTTTCACTATATTTTATATTCTTCTTATGTGTATGTGCGATAAAGAGTTTACAAACAAACAATAATAAGCGTAAGTGTTCCATAGTGTTTAATTGCTATTGGTTCCAATAGATAGAGCCCTCTAACAGACATAAAGACTGAGGAGGTATAATAATAGGGTTCCGTTTGGACCATTTGGGTACGGAACCTCAAAAAACCATGGAGACTTATATGTAATAATAAGGCTCCATGGTTTTTTGAGGTTCGTTTTAAATAACATTTTATTTATATCTTTTACACAGAAAATGAAATTTTATTAATATTTTACACAGACACAAATCAACTGCCTCACCTGAAATAATAAAAGCCACGTCATCAATTTATGGAGAGCCACAAAAAATGAGTATAATATTTCAAGCCTACATTTTCTTATTATATTTGGAAGAACAAACGGTTTTGGTGTTAGATTATATGTAAATAGACAAAACTAGTAACAAATGAAATATATCTATCTAGTAATAACAGAACGAATATAAACCTAATATTATTTTACTTAATATGACTTTTTTAAAAGGTCTTATCTCTTTATAAGTTTTTTCAAAAAAGAAATATTATGGAGATTTATATGTTATATATATGTTATATATCTTTATAAGTTTTTTCAAAAAAGAAATATTATGGAGATGGTGTAGATGGTGTAGAGATGGTGTAGTGTGGTGGTGTATCGTATAAGTATAGTAAGAATTTGATTGAAAAGATTTGATGTTTCATTAAAATTTGACTCTTCTCGATGTCACTATTATAATCCTACTTATATTTGATCTTTTACGTACATACATACACGTCTTTATCCCTTACGACTCCGTAAGGGAAGACAGAGCCAAGAATCGTGAGACTAAGGCCACGCTGAGCTGAATAGAATTACTACATATACTAGAAATACAAACTTCTAATCTACAAAAGTTAATAAAACTTGCCCTTTTCATGTACCTACTTTTTAATAAACTTCCCATCATTCGTCCCTGTCTCAGCCTCGTCATTAAGGCATGCCATTGTTCACAAACACTCATAAGTATTGCCCTAATTAATGAGCTATACACAGAGTTCGTGCCAGTCGCCATTACGGGCCGAAGCATTTTTTCTTGAAAACGAATTTACGGTTCAGGCGAGGTCGGGTCCCACTTGTAGCGGTAATGGTATTGTAAATTGATTGTCCTAACTAATATTATTGTGAAAGTAAGTTTATTTGTTTACATACATATTATCACGCCTTTTTCCCGTGGGGGTAGGCAAGGCAGAGACTAACGATTTCCACTTGCTACGATCCTTACAGATCTCTCTTGCTTCCTCTATACTCTCATCGCTTTATTTGTTTGTTTTTATTTTTTTTTTTTTTTTTATAGTTTAACCATTTATATGACTAAGGACAATTATTTATTTCTTGATTGTTTGTCACCTCTTTACGCTTTATCTACTGAATTAATCTTCCTAAAATTTCGCATGCACATAGTTAGAAGCACTTGGAAGAACATAGAACCTTTCATCCCGAGAAAAAGCACTGTACTCGTGGGAAATTCACGCGGGAGAAGCCACGGGTAAAAGCTAGTATTTAATACATGCTAGTATTTAATAGTTTTCTTTTGGTAAAAATACTCAAAGACTAAAATAATGTCTACTCTTCATATAGACATTAAATTTAAGAATTTACTTTTATAATATTATCATCATACACAGCCTTCCGTGACCCCACTGCTGGGTATAGGCCTCCTTTCGTCTTTATCTTCCTTTAATAATATATCTGTCATCTATTCGGCGACGCCTGAAAATATGGACAACTTAATTATTATTATTTGTGACAAAAAAATATCTTCACTAAATTATAGAAAGCTGACGCTTTACCGTTAGCAGTGGGCCCACTCGCCACGGCTCTCATTTCGACCGGCGCGCGGTGAAAGAATATTATATTGTTTGCAATTAGTTTGCGTCAGGCCCCGATCCGGGCCAATTCCGGCTTGATACACAGAACCTTGTTTTAAGAAGTTTATTATCAGAATAAATCATTGAAAGTGAGCATTTACAACAACAACAAGAATACTTTATTAGCACACAACAAATTACATACATAATGTAACTTAAAACTAAAAAAAAAGAAAGGAAGATGCGCAAAAGGCAGCCTTATCGCTGAAAGCAATTTCTTCCATGCAACCAATTGAGAAATTGCTGTAGACGAAATAGGTATATGTTGCGTTATGTTGTGTTGTGTGCACTTACGCTATATATATAAGGAACCTCTCTGCATTTTAAGTTTCTACATTTAGCGGTTTCGTTTCTGCGTCCAATCAATCAGCGCACAGTATTAGAATCGACCGATCTGACTGGACAAAACCTTAATACCTGATTAACGTTCATGAATTTGTTTTTTTTTTTAATAAAAAAAATTGTATTAATTGCTTAATAAAAAGTTTTTAATTAAATTTTAGTAGGTATAAATGGATTTTACTTCAACAAATTATATATGTCTAATTCGGAAAAATATATGATTTTCTGGGTAATGTTCTCAGAAGCGTAATGTACGAGTCTGAAATCATTAATACATACATACAATCACGTCTTTTATCCCTTACGGGGTAGACAGAGCCAAGAGTCGTAGGACTCGAAGGCCACGCTTAGCTGAGTAGTGGGCTTTTTGATGGAATGCAGATTCAGATATGAATATGAATGTGACAGGTTGCTAGCCCATCGCCCATTAATGGAGAAATCCCCAGTTTAAAGCCCTTTCCCTCGGTTGACTTTTACACTCTGCGCGGGAAGAAATGCAACTGGCACATTCTATGTTTTTTCTTCGCTCCCAGCATGGAAGGTGTGCGTTACCCTGGCAGGAAAGTGTGTCCTGGAGTTAAGTGAATGGATCCAAAACGTTGTGCGTAGTCTAGTGTACATGTGCCGCGAATAAAACTTTTGTGCGTCTTGTAGTTTAGGAAAAAAACGGAAATCTAGGATTCTGCTAGGGTAACGTCGTTCTAGCAGGACAGTTCTAAACGAATGATCGGAGAGAGAAATATTTTGAGGGGGCAGAGAGCTTAGAGCTGTGCATTGACCTGGGCCGAAAAGATCATTTGTGCGTCTTCAGGTTTTCGGGATATTGCATTTCCTGCTGGAGTAACGTTTTGCAAAATCGTGGATCTCCTAGATCCATCGTATGTGCGCCTGTAAGATAAATATACATGAGTAGCTATTCATTTGTGCCCATCTGTGCCATAATTAGATTTAAGAAAATATTTATAATTTTTAAGTAATCGCGTTGTCTTTGAAATCACGAAAAAAATCATAGCGCCTAAATGAAAAGACGTGTAAGCTCGCTGAAAACTGTATTCGATTCTTCTATACACCTATAATAACCACAAAAAGTTTCTGAAGTGCACATGTATTCATTATTGAATAATATTACTAAAAGACAAAATTAGGTGACTTAACTTTGACGTCAACATACAAGAAACCGGCTCAACCCAATAAGTGTGCGTGTGAACCAAAGATTAGTGTGTTTAGTCATATATTATCGTGGAAATTTTCAGTTCAAAATGTTAAGGATATAAGTAAATAAACACAAATCCAAAAACATATGAACAACGGCAGATTATCCGGCCAAATTAGAATGACTACAAAAAAGCGACGGTTTCATACATATCGATAACCTTCTCTATTGAACGTATTATACCTAAGCTGTTCGTACAGTCGCATTTAAACGTTTATTAGCAAATGCCAACCTGTAACTTTATTTGTGGGAAATAGTGGGAGTAATTAAAAAATATGTATTGTTGTTAAATAGGGATTTGTATAAAAGTTAAGGTCGTGTTCCTTATTTGTCGAAATAGGTAGATTAGGTACCTTCTATAAAAATACTTAAATAAGTTTATTTAGGTACCACTATTATGAACTAGCTACATGGCTATGGCTACTGTTTCTTCTTCCATGTCGAGTCGTACAATTCTGCACACCGACCGATGTTTCCTTCCTCCGCGCGGCACCCGATGACGTTGGATTAGTTTTCTGTCTACGGATAACAAAAACAATAGGGAAGGAGTCGCTTTGTCTAGCCGCGTGAAGAAAGTAAGATAACTAGTAAGCAAAATAGTATAAGTGGGACAGAGATAGATATATAATCGTCATTCTATTTTCAATAATGCGATGTATTTTGCTTTTTACTAGAAGTGAGTCATCTTTTCTTTTCTCTTGGTAAACAGTTTGGTGCGTTGCGTGTATCACGCGTGCATGTTGTATGTTATGACGCTATGGAGATCCTGTTGCGCAGTTGCGTTTGTTTACTTTTTAGATGTTCGTTAAAAGTTTATGAAGTTGGAATGGAATAATCTGCAATGGTAAGTAAATATTTAAG
Source organism: Ephestia elutella (assembly GCA_018467065.1). Lineage (NCBI taxonomy): Eukaryota > Metazoa > Arthropoda > Insecta > Lepidoptera > Pyralidae > Ephestia > Ephestia elutella. The sequence continues at coordinate 11,449,058 of CM031591.1, read as the reverse complement.
TTACCAATGGTTAGAAAGGAAGGCGTTTGGTTTTCTTTAGCAGTAAGTAAATATTATTTTATTGTTCGAGACCCACAGCTAAAAGTGCAGTCCAAAGTCATTGAGTCATTTTTGTTTTAGGCTAAGCAGTTGATTTAAAAATGCAATATCCCAATAAGACAGGAAATCCTTTCCGCAAAATATGCTTGGTAGATATATTAAGTACCCAGCCAGATCATGAGACATATTTTATGCTTTGACTACTGGACCACCGAGGCAACTACGGTGTCAAATCCGTTTGTTTGTTACCTCTTCATGCTTTATCTACTGAAATAGTCTTCCTGAAATTTCGCATACACATAGTTAGAAGTACTGGAGAAGGACATAAGGTACCTTTCATCCCGGGAAAAAGCACTGTTCCCAGTGTCCACAGTAGTAGTTTGATCTGTGATTTGATGCCATAATATTTACTATTAAAATTACCTATGTATAAGAGAATAAAAATAATAATTTCCAAATCAAAAACCTCTTTTTTTATTTTATATGGCCACTATGTGCGTGCATGTCCTGTGCATTTTATATCCATACTAGCTTTTGCCCGCGGCTTCGCCCGTGTGAATTTCCCACGGGAACAGTGCTTTTTCCCAGGTATCTTATGTTCTTCTCAGTACTTATAACAATGTGTATGCGAAATATCAGGAAGAATGGTTCAGTAGATTAAGCATGAAGAGGTAACAAACAAACAAGTAAATAAACAAAAAAACTCACTTTCACATTAATAATATTAGTTAGGATAGGATAGTTAGGATTTTTTAATTATTTCCTCAAATTTTGTCGGGAATTCCCAGTTGGGAATTGCCGACAGACATTTGATAGCGACTGTACGGCCAACAGCTTAGGTATAATACGTTCAATAGAGAAGGTCATCGATATGTATGAAACCGTCGCTTTTTTGTAGTCATTCTAATTTGGCCGGATAATCTGCCGTTGTTCATATGTTTTTGGATTTGTGTTTATTTACTTATATCCTTAACATTTTGAACTGAAAATTTCCACGATAATATATGACTAAACACACTAATCTTTGGTTCACACGCACACTTATTGGGTTGAGCCGGTTTCTTGTATGTTGACGTCAAAGTTAAGTCACCTAATTTTGTCTTTTAGTAATATTATTCAATAATGAATACATGTGCACTTCAGAAACTTTTTGTGGTTATTATAGGTGTATAGAAGAATCGAATACAGTTTTCAGCGAGCTTACACGTCTTTTCATTTAGGCGCTATGATTTTTTTCGTGATTTCAAAGACAACGCGATTACTTAAAAATTATAAATATTTTCTTAAATCTAATTATGGCACAGATGGGCACAAATGAATAGCTACTCATGTATATTTATCTTACAGGCGCACATACGATGGATCTAGGAGATCCACGATTTTGCAAAACGTTACTCCAGCAGGAAATGCAATATCCCGAAAACCTGAAGACGCACAAATGATCTTTTCGGCCCAGGTCAATGCACAGCTCTAAGCTCTCTGCCCCCTCAGAATATTTCTCTCTCCGATCATTCGTTTAGAACTTTCCTGCTAGAACGACGTTACCCTAGCAGAATCCTAGATTTCCGTTTTTTTCCTAAACTACAAGACGCACATAAGTTTTATTCGCGGCACATGTACACTAGACGATGCACAACGTTTTGGTTCCATTCACTTAACTCCAGGACACACTTTCCTGCCAGGGTAACGCACACGCATGGAAGGCATCATTAATATTTAGGTATTTAATCAAATCAAAATAAGTTCTGACTCTAGACATTTTGCATGTGTGTCCTAATCTAGCTTTCCTTATTTCTTTGTTCATGGATTTGGAAGCCTCTTCAGACATTTGTCCTAATGGAATTACAGAGTTCTTAATTTTTGCTCCTCCATGAACTAAGACTTTATGAACACCGGCATCACATACCAGTCAAATAATTCTAAATAGAGGACTGGAGGATCGTACCAATTTTTATGCTGCATAAATTATCGTTTCACTGTCATAGTTACCGCAAATATTCTTAATTTTTCTTCTTTTTGTTCTATCTGAACTCTCCTCAAAGGCTTTGACCGGTCTACCACCTCAACCACATGGTTACGTTGTCGACTTCAAAACGAACTTCCTCTTCAAACCATGTACTATTAAGCTTTTTTTAAACAAATCATATCACATTTTGACCTGATTTTCTCACATTATTTTTTAATGAATGCCTTCAGCTGACGGTCTACTTCTTCATTACACTCCTCCAGGTGTAAAAGAGTCTATGAAAAGTTATTACTACAGATATTCTTTTATTAGACGGCTTAGATCGCCAAATATTAAAAAAAATATTTCTTTTAAGGTGCCTCATCCCTACGAAAAAAAAATCATAACAAGAAAATCGCAAAAAATCGCAGATAATGACTATCATTATTCGATAACTTATTAAATTACCTATCAAAAAACAATAGTTCTATGATACGACTGGATCCGATTGGTAAGTTAGGGTCCAAAATGTAAAGCAATTAACATTTATTTTATCTCTTATTACGTAAGGATCGCAAAGTATTGCTTATATGCATTTTCTTCATTAAACCTTACATAAATATGTATCAAATATAATGCAACATACCTGAGCTTGAAAATAAAACAGTTTTCACAACGATAAACCAATTATTTCAAGTTAAAAATCACTTCGAACTTAGCAAACAATTAAGTGAAAACTATAAGCAAATCAAACATAATTTGGAATGTAAGATTTTGTCGATATGTTAAATAATAACTAGATGAATTAAACTACCTGCATTTATGCTATTTAGTTAACAGGTTAATGTAGATTGCAGAAATGGTCTTTATTGTCATATTCTTAAAGGTTATTTTTGGAGGTTTTGTCCAGTCAGATCGGTCGATTCTAATACTGTGCAGCGTCCAATTTTATATACTAGCTTTTGTCCGCGGCTTCGCCCGCGTGAATTTCCCACAGGGACAGTGCTTTTTCCCGGGATGAAAGGTATGCAAAATTTCAGGAAGATTGGTTCAGTAGATATAGCGTGAAGATATAATAAACAAACAAATAAATAACATAAGCAAACAAGCTCACTTTTTGGTGCTACTCAACTATGCTCAACTATGGCACATTTACTTCAGTAGTAGTAGGTTGTAGTAGGGTACTACCTGCACGCTGAAAGACCTGTATGACGCAACAGATAATGCTGTAGGTATCTGTGGCGTCATATTGGTTATCACAAAGATCCATTGACACGCTAAGAAGATAAGGCCGCCTTTTGCGCATCTTCTCCTCCCTTTATTTAAGCTTACTTTATGTATACGGAGAAGGCCTATACCCAAGAGGAGTCTATTCCCAGTGAAAATTAAAAAAAAAAAGAAAAAACTTTACTAACATTTAATTATGAATATTTTTTTTTTAAGTAAACAAGTACTAAAACTAAATATAATTAATACTAAATTATGTAATACTGTGTGATAGAACAATAAAGGCTTTTTTATTTTATTTATTATTATTATGTATACGAGTAGGTACCTACTATGTACTACTTACTTATGTGCTATAAAGTTTCTATTGTATATTTCTAATTTCTTCTTCTTCTTCTTCTCTCAGCCGAAAGACGTCCACTGCTGGACAAAGGCCTCCCCAAGGATTTCCACAACGACCGGTCCTGCGCTGCCCGCATCCATGCGCAACCCGCGACCTTCACCAGGTCGTCGGTCCACCGAGTGGGAGGCCTGCCAACACTACGTTTTCCGGTTCGTGGTCGCCACTCGAGAACCTTTCTGCCCCAACGGCTATCTGTTCTGCGAGCTATGTGCCCCGCCCACTGCCACTTAAGTTTGGCGATTCTGCGGGCTATGTCGGTTACTTTAGTTCTCCTACGGATCTCCTCATTTCTGATTCGATCACGCAGGGAAACTCCGAGCATAGCGCGCTCCATCGCCCTTTGGGTGACCTTGAGCCTTCTTATGAGGCCCATAGTAAGCGACCACGTCTCTGTTCCGTATGTCATTACTGGCAACACACACTGGTCAAAGACCTTAGTCTTGAGACACTGCGGTATTTTGGACGAGAAGATATCGCGAAGCTTCCCGAACGCTGCCCAGCCGAGTTGGATTCGACGGTTGACCTCTTTCTCGAAGTTGGACTTACCTAACTGAACTGTTTGTCCCAGGTATACATAATTGTCAACAACTTCGAGTGTAGAGTCTCCAACCTTTAGAGGAGTGGGTGCGACACGGATATTAGACATGATTTTCGTCTTATCCATGTTCATTTTTAGACCCACTTGTTGAGAGGCTCTACAGAGGCCATCGAGCATTGTGCCTAGGTCTTCCAAGGTCTCAGCCATGACTACGATATCGTCAGCGAATCGAAGGTGAGTGAGGTACTCGCCGTTGATATTGATACCGAGTCCGCTCCAGTCCAGAAGCTTGAAGACATCTTCCAGGGCGGCGGTGAACAGTTTCGGAGATATAACGTCTCCCTGTCTCACCCTCGCTTCAACTGGATAGGTTTCGAGCCTTGATCCTGGAGACGGACCGACATGGTGGCGTTTTCGTACAAACACTTCAGCGCTTCGATATATCGATAGTCAATTTGGCACCGTTGGAGAGACTGTAGCACAGCCCAGGTCTCGATCGAATCGAAGGCTTTCTCGTAGTCCACAAACGCCAAGCATAAGGGCTGATTATACTCCTCAGTCTTCTGTATAATCTGCCGCAGCGTATGTAAGTGGTCTACGGTACTAAAACCTTTTCGGAAACCGGCTTGTTCGGGAGGCTGGAAGTCGTCAAACCTGCGAGCGAGACGATTCGTAATGACTCTCGAAAACAGTTTGTAGACATGGCTCAGAAGTGAGATAGGCCTATAATTCTTCAATAAGGTTTTGTCGCCTTTTTTGAAGAAAAGTACCACCACACTTCTGTGCCATGCCGTAGGCGTTTGTCCCTCGAGTATGACGGAATCGAATAGCTTCTGAAGAGCTTTTAATACCGGTGTTCCACCTGCTTTCAGAGGCTCAGCCGTGATTCCATCATCACCCGGTGCCTTATTGTTTTTTAACTGTTTGAGAGCCATTCTAATCTCGTATAGGCTGACGTCCGGGATATCTTCGGTGTAGTGTCGGGTCAATCTGGCTCTTGGATCTTTGGCCAGATTACTGACAGGTGCGCGTACGCTGGTGTATAATTGTCCGTAGAACTTCTCAACCTCTTCCAACAGCTCCGGCTTCGACGAAATGATTCTGCCATCCTCAGTCTTCAGCTTGGTCAGTTGGCTTTGACCAACAGACAGATCCCTTGCAAACACTTTTGAGCCCTTATTTCGCTTAATCGCCTCTTCAATACGGTCAGTATTGAATTGGCGCAAATCGCGAGTTAGGGACTTGGAGATCTGTCTGTTTAGACGTCGATACTGAGCATACATATATAGAGCATATATATTTCTAATTTAATGCATGTAAAATTTCAGCACATTCAAATTGTTTCTCAAATTTTCATTTAATTTATTAATTCTCGACGTCCGGTCGTGTCCGACAAAATTTATGCGTTCATTATTATTTATGAACGTGTTTACTTACCCTTACACCATAAATACTCATACACATTTAATTCTACCCTCGTCTCAAACTGTTAGGATTGTAATGTATGGTCCCAAAGGAAGCTAAATTATTTACAAGTAATAGACGGAATATCTTCCTGTTTTCTGTAAACCATTCGGAGCACTGATAAGTTTAGGGTTCCTTAATTTTAGGTTGCAACCTGTGTAATCCTAACGCCTTTATAATATAGGCAAAAGTGAGTTTGTTTGTTTGTTACATCTTCACACTTCTTCTACTGAACCAATCTTCTTGAAATTTCGCATACACATAGTTAGAAGTACTGAGAAGGACATAGACACGTAACATCCCGGGAAAAAGCGCTGTTCCCGTGAGAAATTCACGCGGGCGAAGCTGCGGGCGAAGGCTAGTAATTTAATAAATGTATCATACTGTTATGATTTTCTTTTAAAATTAATTACCTACTTTAAAACAATTGTAATCCGTTAAAAGGTATATTTTATGAAGTACGAGTAGGTACGTATTTCATAAGTACTACATGGTAGATATTTACATAGTTTTAAATACTTATTAAAATTAGTTAAAGCAAATAAATATACTAAAAAAGGTATCCTAAAGGATATATAAAGTAACAATGACTTTATTTTCAGAAAGTGGTTAAAAAGCCTAATTATAGTACGAAACAATGCACAACAAATTTAATAAAGTACGTCGTGTTGATCAACTCAATTTTCGCCAGTATTGGATTTTCGTGCGCGTAAAATGAAACACAATATGGAAATTTATTAACGTTCATTACACAATTATTATTTTACTGATACTCGTTGGTATTGAGTTTTACAAAGAATAACAAAGTGGACATAACATTTATTTTATACCTATCCTCCATCTCATGATGTTTTGGTTTAAAAAATTACTATTATTTCTGTGCATTTCGAACAGCAAAATTTTGTTTTGTGTTAAAATGTTCTGCCTCAAAAGCACGACTCGACCACTGTGTAATCTACACAAAATATTAATTAATGAATGATCGAAGATCGGCACACGCAATACTGGTTTAATTATTCATTCAATTTGGTCGGATAATAGCGCTATTGTTTTGAACAATGGCGCACAATCCGCTACGCATTGTGCTATAATAAATATATAGATCCACACTTCAATACTATTCATTATGGAACCTTAAACAAACGAGTATTTTTGAAAGGCCGGCAACACTCCTGTAATACCCCTGGTGTTGCAGTTTTCCATGGGCAGCGGTGATCACTTACCATCAGGTGACCCGCTTGCTCGTTTGCCGCCCTACGTTATAATAAAAAACTTCCGTTCATGCAAAATCTGTCTGTCACGCTGTTGTCTGTTACGCTTTCATGCAACTTACAAATAGGCGTGACCTAAGATTTTGTATTTTGGAGGCTTATACCCAGCAGTGGGTCATGGAAGGCTGACGATGATGATGATAAAGATTTTGTAACATACTACGTCTTTAGGCATGGCGAATTGACTGGCAAACTGACTTTCAACTATTACACTTACTATGAATGAAACTCAACTGGGCAAGGAAATAATATGAGCACTAAAAGCATTTTAAAATCAACCGTTCACCGCTTCTAGAGCGCTCGTTTTAAACCAATTTGGCCTGCGGTTTCCTTTGAAAGACGATGTAATTCTATCTAAAAAGGGCGGGAAATATAACAGGAATACGATAGAACTCGTGAACTGAGCCTTAGATCGTACAGTCTATAAAAATATTCGTTCATTTCGCACCAGCAACCGCCTTCCGGTCACATACTTTTTTTATTCAGGTTATAGTGAAAATATCAGTGAATTTTGCGAGGAATAATATTGAATATGAGTGGGACACGTTTTAAATTGCATACGTTTTTTACTAAAGGGGTAGGCATCCCACTAGTACTGCGATATTTATTTTAGGCGGGGCATTTAAATTTTTTTTACCGACAAATTCCTACAACCATGATTCTTATACTTAACATTATTTTAATGTTTTTAGACATCCTTATATAAAAAAAAAGAATTTTGATGATCCGATATGAAATGGGAGGGGTAAATAAACTATACTGAATTGCTCGTAAACAAAAAAGTTTACAATAGAGATTACTGTTTACAATTAATTAATAAGACTTCATTTGCCTGTAAATAAAAGTTGGCCGGTTTATATTAAGGCTTTCTAGTCATAAAATGTATTTTTAACGTTATAAATGTCAATATGGTTTTTATTTAATTACAGGAAATCGGGTTCATATACATGAGTCGTTTTTTAAAATTAAGATTGAATAATTCACATTACGTACGAATATACAATTTTCTCGACTGTAGAATAAAAAAAAAAATTAAAAGTTAATAAAAAAAAACTGTTGTAGTCACCCTTATAAAAATTGAGGATATGGTTCATTACAATCGTATACGAATAATATATAAAAGTCACCATTGCTGGATTTTTTGTTTTTGTACAGGATGTTTTTAAAGTATAAAAATTACAACTCATTAAAAAATCCATTTCGGATTGTTATTTATTGGTGATTTTTTGAATCAAGCTTTTATTATTCGTAAGGAAACTTGTAACAAAAAATCACCCTGGTAGGATTATTTGTTTGAGAGTTATAACAATATGAGTCTTATAATAGCGTTTAAAAAAAAACGGCGGTGGTGATTTTTTTTTTACACTTAAATTTGCAGTTGTAATATCATAATCTACGTAGTTTATAAAAATCACCATCGTAGGATTTAATGTGACCACCTCCATACAACTGAAAATTCACAGCCCCGACTATTTACCTTACACCCGGAGGAGCTATATTTATCATGTTGCACGTATCTGATTAAGTGTGTGTCTTAGTTCATTCAGTTGAAGAAAATAATGACAGGTTGCCAGTGTTTAGGAATCATTAAGTAATAAGCTAGAATATTAATATATATTGACGACGACCTGCGACGATGGAAGCGCATTGATGCGGGCAGCGCAGGACCGGTCGTTGTGGAAATCCTTGGGGGAGGCCTTTGTCCAGCAGTGGACGTCTTTCGGCTGAGAGAGATAAATTTATATAATAGCCACATGAACTCTCCTTTATACATAATTTGTAAAATGTCATGCAATAAAGTTTTGTAAATAATAAAATAAATAAACTCTCTGCTCAATCCCAAGGTTTGACTATCAGACAATGCTTTTAGCATTAAGTCCACCTTTTGTACCCTATTGTAGGTATGTGTGTACCATAAACTTTAAATAAATATTCTCCTAAGTTACTTTAACGACTTGCATTGGAAGAAAAGTAATTAAACATTATCATGCTTCGAGCAACAAGGACCTCCGCGCGCGGGACGGAATCCGTGTTGGTCTATGTTATCATAATATCATGCGAACATTTCCATTAGGCTAGAAAAAAATCATGACATTTTGCCTCAATGTGGCCTTGGCCTGTGTGTGTGACATAAAAAATGTCACACAGGCCAACTTATCTGTTCGTCCTGTCATTTCAGTGTTGCTAGATAACTTTTACTTGCATGAAAATCAGGAAAATGTTGTCAAGAAATGTAATAAGTTGTACCTATGGGCACCGCCTATCTATGTCTTATTAAACTATGCTATGGGCTAGAGAAAAAAGTTATGCGACAACAATTATGGATGTGGGTCTTGGATGTTTATCTATATATGTACGAGTATTTGAATCCCTTAACACAAGGCTCGAACTTACTTTGGGGCTAACTGCGTGATTTGTCCGTGTATTTTTATTTCCTTTAGTTCACGTGGTCCACCTAGGTGAACCACGGAATATTTTTTCAACGTTTTTGTTCCAATATTGTTTTCAAAATTCCCTCTACGGTGATAAACACAGATTATATAGAAATAACGCCATTGTTATCGTCGCTGGCCACTGAATTTTTATTGAGGATAAATGCGCACCAATAAACTGAATAGGGATTGGCCAACCAACAATATACGCCCCGGTATTTTTTCTGATGGCTGCGAAGCCTCGAATCTGTTTTTTTTTATTATTGTGAGCAAAAGCAAAGCGGACCGTACAGACACCGTTATTTGTTTAGGTAAACTTTTGAAATTCAACATTGGAAATAGATAACATAGGTATGGTTTTGCAGCCCAGAGTAAAATCAGCTATGTCAAATCAAATATATAGTATTTGTTTGTTGTTATAGGGTGTATATACAGGTATTTATAAAACAGAAAACCTAAACTACCACCGTGTCAGTTCACCACAGACAATTCGTCTCATAATTTATTATAAGTTCCATAAACCTACTCCATAAATTTCTTGGTGACGAATAACCTAGCTGTTATGACAAATCTACAGAGACCCTAAAATTGTGTTTAGAGCATATTTTCTTGAAGAAAAATGATGGAACGCGCGACAGAATCCCTGGAGGCACGTGGTAAGGCGTTTTTACGACTAAATCGCCATAAAAATGTTTTCCTTCATTAAATGTCAACCGACTGGTCAGAGACGAGACGGGATACGCTCTGGACACAAATTAAAAAAAATACAGAAGTGTTATTTCATGCTATACAATAGTTCTTGTAGTAACGAAACGGCTAAGGCACTAATTTTGACTAATTATGGCTTGTAGAGTCAGGGGCCCTATTTTTGAAAGTGTGACTCACCAAACAAGCGTGAGCCGAATGATTTTTCATTCGATATCCATTATTCCGTATTTTTGAATTGTCTATGTCGAATAATTCGCAACGAGTGATCTAGACCACTCGTTTTCGTATGAGTTTGTAGTCGAACGTTTTTTACGTCAAAATCATGAATGACATAGACAACCGGATACGGATATAGATGGTGTCTATTAGAATTTCATTTTTGCGTTCCGTTTAACACTTACGTTCTCTTTGACTGAAAATTCACGAACATTTTTTTACGATTCGTTACCGATTCGGTTTTTGTTGCGTAGAATGGAGCAGAAATTATTTCTCGCATTATTTTCATATCACTGGCAACATTGCTAGACGAGTGATTTCAGAAATACGGCTTTTATGTTTTTAGTGACATAATAGGACGAGTGCGACATAATAGTCTATTCGTTTTCGGCGGTATGTCATACTTTCAAAAATAGGGCCCCAGGACGTGTTAGAAGCTTGGATCTTAAGATCAAATTAAAGATTAAAAGAGCTAGCCAATCGTCTCGTCTTGGCAACATTTTACATGAATATGTTTTTGACAGGATTAAAACAATACGTGTTATTTCTATACTAATTAATATATTCGGCTACCCTATCTAATCTTTTGCCATAGAAAAATACCCTCCGGGCCATCTTACCACTAAAACTCACCGGTGATCAGTTGAGATGAACTATAAAATCTCGTGATCAGTTGAGTCGAACATAAAGGAATAAAGAAAAGTGCTCGAGTAATTTCTGTACTCTATATACTTTGTATCCCGCCTCGCCTTGATCAAATATTACGTGGCACCGAGATGAGTGTCTTTTCAAGTAAATCGAGAGCTGTGATGGAATCAATGGGCCAAGCAAGCTTAGGCTGTACGTTCTTATAGCTTGTCAGACTCAATCTTCTTTATGTTTACAAACGTTGTTTTCTCTCTCTTTAGTCGTAATTCCTTATGACTGAGGGTCGTGGTCATTATATGGAATGAAACACACACAACGACTCTCTTGTCGTTTTCTAATGGAGTGGTTTGCATTGCCTTCTCCATTTCACACACTAGCTGATAATCATCAACCAGAGTACAGGTTTCCTCACGATGTTTTCCTTCACCGGAAGCATGTGGTGGTCGATAAAAACTAACATAGGTAGGAACATGAGTCAGATTGGTATACAAACTCATGTAACACGGGCAGGATTCGAACCTGGGACCTTTGCAGCCACAGCCGGGCGTACCACTCGGCCACCACCGCTTCAACAAACGTTGTTGTTTAAAGTTGTTGTTTTTGAGTTAATTTTGATATGATTTAGTAAATTGGTACGGCAAATCCTGAAACTGGTAGGTATATGTTATCCCGAGTGTCTCATCAGAAAAACGAGAAACGAATTTTCAAGCTCGTAAACTTAATACATGTTGTAAATCTAAATGAATTACATACATACATACATATTATCACGCCTTTTTCCCGTGGGGGCAGGCAGAGACTAGCGATTTCCACCTGCTACGATCCTTACAGATCTCTCTTGCTTCCTCTACACTCATCACTCTCTTCATACATGCTCTCCGGTTATGGGTGCTCCTAATATCTCCCTTTTTAAGGAGGTCCGCAATCTGGTCGGAGTGCGTTCTACGAGGTCGACCCTGACCAACTCTTCCATTCACCTCTGTTTTATAAATACCTTTCGTCAATCTCTTTTCATCCATCCTCTCAACATGCCCAAACCATCTTAACATTCCTTTTTCAATTTTAGTCACTACATCCTCTTTCATTCCACACATTTCTCTGACATCAATATTTCTAAATGAATTGGCTGGCTTATTCATTTATACGTACAGTAGAGGCATTTTTCTTTGGCCGGGGGCAGATAAACCTGACAGCCTAGATAGGATTAGATGAAGTAGCCACTGTACGTAACCATACACACATATGTGCATTTAACCCGAAGTTAAAGATGATTTAAACACAAGTACGAATAAACAAAAAGTCTTCTAATTTCCTCAACCCATAATTCTCACCAAAGAATTCACTTCGATATCACCACAAGGGCACTCGTAAATGTTAAGCCTGCATCACACGTTTTTAGCCAAAACAGGCGTTACTGAATTGACCCTGGTGCCAAAACTAGATCATTATTGATAACAAAAATAGTACTATAGGCTTCTCAAATAACTGCTACTACTTATACGAGACAGATAAAAATATTTTGCCTTTTATTTTTGCGTAAATACCTTCCAGAAAACACGAAAAATACGAAAAACAAGGTTCACGGCTTTAACGAAATCATTATGTAAAACACAAATTATAATTTCTACATAATGTTTAATCGCGAGTTTATTACACTAGCTACAAGTTGCTCGTTTTAGATTTTTGAAAAATAACTCGAAAAAAATATTATATATCGTAACAATTCACTAAGAAATTCCCCATACATTTTTTGTATGGCAATGCCATCGCTCAATATATACGAGTTCCAAGCCCACGAAAAATCAGTCTGCCGGTAAGAGTCAAGGGGAATCCACGTCGCTCTGCTGCTCGGGAGGCATTTAATTTTCGCGTGTTCATGTATTCACAGACAGCAGAGAGTAATGTAGATCAGAGTTACATATTTATTACTTTTAATCTTTTTAAAATTTATATAGGTACCATTTTCATACTCATGAATGATGGCCGACAATTTTTGATGAAATAGAAATCGTAATAAATCGCAATCATAGAAATCGTAATAAATCGAAATCATAGAAATCGAAATCATAAAAATCAAAATAAATCTAAATCAAGATCCAAGATGGCGGACAACTTTTTTTTTTAATTTTGCGATATGTATATCGTTTCATAAGTTTTTCAGTGCGCTGATTACGAAAATAACATTTATTTTGAGATCCAAGATGGCGGACAACTTTTTTTTTCAATTTTACAATATGGGTATGTTTTTATAGGTTTTTCGGTGCGCTAATGACAAAAATAACATTTATTTTGAGATCCAAGATGGCGGGCAGTTTTTTTTTTCAAGTTTACAATATGGGTATGGTTATATGGGTTTTTGGGGACGCTGATGACGAAAATAACATTTATTTTGAGATCCAAGATGGAGGACAGTTTTTTATTTTATTTTACAATATGGGTATCGTTTTCTAGGTTTTTGGGGACGCTGATGACGAAAATAACATTTATTTTGAGATCCAAGGTGGCGGACAATTTTTTATTTTATTTTACAATATGGGTATCATTTTATAGGTTTTTGGGGACGCTGATGACGAAAATAACATTTATTTTGAGATCCAAGATGGCTGACAGTTTTTTTATTATTTTACAATATGGGTATCGTTTAATAGGTTTTCGGGGACGCTGATCTTAAAATAAATGTTAGTTTGGTCATCAGCGTCCCCAAAAACCCATAAAACGATACCCATATTGTAAAATTGTAAAATATAAAATATAAAATAAAATATAATATTATAAATGCGAAAGTTTGGATGTGAGTTTGTGAGTTTGTGAATTTGTGAATTTGTGAGTTTGTGAGTTTGTGAGTTTGTGAGGATGTTTGTTACTCAATCACGCAAAATCTACTGGACGGATTTCGATGAAATTTGGTACAGAGGTAGATAATGACCTGGTATAGCACATAGGCTACTTTTTATCCCGGGAAAAAGCACTGTTCCCGTGGGAAATTCACGCGGGCGAAGCCGCGGGCAAAAGCTAGTTGTAAAATAAAATAAAAAACTGTCCTCCATCTTGGATCTCAAAATAAATGTTATTTTCGTCATCAGCGTCCCCAAAAACCTATATAACCATACCCATATTGTAAAATTTAAAAAAAAGTTGTCCGCCATCTTGGATCTCAAAATAAATGTTATTTTCGTCATCAGCGTCCCCAAAAACCTACAAAATGTTAACCATATTGCAAAATTAAAAAAAAAATTGTCCGCCATCTTGGATCTCAAAATAAATGTTATTTTTGTCATCAGCGCACCGAAATACCTATATAACCATACCCATATTGTAAACTTGAAAAAAAAGTTGTCCGCCATCTTGGATTACAAAATAAATGTTATTTTAGTCATCAGCGCACCGAAAAACCCTTATAACCATACCCATATTGTAAACGTGAAAAAAAAGTTGTCCGCCATCTTGGATTCCAAAATAAATGTTATTGTCGTAATCAGCGCACTGAAACACTTATAAAACGATACCCATATTGCAAAATTAAAAAAAAGTTGTCCGCCATCTTGGATCCAAATATACTATTTTTGTAAACCTCATCCCGAAAAATTGGCCTTCATGGGATGCCAGGCAGATGTTTAACATCTTAGCATCCTGGCACGACGGTCATGCTATTTTCTGTCGCGCCATTCGTGTCCATTTTACTGCCAAGTCGCGCCAAGTATGTTTTACATAAGAAAATGGTCGTAATTTTATTTTTAGTATGAATTCATTACCGTAAAGCAAGAAAAAAAAATATAGGTACCAACAAATACTTTGCCGGATCCCTGTCACTTATTACTTCGGGTTGGCGGCAATCTCACGTCGATGTGTGCGTGTGACTTGCACACAGCCAGCTGCGGTCTATCAAATACCTAAGCTCGGTCGGGCGCGCGGACGTGATACACTCTTAAGCGACTCCCGCCCATCATATCTTATGTTTATTGGCTATACTGGCCTGGAAGTGGCTATATAGCCCTGGAATGCCAACTTAATACGCGTTTTGGCGCGAAATGACTCGTTTTTTGAAGACGTTCAATTATCATGCGAATTGATGGTGTATTGTTATATTTCATTTGTAACCTTTTCCTGTGACATTCCCTGTAGATTTTGCATGATTGAGTTAAACACATACTCACATTCTCACACACATCTTTACACATTTATATAGTGTTAGCATTGAATTAAAAAATGAATGTTAGTTATAAAATATTTCTAAATTCAACTGATGCCTGACTCAGAGACACAAAATAAGTACAAAGGAATGATTACGGACTAAAATGAGGGCTTTGTGAACTTTTAATGAAAAAGTCTATTCTGGGACGGGTTTTTCGTAATTTTTGTTGGATGTCGACTTTGTACGGCATCGCGCGATTGGTAAATGTAGTACTTATTTCACAAGTTTTTAACTTTTTATTAAGTCAACAGGTTCACTGTTAAAAAACCGGACCACGCTGTAATTCGCAAGTAGATGTAACCTTCGCTATTAAGGAAAAAGAAACAATTTGGCTTCTCGAATTACAAAAATTTCATTCGGAAAAATATGATGCAACTAAAAATTGGAGTTAGTGGGAGTCTTGGCACATCCTGTATCTTGTCCCGGGCACGACTTTTCCTATTCTATTTTTGTTATCAACAAGTACCTATACGTTAGCATAGCAAGTATAATTGAAAGTTCAAATTCTGACCGAACCTTACGTAAAAGAGTAGAAACAACCTATATAGTGACAATATTCAAAGCTTTCTCTAAGCCATCTAAACATATCAAACGATATTATTAGCAACTGTCTACAAAGCATCAAAGAAGTCATGAATAAATTCCACTAGCGGAGGTACAGACTGAATAAAAAAACTTACATACATACCTATCTACATACATGGTGCAATAAAGAGTTACTTACTTACCTACATACATGAACTCTGAAAACATAACACTCCTTTTTGGTCAGTCTATACAATGGTCTATACATCTACTTCATCACAGAAAAAATATATTTCTCTCTTTACACTGACTCCATATAATGCAGATACAGTTCAATATAAAAGAGTAGGTAGGCAAATAATAACCGTTTTAAAACGCGTGTAACGCAGAACGATAGGAGTCCTCTACAAACAAAACTTCCAGATATTAACCCATTAGCAAATAAGAGATTTCCCAAGTACTCGTACCTACCTTAATTTGCAGAGTGCGTTTCAAATGATGAGAACACAGAATGATAATTTACTTACTGTGATTATAAAAAACGTTGAACATTATACACACACAAAAGTTACGTTTCGTCGTGGTTACAAGTCAAACGCGAACAATGTTTCATACAGACTTGGTTTGATTTTTGATCTTGATCTAAAGAGAGGATTATTTACTATTTTTGGCTGGGCCTAGAAACCTTTGTCTTGGTCTATTTTCTCTATTTTGATTATTTCCCAAGTTGGTACTTAACTATCAAAAATATAATCAAACTTCGTAGGTTTTATTAGAGAGACCGCTCTATAAGAACCATATAAATCTATAATACATATCTACCTTACTCTCTGAGAAGAAAAGTGTCGCATCGTTATCTTTTTTTTTATAACATAGGGCGGCAAACGAGCAAGCGGGTCACCTGATGGTAAGCGATCACCGCTGCCCATGGACTACTGCAACACCAGGGGTATCACAAGAGCCTTTCAATAGACTCGTTTTTTGAAGGTTCCAATGTCGTATCGGTTCGGGAATACCGCCGCAGGAAGCTGGTTCCACAGTTTGGTCGTACGTGGCACGAAGTGTCTTTTAAAACGTACGGTGGTTCATCTTCCTTACCTCTTCCGATTAACTGAGGTCAGAGCAATACCTATCCTTCTATCGTATGTCGCATCACATCCCTCTTTAATTTGTGACCCCATATCTGCGGCTGATTAAAAATGTTGAGTGTTTACCCTCAAACTTTTGTTTATACAGTCCATGATTGTCGGATACTGCGACATAATTAAATGAGGATTACTCTCATCCAACCGGAGAGGAAGGATTAACTGCCGAGGATACCGCGGCGATTAAAATCATTAAGTGCAAATCCCCTGTTTTGAGGATTTTTATTGTTGTGCCGAGACCTAGGTAAACCTCGAGGTCTCGAAGGATTAAAAAGGTTGCTTAGCAATGTATTTTTTTTCCTACTAGTTCTGCAGACTTTCTTTTTATGTTTAGTGGTTACCATTAATGTTTTCTCCCTTATTTGACGTTCTCAGTATTAAGTTTCAGTTCTCAATTGGTAAATTGATTTTTAGTCTGGACAACTACGTAACTTCTTCGACGCTTTAAGTCCCCAAAGTATAAAAAATTCTGGTGCTCCACAAGGAAAAATCACACCTTAGACCATCATTCTTTAACCTGCCCTTTAATTTTTTCTTCAGCCTTCTATGCATTAAAGAAGTAGATAAATAGATAAAAAAAAACACAACAACACATACAGTTTCATTCAACAAACAACGAAAAATAATCAAACGAGGAAATAAGTGTATGTTGCAGCAAAGCAATGAGTGTGTTACGCTTTTTTAGGCACGGGTACATCGGTCCACATAGACCCATGGTTGGACTCGGTCCTATGAGGTATTTTTGGGGCCAAAGCCAACATGAAGATGCCATAGATCCCAGTGAATAAATATGGCATGATTTATTACTGTAACGCAGAAACGCGTTACTGTAATTTATCCTCATTCGATCTATTTCACGTGCACTGGCACATAATCTCATCTGTCACAAATTTAAATTATATCAAATTCTTTTCTGCTTTTTGGATGACATTCTTGGCCCAGTTTTAACTATAAGTCGTATCTACAACATGGTATTGTTAAATGCCATAAGGATATATTAATTTACTGCATTGATTATTACTAAGACCCTTACGGGGTCTTATATTTATCCAAATAAAATATAAAAAGAAGTCCTTAAAGTCCTGAAGTATCCCTGAAGTCTCACGCTATAATGGCGCCCAACGTGGGGCCTACGAAGTACTTCTTTATTTCTTTAAAATTAGGAACTCACTGCACTGACAGTTGCCCAGTGAGCTTAAGTTACATTAATAAATTGATAAATAATGTACACAAACATTAACAAATCGTCTCAAATTAGTGTTAAAAATATCCATATAAGGTAATTGAGCAACCAGGGCGTTAAGTAGAGATACAGCTAGATTCGTGGGTGCGTACCGCGTTGTGTGAGAGTGTGTCTCTGCCGCCCCGCCGAGAACATGTAAAGAACTCGTACCTTGGAATGCAGCCTCGAATCGCACGGGCTCCTGCGTGGGCGTCGACGTGGCCGTGACAACAAGCGCTGCGAGGAGCGCCCCCAGAGGCGCAACTCGCGCACCCATGGCGCCGCTACCACATGCCATCACCGCCCATACTCGATTTGGAACACGCTCTTTCTGTGGACAAAAAAATCACACATATAATAAAGACGAAGTGTTTGCGAGTTTGTTCCTAATCTTCGGAACTAGGTAAGGAACTCCTCTTTAATCGTATTCCTCATGACTGAGGGTCGTGGTCATTATATGGAATGAAACACAACGACTCTCTTGGCAATTTTTATTTAATGGACTGGTTTGCCATTTCACACACTACACTTAATGCACTACATTTCATTAGATAATCATCAACCAGAGAGCGCAGGTTTTCTCACGATGTTTTCGTTCACCGGAAGCAAGTGGTGGTCGATGAAAACTAACATAGGTACATGAGTCAGATTGGTATAAAAACTCATGTAGACCGGGTAGGATTCGAACCTGTGACCTTTACAGTCACAGGCGGGCGCCTTACCACGCTTCCACCACCGCTTCAGATAGGTACCTACTGAACAGATTTCAGAAATTCTTTCACCAATAGAAAGCTACATTGTAGGTACCTGAGCGATGACATACGCTGTAGCCTATAGGTTTATTTATGTACCTCGCGCGAAGCTGGAGCAGGGCGCTAGTTATAACAAGACGGCAAGCGAATAAGTGGGTCACTTGATTGTAAGTGTTTACCGCTGCCCCTGGGTCATCTGTATGTAACACGAGGGGTATCACAAGAATGTTGCCAGATTTTAGAAGACGTAGGTAGACTTGTTTTTTGAAGGTTCCATCCAAATCATCATCATGATTTAGCCATAGAAATTGCTAAATCAAATTTGTGCAAAGTACTTACAATCTATTGAATAAAAACCTACATTAAATCTTTCTCCCATCCGATGCGTACAAAAAACGTTACGATCCCCAATAGTTTTACGACTGTAACCTTTTCTTCAGAGTTGCCATCAATGGAGCCCTGCAAGCCATAACGCGCAGGGTCCCGACCCTTCACTTAAATCGTGTAGATCGACTACAGTTACTTTTTATTTTGTTCTCCGATTGCCGCGCTCTACGTGACGCCTCGCATTTGATGTGTCTTCTTGTCCGTAAATGCCTTTGACAAACGACGAATCAAGACGATGGTTTTCATTGAAGAGTTGATATATATCCTCAGAGCAATGACTTGAGAATATACCTACGCCTTCACTGAAATTATAACTAAGAAGAGTAAAAAAAATAATGAGCTAAATACCTAGGTACCGAGGAAAAAATAAGAAATACTTATTACTTGACACTCTTGCTTGATAGATTGTGTTTATGAAGGTTCCTCTTTCTGTCAATGTCATATGTCACATCCATTACGACAACAAAACCGAAAGAAAACAATGCAATGAATTTCATTGTTTTCTTCAGTTTTCTGAAATATTGAATGAAAGAAAAAGTCCATCACAATCAAACAAAAGCGATCTGAATACTATCTGCTTTTGTTTATTTTGGTTTTTGTTTCGGTCTACTCATAAGAGAGTTTTATGTTAGAATCCGTGGATAGAATTAATAAAATTTCAAAATAACTATGTAGATAATAAAACAATTCGAATAACAATATTCGTGAGTGACTCTAAAATTTAATTGAAATGTTATCTCTACGTGGCCTATGTTTGTTGGTGTTTTCCGTATTGCCGGCAAAAGTGACTCTTCTCGAGAATGGACTGGCTCGGACGCCGCCTATGGGATGGATGTCATGGGGATATTATATGTGTGGAGACAAGTGTGATAAAATACCGGAAAAATGCTTAGAGTAAGTAATAAATTGAACCTATTAGCCATGTAAAAAAGCCCAAATTAACCTACTTGTACACTATTCTAAAGATGATTTATTTTTAGTATTTACTCAAAATCTGAAAGCTCTGGAGAACTGTAATACAGGCCCTGCCTACATCAGTCTCCAATCTCACTATTATCTAAAATGTACCTACTTAATTGCAAGATTGTTTACAATGAAGAGCAATAAAAAATTACCTTTTATCTGTTAGGTAGCTAATAAAGAATAATATGGATAATTTAAATATTATTTTCCAGTGAAAAATTAATACTAAATGTGGTAGATTCATTCTTTCAAGACGGCTACCAAGAAGCGGGTTATGAGTACATTATAATAGATGACTGTTGGTCAGAGAAGAAAAGAGATAAGTATGGGAGACTGGTGCCCGATAGAAAGAGATTTCCTCGAGGGATGAAGTTCATAGCTGATTACGTAATTTTACAATTTCATATTTAGATGACCTCTGTGGCCCAACGGTTATCACACCGGACTGCCACACTGGAGGTCCCGGGTTTGATCCCCAGTCGGGTCAAGATGGAAAATGATCTTTTTCAGATTGGCCTGGGTCTTGGATGTTTATCTTTATAAGTATATGTTATAAAATATGGTATCGTTGAGTTAGTATCCTATAACATAAGTCTCTAACTTACTTTGGGGCTAGCTCAATCTGTGTGATTTTGGGTCTTCATCAGGTGTTCCAGTTTTCAAAATCAATTATAGCCTATATATTGCCCAGGCTTAATAGCTATACAACAAAAAAGTTTCATTCAAATCCGTCCAGTAGTTTTTGCATGAAACGCGTACATACATACAGACAAAAAATTCCAAAAAATGTTTCTTTCTTTCTATTATTTTTTTTTAAGTGTCCCTTTATCCATTTCAGTCAAAAATACTAAATATTTTTACTGTTTTATTATATGTATAGATAACATTCACCTTATAGCAGCAAATAAATATATTTGATTTGGAATAGTAATAGTACTTAGTACTACTTAATAGTTTGATATGTTTGTATAAAAATAAATAATTTAAGTCTTTAATTTATAAAGACTTAAATTATTTAAGATAGTATACGTAAAAGATGTTAGTATCACAAACTATTACACAGATAATATTTTTTTATATTTACAACTAGGTTTTGCCCGCTGCTTCGCCCGCGTGAATTTCAGATAAAAGGTACCCTATGTCCTTCTCAGTACTTCGAACTATGTGTATGTGGAATTTCAGGATGATTAGTATAGTTGATAAAGCATGAAAAGGTAACAAACAAACTCACTTTTGCATTTATATTATTAGGTTTAGGATTTTTTACACGGCTGACCAAAAAGGAGTGTATGTTTTCAGTGTTCATGTATGTATGTAAGTTTCTTTATTCCACCATAAGTCCTGAACGGCTGAACAGATTTTGATGTGAGAGGTATTGTTAGATTCCTTGCATTCCCATGAATTACATAGGCTATGTAAGTTGTCAGTCGTGTTTTTTATTTTTTAATAATTATCTTGTTGTTTATTATTTTTTAATTTTCAGATCCACTCTCGCGGCTTGAAGTTTGGGATGTATACGAACATTGGGGATGTCACATGTATGTTGTATCCTGGTTCAAAAGACTTCTTTGATATAGACGCAAAGTCCTTTGCGGAGTGGGACGTTGACTACCTCAAAGTTGATGGATGTTTTGTAGAAAAGGACTATTTGCGTACAGGTATAAGCCGAATCCATTCCCCCCCCCCACCAATCAACTATCTGCCAAAAAGTCCACCTGTGTAAATGTTGTTTTAATTTGCAGCTTATATCGACCTTGGTAGAGCCTTAAATGCGACCAAAAGACCGATGGTATACTCTTGTAGTTGGCCGTATTACGTTAAATATATTCATAAAGGAACAGTAAGTATTACCGTATTACACTAGTTTGTGTCCATGATTTCGCCCGTTGAAAAAAGGGAAAAAAAAAATTCTAATCAGATGACCTCCGTGGCACAAGGAGGGCACTTCAAAAAAACTTCATATACCTTCTAAGTACTGCTACAAATGAAACTGTACATCCGTGAACACAAGTAACACGTCAATGTGTGCGTTTTCATAGTCATAGCGTCCCAATCCGCAAACGAACAGGGCGATGTGCGGGGGGTCGTCATATTGCGGGAGGGGCAGGGAGCTTTCTTTCTGTATGTAGTACTTATATTAATTCTGTGTCCGTGGCTGGTGTGGTGGTGGTTATCACTCCAGACTGCGACATTGGAAGTCCCGGGTTCGATCCCCGGTCGGGTTAAGATGGAAAATGATCTTTTCCAGAATGACCTAGGTCTTGGATGTTTATCTAATCCTAATCCTAACTAATATTATAAATGCGAAAGCGAGTTTGTTTGTTTGATTATTTATTTGTTTGTTTGTTACCTCTTCACGCTTTCTCTACTGTACCAATCTTCCTGAAATGTTGCATACACATAGCTGGAAGTACGGAGAAGGACATAGGTACCTTTCATCCCGGGAAAAAGCACTGTTCCTGTGGGAAATTCACGCGGGCGAAAGCTAGTGTGTTATAAAATATAGTATTGTTGAGTTAGTATCCCATAACAGACTCGAACTTACTTTAGGGCTAACTCAATCTGCGTGATTTGTCCGTATATATTTATTCATTTTCCAGCCAAACTATGAACCTATAGCCAAACACTGCAACCTATGGCGCAATTACCACGACGTTTTCCTCAATTGGGGGTCCATAGTGAATATTATACTGCATTACGTTGAAGAGTATTCTATATTGTCGGAATACCACGGTCCGGGCCATTGGAACGATCCTGATATGGTGAGATAATTATTAAAAAATAAAAAACACGACTGGCAACTCACATAGCCTATATCACACGGAGGAAAGCAAGGAATCTAAAAATACCTCTCACAGCAAAATCTGTTAAGCCGTTCAGGACTTATGGTAGAATAAAGAAACTTACATACATACACTAGCTGGCGCCCGCGGCTTCGCTCGCGTTAATCCTTTCTTAGCGGATGCCTACGCCATAACATCTACCTGCATGCCAAATTTCAGCCCGATCCGTCCAGTGGTTTGGGCTGTGCGTTGATAGATCACTATGTCAGTCAGTCAGTCAGTCACCTTTGAGTTATATATATATATATATATAGATAGATACATGTACCCTAAAAACTTATCACTCCATTTTTGGTCAGTCGTAAAATAAAGTCGTAAAATACCAATTCTTTTCATTAAAGTCAAAGTCCAGTAATCCAGCTTATCTTGTTATGGTCATCATCAATGTCCCCACTGCTGGGGCACTGGCCTTCCTTATGGATGGATAAGGATGGGCCATGACCCCCCACGCGGCCCAATGCGGATTGGTGGGTTTAATCGACTGCCAATACAGCCGGGACCAACGGCTTAACGTACCTTCCGAAGCACGGAAGAGCTCGATATAATACTTTTCTGGTCACCCATCCTGTGACCGACCATTGCGAAAGTTGCTTAACCGCCACTATCGCAGGCCGAGCGCGCGAACCACTAAGTTACCGAGTTTCTCAGCAGTGATTTTCTCCATGCCTTATTTCATTATAGTTTGTAAACGGTTTTGCTGTGAGCACTCAGCGACTACATCCCTAAACGGCCATTTTGTTCGAACGACCATACACTTGAAATGGCCATATTGGTTACTAGCTGTCGCCCGCGGCTTCGCCCGCGTGAGTTTCGCTTAGATGAAAAATCTCTCTTGGAGCTTTTCATCAGATGTTCCAGATCTTCAATTTTTATACGTCAGCAGAAAATGCTCATCAGGTTGAACGATTTTTGCTAAGGCGCCATTTCCATATATGTTATAGTGTAGTTGGTCTCTTGGAGCTTTTCATCAGATGTTCCAGATCTTCAATTTTTATACGTCGGCAGAAAATGCTCATCAGGTTGAACGATTTTTGTTAAGGCACCATTTCCATATTACTTATAGTTTAGCTGTTCCGTAATGGTTCTTCATCAGGTGTTCCAGTTTTCAAAATGAATTATAGCCTATATGTTGCCCAGGCTTAATAGCTATACAACAAAAAAAGTTTCATTCAAATCCGTCCAGTAGTTTTTGCGTGAAACGCGTACATACATACAGACAGACAGACAGACAGACAGACAGACAGACAGACAGACAGACAGACAGACAAGAAATTCCAAAAAATTTTTTTTGCTTTCTATTATTCTTTTTAGGTCTCCCTCTATCCATTTCAGTCAAAAATATTAAATGTACAGACAAAATATTTTTACTGTTTTATTATATGTATAGATATCCCTAAATGGCCAATTTAATTCTTGAATTACATAGCCAGTATTTTCAAACATCACAAAAACATCCAATGTTGGATGAAGAATATTTTCGCATTAAGAAAGATGAAACGTGAACAAATATTTGATCAGCCCGCGTCTGACAAAATGGCGAATGTATTTATTCATACCTGTCTGATGTATGATGCGACATTTTGTTATTTCTCTGTTTCTCTTGCGTGATATGTACTGACATTTGAAAAGATAGTATGGGAAGTAGGTTATGGGTAAATATGAGTGGAATAAACTTCCATCGGCGCGGTGTTTCCGAATAGGTTCGACATTGGAGTATTTCTTCTTAGCAGTTGTCGTTCCGAAATGCTAGTATTTCGTAGCTTTGAGATTTATTATACACTGTAAACAATTCTGTAATTAATTTTGACGTGAAAAAGCGTCTGCATCCATCCTACTTCCTACTAATATTATAAATGTGAATATTAGGATGTGTGTTTGTGAATTTGTGAGGATGTTTGTTACTCAGCCACGCTTAATCTACTGGACGGATTTCGATGTAATTTGGTGTGCTGCTGGTTGAAAAGTACCGGGAATACACGTGTGTGTCTAGTTAACAATCCTATATGTATCTGTGTACATACAATTGTTTATTGTTGTATTAAAAATGATAGCTAAAATACACAAAAAGTATCCGCAACATGCTTCGTCAAAATTTCCACAGTAATATCCGCAACAAGCTTCGTCACAAAGACTACAGAAAAATACATACATATAGGACATGTGAACTAGTGTGTGACTATGTGTACATACATATAGGATTGTTAACTAGAAGTTTAACGTTTAATGTTAAAATTAAATATATGACAACTTGTACTATTTTTATTTCTTATTAAAATAGATTCATTACTCGTAACAGTCTTTATTTAAATTATAACAGTAAATCATCTAATAGTTATTCTGGGATAATTCAGTTAAATGTACCATGACAGTTAAATAAATGTTACACAAAAGGGGAGAGCAAATTACAGTCCCAATAACGACCGTCGCATTCCGGAGCTAGAATAGAAGTGAATTTCCGCTCGCCGTTGCCTCTCCATCGCGGTTAGGGTTGCTAGGCGTCCGGATAAAGCCGGACATAGGTAGGCTTTTTGATTGCGTGTCCGGCCAAAATAAACGGTGTCCGGGTTGTCCGGCTTTTTACATTTCGCAAACGAGCGAGCGTTGAGCGTGGCCGAGCGCAGGCGACGAGAGTCGACCGCCGCCCGTCCCCTGTGCTCTGTCGGTATTACCAAAAAAGTTTGATTTTACATACATTTTTTTTTTGTCGTATCTATTAATACTGAGACAAAATCCTCAATAATGTAGGGTGTCCGGCCTTTCTACCCAAATGTCCGGCCAAACTGGCTGGTCTGTCCGGCTATTAGGTTTGGCGACCTGGCAACCCTAATCGCGGTTGTGGACCGCGGTGTTGCCAACAGGATACTTTTTATCCCGAAATTCCCACGGGTAGCCCCGGGGCGCGGCTAGTTTTCATTAAACTTTGATTTTTTTCAGCTAATATTAGGCACAGGCATGCTAAATCCAGGCCAGGCCCGCGTGCAGCTAGCTGTATACGCCATGATGTCTGCGCCTCTCCTAATCAGTTGCGACATGAATAGAATCTCGCCTCAAGAGAAACTGATGCTGCAGAATATGGAACTGATTGCTATCGCGCAGGATCCACTAGGCATTATGGCAACACCGTATAGGGTAAGTCATTTTGGTTACTAGCAATACTAGCTACTAAATGCTGCAGGAACTGATTGCTATTGTGTAGAAACCACTGTGGATTGTGGCAACACCGTGTAGGGTGAGTCATTTTGTTTACTGGCTACCAAATGCTGCAGAATATGGAAATGACTGTTCTTGCGCTGGACCCATATCCTTTCATCTCTGCTCTGGTAAAACTGGCCCTCACCCGCAAAAATAAATCAAGAAAGAATGGCTAAGTGGGCGGGGCACGCGTGCCTCGATCTTGAGTTGAACATTCATTCAGTCAGCGCCAGGGTGACCATTTGTGGCAGATTTCTGCCATTTGGGCAGATTTGACACCTAAATTTTAACCCTGGCAGACTAAGCTGACGATTTAAAAAAGTGGCAGAATTTGGCAGATTTCAAAAGAATGTTTTTTTTATTTTATTTTATACCTAGATCTCTTTTAGGTATAAAAAAAGACAAAAGCAAGCTTATAGAATAGATTATTTATAATTTTCTATATTTTTTCCTTTATTTTTAATTATGAATTTATTTGGTAGGAAATTATTTACTGAAGTGGCAACTTTTGTCCTTTGCCAGATATCTGATTGGCACTTGTTTAAGGTCATGCAAAAATTCTAGTTCTCTGCGGAACGCAGTTAAATTTTGACATTGACATTTTATTTGACTGATTCCGGCCTACGGGGATTTCCCGTTATTCCCGTATTCTTTTTTTTTGTAAGTACGCCATGTGATTATTAACAGCAATGAATATGTTATAAGGTTTATTTTCTTATTAATATAACTGATCAAAATGATTGTGGTTCAAATCAATGTTTGTTGTTTGTTTTGTCTATCTGCCACTGCCAACGGCGCGTGGCGAAACAATGAAAATCAGCGCGCACCTCGGTGAGGCGACCTTTTTTATGCCATGATATTTTCAATCTTATGGAACTAGAATTAGGGTTTAATTTAAATTGAAAACTTATCAGTATTTTCGCCGCGCGCCGGCGCCGCTCGGTTTGCGCTGGGCCCAAGTAGTTGATTAATAAAGTAATTTATTTAATTATGTACCTAGTATTTTATTTATTCATAGCTGTCTCCAATCTCCAGCAATAATATGATGGCATATTTTTGGCATTTTCTGAAGTTGGGTTTGGCAGATTTTGGCAGAATTTTTGCTAGTATCGGGCAGATTTGCCATTTTTGAAATGGTCACACTGCCCAGCGCGCGCGTCTCGACTTGAACATGTGTTCAAGTCGAGACGCGCGCGCTGACCGAAATAAATAATAAACATAATATAAAAAAAATATATTAAATATAAAACCAAATATTTAATAAAATACCAAATAGCATAAAATCGTTAGATAGGTATAAAAAAGTTCAAAAAAGCATTGACAGAATGGTTGTTTGATAAAAGGTTTTATAGCATTAAAGAGTATATGGACGGTAAACATTAAGTCAACTAGCTATATGACTATTATTCTCTCTGACGTTTGGTTACTATTAATTTTTGATTTTTTTTTGTAATATAAATATAATTATTGTTATTTAATTAAATTTAGAATATAATTTTAGTGTATGTACCTATAAATATTAACATTTGCACGCCTGCATGCAGGTTGGTTACATTTAAACTTAAGATCTGTGTAAATTTAATGTAATCTATGCAAATAAATGATTCTATTCTATTCTAACGGATGTGCAAAAATGGCTTGTGTCGTGGCTTATGCAAAAATTGACACGGGCGATTCCTTAGCAACGCACTCGCGTCGCCGTTCTATCTTGATTTATTGTGCCGTCACCTATGGACAATCACGTTTTTGTGAAACGTTTTTGTGGGGTCTAAAAATAAGTAAGTCTTCCAAGCTAATTCTGGCCGGAAATTATTTTCTCAAACTTCCGGCCAATTTTCGGTGTGATTTTCTTCCTATATTCTCTGTCAGTTCAACTTTTCTGACCTTGTGCCGCATATTTCATCGATGGTAATTCAGGGATTATTTAATTAAAACTAACGTGGGAAATAGACATTGATTTTAATACGGATACTCACGCTGGTAAGATAATAAGAAAAGACGGTCCAAACCATGGACGATGTCCAAACTCGCCTTAAAAATGACTTTCGTATGAAGTCGAAACTAGTCGGCGGCGGTCCAATCATAATCCAGGTATAGTTAAGCACAAAATTGTTACAAGCTTTAAGTAATATAGGTATGTAAGTTTATGAATAAAGGTTAGGTATATGTCCTTCCAACCAAATCTTGAACTTGAAACTTGGAATTCACCTTTAGTCCCAATGACAATGCATTATTAAGATAAGCATGACCTGATGACATTTATTCCTTAGAATATGGTAATACAATGGTGTTATTAGGTACAAGTGCAACATACTCTGTATGAAGTCTAAACTAGTCGGCGGCCCCGGCTAACAAAACACGTGAGTGATAATCCAGGTATATTTAAGCACAAAATTTTTACAAGCTTTATTGTTTGTATGTAAGTTTTGAACCAGTTGAGTTAAAACTTTGAATACAGCTGCACACCTGTAGCACAGAATAAGTAATATTATAACGTACAGAATGGCCACTCACCGACCCGCACTCATTTCAAATACCTCACCCCACCCCGCACTTCGTTGTAGACATCACTGGCACTGGAACGAGGGCTGGTGCGTAAGCGGCGCACTTTTCGCGTCATTTTGCTTGATAATCACGACACGCAACAGCCTTACTAAATTTCACGCACACATTACAATTACATTACATTTGCGCGTGTACAAACGTCATTTGCTTGTAGTAAATTTGCGAGCATTGTATGGAGTGTCCGGTGTGTGTGGTAAAAATACTTTTTTTTTATTTCCCTCGCAGTTGACTGGGTTGAAACTTATATACGTGAAGAAACATCTTCCAATGAAGGGCGACCATTATCATTCCTTCTCTGTCGCTATGGTGAACCTTGCTCAGGCACCAAGCTCTTTTACGTTTTCCCTCGCCGATTACGGAATTCAGTCGCCCGATGGATATACTGTGATGGTAAGTTTTTAATGACGTCCAAGTATCTCTGAACTTGACATACAAATAATAATACCATGAAGGAACGTGACAGCTTTAAATGTAAGAAAGATAAACAGATACTTAATATTTTGTGTCTACAAACTCAAATGACACAGGTAGGATTTGAACCCGGGTCATCTGACTCATGTATGGTAGTTTTCTCATAGACCACCACCTGCTTCAAGTGAAGGAAAACATCGTGAGGAAACCTGCACATTGGTTGACTGTTTAGTTTACAAGAGTGTATACGGCTACTGCCACTAGATGGCGGTAGTCGTGAAAGTCATGTCAGATGCCTTTAGGCGACTTGTATAAAATCTGACACCAGTGTTAGTAATAACACACTCTAGAAGAAGAATATTATTTGTCTTTGTCATGATTTCACTAATTTCCGCTTGGCCGGTTTGAGAAATAAGCAACTCTAATGATGTTGTTAATAGTGAGAGGGGTAGCCATAGTTATTATATGTGCAGAGCACCACTACGCTCTGCTGCCAGAAAATGTGGCAGAGCGAATCCGGACAAACGAAGCGGCGGGAAGAATTCTGTACCGGAACTTTACCGGGAAAAAATCTACCGGTAAAATTAAGTACCGAGAAAAAATCTCCACGCGACACCACGCTTGTCCGACTAGAATCTAACTTAAGCTATACGCAGTCTGCTACCACCGTAGCTTATGAAGGGAGCTACAGGGCCCTATATGATAACCTAACCTATAAATTAAATACAATTGAACACTTACCAAATTAAATCTTCTTTCTCTTCGGATCCAAACTTGAGTGTCTTCGGGAAGGGGGAATTCCTAATCACCCTACTCCTAACCCTTGAGATCTCAATTCCCCCATAACAACTAAATAGATTTCTTCCCGTAGTTTCACTCGGGAACAGCCAGATGTGAACAGCCAGCCACGTTTCACCTCTCACAAGAAAAAGTCACAATAACAGAGTTTTTCACAAACACAAATTCAAAAGTTATTTGACAAACAGGAAATTCACAATTATCACTCAAACTAAACAACAAGCAAAAGACGCGAGACCGCTCCGCGTATTAAAATCAAACCGATATCGCCCTGGACAATGCAATGGCGACGCCATTCACGCTAGCAGTGTGAAAACCCCGAACGCCCTCTGGCGGCAGCAATGCGAAACGCCTGCGTTTAGTTTTACCCAATATATTACAAACATCCCCCCGTCCCGGTCTGAGAAGCAGACCGCTAGCTTACTCTACGTGGAAGGCGGGCGAGAGAGGTCAGCACCTCTCCTTAAAATCGAACCGTCGACCAACACCTCAGCCACACGCGATGAGTGCCATCTCCGCCATAGAAATCAACATCAGTAATATGCGAGCTCGTCGCCAAAGCAATGAGGGCAAATTTGCCTCTTTTAACAATACTAAATCACCCTCCCTGGGAGGCTCAGTCCTGTCTGTCCACTCACTCTTTGCTGCAGCAAATGCAAATATTCAAGCGACCAGCGACGCCAAAAAGTCCTGGCTCACTTTGGCTGCAACATTTGAAAACGCGACAACCGATATACGCGTTCATCCTTCCACGGGTATTCGGGCAGGGCATTCAACGGCCCTCCCACCAAAAAATGACCAGGGGTGAGAGCTTCCAAGTCATTTGGATCTGGAGATAGCGGACAGTGAGGACGAGAGTTGAGGACCGCCTCAACTTTACAAAACACTGTGGCCAGCTCTTCAAAAGTTAGAGCCGTTTCTCCGATAATGCGGCGGAGGTGGGTCTTTGCGGATTTCACAGCCGCTTCAAAAATCCCTCCCCAATGGGGGCAACTTGGGGGACTAAACTTCCAGGTTATTCCCCTTTGAGCAGCAATTTGACTTAAACTAGTACAATTCTTATCAATAAACACAGAAACATCCTTAAGATAATTTACAGTTCCCTTATAGTTTGTGCCATTATCAGACCTAATAAGGGAAGGTAGACCTCGACGCGAAACAAAGCGATCCAACGCGGCGACGAAGGCCTCCGTAGTCAGAGCCGATACCACCTCCAAATGGACAGCCTTGGTGGCCAAACAAACAAATACACACAAATAGCCCTTCACAATCCGGGCATTACGAAAGGGAGAAGCCTTGATCGAAAAGGGACCGGCAAAATCGGTTCCAACGCCGTCAAACGGTCTCGAAGGTCGGATTCGATCAGCGGGCAAATCACCCATCTGTGGTTGCATCGTGGATGCCTTCAACCTATAACATGCAATACATCGAAACAAGACACTACGGATTGCTCTTCGGGCAGACAAAATCCAAAACTCGCGTTGCAAAATAGCCAACAAAGCATTGCACCCAGCATGGGCGTTACGAATGTGTCGATCAGACACCAAAAGCTTTTTCTGCACCAAAGGTCCGCCCTTGGGCAACAACAGAGGATGGCGAGTTTCATATGGAAGATCTGCCTTCCGGAGCCTGCCTCCAACCCGAAAGAAGCCCATCCGAGTCGATGTACGGGTTCAAACGAGCGACCGCGCCACTTCAACTTAGCGCGTCCGTCGCGCAAAATACGAAGCTCTGACTCAAAACCGTCCGGTCTGCACGACACGGACCCAATGCAACAATGCGCTCCGGCGCTCTTCTGCACCTGCAATCGGCTCCAACCGCTTTGCCTGTGGGTTTCTACAATTATGTATGAAACGCTTAATCCAACTGGTGACACCCAGAAGCTTATCCAAGCTGCTATACCGAGCAAGTAGCCAATCCGGCTCCGACGTCGTCTCAGCGACTACAGCATGTACACGGAGCCCAGTCAAACTCAAAGAAGTAACATCTGTCTGACAGACAGGCCAAGAAGTTTCTGATCCCATCAGCCACTCTGGACCCCACCAGAGCGGGTGTGACACCAATTCTGGTGCCGTACAACCTCGGGAAGCACAGTCCGCTGGGTTAAGCTCTCCCGGCACATGTCTCCATGTTATATCAATTCCGATATTCTGGATTTGGGAAACCCGATTTCCCACAAAAACCTCCAAGGTATGTGGGGCCGCGCGCAACCATGCAAGCGCGACCTGGCTATCCGACCAGGCGAAGATGTCCCGTATCTCGACCGTGGCCGCCAGCTCACTGGCAACGTGATGCAACAATTTAGAAAGAAGGTGAGCTCCACTCAACTCAAGCTTGGGAATAGTCAGCCTAGTCCTGATGGGGGCGACCTTGCTCTTCCCTAACAAAAGCGAGACATTGACCCGGCCATCGGCGTCAACTGTCCGCATATAGACTGACGCGGCGTAGCCTCGCTCCGACGCGTCACAAAAGCCATGCAGGCTGGCTCGATATTTCCCGGGTGGCAATATTCGACGAGGCAAGGCAATCCGATTGACTTCCTTAATCGATGAAAACAACTCGAGCCAATCATCCAATGGAGAGCCAAACAGCGGCTCGTCCCACGAGACGCCCAAAGTCCAAAGTCTCTGAAGAAGACACTTCGCAGAGAATATCACTGGACTGATCCAACCGCTTGGATCAAACATACGAGCTATTACGGACAACACCGTTCTCTTAGTCCAGACTTTTGGTACTTCCAAGTCCACTTGGAATGTGAAAATATCGGTTAGCGGCTGGTACTGCATGCCCAGCACCGCTATCCTGTTGGGATCATTGTTTGTAATATATTGGGTAAAACTAAACGCAGGCGTTTCGCATTGCTGCCGCCAGAGGGCGTTCGGGGTTTTCACACTGCTAGCGCGAATGGCTCGCGGACGGTCGCAATTGTACTATGCGATATCGGTTTGATTTTTAATACGCGAGAGGGCCCGCGTTCTTTGATTGCTAATTAACTTGAGTTGTATTTGTGAATTTCCTGTTTGTTAAATAACTATTGAACTTTGTGTTTGTGTACCCGTCATTGTGACTTTCTCCTGTGGGATGTGACGCGTGGCTGCTCGCTCACATCTACCTGTTGCCGAGCCGATTTCGGGAAGAAATCTATTTATTTGTCCTGGGGAATTGAGATCTCAAGGGTTAGGTAGGGTGATTAGGAATTCCCCCTTCCCGAAGATACTCAAGTTTGGATCCGAAGAGAAAGAAGATTTAGCTTGGTAAGTGTTTTTTAAGTGTAATTAATTTATAGGTTAGGTTATCATATAGGGCCCTGTAGCTCCCTTCATAAGCTACGGTGGTAGCAGACTGCGTTAAGTTATTTAGTTTTTAGTCGGGCAAACGTGGTGCCGCGTGGAGATTTCTTCCCGGTACTTATTTTTTACCGGTGGTTTTTTCCCGGTGAAGTTCCGGTACAGGATTCTTCCCGCCGCTTCGTTTGTCCGGATTCGCTCTGCGCACATTTTCTGGCAGCAGAGCGTAGTTGCTCTGCACATTCTCTGGTAGCAGAGCGTAGTTTATCTACCCTCTATTTGTTCGTTTGTAAAAAATAATTAATTGTTTGTAAAAATTATTAGATTTTTCTTAGTTTGTTTGTATAAGAATATTTGTAACCTTTTTTGTATTTGTTTGCGGTTTGTACCGTGCGTTCCGGGTTTGTGCCATTCTCATACCTACCGCGGTTCTTCGTGTAGTTGCTTGATTTTGTTGTTTTTTATTTACCTTTTGTTATTTTTTGTTTGTGACTTGACGCGATGGCGAAGGCCTCCAATGCTAGGGCGACACTCGCCAACGAATTGAGATGGTTTGTGACGGCCGGAGGACTCCTGTCCCGGAAGGACAGGGAGGGCGCCATACTGCTAAGAGCGGATCACCTCCACTCACGATTGATTAGCGCGGAAGCGGCTACGGCGGCGCTTACCGAAGCCGATCTTACCCCGGAGGCCTACGCAGGTCACATGGCGGACATGGACCAGATCCTGAGTCTGCACGATGATATCGCGGAGGCGGTGACCGCAATAAGGGCGAGACAGGCTGGCGGACCAGCCCCTCGCACACCTGTTAGACAGGAAGGACCAGCGGTTACTGGTCGGCTCCCCACCCTTCAGCTGTCCCACTTTGGGGGTAGGATGGAGGAGTGGGTAGCATATAAAAATATGTTTGAGTCCCTGGTCGTAGCACGACAGGATTTGTCGAAGGCCCAGAAGATGGCCTACCTCCTCTCCACTCTTGAGGATGAAGCGCGGTCGCTCATCCAGCACCTCCGGGTGGAGGACGACCAGTACGATACGGCTTGGGAGTTATTGAACTCCCGCTACCAAAACTTACGTTTGTTAGCGGATGCGCACGCCGCACAGTTGATGGCCCTGCCCAAGGTGGCCAACAGGGCACAGTTGCGCCTGCAGTTGCTCACGCCCGTTACAGTGGCCTGTAACGCGCTCCGCACACTGGGGCTGCCGGTGGACCAATGGTCTTTTTTGTTGGTGCACATTGTATTGGGCAAATTGCCCAATGACATCCGCTCGCGGTTTGAGCGCGAAATGCGGAGCGGGATAGCACCACCCTACCAACATTCACTGACTTGGTGAAGTTTTTGGAGTTTGAGGCACGGGCTGCTGAGAATACCATGACGGACTCAGCGCCATCCAGAGCGCCTGAACGTAGGCCCTTGGAACCCTCATGGCGAGGGAAGCCCCCACAGGGACGGCAACCGCCACCGCGTGGAGCTGGTGTGCGGGTTGCACACACGGCAGCAGTCGCGGGGGACGCGGACTGCCTGCAATGTGGCCGGATGGGCCACAGCCTGCTGCAATGCAGGGACTGGCAGAGACTGCCAGTACAAGATAGGCGCCGCATGGCAAAAGCGGCATGAACTTTGCTTTTATTGTTTGGGCGGTCACTATGCACGTGACTGTCCCAGTGCCATACCATGCAGTGCATGCCGTGGGCGGCACCACGCGATGCTTTGCATGAACCGCAACGGGGATGGCACCCGGATGTTGAGGCAGGGGTCCCCTTATGGGCGGGGGCGCTCCTGCGCGAAGCCCCTCTCCACCACCGGACGGAGGATCGCGGCTTCGCTCGTCGCACCCCCCTCGCCGGGAGGGGGTCGCGTACCTGCGCGGGTGGTCTTGGCGGACCGGGACCACGCGCCCCAAGGTCATGGCCAGTATGTAGCTGGCCAGGCCCCGGATAGGGCCCCCATGGGCGGGGGCCCTAGATCGGACGTGAGAGTGGGGACACCCCCCTCCACGCGGGTTACCACTACCCACCACATGCAGCCGCAGCGGTTTTCTCCGCCGCTGCACGAGTACCCACGGCTGGAGGTACCACCCGCCGTACCATATGTATGGCTTTGGGCCGCGGGTTATGCCCCCCCTCAGATGGGGATGTGCACTCACCCGCCATATTATCCGGGTCAGTGGCGCGCCCCTGGTTTGGAGAGAGTGGGGAGCCCGTAACTAGCTTGCTCCCTTGCTGGGACAGAGCCGCGGACGGTTCTGCTCCCTACCGCGGTGGTCCGCGTATGGGGTCGTAGGGGGAAGCCATTAATTTGAGAGCTCTGTTGGACTCAGGGGCTCAAAGCAGTTTGGTTACCACTCGAGTGGCACGCCAGTTAGGTTTAGTCGTGGAAGACTCGCCTGTGCCACTTCTTGGAGTTGGTGGCATACAAGTGAAGTGTCTGACGGGCCAGACACTTGTCACCTTTTCTTCGCTGAAGTCCCCCACAATGAGGATCACGACTTCGGCTATGGTAATGGATACCATTGCGGGTTGGCACCCCTCGACAGACATACCGCCGGGTGTATTGTCTTTGGTTTCGGGTCTGGATTTGGCCGACCCCTTTGTCTTTCATCCCGGCCCAGTGGACTTGCTCCTGGGCTCGGACGTATTGGGTTGGATTTTGTTGGGTACACAGAAGGCTCTGGGTTCGTCTTCACTGATGGCAGTGTCTACGATTTTTGGTTTTGCCCTGATGGGCCCTTGTGTTTGATAATGGCACCGCGGAGGAGCCACCGGTTGTCGCATCTGCGTCCTTGGCCAAGACCATGCAAAGGTTTTGGGAGGTGGAGGAGCTCACCTATGAGTTCCAGGATGGATCCGGAACACGCTGAGGGCGAAGCCCTTTTTCGATCAACCACGGAGAGGTTGCCCTCCGGTCGGTTTGTAACTAGGTTACCCTTTGTTGCCTCTCGTCCTAGCCTAGGGCAAAGTAGGGCGCTTGCGGAGAAACGACTGCTGTCCATGGAGCGACGCATGCAGCGTGACCACGTACTTCGCGATAAATATATTGAATTTAAGCGCGAGTACGAGGATTTGGGTCACATGTCTCCGGCTCGAGTTGATTGGAGCTCAACTGAGCATTATTTTTTGCCCCACCACGCGGTGGTGAAGGCCTCAACGGGCAAGTTGCGGACTGTCTTCGATGGGTCCGCACCCACTTCGAACGGAGTTTCGTTGAATCTATGTTTGCATTCAGGTCCCAAATTGCATAGGGACATAATTGACATCATCTTGAACTTTAGAAGACATCAAGTGGTTTTTGGCGCGGACATCCGGATGATGTTCCGCCAGACAGTCATACATCCTGAGGATCCTGTGACGGTGTATGAACTCAATACAAACACCTATGGTTTGAAATCTAGTCCCTATATCGCCATCAGATCATTGCTTGAATTGGCAGAGCGGGAACGGATCCGCTTTCCCCGTGGGGCTTCCGTGCTGTCACGTGACTTGTATGTTGATGACGTGTGCACCGGAGCCCAAAGTATTGAGGAGGCCCTCCTACTGCGGGATGAATTCTCGATTGGAAATATTGAAGACAGGTGGCTACGAGCTACGTAAGTGGTTGTCTAATGAGCCTAAAGTTCTAGAAGGGATCCCGGAGGATCACCAACAGAACCCCTCACCTGTTTGAGGATGTGGATGTGATCCCAACAGGATAGCGGTGCTGGGCATGCAGTACCAGCCGCTAACCGATATTTTTACATTCCAAGTGGACTTGGAAATACCAAAAGTCTGGACTAAGAGAACGGTGTTGTCCGTAATAGCCCGTATGTTTGATCCAAGCGGTTGGATCAGTCCAGTGATATTCTCTGCAAAGGGTCTTCTTCAGAGACTTTGGACTTTGGGCGTCTCGTGGGACGAGCCGCTGTTTGGCTCTCCATTGGATGATTGGCTCGAGTTGTTTTCATCGATTAAGGAAGTCAATCGGATTGCCTTGCCTCGTCGAATATTGCCCCCGGGAAATATCGAGCCAGTGCCTGCATGGCTTTTGTGACGCGTCGGGAGAGAGGCTACGCCGCGTCAGTCTATATGTGCGGACAGTTGACGCCGATGGCCGGGTCAATGTCTCTGCTTTGTTAGGGGAAGAGCAAGGTCGCCCCCATCAGGACTAGGCTGACTATTCCCAAGCTTGAGTTGAGTGGAGCTCACCTTCTCTCTAAATTGTTGCATCACGTTGCCAGTGAACTGGCGGCCACGGTCGAAATACTGGACATCTTCGCCTGGTCGGATAGCCAGGTCGCGCTTGCATGGTTGCGCGCGGCCCCACATACCTTGGAGGTTTTTGTGGGAAATCGGGTTTCCCAAATCCAGAATATCGGAATTGATATAACATGGAGACATGTGCCGGGAGAGCTTAACCCAGCGGACTGTGCTTCCCGAGGTTGTACGGCACCAGAATTGGTGTCACACCCGCTCTGGTGGGGTCCAGAGTGGCTGATGGGATCAGAAACTTCTTGGCCTGTCTGCTACAGACAGATGTTACTTCTTTTGAGTTTGACTGGGCTCCGTGTACATGCTGTAGTCGCTGAGACGACGTCGGAGCCGGATTGGCTACTTGCTCGGTATAGCAGTTTGGATAAACTTCTGGGTGTTACCAGTTGGATTAAGCGTTTCATACATAATTGTAGAAACCCACAGGCAAGGCGGTTGGAGCCGATTGCAGGTGCAGAAGAGCGCCGGAGCGCATTGTTGCATTGGGTCCGTGTCGTGCAGACCGGACGGTTTGAGTCGGAGCTTCGTATTTTGCGCGACGGACGCGCTAAGTTGAAGGGCGCGGTCGCTCGTTTGAACCCGTACATCGACTCGGATGGGCTTCTTCGGGGTTGGAGGCAGGCTCCGGAAGGCGGATCTTCCATATGAGACTCGCCATCCTCTGTTGTTGCCCAAGGGCGGACCCTTGGTGCAGCTTTTGGTGTCTGATCGACACATTCGTAACGCCCATGCTGGGTGCAATGCTTTGTTGGCTATTTTGCAACGCGAATTTTGGATTTTGTCTGCCCGAAGAGCAATCCGTAGTGTCCTGTTTCGATGTATTGCATGTTATAGATTGAAGGCATCCACGATGCAACCACAGATGGGTGATTTGCCCGCTGATCGAATCCGACCTTCGAGGCCGTTTGACGGCGTTGGAACCGATTTTGCCGGTCCCTTTTCGATCAAGGCTTCTCCCTTTCGTAATGCCCGTATTGTGAAGGGCTATTTGTGTGTATTTGTTTGTTTGGCCACCAAGGCTGTCCATTTGGAGGTGGTATCGGCTCTGACTACGGAGACCTTCGTCGCCGCGTTGGATCGCTTTGTTTCGCGTCGAGGTCTACCTTCCCTTATTAGGTCTGATAATGGCACAAACTATAAAGGAACTGTAAATTATCTTAAGGATGTTTCCGTGTTTATTGATAAAAATTGTACTAGTTTAAGTCAAATTGCTGCCCAAAGGGGAATAACCTGGAAATTTAGTCCCCCAAGTTGCCCCCATGGGGGAGGGATTTTTGAAGCGGCTGTGAAATCCGCAAAGACCCACCTCCGCCGCATTATCGGAGAAACGGCTCTAACTTTTGAAGAGCTGGCCACAGTGTTTTGTAAAGTTGAGGCGGTCCTCAACTCTCGTCCTCTCTGTCCGCTATCTCCAGATCCAAATGACTTGGAAGCTCTCACCCCTGGTCATTTTTTGGTGGGAGGCCGTTGAATGCCCTGCCCGAATACCCGTGGAAGGATGAACGCGTATATCGGTTGTCGCGTTTTCAAATGTTGCAGCAAATGAGCCAGGACTTTTGGCGTCGCTGGTCGCTTGAATATTTGCATTTGCTGCAGCAAAGAGTGAAGTGGACAGACAGGACTGAGCCTCCCAGGGAGGGTGATTTAGTATTGTTAAAAGAGGCAAATTTGCCCTCATTGCTTTGGCGACGAGCTCGCATATTACGTTTGATTCTTTGGCGGAGATGGCACTCCGCGTGTGGCTGAGGTGTTGGTCGACGGTTCGATTTTAAGGAGAGGTGTGGACCTCTCTCGCCCGCCTTCCCGTAGAGTAAGCTAGCGGTCTGCTTCTCAGACCGGGACGGGGGGATGTTTGTAATATATTGGGTAAAACTAAACGCAGGCGTTTCGCATTGCTGCCGCCAGAGGGCGTTCGGGGTTTTCACACTGCTAGCGCGAATGGCTCGCGGACGGTCGCAATTGTACTATGCGATATCGGTTTGATTTTTAATACGCGAGAGGGGCCCGCGTTCTTTGATTGCTAATTAACTTGAGTTGTATTTGTGAATTTCCTGTTTGTTAAATAACTATTGAACTTTGTGTTTGTGTACCCGTCATTGTGACTTTCTCCTGTGGGATGTGACGCGTGGCTGCTCGCTCACATCTACCTGTTGCCGAGCCGATTTCGGGAAGAAATCTATTTATTTGTCCTGGGGAATTGAGATCTCAAGGGTTAGGTAGGGTGATTAGGAATTCCCCTTCCCGAAGATACTCAAGTTTGGATCCGAAGAGAAAGAAGATTTAGCTTGGTAAGTGTTTTTTAAGTGTAATTAATTTATAGGTTAGGTTATCATATAGGGCCCTGTAGCTCCCTTCATAAGCTACGGTGGTAGCAGACTGCGTTAAGTTATTTAGTTTTTAGTCGGGCAAACGTGGTGCCGCGTGGAGATTTCTTCCCGGTACTTATTTTTTACCGGTGGTTTTTTCCCGGTGAAGTTCCGGTACAGGATTCTTCCCGCCGCTTCGTTTGTCCGGATTCGCTCTGCGCACATTTTCTGGCAGCAGAGCGTAGTTGCTCTGCACAATCATCCACATCCTCAAACAGGTGAGGGTTCTGTTGGTGATCCTCCGGGATCCCTTCTAGAACTTTAGGCTCATTAGACAACCACTTACGTAGCTCGTAGCCACCTGTCTTCAATATTTCAATCAATTCATCCCGCAGTAGGAGGGCCTCCTCAATACTTTGGGCTCCGGTGCACACGTCATCAACATACAAGTCACGTGACAGCACGGAAGCCCCCACGGGGAAAGCGGATCCGTTCCCGCTCTGCCAATTCAAGCAATGATCTGATGGCGATATAGGGACTAGATTTCAAACCATACGTGTTTGTGTTGAGTTCATACACCGTCACAGGATCCTCAGGGCGCTCACGCCAGAGTATCAACTGGAATCGCCTGTCCTCAGGATGTATGACTGTCTGGCGGAACATCATCCGGATGTCCGCACCAAAAACCACTTGATGTCTTCTAAAGTTCAAGATGATGTCAATTATGTCCCTATGCAATTTGGGACCCGAATGCAAACACAGATTCAACGAAACCCCGTTCGAAGTGGGTGCGGACCCATCAAAGACAGTCCGCAACTTGCCCGTTGAGGCCTTCACCACCGCGTGGTGGGGCAAAAAATAATGCTCCGTTGAGCTCCAATCAACTCGAGCCGGAGACATGTGACCCAAATCCTCGTACTCGCGCATAAATTCAATATATTTATCGCGAAGTACGTGGTCACGCTGCATACGTCGCTCCATGGACAGCAGTCGTTTCTCCGCAAGCGCCCTACTTTGCTAGGACGAGAGGCAACAAAAGGTAACCTAGTTACAAACCGACCGGAGAGCAACCTCTCCGTGGTCGATCGAAAAAGGGCTTCGCACTCAGCGTGTTCCGGATCCACCCTGGAACTCATAGGTGGCTCCTCCACCTCCCAAAACCTTTGCATGGTCTTGGCCAAGGACGCTGATGCGACGACCGGTGGCTCCTCCACGGTGCTATTATCAAACACAGGGCCCATCAGGGCAAAACCAAAGATAGTAGACACTGCCATCAGTGAAGACGAACCCAGAGCTTTCTGGGTACCCAACAAAATCCAACCCAATACGTCCGAGCCCAGGAGCAAGTCCACTGGGCCGGGGTGAAAGACAAAGGGGTCGGCCAAATCCAGACCCGAAACCAAAGACAACACACCCGGCGGTATGTCTGTCGAGGGGTGCCAACCCGCAATGGTATCCATTACCATAGCCGAAGTCGTGATCCTCATTGTGGAGGACTTCAGCGAAGAAAAGGTGACAAGTGTCTGGCCCGTCAGACACTTCACTTGTATGCCACCAACTCCAAGAAGTGGCACAGGCGAGTCTTCCACGACTAAACCTAACTGGTGTGCCACTCGAGTGGTAACCAAACTGCTTTGAGCCCCTGAGTCCAACAGAGCTCTCAAATTAATGGCTTCCCCCCTACGACCCCATACGCGGACCACCGCGGTGGGGAGCAGAACCGTCCGCGGCTCTGTCCCAGCAAGGGAGCAAGCTAGTTACGGGCTCCCCACTCTCTCCAAACCAGGGGCGCGCCACTGACCCGGATAATATGGCGGGCGAGTGCACATCCCCATCTGAGGGGGGGCATAACCCGCGGCCCGGCCATACATATGGTACGGCGGGTGGTACTCCAGCCGTGGGTACTCGTGCAGCGGCGGAGAAAACCGCTGCGGCTGCATGTGTTGGGTATTGGTAACCCGCGTGGAGGGGGTGTCCCCACTCTCACGTCCGATCTAGGGCCCCCGCCCATGGGGGCCCTATCCGGGCCTGGCCAGCTACATACTGGCCATGACCTTGGGGCGCGTGGTCCCGGTCCGCCAAGACCCGCGCAGGTACGCGACCCCCTCCCGAGGGGTGCGACGAGCGAAGCCGCGTCCTCCGTCCGGTGGTGGAGGGCTTCGCGCAGGAGCGCCCCCGCCCATAGGGGACCCCTGCCTCAACATCCGGGTGCCATCCCCGTTGCGGTTCATGCAAAGCATCGCGTGGTGCCGCCCACGGCATGCACTGCATGGTATGGCACTGGGACAGTCACGTGCATAGTGACCGCCCAAACAATAAAAGCAAAGTTCATGCCGCTTTGCCATGCGGCGCCGATCTTGTACTGGCAGTCCCTGCCAGTCCCTGCATTGCAGCAGGCTGTGGCCCATCCGACCACATTGCAGGCAGTCCGCGTCCCTCGCGACTGCTGCCGTGTGTGCAACCCGCGCACCAGCTCCACGCGGTGGCGGTTGCCGTCCCTGTTGGGGCCTCCCTCGCCATGAGGGTTCCAAGGGCCTACGTTCAGGCGCTCTGGATGGCGCTGAGTCCGTCATGGTATTCTCAGCAGCCCGTGCCTCAAACTCCAAAAACTTCACCAAGTCAGTGAATGTTGGTAGGGTGGTGCTATCCCGCTCCGCATTTTCGCGCTCAAACCGCGAGCGGATGTCATTGGGCAATTTGCCCAATACAATGTGCACCAACAAAAAAGACCATTGGTCCACCGGCAGCCCCAGTGTGCGGAGCGCGTTACAGGCCACTGTAACGGGCGTGAGCAACTGCAGGCGCAACTGTGCCCTGTTGGCCACCTTGGGCAGGGCCATCAACTGTGCGGCGTGCGCATCCGCTAACAAACGTAAGTTTTGGTAGCGGGAGTTCAATAACTCCCAGGCCGTGTCGTACTGGTCGTCCTCCACCCGGGAGGTGCTGGATGAGCGACCGCGCTTCATCCTCAAGAGTGGAGAGGAGGTAGGCCATCTTCTGGGCCTTCGACAAATCCTGTCGTGCTACGACCAGGGACTCAAACATATTTTTATATGCTACCCACTCCTCCATCCTACCCCCAAAGTGGGACAGCTGAAGGGTGGGGAGCCGACCAGTAACCGCTGGTCCTTCCTGTCTAACAGGTGTGCGAGGGGCTGGTCCGCCAGCCTGTCTCGCCCTTATTGCGGTCACCGCCTCCGCGATATCATCGTGCAGACTCAGGATCTGGTCCATGTCCGCCATGTGACCTGCGTAGGCCTCCGGGGTAAGATCGGCTTCGGTAAGCGCCGCCATGGCCGCTTCCGCGCTAATCAATCGTGAGTGGAGGTGATCCGCTCTTAGCAGTATGGCGCCCTCCCTGTCCTTCCGGGACAGGAGTCCTCCGGCCGTCACAAACCATCTCAATTCGTTGGCGAGTGTCGCCCTAGCATTGGAGGCCTTCGCCATCGCGTCAAGTCACAAACAAAAAATAACAAAAGGTAAATAAAAAACAACAAAATCAAGCAACTACACGAAGAACCGCGGTAGGTATGAGAATGGCACAAACCCGGAACGCACGGTACAAACCGCAAACAAATACAAAAAAGGTTACAAATATTCTTATACAAACAAACTAAGAAAAAATCTAATAATTTTTACAAACAATTAATTATTTTTTACAAACGAACAAATAGAGGGTAGATAAACTACGCTCTGCTACCAGAAAATGTGCAGAGCAACTACGCTCTGCTGCCAGAAAATGTGGCAGAGAATCCGGACAAACGAAGCGGCGGGAAGAATTCTGTACCGGAACTTTACCGGGAAAAAATCTACCGGTAAAATTAAGTACCGGGAAAAAATCTCCACGCGACACCACGCTTGTCCGACTAGAATCTAACTTAAGCTATACGCAGTCTGCTACCACCGTAGCTTATGAAGGGAGCTACAGGGCCCTATATGATAACCTAACCTATAAATTAAATACAATTGAACACTTACCAAATTAAATCTTCTTTCTCTTCGGATCCAAACTTGAGTGTCTTCGGGAAGGGGGAATTCCTAATCACCCTACCTAACCCTTGAGATCTCAATTCCCCATAACAACTAAATAGATTTCTTCCCGTAGTTTCCCTCGGGAACAGCCAGATGTGAACAGCCAGCCACGTTTCACCTCTCACAAGAAAAAGTCACAATAACAGAGTTTTTCACAAACACAAATTCAATAGTTATTTGACAAACAGGAAATTCACAATTATCACTCAATCTAAACAACAAGCAAAAGACGCGAGACCGCTCCGCGTATTAAAATCAAACCGATATCTCCCTGGACAATGCAATGGCTACGCCATTCACGCTAGCAGTGTGAAACCCCCGAACGCCCTCTGGCGGCAGCAATGCGAAACGCCTGCGTTTAGTTTTACCCAATATATTACAAACATTATATGTTTTCAATTTAGTAGTATTACAATGAGACTGATACGTAGGTGTCAACTCTATGGAACGGTCATCACGCCGACTGCCACTTCGGAGGTCCTGGGTTCGAACCCCGGTCGGGTCATCTTTTTCAGATTGACCCTTTTATTTTTGATTGATATTTTTTACGCGTGCACCAAATTTTATCAAAAGCCGTCCAATAGATTTTGCGTGATCCATCCACCAAATCACATCCATATTTTCGCATTAAGATTACCAGTCAAGGGTCATAAGTGCAGTCATACCTCGGGGACCTTATTGCCTAGCCTTAAAGATCATAATGCTTTGTAGATTCTAACTGCACTTTTGTCTCTTGACTGTACTTCGATGCTGTCTGGAAGCGAAAAAATAGCATAGAATGTGCCAGCTCTTTCCGCGCAAATTGTAAAATTCTTCTTCTACAAGCCTTGTTCCTTTTTAATTGGTTTTATTTGGGGTCGGCTCACAATCGGCTAACAATTTTTCGCCAGAACTGGAGATTCTGGGTCGTTTTTGGGTTAATTTTGTT
Source organism: Ephestia elutella (assembly GCA_018467065.1). NCBI lineage: Eukaryota > Metazoa > Arthropoda > Insecta > Lepidoptera > Pyralidae > Ephestia > Ephestia elutella. The sequence continues at coordinate 11,404,373 of CM031591.1, read as the reverse complement.
CATCTATTCGATATAGTAAAATATTTTCTATTTCAGGATGTGTTCACGAAAAACTATGAGCGTAATGTCACGAATAACGAAACTCTTGAAGTTCTAGTGCCACGGCAAGGTATGTATTTTTTTAAATTTTTAGGTAAGTATGCATTTTTTTTAATTTTTGTCAAATTATACTTTCGTAACTTAAAGCATTTAACCAACTGGAGACGAGAGCGCAAACTAAGCAAAAAAGTCTGCCACTTTCGGTCTGTTAGACCTTGTCCAGAAGGAGCGAATTCGCCGCGATTCTCTCGTGCGAATTACGTGCAACCGTTGCGTCCAGACAGAGCGTACCAACGCGCGAGCAGTTGGGGACGAATACGAATTTGGGGGCGGAGTTCGCGCGTTAAACTGGACGACGCAACAAGGAGTCCCTATAGTATCTCGATTCGCGCGAACCACGTGCGATTCGAGGGTCTGGGGTAATGCACGCAATTCACGCGCGTATTTTGAATTCGCGCGATGCTTGTAGATGCGATGTATTGGTCTCACTAACGCGCGAATGAATTCGCGCGAAGCGTTTCGCGACGAATTTGCCCCTTCTGGACAAGGTCTTAGACAACATAATTTATACACGCACACAAAGATAATGCTGACCACTAGCTTAAAAACTACGCACTCAATCACAAACAGTGTCTATTGTGCTATTACAATTGTATATCTGCAATAAAGAAGGATAAATAAATAAACAGTAAGTGCAGGTTCATATGAAATTTCGCAGAAGGGATGCCTGTAAGTGGCCTCTCCGTTGATTAAATACTCTAAGGTTCGCAATGACCCTTGGTATTGAGGTACCTTAGTAACTGAGTTAGAAGGCCCATCGACTCGAGCAATGTTCCAATCAATCATTACATCAGACAGTAAAGGGTCATACCTCGAAGACCTTATTGCCTAGCCTTAATTCTGACTGCACTTTTGACTCTTTACTGTACCTACCTACATGGTGTAATGCTCAGTCAAGATTTTGCTGCAACTTGGCTGCAATATTTTGCATACAAAATACATGTACTTATTCAGAAGTTTATTTACCCTAGATTCAAAACAGCCTGTCGCCTTATTTAATATTAAAAACACTTGTTTTATAACGTCTAGACTAAACCGATTAAAATACTAGACCGATTTGAGCGGTCACGCGAATTCAAAATGGCGAGCAAATAGAACATGAAACGAACCGAAGTTTTTTTTTGTAACAAAGCTGGAAGGCACTAGGGTGTCAAATATTAGTTTTTAGTTTGACATTCGTTACAACACTAGTTTGTTTGTTTTAAGAAATTGATTCTTGGTAATTAGATTCACCTTCTTCTTATCGAGTGTGTTATTACTAACACTGGTGTCAGATTTTATTCAAGTCGCCTAAAGGCATCTGACATGACTTTTACGACTACCGCCATCTAGTGGCAGTAGCCGTATACACACTAATGAACTAAACAGTCAGCCAATGTGCAGGTTTCCTCACGATATTTTCCTTCACCGGAAGCAGGTGGTCTATGAGAAAACTACCTTACTATACATGAGTCAGATTGGTCTACAAACTCATGTGCACAGGTAGGACTTGAACCCGGGTCTTATCCGACCTCAGGCGGGTGTCATTACCACTTGGCCACCACCGCTTAGATTCACCAATAAATTATGATTTACACTAATATATCCTAACTATTATTATACATGCAAAAGTAAGTTTGTTACCTCTTCACGCTTTATCTACTGAACCAATCTTCCTGAAATTTACACAGAAGCATACGCATAGAAGTACTAAGAAGGACATAGGGCACCTTTCATCTCGGGAAAAAGCACTGTTCCCGTGGGAAATTCACGCGGGCGAAGCCGCGGGCAAAAGCTAGTTTTTATAAAGATTTTAATTTTTTTTTTCTTTTGTTTTCAGATGTGATTTTGTATTCATTCTTCCCGTTATAATTGCAATGTATTCGTTCAATTCGTTTATGCCATTAAATAGTAAAACATTGTGTCTGAAATTACAAGTATATACGCGTAAAATTACTGATTGTTATGTTTGGTTTGTTATTTATTGCTATATGTGATTTCCATGTTTATTTCTCGAATCTCAAGGCTGAATTGGTAAATATTTAATTTATTTAAATATGAAAACCATGTTTCACTACACTAGCACTCCAACCAGATTGCGGACCTCCTTAAAAAGGGAGATATTAGGAGCACCCATAACCGGAGAGCATGTATGAAGAGAGTGATGAGTGTAGAGGAAGCGAGAGAGATCTGTAAAGATCGTAGCAAGTGGAAATCGCTAGTCTCTGCCTACCCCCACGGGAAAAAGGCGTGATAATATGTATGTATGTATGTATGTATGAAAACCATGTGATTGTTTTATTCCTATGTATAGAACATAAGTATAAATATCCTTAAATATCTTGTATTATGGTGCAAAGTATTTCCAGAAACTAGATTCCTTACGAAGAAAACGAGTAAGTTATTTTAATTAGCTAAAAATACCTAAGTATTTATTTAATGTTTGAAAGTATGTTGAAGTATTTTTGAATATATTTCGTTGCATTTATTTTAAAGTAGAATTTGTTTTTAAGAAGAGTTACCTTATAAATATAAGTCATTTATTTATTTTGCTCAAGTTCAAGTTAGCTATGTGTATGTTTTGCTCAATGTATGTACTTACTAGGTAAAGCCTGACCAGAAATATAAAAACCCTGAATTAGAGGCAGCACTTATGCGTTTTATATTGCAACATTATTGAAAGAAGTGGCGGATCTATAGGTGGGAGCACGGGGGCACGTGCCCCCCCTCTCCTCCCCACATCCCCGACTGCTATTTTGTGTACATATGTACTGGGGAGGCAGGTTCCATAACAGTACATATCAAATTAAGATTCGAGTTGTTAAAATAACAGGATTTAGTAGTAATAGTTTCTTACAAGTTTATTTCCAAAAAATTAATCCGCCACCATTAGTGATGTTCCGTTCTCGAAATTTTCAAAGAACAAGCTGAAACTTCCTTAAAATTTTCTCGGAGATATTCTCGAGAACGGAAAACGGTGCCCTTCCCATAGAAATAAAAATACTGGATCCGCCTCGATCGAAAGTCAAACTTTGACAGGAGAAATGACAGATAGGTTTTGAAATTAGTTGCCAGTGTAAGAAATTAGTTCTATTGCTTTTCCGCAACATGGCGAGGGTTTTTATATTCAGGTCAGGCTATACTTAAATTTAATTTATTTGTAAATAATAAAAGTTGTTCTAACTGAACTGTTATTTTCTTGTTGGTAAGCTTTTTCAATCAAGACTTGCCAGGCCAACATGAAGCGGCCTTTTAAAATACTTTTAGAATAAAAAGGTACAAATATTTTATAACATTTATAACATTTTATTCAAAAAGTGCATCTCTTTCCGATGGGCCATTGGAGTGTATATTTTCTTTGCCATTGGTATATACTAACGGACAGTCCTCCACTTCTAATTATTATGTATGATTTTTTTTTATTACTATTTACCGATAGTAAAGAAAAATCTCTCTCTCTCTCTTTAGTCGTATTTCCTCATGACTGAGGGTCGTGGTCGTTATATGGAATGAAACACACACAACGACTCTCTTGGCAATTTTAATGGAGTGGTTTGCCATTGCCTTCTCCATTCCATAGCTGATAATCATCAACCAGAGTGCAGGTTTCCTCACGATGTTTTCCTTCACCGGAAGCGAGTGGTGGTCGATGAAAACTAACATGAGTCAGATTGGTATACAAACTCATGTAGCCCGGGCAGGATTCGAACCTGGGATTTTGTATCCACAGGCAGGCGCCCTACCACTCGTACACCACCGCTTCAAAGAGAAAATACACTACGCGAAAAGAAGAGGCGTGAAGTGGAGTGTTGCTAGTTTAGGACAGATTAAAATCCTAACTAATATTACAAATGCGAAAGTGAGTTTGTTTGTTACCTCTTCACGCTTTATCTACTGAACCAATCTTCCTGAAATTTCGCATACACATAGCTGGAAGTACGGAGAAGGACATAGGGTACCTTTCATCCCGGGAAAAAGCACTGTTCCCGTGGGAAATTCACGCGGGCGAAGCCGCGGGCGAAAGCTAGTATTATAAATGCGAAAGTGAGTTTGTTTATTTGTTTGTTTGTTACCTCTTCACGTTTTATCTACTGAACCAATCTTCCTGAAATTTTGCATACACATGGCTGGAAGTATGGAGAAGGACATAGGGTACCTTTCATCCCGGAAAAAAGCACTGTTCCCGTGGGAATTTCACGCGTGCGAAGCCGCGGGCGAAAGCTAGTTACCTATAATATTCTTTTTTACTTTGTTTTTTTTTTAAACATTAAAATTAAAATAAACCACTCATAAGTATTTACAAATAATTATTTAAGTACTTAATTTTTTTTTGGAGTTATTTGTAGAGTCGAATTTGTAATTTTATTATTCCCCGAAGCAAATATAGAAATTTGATCTAGGTACTTCTAAAAGCCTCACGGCCGAATACTGAAACGTCACTCAGATGCAACAGTCAGCTGAAGCGCTCTAAAATCTAAGCATCTGCTAAAAAGAAAGTGGTATACACAAAAGCTACTCAAACGTTTGGAAGCCATTATCAGCTAAGCAGACCTAAAGTAATTTACGTCATTTCCTATCATTCACGTTCATTCAATAACCTCTTTTTACGCAACATTGTTTGAAAAAAATAATTTTTCTTTACCATATAATTTAGTTAAAATAACATAAAAAATAAAAGTTTTATTTATTTTACAATTTATTTCATTATTCCGTGATAAAATCATATTTATTATAAAAAATAATGAAAATAAACGTAAATAATTACCAACAAATCGTTATAAATTTTCGTGGAATGAATCGTTTTTGCTCGGGTATAAAAATACCTATTTATTCTGTGGCGTGGGCCCTACTCACACATTGCGACTTTTTTCAACAATACAACCGCCGCGTTTTTTCAGCCGCGCGATTGCTTTGCGACATGAGTATCGATACATGCGCGCGTGAGTAGCGATGCATACGCACGTTTGAATCGATTCAGATGTCTGCCTGTGCCTATCAACGAAATACTGAACGTTGTTTCATTGAGTTTGTATTAATGCTGTATCGCATTTGTAACGATGCTGTTTCGCGTTTGCATCGCGACTGTAACACTACAGCTACGCCACTAGCTATTGACTTGTCACTGCATCGCGATTGTATCGCTGCAAAACGTCGCAATGAGTGAAGGGCCTTTAGGAAGAGACACCTCTATGACCAATAACCCTCCTTTTTGTTTCGCTGTAGTCGGGTAAAAATGTATAGGCTCCGTCCCGATCTACTAACATAAATGGAATGGAACTGATGCTATAATATACCCAAAGTATCCACTATTTCATTAAAATCCTTTTTTTACAATGAATCAGTGGAATATATGAAAAAAATAAAACAATTTGTAATTCACTGCCAAAAACGTGTAAGCGTAGAAGCGGGTTTTTGCAGGATATTTTATGCAGGCACCAAAAGCAAGAAAGATCAACGTTGTGTAATTCTTCACTGCACATGCCAAAATAATACATAGGTGAAAAGTTATTGATTTTAGTGTCTGTAGATAATAATGTATCGATAAATACATTATTTTAACATCAGAATCAATACGATCACAGATTTGGGAGACCTCGCGACCACTCTTAGATCTCAGATGCACCCAAGTCGGTTTGACAATGGTTTGACAGTACATTTGACAGCAAAAAATTTGAGTAGCCTTTCAGTATACGAATTTTGCACTGAAAGGAGTTTGAGACCTATTTAGTTTCGAGTTCTCTCAAATCTAAAACGTGCTCAAAATTGACGTTTGAGTATACCAATTTTGCATGTAAGACCGTCTCAAACATTTAAGATGCCGTCAAATACTTGAGTGACGTTTCAGTATTCGGCCGTCAGACATTTTACGTCAACTTACTGAAGCACAAATAAATCAATAGAGCGGGATATTACAAAAATGGCCGGGTTCTAGACATTAATAAGATGAATAGAATGTGGATATTTGTTTTCTATAATACCCTAGTTCTGTTTTTTTAAGGGTTCCGTCTTCCGTACCTCAAAAGGCAAAAACGGAACCCTTATAAGAACACTTTATTGTCCGTCTGTGTGTCAAACTTTTTTCTCAGGAACGCTTAAAGGTGTCAAGTTGAAATTAATATCGAATACTCGGATCCATGGTCTCTTTCAGCAAATAATCAAAAGTCAACGCGATCACGAAATATTACCGTAATTGTTGCGATTTTTTTTTGCATATTTTGCGATTTTAGACGAGAATTAAAACTTAAAAGGTATTTCCCGTTGAACTAGAGTTATGAAATTTGGCTAGAAGCAAGGTCGAACGGTAGGAAGAAATCTGTTTGTTGTTGGTACTCCAAAAAAAGGCGATACTATCTTATTTTTATGCTCAATGCAGTATGAATCCCAGGGATCGAACTGCAAAGGTAAGTTTGTTTTTGAAACTAGTTGGTCTTTTAGTTAGAGCTATAATGTGATGCTTTGCATGTACGGAACCCTCGGTGCGCGAGTTTGACTCGTACTTGGCTGGTTTTTTTATTTCGAATTAGAAAATCAAAGCATTGGAAAGGGTTATATGCGCAATAATCTATGAATTTATGAAGAGCTTATCTATGAAGAGCTTTATGGCGAATCGTGTTTGTAATATATTGGGTAAAACTAAACGCAGGCGTTTCGCATTGCTGCCGCCAGAGGGCGTTCGGGGTTTTCACACTGCTAGCGTGGAATGCATCGTGCGGTCGCCATTGCATTGTCCAGGGCGATATCGGTTTGATTTTAATACGCGGAGCGGTCTCGCGTCTTTTGCTTGTTGTTTAGTTTGAGTGATAATTGTGAATTTCCTGTTTGTCAAATAACTATTGAATTTGTGTTTGTGAAAAACTCTGTTATTGTGACTTTTTCTTGTGAGAGGTGAAACGTGGCTGGCTGTTCACATCTGGCTGTTCCCGAGGGAAACTACGGGAAGAAATCTATTTAGTTGTTATGGGGAATTGAGATCTCAAGGGTTAGGTAGGGTGATTAGGAATTCCCCCTTCCCGAAGACACTCAAGTTTGGATCCGAAGAGAAAGAAGATTTAATTTGGTAAGTGTTCAATTGTATTTAATTTATAGGTTAGGTTATCATATAGGGCCCTGTAGCTCCCTTCATAAGCTACGGTGGTAGCAGACTGCGTATAGCTTAAGTTAGATTCTAGTCGGACAAGCGTGGTGTCGCGTGGAGATTTTTTCCCGGTACTTAATTTTACCGGTAGATTTTTTCCCGGTAAAGTTCCGGTACAGAATTCTTCCCGCCGCTTCGTTTGTCCGGATTCTCTCTGCCACATTTTCTGGCAGCAGAGCGTAGTTGCTCTGCACATTTTCTGGTAGCAGAGCGTAGTTTATCTACCCTCTATTTGTTCGTTTGTAAAAAATAATTAATTGTTTGTAAAAATTATTAGATTTTTCTTAGTTTGTTTGTATAAGAATATTTGTAACCTTTTTTGTATTTGTTTGCGGTTTGTACCGTGCGTTCCGGGTTTGTGCCATTCTCATACCTACCGCGGTTCTTCGTGTAGTTGCTTGATTTTGTTGTTTTTTATTTACCTTTTGTTATTTTTTTGTTTGTGACTTGACGCGATGGCGAAGGCCTCCAATGCTAGGGCGACACTCGCCAACGAATTGAGATGGTTTGTGACGGCCGGAGGACTCCTGTCCCGGAAGGACAGGGAGGGCGCCATACTGCTAAGAGCGGATCACCTCCACTCACGATTGATTAGCGCGGAAGCGGCCATGGCGGCGCTTACCGAAGCCGATCTTACCCCGGAGGCCTACGCAGGTCACATGGCGGACATGGACCAGATCCTGAGTCTGCACGATGATATCGCGGAGGCGGTGACCGCAATAAGGGCGAGACAGGCTGGCGGACCAGCCCTCGCACACCTGTTAGACAGGAAGGACCAGCGGTTACTGGTCGGCTCCCCACCCTTCAGCTGTCCCACTTTGGGGGTAGGATGGAGGAGTGGGTAGCATATAAAAATATGTTTGAGTCCCTGGTCGTAGCACGACGGGATTTGTCGAAGGCCCAGAAGATGGCCTACCTCCTCTCCACTCTTGAGGATGAAGCGCGGTCGCTCATCCAGCACCTCCGGGTGGAGGACGACCAGTACGACACGGCTTGGGAGTTATTGAACTCCCGCTATCAAAACTTACGTTTGTTAGCGGATGCGCACGCCGCACAGTTGATGGCCCTGCCCAAGGTGGCCAACAGGGCACAGTTGCGCCTGCAGTTGCTCACGCCCGTTACAGTGGCCTGTAACGCGCTCCGCACACTGGGGCTGCCGGTGGACCAATGGTCCTTTTTGCTGGTGCACATTGTATTGGGCAAATTACCCAATGACATCCGCTCGCGATTTGAGCGCGAGAATGCGGAACGGGATAGCACCACCCTACCAACATTCACTGACTTGGTGAAGTTTTTGGAGTTTGAGGCACGGGCTGCTGAGAATACCATGACGGACTCAGCGCCATCCAGAGCGCCTGAACGTAGGCCCTTGGAACCCTCATGGCGAGGGAGGCCCCAACAGGGACGGCAACCGCCACCGCGTGGAGCTGGTGCGCGGGTTGCACACACGGCAGCAGTCGCGAGGGACGCGGACTGCCTGCAATGTGGTCGGATGGGCCACAGCCTGCTGCAATGCAGGGACTGGCAGGGACTGCCTGTACAAGATCGGCGCCGCATGGCAAAGCGGCATGAACTTTGCTTTTATTGTTTGGGCGGTCACTATGCACGTGACTGTCCCAGTGCCATACCATGCAGTGCATGCCGTGGGCGGCACCACGCGATGCTTTGCATGAACCGCAACGGGGATGGCACCCGGATGTTGAGGCAGGGGTCCCCTATGGGCGGGGGCGCTCCTGCGCGAAGCCCTCCACCACCGGACGGAGGACGCGGCTTCGCTCGTCGCACCCCCCCTCGGGAGGGGGGTCGCGTACCTGCGCGGGTCTTGGCGGACCGGGACCACGCGCCCCAAGGTCATGGCCAGTATGTAGCTGGCCAGGCCCCGGATAGGGCCCCCATGGGCGGGGGCCCTAGATCGGACGTGAGAGTGGGGACACCCCCTCCACGCGGGTTACCAATACCCAACACATGCAGCCTGCAGCGGTTTTCTCCGCCGCTGCACGAGTACCCACGGCTGGAGTACCACCCGCCGTACCATATGTATGGCCGGGCCGCGGGTTATGCCCCCCTCAGATGGGGATGTGCACTCGCCCGCCATATTATCCGGGTCAGTGGCGCGCCCCTGGTTTGGAGAGAGTGGGGAGCCCGTAACTAGCTTGCTCCCTTGCTGGGACAGAGCCGCGGACGGTTCTGCTCCCTACCGCGGTGGTCCGCGTATGGGGTCGTAGGGGGAAGCCATTAATTTGAGAGCTCTGTTGGACTCAGGGGCTCAAAGCAGTTTGGTTACCACTCGAGTGGCACACCAGTTAGGTTTAGTCGTGGAAGACTCGCCTGTGCCACTTCTTGGAGTTGGTGGCATACAAGTGAAGTGTCTGACGGGCCAGACACTTGTCACCTTTTCTTCGCTGAAGTCCTCCACAATGAGGATCACGACTTCGGCTATGGTAATGGATACCATTGCGGGTTGGCACCCCTCGACAGACATACCGCCGGGTGTGTTGTCTTTGGTTTCGGGTCTGGATTTGGCCGACCCCTTTGTCTTTCATCCCGGCCCAGTGGACTTGCTCCTGGGCTCGGACGTATTGGGTTGGATTTTGTTGGGTACACAGAAGGCTCTGGGTTCGTCTTCACTGATGGCAGTGTCTACGATTTTTGGTTTTGCCCTGATGGGCCCTGTGTTTGATAATGGCACCGCGGAGGAGCCACCGGTTGTCGCATCTGCGTCCTTGGCCAAGACCATGCAAAGGTTTTGGGAGGTGGAGGAGCCACCTATGAGTTCCAGGATGGATCCGGAACACGCTGAGTGCGAAGCCCTTTTTCGATCGACCACGGAGAGGTTGCCCTCCGGTCGGTTTGTAACTAGGTTACCTTCTTTGTTGCCTCTCGTCCTAGCCTAGGGCAAAGTAGGGCGCTTGCGGAGAAACGACTGCTGTCCATGGAGCGACGTATGCAGCGTGACCACGTACTTCGCGATAAATATATTGAATTTATGCGCGAGTACGAGGATTTGGGTCACATGTCTCCGGCTCGAGTTGATTGGAGCTCAACTGAGCATTATTTTTTGCCCCACCACGCGGTGGTGAAGGCCTCAACGGGCAAGTTGCGGACTGTCTTTGATGGGTCCGGGCACCCACTTCCGAACGGAGTTTCGTTGAATCTATGTTTGCATTCAGGTCCCAAATTGCATAGGGACATAATTGACATCATCTTGAACTTCTAGAAGACATCAAGTGGGAGTTTTTGGTGCGGACATCCGGATGATGTTCCGCCAGACAGTCATACATCCTGAGGACAGGCGATTCCAGTTGATACTCTGGCGTGAGCGCCCTGAGGATCCTGTGACGGTGTATGAACTCAATACAAACACCTATGGTTTGAAATCTAGTCCCTATATCGCCATCAGATCATTGCTTGAATTGGCAGAGCGGGAACGGATCCGCTTTCCCCGTGGGGCTTCCGTGCTGTCACGTGACTTGTATGTTGATGACGTGTGCACCGGAGCCCAAAGTATTGAGGAGGCCCTCCTACTGCGGGATGAATTGATTGAAATATTGAAGACGGGTGGCTACGAGCTACGTAAGTGGTTGTCCAATGAGCCTAGAGTTCTAGAAGGGATCCCGGAGGATCACCAACAGAACCCTCACCTGTTTGAGGATGTGGATGATCCCAACAGGATAGCGGTGCTGGGCATGCAGTGCCAGCCGCTAACCGATATTTTCACATTCCAAGTGGACTTGGAAATACCAAAAGTCTGGACTAAGAGAACGGTGTTGTCCGTAATAGCTCGTATGTTTGATCCAAGCGGTTGGATCAGTCCAGTGATATTCTCTGCGAAGTGTCTTCTTCAGAGACTTTGGACTTTGGGCGTCTCGTGGGACGAGCCGCTGTTTGTCTCTCCATTGGATGATTGGCTCGAGTTGTTTTCATCGATTAAGGAAGTCAATCGGATTGCCTTGCCTCGTCGAATATTGCCACCCGGGAAATATCGAGCCAGCCTGCATGGCTTTTGTGACGCGTTTCCGGAGCGAGGCTACGCCGCGTCAGTTCATATGCGGACAGTTGACGCCGATGAAGCCGGGTCAATGTCTCGCTTCTTTGTTAAGGGAAGAGCAAGGTCGCCTCCCATCAGGACTAGGCTGACTATTCCCAAGCTTGAGTTGAGTGGAGCTCACCTTCTCTCTAAATTGTTGCATCACGTTGCCAGTGAGCTGGCGGCCACGGTCGAGATACGAGACATCTTCGCCTGGTCGGATAGCCAGGTCGCGCTTGCATGGTTGCGCGCGGCCCCACATACCTTGGAGGTTTTTGTGGGAAATCGGGTTTCCCAAATCCAGAATATCGGAATTGATATAACATGGAAACATGTGCCGGGAGAGCTTAACCCAGCGGACTGTGCCTCCCGAGGTTGTACGGCACCAGAATTGGTGTCACACCCGCTCTGGTGGGGTCCAGAGTGGCTGATGGGATCAGAAACTTCTTGGCCTGTCTGTCAGACAGATGTTACTTCTTTGAGTTTGACCGGGCTCCGTGTACATGCTGTAGTCGCTGAGACGACGTCGGAGCCGGATTGGCTACTTGCTCGGTATAGCAGTTTGGATAAGCTTCTGGGTGTTACCAGTTGGATTAAGCGTTTCATACATAATTGTAGAAACCCACAGGCAAAGCGGTTGGAGCCGATTGCAGGTGCAGAAGAGCGCCGGAGCGCATTGTTGCATTGGGTCCGTGTCGTGCAGACCGGACGGTTTGAGTCAGAGCTTCATATTTTGCGCGAAGCACGCGCTAAGTTGAAGGGCGCGGTCGCTCGTTTGAACCCGTACATCGACTCGGATGGGCTTCTTCGGGTTGGAGGCAGGCTCCGGAAGGCGGATCTTCCATATGAGACTCGCCATCCTCTGTTGTTGCCCAAAGGGCGGACCCCTTGGTGCAGCTTTTGGTGTCTGATCTGACACATTCTGTAACGCCGTATGCTGGGTGCAATGCTTTGTTGGCTATTTTGCAACGCGAGTTTTGGATTTTGTCGAGCCCGAAAGAGCAATCCGTAGTGTCCTGTTTCGATGTATTGCATGTTATAGGTTGAAGGCATCCACGATGCAACCACAGATGGGTAAGTGATTTGCCCGCTATGAATAGAATTGATTTTGCAAATCACTCACCGATTTCGCAAGCTGTTCTAACTTTTTCTCCTGTTTAGCCTCACGTTCTCATCGCCTTTGTCTCCGAGACTTAGCTCCATAACTGCTACTACTCGAACTTGAACTTGACGATGACCTTGATCGCCTCCGAGGGCGAACGAAATTATCCTTAATGTGATCACTCATTTTACTGAAACGAATTCACACATTAAACACTGAAATTCAGTCACTGCTGAAAGAAAACACGGATTCGGAATAAAAAATAATTATTAGTTATAGTAAATCGAACGACAAACATCGTTGCAGTACAAAAAAATTTAATTTTAACTTACGCGATGTATAACGGTCGTGGTAAAAACAAAAATGTTGCCAGGCCACAAAATGTTTTTGTGTAGCTCTTAAACACGACCGTCCGTGGCGGGAAATCAGACGCCAATGAAGCTAGAGCGTGAAGTCGGGGCGCTTCACGTGCCCCACCACTTCGCCTGCGGGGCGGTGGAAGGGCGAAAAACGGTTGAAAAACGGAATTATTTAGCGATAAAAAGGGAAATTGAAGAGCCGCTCTCAAATATTATTATAATCGATGGGCTTCTGAATAAGCGTACAGGATTTAATAAAACATTTTCTCAGAATATGTCACTCATCTCCGTTATCTATTTTAATAATATTTTATAGCTGAAGAGTTTAGTTGTTTATTTGTTTGTTTTTTGAATGCGATAAAATCAGGAACTGCTGAACCGTTTTCAAAAATTCTTTCCCAGTTGTAAAGATGCGTTATCGTAAAACATTTTGTATTTATTAATGATAATACCATGGGCCTCATAAGAAGGCTCAAGGTCACCCAAAGGGCGATGGAGCGCGCTATGCTCGGAGTTTCCCTGCGTGATCGAATCAGAAATGAGGAGATCCGTAGGAGAACTAAAGTAACCGATATAGCCCGCAGAATCGCCAAACTTAAGTGGCAGTGGGCGGGGCACATAGCTCGCAGAACAGATAGCCGTTGGGGCAGAAAAGTTCTCGAGTGGCGACCACGAACCGGAAAACGTAGTGTTGGCAGGCCTCCCACTCGGTGGACCGACGACCTGGTGAAGGTCGCGGGTTGCGCATGGATGCGGGCAGCGCAGGACCGGTCGTTGTGGAAATCCTTGGGGGAGGCCTTTGTCCAGCAGTGGACGTCTTTCGGCTGAGAGAAGAGAGAGAAGAAGAATGTTAATGAGATGAGATGCCATTCGTAGTAGGCAGATAACCCACTACAGATTACCTTCTTAATACCTTCAGAGTTTCGAGCCTGAATTGTCACAAGACGATTAATGCGTACGAGTTCCTTCCGCGTCCTGGAGTGTCCTCGCCCCGCCCGCACCCTACCCTCTGCGCATGCGCCGCAGTACAGAGCGAGCGGCGAGCGCTCACGGCCGTCAGACTTGCACTCCGCCCGCACCCCGTTTCAACCCCGCGATAAATCGCTACGAACTTTTATTAAATTTATTACGAAAATTACACTTAATGTGTTGGATTTCACATCTGTCTGTTTATTGATAGCGCAGAAATAAAGCTCTACCAAAAAAAAATCCCCATGGTTTTTTTCAAGCAATAATACTCTTATATTTTTGCACATATTTTTTTTATTGGATTTGAAATAAAAATATAAAGAATTGTATAAAGGATTTTGTTAAAAAAGTTTTTTCTTTATTGTTAATATTTTTTATACTAAAAGATTTTATTTTTTATAGAATAATTAAAATATTTTAAATTAAATCGATGATTTCCGAAATACAAAAAAGTTGGATTATACTTAAACAGAGGAAGAATCAGTACAATATCTACTATATAATAAATACAATATTCCTGTTAGCAATTTTTCGTTCAATTGTAATAATTTTTTGGTATAATTTGTTTATTTATTTGCATATGCGTGTCGATTTTTTTGTGGATTTTTATCACAACATGTTGTAAGATATTCTATCTAAGCGATAAAAAAAGAAAATCGCTATTCTAGAATTATTTTTTTTCGCCATACTGAACAATGTTATTGTTCTCAGGCTAATAAGTCCTCAACGGCTTAACAGATTTTGATGTGCGAGGTATTGTTAGATTCCTTGCATTCCCTCGAGTGACATAGGGCTATGTGAGTTGTCAGTCGTGTTTTTTATTTTTTAATAATTTGCTTGTTATGCGTATCTCTTTCCATTCTAAAATCTTAAACGTACCTACTTTATTTAGTTAAAACTTGAATGAAATGTGAATTTTTCACATTACCTTACAGATATCCATGAGCTAACTAAAAATGTAAACAGAACGTTTTCAAAAGGCAACTTTAGTCAAGTTATCAATAGAATTTCTGACATGAATTGTAGCACTTCGCCGATCTCAACCGAGCTATTTAAAACGCTATCAGAACTGCGAGATATCTCGAGTTCCCGAATGCCGCCATTTTTGCGACTTCCTTCTCCCCGGGCGATCTGTGAAGTTAGAAACGTTGCGTTATTGACAAGGAGTTGATTATAGCCGTGTTCGCTGCGCCAAAAATTGAACTATGTTCAGAACATTTGCATTTGCGACTTGTGAAATGTTCTATAAACAAAGATTCAATAACAGAAACTTCATATTTGGCCAATCAAAAATCTCATAAAAAGAACTATAGAGAAAAAATCACCGAATCCCCCACCTCGCCGGCGAACGCGCGGATGTTTTCCCACAAAACTGGTGAAATCTAAAACACAATTATCATTCGTTCCGTTCATTCTAAATAATGTTTTTTCGAACAAATGTTTTGCTCAATTTTTTGGCGCAGCGGACACGGCTTAACTCATTGTCAGAAAAAAACCATCGACACGCAGAAAAGAAATAAATTAATGAAGAAAAAAACTTTAAAAAAAAAGCTTTTATTGTTACTCTCAAGAAAGTTTAAATCGATGCTCAAGAAACCTTTTCATTTGATACCCATATTGTAGAAATGCATTACAAATAATTATTCCGCCGTCTTGGATGATCCGCCATATTGGATTTAGAATGACGTCACATACCATATCATGCATTGTCATCCAAACTAAACGTGTGTACAAAATTTCAGCTCAATCGGTTGAAGATATCTACTTCAAAATTGAGTTTTACGATTTCCACCCGAACGAACATCTCTCTCTCAGCCTAAAGACGTCCACGCTTGGCAGGCGGGTTGGCGATCGCAGTGTGATGGCATAGTACGCGGAAAGATGCTGCTGCCCATCCTCCGGTGTTTTAAATCCCTTAGTCGCCTCTTACGACACCCACGGGAAGAGATGGGTTGGTGCTATTCTAGGGCCACACCACAGGCCACCGAACGAACATACATACATTGCAAGTTAAATAAAAGCTTTTAAAATAGTGGTATCCCGTGGTCCTACCAGTAAGACAAATTGGTAGGACCACGAGTATAACATGAATAGATGTCATTTCTAGTTGTATTATATTATTCTGATTTCTGTGACTGGTAGTTACTCTACTTGTACTAAGTATTATGTATTATGTGACTCTACTCGGTACTCACTGCATTCTTGTCAACTCTAGTCAATAAGCCATCGGTGTCGACGTTACAGGAAAATTCTTGCGGACTTTATAAAAATAAGTTTAAATGAAGCCGAGGATGTCCAGCGGATTAGTGACGTCACTCAGCTTGGAAGTTGCTGGCTGGGATCGGAGCTGACTAGATCTTAAGATTAACTCGAGTTAAAGTTCGCCTGTCACTTCTCGAGTTATTCAATTTAATGTATAATGGCGTCTATGGCTATAATAATAATTTATCTATAATTAAATAATAGTCGTTTATGCAACTGATACATAATGAGAGGCATTAAAACATGAGTGTGGTTTTATGAATCGAGCCGAAGGCGAGTTTCATAATAACATCACAAGAGTGTTTTAATGCGTAATTATGTACAGTTGCATACACTACTTTATCTTCACTCATAGGAACAATTAAAATTAAACAAAGTAGCTAGGTAATAAAGAAAAGATTTATAGCGGGAAATTTTTTCACAAGTTCAAATTGCGCATGCGTGCGCCTCTTTTTACATTCAGCCTAAAACCATAGCCTAATTTAATAAATTAAAAGTGTGCTATAAAAATTTAAAAGTTATTTTATGATACCGCTAGCGGTACATACTATAATGACTTTTATTTTTTAATTTTATGTATGTGCGTTTATAAAGTACGTCTTTATAAAACTATCTTCAAATTCGTAATTTGAATATTTCGGCATGAGTGTAGATAAAAATAATTTTAAGGCATTTTTCAAACGGCGTGGATTTTTTAGAATGTCCCATTAATCACTTGGTCCATAACATTTGTGTGTGGTTTTGAAGCTGCTGAATAGTAACATTTTTTGAGTAGCTGAGTGGTTAGCTAAGAAATCATAAAAAGAACAATTAAAAGTTGGTATTCTACGGATTGGTTGGGGATTAGGCAACCCCTAAAAATTTTATTGAGACACGAGTAGGGTTTAAACCCGGGATTTTAGACAATAGCTTCGTAGAAAAAGAAAATAGAAATATTTATTATGCAATAACACGGTACATTATAGATGTTCAAATACATTATATAGATCGACATGTTACACCATCACTGGCGTGCAAAGTTTAAAATATTTACCAATTGGTAGCGGTACCAAATTCTCGTATGAATTAGGCACCGCAAAGTACCGGTACTTTCTGGGAGTTTATATAAAGAATTTCGTACCGGTGCCAAGCCCTGCTTCATAGCTAGCTAAATCCATAGAGCAACGCGTACACGGACTGAAAACACACGAGAAGATAATGTCTCATTGAGGGTTCATAGTGCTGTATGGCTATATCGCTTTAAGCTAAAACCCTGTTTTTCAATCTACCGCCGATTGATTCACAATCGATTACACTACATACACAGAGAAATTGGAGCATTCGATTTACCGAGTCGATTACCACCGCTCGACGCGATCAATCATGTCGGAACTTTATGAAGTTGCCCGGATGCGGATATTGAAGCCCCACATCTGTCTGTGTTTGAGGTACTTAAGCATTGGTGATATTGTTTGTGATGATCTGGTATTTATTAATTTTGCAATGTTTCGTTGATTGATTATTTTGTTATTATCTAGTCATTTTGGAATTTTTATGTCCAGGGAAAAATCTGACTGTAAAAACATAGCCTGAAAACCAAACTTTTTGTACCAAAAATTCAGGAAAACCGCCTCTATTACTCATACATGTAAATGTATAGAAGCGAATGTACTTATAATTAGGTATCTTATGTAGATAGGTACCTAAATTGTTTGAACATGAATATAAAAACAAATATTACGTTTTTATAAATAGGTACACCAATCTTACAAGTTGATAATAATTTTCTAAAACGCGCCTCAGAAACCTTAAATACACGTGGCTTCTTTATTTTTAGCATTTTCGACTCAAAGGGTATCTTTTGTAATTTTAAAGGGGAAACGTCATTATTTCGTCTCGCATTACACCCTCAAAGTAAACTTAGGGTTGCAACCTCAAAGTCAGGGCTTCAACCGCAATGTTGACTTGGATTATTATTTTAATCATATAGATAATAAATATAGGTAGGTTGGTTAGGTAGGTAGGCACTTAATATGTAGCCTCTCGTCCCCAAGTTGTAGATATACCATAGTATGTATAGTGTTGTATTGTACGTTTTCTTGTATTCATGCAAATAAATTTTTGATTGATTGATACAATTGTTTAAATAAAATGCTTTGAAATGCACATATTTTTTTATGACGACTGTACAATTCGGCTAGAACAATAGATTTTTTGAAAGCGGGATCTTCGGACGAAAGAAAATTACCAAAAAATATTGCAATAGGTATTTTTTTATTTGCGGAATGCATTCCGCCAACCATCACGCGGGATCGTCAAAAGCGGGATCTATGTTAGGGGTGCTTCCTTCTAATATCCGACTTATAGGTACTTACTCTTATTATAAATGCGAAAGTTTTAATGTGAGTTTGTGAGATGTTTGTTCACCTGGGTTGATTACGAGGTGGACCACGAAAACTAAAATGGCAAAATCTACTGGACGGATTTCGATGAAATTTGATATACGGGTAGACCGGAGCGAAGCCCCGGGGCGCGGCTAGTTTAGAATATATGTACTTAATTTAGAATACAATGGTTACAGTATTTGCATAGCATTATATTCATGGTATACCCGTGGTCCTACCGGTTTGTCCTACTGATAGGACCACGAGATATAATCATACCAATATGTACCGTGGTCTTACCGAATGGTAAATGTTACCCGTCATGTAAATCACTTTTAATGGTATTAGTGACGTAGGTAGCTAAGTGTGTCAGTAGTACAGTCCGATTAAAATTTAAACTTGGGTCGGGGTTTTGCATCTCTATTCCGGTCTCTTTGACAAATGTATATGTAGTAAAGTTAGTTTCGAATGTTTTGAAATGGTTTTGAATGACAAGCTGCCACCTTGACAAACATTACAAAACACGATAGCATTTAAATCGCATAGTAAATGCTATCGGTTTTTGTAATTTTTGTCAAGTTGTCAGCTTGTCATTCAAAACCATTTCAAACCATTCGAAACTAACCTCACTACATGTAAATGTATATGTACATTTGTCAAAGAGACCAGAGTGAAGTTGTTACAGCCTAACCCAAGTTTAGATTCTAATCGGTCTGTACTATCAATAGTATTAATCAATGGTAAGCTACTTTTCCTTCCTGTAGGACCACTGTATACTTCCTACCTTTATGACGATGTAAGTGGAAATGCATATAAAATGTATGTAGGTTAGTATAAATATATGGTTCCGGAAATCAAACCCAATTATTTACAAAAATATTTAAGAATTTTTATAGAGGGCTACACACTAAAAACAAGTGAATTTAGGACAGGAAACGTGGTTTTACCTAAACACAACTCCTAATCCCTTTACCCTCCGTCACTGCCACGTTAACGAATCTAGAAATTAGTACATACATCCCTCAACTTCAACCGCTCGGATCGCTCTATTTCAAAGTACACACATAAGCATATCAACCTACCCAAATTTGCTGCAAATTGGCCCTTATTACCGCCGCATAAAGGTCCCTTCACTCTACGAGTAGTTGACTGTACAGCGATTTGGTTCGTTCACCCCGCATCGAGTTACGTCGAAGGTTGTGTAGCCTTGTAGGGCTGTCACTCGGTTATTTTTAGCAGAAGACTTGTAAAATTCAGAGAACTGATTATAAGTACCTAAGTTTCCAGCCCAATTAAAAATATTTCGCATTTAGAAAATAAAATAATGTTGGTTTGCTGAACTCTACGTAAGATCATCTATATTTTAATATCTGTACGTAAGGTCATCTATATTTTAGTATCTGTGTCCGGCTGGGCTAAAAATCTCAATTCAATGCTTATGCCTGAAAATTAAATTTCAAAACAATTATTAAATATGAATTTTAGGCCTAGATAATTAATAAAAATAAATCTTATATTAAATTTCTCAGATCTAGTTGCATAAGAAGCTATACAGTCAGCTCTGAGAAATTAACAGAGAACGTGATAGGCAAAAAGAAAATTGTATGTATACATTTATGTACAACTTCATTAAAACTTAATTTCCCTTTGACCAGCCGATTGGGTTGAACAGTTTTGAAACCCCAAACTTTGTATCGGCATTAATTTGCGGTATCATTTCGACTTTATTGGAAAAGTTTGAATTATAACGTCATTTCACAGATTACGTCACGTCCCGTAATTGGTAAATGCGATAACGTCGATATTTCACTTTAACTTCAATTTTAGATTGCGTTTTAAATTGAATGCCATATATAAACTACTCACGCGATTTATTTAGGTACCTACCTGTTTATTATGCCGTTGTACTACTAACGAATTTCATGATTCTATCATAAAAGATAAACGAATTTAGGACGAACAATTTTATATTAGATCGAATGGTCGTCTGTCATTGGTTGAAAATCTATTAGTTGATAAACACCCAGTGTTGCTAGCTCAGTGAGATCAGCGCCCTTATTTATTTTCTACTCTTTTATGTCGCACTGTACCTAATTGCAAATTTGCAACAGGTCAATTCAATATTAGACGTCTTTTAACGAAGCATGTCGCGGATATTTTTCTGTAGACATTTTGACAAAGCTTGTTGCGGATAGTTTTTTATTTTCATTTTGATGAAGCATGTTGCGGATCGTAAGATGATTTCATATTTATTTTAACTTCACTTTAACGAGTTTTATTTGAAAAGGGATCCTAACATTAGTCGGACAACGAAGAAATAAGGATTATTTTTAATCCTTTTAGGTACGGACCCTAAAACCATTTTTCTTATTTTTTTTGCTGACAACCCTGCACTCATAAGGGTTCGCGCAGGCGTCGGCTGTACGTATAATGTTTTACACTTCCATTAATAAAATATATTTAAAGAACGCCATGTCGTATATATTTATCATTGTCTTGTAAGAATTGCACTTTTAATGATCGTCAAAAATGTTTTTCCATATTTATTTGCCAACTAAGTATATATATATATATTGGTCTTAATAATAACATTGGTACTTACAACTTAATACCTTTTACAGGTATTGCAAATGTACTCTACTCTCTGTTGTAGAGATACTATGGCCATCCACTGGGATAACTAAACCTTTTTGCACTTTAATACATAACTACTTATTACGATTTTTACGAAACTTAGCAAATAAACAGAACAAGGTTCGTGCTAATTCCCGTAAAATCTTGGTTATACTTCCCTAATAGCATTTTTGGTGTAGGCATTTGGTAGGGCCACATATATGTCTTTGGTTGGACAACGGTTAGATTTGGCCGCATGTTTTGCTGAAGGGCCAACAACTTAGGGCCTATATTGTGAAACCCTCTACGAGGGCCACATATTGTTTTTCTCCCGTAGGGCCTTTGTATAGAAATCCATACAATCAAGCAACGTTACTCGGGTGGTAGTTTGGTACTTTCCGATTATAGCGGTGGCGAGTGTGGAATCAAAAGTAAACACCGAGCACGGTTATATCAAACTACTTTTTAATTCGCAAAATAACAGAAGTATAAACTAACAACTCGCGCCGTCGCTACAGTGCGTGCAAAAGTCGCGGCGTAAAACAAAGGTGACACACGACCCTCACCGCTTCGCGCGTTCACTTGAATAGACTAAAACTAACTTTGTTCGATGAGACGCGCGCGACCTCGACGCGCGCGCGCTGTGAGCGTCTCGGAGCGGGGCATACCGGATAGCGTGGCGTCTCTATGGAAGCGTATATAATGTTGCCCGCTATATCCTCCCCCTCCTCAAGTCACTGGATCGACCCGGATTGTGACTTGGCTGGTCGATTTCCACGACGACGTTGATGTTCAATAACTGGGGATTCACCAACGCGTACGGTGTTAGGGCGCTGGCATGATTCTTGCCCTTTACGGTACCGTTAATGTCAACGATGACATACGACGTCGGACTACAGACTTTCGCAACGCGATAAGGACCTCTCTCGCTTAGGGGCGAATTTGCTTGTGATGCCACGCTGTGCACTACTCGCCACATGGGTCTCCACGAGGACCATGTCTCCCCCTTTAAACGGAGCAACCTGCCTACGCTGTTTATCGGCGACAAAGCGCTTTTCTAACATCCTGTTGCGACTCAATACGTCTCTTGACATCCACAAGAGTGTAGAGCAAAATCTCTCAAATATGGTGTTATTTGAGGCACAAAATTCTGCTGCGACACTATGGCTCTAAAAATCCGTGTGGGCTGCGAGAGGCGTACACAAGCCTCACGCGCAAAAAGTTTTAAAAGCGGCAGTATGACCAGTTCCTTCCATTATACGAACTGTTTAACGAAAAACGTACCGTTGGCAACATGTCCGGCCAAGAACGATGCTCAGAACCTACTAGAATGGCTAAGAGCTTTTTTAACTCGCGGTTCTTTTCTGTTCTTAGCGGGATTTGCCTCTGGATGATACACCGGTATCAGAGACTGAGTGAACCCCGAAAACCAGCATGACCTTCTGCATGACTGAAAGCGAAACAAATTAGGGTGCCGTTATCTGAGATTACCCGCTCTCGGCAACCCATAACGTAAAGAAAACTTCTTCAATTAACATCTTAGCGCAAGTTTCTGCAGTTGCATCACACAATGCAAACAGCTCCACTCCAGCGGCTGTAGCAGTATCTTCTACCAAGGAAAATCCATTTCTCCCCTTTCTCTCCTTCGGGGAAGAGGGCCGAACAAGTCCATCGCCAGTACCTCGAAACGTTGCTGGGGCACTGGGGTTTGCAGCTTGAGACCTGCTGGCTTCAAATTGGTGGCTTTATACTTTGACAAAGGCCTCACAGGATTTGAGATACTGAGCCGTATATGTTTTCATATTATTAAAGTAATAACGCCTCTTTTAATCTTCCGCAAAGTCCGCTCCAAACCCAGAAGTGTCCAGCAGTAGGCGCGTCGTGAAATTGTTTTAAGACATCTGCCTTCAACGACTCTGGGATAACTCAACTTTGGGGCTCCTCGGATTCAGCATCCGGATCACATCTAAAAGAGTTAGACGGCCTTGAGAAAGATAACCTCGATCTGACCATCGAAAGTATCGTCAGCATTCTGGGTATCTTCAAAGTTCTCGATAATTTTGGCTAAATCTGGATCACTGCTAAGTTGGGCGCTTTACGAATATCCTTCTGGGGCCCGCACTGAGGAAAATCCACCACGACGGGACAGGTATGAACTTCAGGAACCTGTTCATCCCAGTATCCGCACACACAGGGCGACTGAGAGTGTCGGCAACTACGTTAACTTTACCTGGGGTGTAGTCTATATCCAGATCAAACGACTGTATTTTTAAAGCCCACCGAGCCAAACGTCCTGTAGGTGTCTTCAATGCCATAAGCCACTTCAAAGGCTGATGGTCTGTGGAAAGACATGGACCTTCGCACCCTCCACGTAGCCACGGAGACCTATCTAAGGCCCAAACCACAGCTAAGGCTTCTCGTTCTGTGGTATTATAGTTACGTTCTGCTGACGTCAACAGTCTGCTAGCATACTCTATTGGCCTTTCCTCCTGAGGAGTAGCCTCACTTGTAGCAGCACTGCGCCTAGAGCATACGCGCTCGCGTCAGTACGTAAAAATAAACGGTTCTTCAAAATTTGGTTGACGGAGAATAGGACTGGTGGAAAGTCGTAGCTTCGAAGCTCCTCAAACGACTTTTGCTCCCGTCTCCCCCCACTGCCAACGTCGGTTCTTTTTGGGAAGATCCGTCAATGGACGGGCAGCGTCAGTAAATTGGGGAATAAACTTACGAAACCAAGAGCAGGTTTGTAGAAAGGTCTTAAGCATTTTCAGAGTTCGTCGGCGGCAACATCTTTAGGACAGCCTCCACCTTCCAAGGATCCGGCTCAAATGCCTTGTGAAGATACGACATGACCCAAGTAGGTAAGTTTCTCCCTAGCGAAAACACCACTTACTTCGATTAGCCTTTAAGTTAAAAGGCGTAGGCGGTCAAAAACCTGCTGGAGATCCTGGAGGTGGCAGTCAATATTCGGTGATATTACCAAAATATCATCCAAATATGCCAGTACACATACGTCCTTAAGACCAGACCTCATCCGGTCGATCAAATCCGCTGGAAAGGTCGCTGGCGCGTTCTTACGAGGCCAAACGGCATACGGCGAAATTGGAACGTACCAAAAGGTGTTGTGAAGGCCGTCTTCGGCCCTATCCTCCGGAGCAACAACAGTCTGCCAGTAACCAGCCTTTAAATCAATTGTGGACATGACACAACCTACTCTGGTACTCTGCGCAACAAATCATCTATGACAGGAAGTGGATACTTATCAGTACGAGTGACGCTGTTCAATTTCCTGTAGTCGACACCAGAAGCCCGGACCTCTCCATTTTTCTTAGGTATCAGAACCACAGGGGAAGCCCACTCCCGACTCAGCATCTTCAATAATATCGTCCTCTAACATTTTCTCTAACTCCGCCCTGATCCACTTCCTTTTTTGCTGGTGATACACGATAAGGAGGACTAGCAATTGGCCTGGCATCTCCAGTATCGATACGGTGGACAGCAAACTGAGTGGGACCTCCCCTGAAGCAAAAAATGTCCTCGTTGACATTCAGGAGCTTAGTCAGCTGCTGTCGTTCGTCTGTGTTTAAGTGGGACCCTTCATTCTCACGAAGACCACGAACAGACGAGCAGTGCAAAGGTTGACGTGGCCTACCACCGTGTTGTTCGAAAACAATAGGCTCAGGAGTCCCTATCGTGATTCAGAAACCAGATACCGCGACAAAAATCTAATACCATGCCAGCATCCTGTATAAAAGTTCATTCCCAACAAACTCTCTGTAGCGTTGGGCAACATTATTATAAACTTAACTTCTAGAGAGACACCGCGCACTCCTAACTCCTAACTTGCGTCTGTTCCACAATTTGCGCAACTGTCCGCCCGTCCGCATATTTAAGTTGAGTAAATACTATTTTCAAATTTGTGTCCATACTTAACTAAATGAGATCTAAGACTAATACTACCTATACAATGTTTTGCACCTGTGTCTATGAGCACTTTACCACTTTCACCATAAATTTCTATTATTTGTAAAACTGGGTCGCACTCGCGAATCTATATTTACACTATTGACGGACTGAAAAGAAGTCGTCACGGACGGAGAAGGTTCATTTTTTTACATGTAGGGCAGTTGGATCGAATAACACCGGGTGCACCGCACCCGAAACATATGATGGTTGACACCCGCGGCTCTCCATCGGTGTCAACTTTCCTGTTTGACCAACTTTTGACACTCATCCTTCCGATGGCCGTATTTTTTACAGTAGTTGCAATGGGGCCGAAACCTGCTATTGTGAGGTGTCCCGGTCGTCTGCGATGTCGTCGCAGGATCAGATACGGTGGACTTTACAGTAGAAGGCGGTGTTGGTGTAATTTCCTTTGAATGTCGATATAGATGGTTTCACATCAGAAGACGAAGGTCTACTCTCATCTAAAATGTCTTCGACACGCCGAGGCCATACTTTTATGAGTTCAGCGAAAGCAGAAAAGTCTGTGCGCGGGACCTTCTCACTGAATCCGTCGGTGCAGCAAACCGTAAACCATATCGAGTTGAACGGTCACCGACAGAGGAATGGAGGGGCAACTGTGAGATAAGCGCCCTGATGTGGCACACAAAAAGGTCCGTTGGTTCATTACCACGCTGCTCTCTCTCAAATATTCTCCTATAAACTTTGTGCGGGGGCAACCGTGGTCCAAAAAGTTTGCTTCAGTGCTTCGATGGCGGCAGACCAGGTTGGGGTATGATCCTTCACACCCTGGCCACCATGTCGCAGCCAACCCGGTGAGTAGCATGGGCAGGCCGCGCAAGGCATTGTCGTCGCTTATACCCACGCAGTCTTTGTACACCTCTATGGCGGGGTCTATAAAAGCATTCCACGTTGCTAGATTTCTTACCGTCGAAACGTGTCATGCATTTAGCAAAATTTCCATGTAAAGGAGTACTTACAGCTGGTGGGCAATTTACCCTTTCCAGTAGAAATCTCAGCTGCTCAGTTGTGATCATGATCGGAGGCAGCGAAGCAGACTCTGGCGCAGGTGAAGGCGGATGTTCAGCTCTCCGGAGTGGGCGCGGCGGCGACGCCACCGTGCATTAGGCTTGGGCGGCGGCGGCCGATGTCGGATCTGCTGCGTGAGATCTCGTAAGCACCATTGTTGCACGATTAAACAATACGTGTAGGCCGGAAAAATATTTACAAAAAGTCTGGAAGCACTAAACTATAAACCACGAACACAATGTCCAAAACACATAAAAGTCACAGAGCGTACCTGTATACAAAGTCTAAAATAACTCAGGTCGCTTAAAATATAAAGGATTTAAACTATTTACAATACACTTTTAGTCCTGTCCACTACGCGAGTCCATAAACACCATTCACAATGTGCAGAGCAACTACGCTCTGCTGCCAGAAAATGTGCGCAGAGCGAATCCGGACAAACGAAGCGGCGGGAAGAATTCTGTACCGGAACTTCACCGGGAAAAAACCACCGGTAAAAAATAAGTACCGGGAAGAAATCTCCACGCGGCACCACGTTTGCCCGACTAAAACCTAAATAACTTAACGCAGTCTGCTACCACCGTAGCTTATGAAGGGAGCTACAGGGCCCTATATGATAACCTAACCTATAAATTAATTACACTTAAAAAACACTTACCAAGCTAAATCTTCTTTCTCTTCGGATCCAAACTTGAGTATCTTTCCGGGAAGGGGAATTCCTAATCACCCTACCTAACCCTTGAGATCTCAATTCCCCAGGACAAATAAATAGATTTCTTCCCGTAGTTTTCACTCCGGGAACAGCCAGATGTGAACCGCCAGCCACGTTTCACCTCTCACAAGAAAAAGTCACCATGACGGGTACACAAACACAAAGTTCAATAGTTATTTAACAAACAGGAAATTCACAAACACAACTCAAGCTAATTAGCAATCAAAGAACGCGGAACCTCTCGCGTATTAAAAATCAAACCGAAATCGCATAGGGCAATGCAATGGCGGACCGTCCGCGCGACGCCATTCGCGCTAGCAGTGTGAAAACCCCGAACGCCCTCTGGCGGCAGCAACAGGAAACGCCTGCGTTTAGTTTTACCCAATATATTACAAACATCCCCCCGTCCCGGTCTGAGAAGCAGACCGCTAGCTTACTCTACGGGAAGGCGGGCGAGAGAGGTCACACCTCTCCTTAAAATCGAACCGTCGACCAACACCTCAGCCACATCGGCGGAGTGCCATCTCCGCCAAGAATCAAACGTAATATGCGAGCTCGTCGCCAAAGCAATGAGGGCAAATTTTGCCTCTTTTAACAATACTAAATCACCCTCCCTGGGAAGGCTCCAGTCCTGTCTGTCCACTTCACTCTTTGCTGCAGCAAATGCAAATATTCAAGCGACCAGCGACGCCAAAAGAATCCTGGCTCATTTGCTGCAACATTTGAAAACGCGACAACCGATATACGCGTTCATCCTTCCACGGGTATTCGGGCAGGGCATTCAACGGCTCCTCCCACCAAAAAATGATATTCCAGGGGTGAGAGCTTCCAAGTCATTTGGATCTGGAGATAGCGGACAGAGAGGACGGCGAGAGTGTTGAGGACCGCCTCAACTTTACCAAAAACACTGTGGCCAGCTCTTCAAAAGTTAGAAGCCGTTTCTCCGATAATGCGGCGGAGGTGGGTCTTTGCGGATTTCACAGCCGCTTCAAAAATCCCTCCCAATGGGGGCAACTTGGGGGACTAAACTTCCAGGTTATTCCCCTTTGGGCAGCAATTTGACTTAAACTAGTACAATTTTTTATCAATAAACACAGAAACATCCTTAAGATAATTTACAGTTCCCTTATAGTTTGTGCCATTATCAGACCTAATAAGGGAAGGTAGACCTCGACGCGAAACAAAGCGATCCAACGCGGCGACGAAGGCCTCCGTAGTCAGAGCCGATACCACCTCCAAATGGACAGCCTTGGTGGCCAAACAAACAAATACACACAAATAGCCCTTCACAATACGGGCATTACGAAAGGGAGAAGCCTTGATCGAAAAGGGACCGGCAAAATCGGTTCCAACGCCGTCAAACGGTCTCGAAGGTCGAATTCGATCAACGGGCAAATCACCCATCTGTGGTTGCATCGTGGATGCCTTCAACCTATAACATGCAATACATCGAAACAGAACACTACGGATTGCTCTTCGGGCAGACAATAATATCCAAAAAATTCGCGTTGCAAAATAGCCAACAAAGCATTGCACCCAGCATGGGCGTTACGAATGTGTCGATCAGACACCAAAAGCTGCACCAAGGGTCCGCCCTTGGGCAACAACAGAGGATGGCGAGTCTCATATGGAAGATCCGCCTTCCGGAGCCTGCCTCCAACCCGAAGAAGCCTCCATCCGAGTCGATGTACGGGTTCAAACGAGCGACCGCGCCCTTCAACTTAGCGCGTCCGTCGCGCAAAATACGAAGCTCTGACTCTCAAACCGTCCGGTCTGCACGACACGGACCTCAATGCAACAATGCGCTCCGGCGCTCTTCTGCACCTGCAATCGGCTCCAACCGCTTTGCCTGTGGGTTTCTACAATTATGTATGAAACGCTTAATCCAACTGGTAACACCTGCCAGAAGCTTATCCAAGCTTACATTATACCGAGCAAGTAGCCAATCCGGCTCCGACGTCGTCTCAGCGACTACAGCATGTACACGGAAGCCCAGTCAAAACTCAAAGAAGTAACATCTGTCTGACAGACAGGCCAAGATGTTTCTGATCCCATCAGCCACTCTGGACCCCACCAGAGCGGGTGTGACACCAATTCTGGTGCCGTACAACCTCGGGAAGCACAGTCCGCTGGGTTCAGCTCTCCCGGCACATGTCTCCATGTTATATCAATTCCAATATTTTGAATTTGGGAAACCCTGTTTCCAACAAAAACCTCCAAGGTATGTGGGGCCGCGCGCAACCATGCAAGCGCGACCTGGCTATCCGACCAGGCGAAGATGTCTCGTATCTCGACCGTGGCCGCCAGCTCACTGGCAACGTGATGCAACAATTTAGAGAGAAGGTGAGCTCCACTCAACTCAAGCTTGGGAATAGTCAGCCTAGTCCTGATGGGGGCGACCTTGCTCTTCCCTAACAAAAGCGAGACATTGACCCGGCCATCGGCGTCAACTGTCCGCATATAGACTGACGCGGCGTAGCCTCGCTCCGACGCGTCACAAAAGCCATGCGGGCTGGCTCGATATTTCCCGGGGGGCAATATTCGACGAGGCAAGGCAATCCGATTGACTTCCTTAATCGATGAAAACAACTCGAGCCAATTCATCCAATGGAGGACTTCACAAACAGCGGCTCGTCCCACGAGACGCCCAAAGTCCAAAGTCTCTGAAGAAGACACTTCGCAGAGAATATCACTGGACTGATCCAACCGCTTGGATCAAACATACGAGCTATTACGGACAACACCGTTCTCTCAGTCCAGACTTTTGGTATTTCCAAGTCCACTTGGAATGTGAAAATATCGGTTAGCGGCTGGTACTGCATGCCCAGCACCGCTATCCTGTTGGGATCACCCACATCCTCAAACAGGTGAGGGTTCTGTTGGTGATCCTCCGGGATCCCTTCTAGAACTTTAGGCTCATTAGACAACCACTTACGTAGCTCGTAGCCACCTGTCTTCAATATTTCAATCAATTCATCCCGCAGTAGGAGGGCCTCCTCAATACTTTGGGCTCCGGTGCACACGTCATCGACATACAAGTCACGTGACAGCACGGAAGCCCCACGGGGAAAGCGGATCCGTTCCCGCTCTGCCAATTCAAGCAATGATCTGATGGCGATATAGGGACTAGATTTCAAACCATACGTGTTTGTGTTGAGTTCATACACCGTCACAGGATCCTCAGGGCGCTCACGCCAGAGTATCAACTGGAATCGCCTGTCCTCAGGATGTATGACTGTCTGGCGGAACATCATCCGGATGTCCGCACCAAAAACCACTTGATGTCTTCTAAAGTTCAAGATGGATGTCAATTATGTCCCTATGCAATTTGGGACCCGAATGCAAACACAGATTCAACAGAAACCCCGTTCCGAAGTGTGGGTGCAGGACCCATCAAAGACAGTCCGCAACTTGCCCGTTGAGGCCTTCACCACCGCGTGGTGGGGCAAAAAATAATGCTCAGTTGAGCTCCAATCAACTTCGAGCCGGAGACATGTGACTCCAAATCCTCGTACTCGCGCATAAATTCAATATATTTATCGCGAAGTACGTGGTCACGCTGCATACGTCGCTCCATGGACAGCAGTCGTTTCTCCGCAAAGCGCCCTACTTCGCACACACTAGAGCTAGGACGAGAGGCAACAAAAAGGTAACCCTAGTTACAAACCGACCGGAGGGCAACCTTCTCCGTGGTCGATCGAAAGAGAAGGCTTCGCACTCAGCGTGTTCCGGATCCATCCTGGAACTCATAGGTGGCTCCTCCACCTCCCAAAACCTTTGCATGGTCTTGGCCAAGGACGCAGATGCGACAACAGGTGGCTCCTCCGCGGTGCCATTATCAAACACAGGGCCCATCAGGGCAAAACCAAAAATCGTAGACACTGCTCATCGAGTGAAGACGAACCCAGAGCCTTCTGTGTACCCAACAAAATCCAACCCAATACGTCCGAGCCCAGGAGCAAGTCCACTGTGAAGGCCGGGATGAAAGACAAAGGGGTCGGCCAAATCCAGACCCGAAACCAAAGACAACACACCCCGGCGGTATGTCTGTCGAGGGGTGCCAACCCGCAATGGTATCCATTACCATAGCCGAAGTCGTGATCCTCATTGTGGAGGACTTCAGCGAAGAAAAGGTGACAAGTGTCTGGCCCGTCAGACACTTCACTTGTATGCCACCAACTCCAAGAAGTGGCACAGGCGAGTCTTCCACGACTAAACCTAACTGGCGTGCCACTCGAGTGGTAAACAAACTGCTTTGAGCCCCTGAGTCCAACAGAGCTCTCAAATTAATGGCTTCCCCCCCTACGACCCCATACGCGGACCACCGCGGTAGGGAGCAGAACCGTCCGCGGCTCTGTCCCAGCAAGGGAGCAAGCTAGTTACGGGCTCCCCACTCTCTCCAAACCAGGGGCGCGCCACTGACCCGGATAATATGGCGGGCGAGTGCACATCCCCATCTGAGGGGGGGCATAACCCGCGGCCCGGCCATACATATGGTACGGCGGGTGGTACTCCAGCCGTGGGTACTCGTGCAGCGGCGGAGAAAACCGCTGCGGCTGCATGTGTTGGGTATTGGTAACCCGCGTGGAGGGGGGTGTCCCCACTCTCACGTCCGATCTAGGGCCCCCGCCCCTGGGGGCCCTATCCGGGGCCTGGCCAGCTACATACTGGCCATGACCGAGGGGCGCGTGGTCCCGGTCCGCCAAGACCCGCGCAGGTACGCGACCCCCCTCCCGAGGGGGGGTGCGACGAGCGAAAGCCGCACGTCCTCCGTCCGATGGTGGAGGGCTTCGCGCAGGAGCGCCCCCGCCCATAGGGGACCCCTGCCTCAACAACCGGGTGCCATCCCCGTTGCGGTTCATGCAAAGCATCGCGTGGTGCCGCCCACGGCATGCACTGCATGGTATGGCACTGGGACAGTCACGTGCATAGTGACCGCCCAAACAATAAAAGCAAAGTTCATGCCGCCTTGCCATGCGGCGCCGATCTTGTACTCGGCAGTCTCTGCCAGTCCCTGCGTGCAGCAGGCTGTGGCCCATCCGGCCACATTGCAGGCAGTCCGCGTCCCCCGCGACTGCTGCCGTGTGTGCAACCCGCACACCAGCCTCCACGCGGTGGCGGTTGCCGTCCCTGCTTGGGGCCTACGTTCAGGCGCTCTGGATGGCGCTGAGTCCGTCATGGTATTCTCAGCCGCCCGTGCCTCAAACTCCAAAAACTTCACCAAGTCAGTGAATGTTGGTAGGGTGGTGCTATCCCGTTCCGCATTCTCGCGCTCAAACCGCGAGCGGATGTCATTGGGCAATTTGCCCAATACAATGTGCACCAGCAAAAAGGACCATTGGTCCACCGGCAGCCCCAGTGTGCGGAGCGCGTTACAGGCCACTGTAACGGGCGTGAGCAACTGCAGGCGCAACTGTGCCCTGTTCATTGGGCCCACCTTGGGCCAGGGCCATCAACTGTGCGGCGTGCGCATCCGCTAACAAACGTAAGTTTTGGTAGCGGGAGTTCAATAACTCCCAAGCCGTATCGTACTGGTCATTACCTCCACCCCGGAAGGTGCTGGATGAGCGACCGCGCTTCCTCCTCAAGAGTGGAGAGGAGGTAGGCCATCTTCTGGGCCTTCGACAAATCCTGTCGTGCTACGACCAGGGACTCAAACATATTTTTATATGCTACCCCCTCCTCCATCCTACCCCCAAAGTGGGACAGCTGAAGGGTGGGGAGCCGACCAGTAACCGCTGGTCCTTCCTGTCTAACAGGTGTGCGAGGGGCTGGTCCGCCAGCCTGTCTCGCCCTTATTGCAGTCACCGCCTCCGCGATATCATCGTGCAGACTCAGGATCTGGTCCATGTCCGCCATGTGACCTGCGTAGGCCTCCGGGGTAAGATCGGCTTCGGTAAGCGCCGCCATGGCTGGCTTCCGCGCTAATCAATCGTGAGTGGAGGTGATCCGCTCTTAGCGGTATGGCGCCCTCCCTGTCCTTCCGGGACAGGAGTCCTCCAACCGTCACAAACCATCTCAATTCGTTGGCGAGTGTCGCCCTAGCATTGGAGGCCTTCGCCATCGCGTCAAGTCACAAACAAAAAATAATAACAAAGGTAAATAAAAAACAACGAAACACAACTCAAGCAACTACACGAAGAACCGCGGTAGGTATGAGAATGGCACAAACCCGGAACGCACGGTACAAACCGCAAACAAATACGAAAAGGTTACAAATATTCTTATACAAACAAACTAAGAAAAATCTAATAATTTTTACAAACAATTAATTATTTTTTACAAACGAACAAATAGAGGGTAGATAAACTACGCTCTGCTACCAGAAAATGTGCAGAGCAACTACGCTCTGCTGCCAGAAAATGTGCGCAGAGCGAATCCGGACAAACGAAGCGGCGGGAAGAATTCTGTACCGGAACTTCACCGGGAAAAAACCACCGGTAAAAATAAGTACCGGGAAAAAATCTCCACGCGGCACCACGTTTGCCCGACTAAAACCTAACTAACTTAACGCAGTCTGCTACCACCGTAGCTTATGAAGGGAGCTACAGGGCCCTATAAAATAACCTAACCTATAAATTAATTACAATGGAACACGTACCAAGCTAAATCTTCTTTCTCTTCGGATCCAAACTTGAGTGTCTTCGGGAAGGGGAATTCACTAATCACCCTACCTAACCCTTGAGATCTCAATTCCCCAGACAACTAAATAGATTTCTTCCCGTAGAGTTTCACTCGGGAACAGCCGAATGTGAACAGCCAGGCCACGTTTCACCTCTCACAAGAAATAGTCACAATAACAGAGTTTTTTCACAAACACAAATTCAATAGTTATTTAACAAACAGGAAATTCACAATTATCACTCAAACTAAACAACAATCAAAATAAGCGAGACCGCTCCGCGTATTAAAATCAAACCGATATCGCCCTGGACAATGCAATGGCGGACCACACGCGACGCCATCCACGCTAGCAGTGTGAGAACCCCAAAACGCCTGGCGGCGATAACAGGAAACGCCTGCGTTTAGTTTTACCCAATATATTACAAACAATTAGACTTTTGGAATGCTATTTATCAGCAATATCATTATTTATTTTATAAAGTAGTGTATTAATTATAACCATTTCATAAAAATACTACAAGTAATTTAATAATTTCACATGTAAATAGCGCGAATAGATCGTACGACAGATCCTTTTGTTTTACTATGGCTGGGCCGAATCAAGGCAAATATACCACGAATTTAGTACCTATTCTATAAAAATCTCGAATTCTTTCTTGAAGATTAAAATGCACATTTTATAAAAATACTGACAGTGAATTTCTATTTCAGGACAAGGGGAAAATATGCCAGAAAATAATACCTCAATAAAGAGAACTGTTATGGCAGGAGTATTCTCTTACGTACTACGAGTACCAGGACAGTGAATGGACGCCAGCAATGCCATTAACACAACAATGTTTAATTGCGATTATGTACTTAATATTGAACTTTAAAAAATACAATTTTATGGTAATGGCAACAGTATTTTTCCCGCCGAGACGATGCAACAAAATGGTCCGACTTGACTGCTCAGTGTCGCGCCGCGCATCGAATCCCCACTACCGTACCGTAACCAACCCCCCCCCCCCCCCAGAACCCCCTCCACCCCGCACCCCTGCCCAATGCATGTTGGTAACCAGTTGGCACAATAACCGATGTTTGATCTTCGTTGGGCCAATACAAATTCCATGTTAGTGATTTAACTAACCATATTTCAACAATATTCCTACAGTTTTGGCCAGTTGTCATTTATTTTTGTTGGGCCAACTTTTATTTACTGCCGTTAAATCAACGTTGTTCAGCCAATGGTACCAAGAAAGTATGTTGGGCCACTGTTGGTAATAAGCTCGGCATAACAACGTTGTTAATCTTCGTAGGGGCAATACAAATCTCACTGTGGGAAATTTAACTAACGATATCCCATCAATGCGCCTACCGTTGGCCAATTGTGGCCAATCAAAAATGCTATTAGGATTAAGAGGAGGTTAGGATATGCGCTCGGTAATATTAACAAAATAGCACCCTCTTTATGCCTCGGGAACTAAAACGATTAAGATTCGTAGTTACGACCCCGACGTTAATTCCCGTAGAACTTCTGACAACAAAAACCAAATCGACAATCAAGTTAATGGTTTCTTCTTAATTAGTTATTATAGTGATGTGTTATTCCGAGTTCGATGAATCGAATGCTACAAAAATGATTGTGAATCGATTTTTAGCTAGTTTTTTTTTTATAGATAGAACTCGGCCTCGAAGTTACCGTGGAAGTTTTGGAATAAAAAAAATAGGAAGAAACCTTAATCTAGGTATTTGTACAATTTAGAAAACCGCAATTTCATCCTTAATTAAAAAAAATTTTGCTCTATTTTGATGCAAACAGTCAGTAGGTACAAATATTGTTAACTACAAACTAGACATTGAGTGCCGAAAATTTATGAACAATAACTAGTGTAAGTACATATAGTACTAGGTACTTAAATAGAACTTACTAGGTACTTAAATCAAATTAGGAAAAACAGTAATTTTTTTATGGGTAGCCTGTGAAAGAGATGGCGGGATGACCTCTACAGTTTTCTGAGGGTGGGATGACAAAATCACAAATATTGTCACTTCCTCTACAGAGGATCTGTGGAAATAGACTTCTTCGTCTTCGAGGATCGACCAAGCAAACTCCTACCCAGTGGGTTTGCCGTATACTGATGAGGTCTACAAAGACCTACTAACTAGTATGACCTTGTGACTATTTAATTTTATAAGGAGGCACGAACACAGACTAAAAAAGAAAAAGTAAACATCTTTCCTATTCCGAATTTTACGATCCAAAATCCAAGTGCAACATCACTAGTTGTCAGCCATTAGGTTGTCAACTAAGTAAAAGCAAGTTTCATGCAAGTTCGCGCGTAGTTTTCCGGATCAGAACTATATGCAAATGTAATGAAAAGTTTGTTCATTTGCTTATGAGAACTGTCAAAGGATACGCGTAGAAGACTTCCATCTACATACGTTATATAGGTAAGTATATCATAGACTTCTTTATATGTAACTATATTCTATCTAATTTATATTTTCTCTCCACGATACCGCGCAAAACCGCACTCGACGGAATCGAGGGCGAAGAAGCAGGGATAGCTCGACAATTTTCACCCGGTACCGGTATGCACCCGGGCGCTTCACGCCGACATAGGCCCATAAGGCAGTTAGGTCAGGCCCTTAAGGCAATGAGTGTTGTATCGCTCACGAGCTTGCATCGCTCGCCATTGTTCAAAGGCAAAGCCCATGGCCGAGGTTCGTTTCCCAACTGGGAGCTCCCTTGCGCTTTTGCCGAAAAGGCTGTTGAGTGGCGACAAGCCTCGCCTCAAAACGTCCCATGGTGTAGTAGTAAATGCTTTTTAGAGCAAACTATGTTTTAGTCCTGTTAAAAAAAAAAAAAAATCTAATTTATTCTGTCGAGCCCCGGGTCTTCGGGCCTCTCTTGGGGAAATCGGATGTAAGTTTGGCCAGACCTTCGTGAAATACAAGTCTTTTCCACTTCGACCAACTGTAGCGACCACTGGAAATGAACAAACCGGTACGACCACGGGTAAGTAAGTTATTTTTTATTGCACCTTGAATAAAAACAGGAATACAATATATTAACGGCTAATGTACAATGGCGGCCTTATCGCTACAAAGTTATTTCTTACAACAACCGATACTGGGACTTATAGAACATAGATCAGCAGGAATGACGCAGAATTAGGAGTAACAAATACAATATCGTAAAATACTAATGGTTAAAATATTAAAAGATAAGTATGGATACAAACATGGATGTTATACCCGTGGTCCTAACGGTTTGTCCCTACTGGTAGAACCACGGGATACCACTATGTGCCTGTGGTCCTACTGCATGTACTGGTAGGACCACGTGAGTATCATTTTGCCAACGTGTTATACCCGTGGTGGTACCTTGTAATCGCGGCGACGCGTTCATCCTCTTTTGATCCATTTATGCGTGCGCTGGCACATACATACTTATTTCACCTGTCATAAATTTGAAAACTGTATCTTCATACACATTCGGATTCTACATTTTGATATCATTCTTGACTCAGATTATGTAAATCACTTATCGTCTAAATCATAAAATATATTAAAAGCTGTTTTAAAATAATATATCTAATAAAACTATAGACCCTTCCAGGGTCTTATGTTTACCAATAAAATAACAATATCAACGACCCTGAAGATTGTATTATTTAAGAGTCTCTGCGATAACCTAAGCAAAAAAAGATGGTAAAAATAAAACAAATGTTCTAGAAAAACTAGCTGCGTTCTGGGGACTGACCCCGCTTCACTATGAATTTTGTAATAAAAAGTACCCTATGGTGCTTCTTCTGGTTTTATTATACCAGTGTATTAAGTTTCATTAAAATCAGTTCAGTAGATTTTATCATATGCAATGATTTCTTTTCGAACTATTGCTACCCAAAAAGTTGCCCACACCGATGAGTATTTTTTCTATGCTACTGCTAAATAGACTTTTTTCTATGCTTTCTTTTAAACTTGGAAAATCAAGGTGCGTTTCCATGTTCCACAAAAAAAGCATTTCATTGGGGGAATTTAGGAGAAATGATTGCACGGTCGTTTGTATAATTTGAGGCGCTAATCGGTGCGTAATGGCCGTATCAATCTTCTGAGAAATGAGCGGGAATAAATCAATGGTTCTTGTGCGAATATGGCACAAGCCTGAATTAACATTGAACTAAGAAAAAACCAATGTACCTGCATAAAATTTTTATCTACCACATCTACCAGCACTTATCTATCATTGGATCTGTGTAACGAGCTAATTAAGAAAAAAATAAATCAGTATAAAAAAGTCTCAACAGATGGCGTTGTTATAAAAGCCAGAGATCGTAAAATAGCTGAACCCTATATGGTGCGCTTTTTCCTGTCCACAGAGGCAGAAAAAAAAATCACCTAACAGTTTGATAGTTGCACAAATCATAATATTGATACTTTCCTTTAGATGTTTTTTTTACTAAGTTATATTTAA
The DNA here is from genome assembly GCA_018467065.1 of Ephestia elutella. NCBI lineage: Eukaryota > Metazoa > Arthropoda > Insecta > Lepidoptera > Pyralidae > Ephestia > Ephestia elutella. The sequence continues at coordinate 11,366,678 of CM031591.1, read as the reverse complement.
AAAAAAAACCAATCCCGTGAATTTTTTGTTTTTTGTATGGAACTTTTTCTCTCGCCTTTACTTAAGCGCCAAATCTATTAAGTCATTTGGAATTATTATTTTTTTATTTGCGCGTCTCGGAAAATCCCTCATTGATCTTGTGTCTGGTACATAGAACATATACTTATACGAGAAAAAACTATGCGAGGGGTGTGTTCATAGGACCAATAGAAGCCCAAAACATTTTTTTAGAATGTCTGTCTGTAAAGTTATTATTGTACGCGTTGTTATGTAATAAAATAACAGATTTTTAAAAGAGAATTTAATATATATTTATAGTTTAATATAAAATACAGTTAAGGTAAAAAATTCAACTAGATGTAAAAAAACACTAGGAAAAAGCGAACGCGGCACAGGGGAGTATAGGGGTAAAGAAAGAAGGTATAGGGTTAAGAATTTGGACGAGGTCACGGGCAGCACGGCAGGCGGTAGGGAGCCTTGCCTTATCCGCAACTGACGGTTCAATAGGCACGACAGGCAGGAGTAGGTGGCTCTTGCCTTATCCACTACTGAGACGGTACAGCAGGCACACAGTAGGGCGAGGGTAATGGGAGCCCAATGCTCTCGGCCGACGGGTAATGAGAGCCGGCTTCCGGTCCTCTGCGGTCCACAGCAACGAGGTCTTCAATGAGGTTTTAAATTGAGGAGTCTTTCAGGTCCACAGCAACGAGGTCTTCAATGAGATTTTAGATTGACGATTTGACGACGCGAAGGCTTGCAGGGTCCCGGGGTCAGCTTGAGGCCCCGGGACAAGACCTTTATGTCGCTCCGCGCTCCGATTTCTCGGAGAAGCGTGAAGACTGAATTCCGTTCTGACATTCAGTGTCTTTATATAGGCCTCGATTTAGAATTTCCGTATTGCTTCATAATTTTCAAATAAAATACAGAAATTAGAACATTTGTGAAGAGGTTCGCATAGAAATTTATAGAATTTTAGAAAAATAAAATCTGACTTGTCACTAATCCTTGACAATCAAAATTGTTTATATTAAGGAAAGACATAAATAATTTTAATAAAATTTAAAGAAGTGATCATCGAAAAGTGTAGAAAGTACATTAAATATGTTGGAAAAACATATATACTATAAAACAACCAAAAATGAAGATATAGCGGTAAGTTTAAAGAAATATTCCCTAGCAACGTAGAAATTTTACAATAGAAAGTGTAAAAAAGAACATTTTGAGCTAAATAAGTAATTATAATAGTAAAATAGACAAGAATAAAAGTAAAATAAACATGAATACACTACAGCGTATTACGCAGAAACTACTGGACCAAGTCTGATACGGTTTTCACTGTTGTATTGTAGAAGGACTAACTTAAAATCTACTGTACGATTCATCTTGATACGTCGCTTAGAATCAGAGATATAAACATTAATAAATTTAGTGCGAACTAAGTTCGCACGCGCAAGCTAGTAAGTAGATAAAACTGAATTGTTTCTTCGATGTTCATATTTTTTTCATGTCGCCTTTTCTATCTGTAATGACTTGATAATTTAAACAGACAATAAGCGATTTTTCTGACAGCAAATTAAGAAAAAAAATCTCAACAGATGGAGTTTTATTGAAAGCCGAGTTGTAATAAGGCTGTATTGTGCGCTTTTTATTGTCAGCCAGAGGCAGAAAAAAAAATTACATAACAATTTGACAGTTGCACAAATGACAATATTGATATTTTTAAGATGTTTTTTTTATTAGGTTTTTTTTTATTTTAATGCCAATCCCGTGCATTTTTGCTTTTTGAATGGTCTCGCCTTTTACTAAGCGCCACCTATGAATTCATCTGGAACTATTTATTTTTTAATTTGGGTCTCGGCAATAAGGTATTTGGGGTTTCAATAAGGTCTCTGCAGGAAGTTCCCATGGACCAATTCAATGGCATAGTTGTGCGATCAAAATTACTTACTTAAAATTACTAGTTAATTATTATGATCCGGTCAAAAGGCATTAAGTCAAACTGTGCTAAACAACCAACGAAATAAGTTCAAGTAGGTACCTAAGTAAGACGAGCAGCAATAACAAACTTTGTAAACTGACCCTAAACAATATTGCCAGGGCCGTCATCAGTAAACTTGTAAGCGTAATCCGACGATATAATTCCGACAATCTTGGAAATACTTGACGCGGAAAATACAACTCGCTCCAAAGGCAAAATCTTCTTGTTTAGGAGTCCCTTTGATTCTATTTTTCTTAATTTCCATAAATATTGAAGGTTTGCTTCTTGTATTTACGCGTTTTTTCTCATGGGCTTCGCTCCGGTGGGAATTTTCTGTTTATTATTTCTCCACCAAGGCCCCAAATCTGTTAAAGTTTTTGCGTAAAAAAAAGAACATCCATCTTTGTCACAAACTTTCGCATTTGTAATATTAGTATATACTGATCAATAACGGTTTACCTAACAATGGTTCCAGAAACACTTTTAGGTTGCTGCACCACGTTAGTCAATAAAGGTAAGCAGGTTTTTTTCTCGTCGTGTAACGAAACAAAATAGAGTAGAAGAGAGGCTTTGCTCAGCAGTGGACAAAAAGGGATGAGATGATAATGATGGTCCTATCCGATCCACGGTTACCAGCAACTATTTTATAATCTGTATAATTACCAAACTAGAGCCTAAGAGCTACTAAATCTTTAAAAAAAAATTTAACCGACTTCAATACTTCACCACAGGGCGGGCGGTTCATAGAAACGGGGCGTATATATACCTACTACTACTACATGTGAAACTGTACATCCGTGAACTCATCAGTAACACGTCAATGTGTGCATTTTCATAGCCATAGCGTTCCAATCCGTGCGTGGGTACCATATTGCGGGAGGGGCAGGGAGTTTCCTTTTCTGGCCGTAGTACTTAATTAATTAATTAATTAATTCTGTGATTACACTCAAAATCAAGAAATTGGGTACTTTAGAACTACCATACATCGGCTTTTCATACTTCGCTCTTGTAAATTTTAGCACTGGAGTACGTAAAACTAGGATACTTTAGAATTAACGTACATCGTACTTGCATACTTCGACATTGGATACTTTAGAAGTAACGTACATAGACATTTAGTACTTAGACATTCCGTAGCGGAGTCTAAAGCTATCTACCTACTGCTTGAGTAGAAGTCTGTGCCAAGTATACCAAAGTATTGTATAATCTGTATAATTACCGAGCTAGGGCATAAGAACTAAAAGTAAGATCGTGTCTACGACGGGTTGTAAAATTGAAGTTGTCCCGCGCATTTGACTGTCAAGAGCACTCCGCCTCGCTTTGAGTTCAGCCTGCCTCTCGCGCTAGTTAGGGTTGGCACTATTAATGTCAGTCTTTGTATTCAAGTTGGCCAGATTAACATTTTAGATTCGGTTAAACTAGAATATACCTACGTATGTGGTAAAAAAAAGTATTGATTTTTTTAAGTTGGCACTTACTAGAGCGTTTTGGTAAAATAACCACTGTTGTAAATATGGGATACCTACTTATAATCTTTGTTTTAAAATATACATAGTTTACTTATAATTTTTTAACTTTTTCATTACTTTCGTTCGTCAGAATGTTGTTTACAGTTTTTTAAAGTCAGTAGCAGCAATATTTTTGTACCATCTGTGTCTGAATAATTATAATAATTAATATGACATACTTAACTGGAATATCTATTATAATATATTTTCCTTTCACAACGATGTATCAAAACAATTCTCTAAATTGTACTCTTATTTAAGTTAATTATTGTTAGGAAAAAAACTTCTAAAGCAAAATTTTTCATGATTTCTCACTAGTGACAACCCTGTCGTCAGCTCACCTCTTGTTAGGTACTCGCTTGTTCGCTGAGCTTTGATATATTGGAGCTTACACGACTCGTCTTTGAGCTTTCCTATCAATTACATTATTTTTTACTTACCAATAAACTAAAAAATCTCAAATACTCCTGTATAGGTAGACTAACAAGTTATGCACTCAATATTACTAATATTGGACTCGATACTATTCCAATATATTTTGCGGAAATCTAACAGTTAACATTAACACTTATTCTATGTTAAATATCGAATTACCGACCAATTCAATAGCACTTACAACGAGACACTGACTGATGATTTTCGACTGGCACTCTCCAATCTAAATTGTGTTGTGTAGTGCCGCTAATTGGGAAGCCATTGTCTAGTTAGATTTAAAATGATTGTTAGAAAGGTTTGAATACAACTTGGAAAATAACGCTCATTGAAATGTATGATTTCTTTTACCTTTCACACTCCGAAGCAGTGGAACTCCCTGCCTGCGACGGTGTTCCCGAGCACATACAACCTGACTCTCTTCAAAACCAGAATGAATAGGCTGTGTTTGTAATATATTGGGTAAAACTAAACGCAGGCGTTTCCTGTTATCGCCGCCAGGCGTTTTGGGGTTCTCACACTGCTAGCGTGAATGGCGTCGCGTGTGGTCCGCCATTGCATTGTCCAGGGCGATATCGGTTTGATTTTAATACGCGGAGCGGTCTCGCGTCTTTTGCTTGTTGTTTAGTTTGAGTGATAATTGTGAATTTCCTGTTTGTTAAATAACTATTGAATTTGTGTTTGTGAAAAACTCTGTTATTGTGACTTTTTCTTGTGAGAGGTGAAACGTGGCTGGCTGTTCACATCTGGTTGTTCCCGAGTGAAACTACGGGAAGAAATCTATTTAGTTGGTCTGGGGAATTGAGATCTCAAGGGTTAGGTAGGGTGATTAGGAATTCCCCCTTCCCGAAGACCCTCAAGTTTGGATCCGAAGAGAAAGAAGATTTAATTTGGTAAGTTTTCAATTGTAATTAATTTATAGGTTAGGTTATTATAGGGCCCTGTAGCTCCCTTCATAAGCTACGGTGGTAGCAGACTGCGTTAAGTTAATTAGGTTTTAGTCGGGCAAACGTGGTGCCGCGTGGAGATTTTTTCCCGGTACTTATTTTTACCGGTGGTTTTTTCCCGGTGAAGTTCCGGTACAGAATTCTTCCCGCCGCTTCGTTTGTCCGGATTCGCTCTGCGCACATTTTCTAGCAGCAGAGCGTAGTTGCTCTGCACAGTTTGTAAAAATTATTAGATTTTTCTTAGTTTGTTTGTATAAGAATATTTGTAACCTTTTTTGTATTTGTTTGCGGTTTGTACCGTGCGTTCCGGGTTTGTGCCATTCTCATACCTACCGCGGTTCTTCGTGTAGTTGTTTGATTTTGTTGTTTTTTATTTACCTTTTGTTATTTTTTGTTTGTGACTTGACGCGATGGCGAAGGCCTCCAATGCTAGGGCGACACTCGCCAACGAATTGAGATGGTTTGTGACGGCCGGAGGACTCCTGTCCCGGAAGGACAGGGAGGGCGCCAGACTGCTAAGAGCGGATCACCTCCACTCACGATTGATTAGCGCGGAAGCGGCCATGGCGGCGCTTACCGAAGCCGATCTTACCCCGGAGGCCTACGCAGGTCACATGGCGGACATGGACCAGATCCTGAGTCTGCACGATGATATCGCGGAGGCGGTGACCGCAATAAGGGCGAGACAGGCTGGCGGACCAGCCCCTCGCACACCTGTTAGACAGGAAGGACCAGCGGTTACTGGTCGGCTCCCCACCCTTCAGCTGTCCCACTTTGGGGGTAGGATGGAGGAGTGGGTAGCATATAAAAATATGTTTGAGTCCCTGGTCGTAGCACGACAGGATTTGTCGAAGGCCCAGAAGATGGCCTACCTCCTCTCCACTCTTGAGGATGAAGCGCGGTCGCTCATCCAGCACCTCCGGGTGGAGGACGACCAGTACGACACGGCTTGGGAGTTATTGAACTCCCGCTATCAAAACTTACGTTTGTTAGCGGATGCGCACGCCGCACAGTTGATGGCCCTGCCCAAGGTGGCCAACAGGGCACAGTTGCGCCTGCAGTTGCTCACGCCCGTTACAGTGGCCTGTAACGCGCTCCGCACACTGGGGCTGCCGGTGGACCAATGGTCCTTTTTGCTGGTGCACATTGTATTGGGCAAATTACCCAATGACATCCGCTCGCGATTTGAGCGCGAGAATGCGGAACGGGATAGCACCACCCTACCAACATTCACTGACTTGGTGAAGTTTTTGGAGTTTGAGGCACGGGCTGCTGGGAATACCATGACGGACTCAGCGCCATCCAGAGCGCCTGAACGTAGGCCCTTGGAACCCTCATGGCGAGGGAGGCCCCAACAGGGACGGCAACCGCCACCGCGTGGAGCTGGTGCGCGGGTTGCACACACGGCAGCAGTCGCGAGGGACGCGGACTGCCTGCAATGTGGTCGGATGGGCCACAGCCTGCTGCAATGCAGGGACTGGCAGGGACTGCCAGTACAAGATCGGCGCCGCATGGCAAAGCGGCATGAACTTTGCTTTTATTGTTTGGGCGGTCACTATGCACGTGACTGTCCCAGTGCCATACCATGCAGTGCATGCCGTGGGCGGCACCACGCGATGCTTTGCATGAACCGCAACGGGGATGGCACCCGGATGTTGAGGCAGGGGTCCCCTATGGGCGGGGGCGCTCCTGCGCGAAGCCCTCCACCACCGGACGGAGGACGCGGCTTCGCTCGTCGCACCCCCCCTCGGGAGGGGGGTCGCGTACCTGCGCGGGTCTTGGCGGACCGGGACCACGCGCCCCAAGGTCATGGCCAGTATGTAGCTGGCCAGGCCCCGCCCCATGGGCGGGGGCCCTAGACCGGACGTGAGAGTGGGGACACCCCCCTCCACGCGGGTTGCCAATACCCAACACATGCAGCCGCAGCGGTTTTCTCCGCCGCTGCACGAGTACCCACGGCTGGAGTACCACCCGCCGTACCATATGTATGGCCGGGCCGCGGGTTATGCCCCCCCTCAGATGGGGATGTGCACTCGCCCGCCATATTATCCGGGTCAGTGGCGCCCCCCTGGTTTGGAGAGAGTGGGGAGCCCGTAACTAGCTTGCTCCCTTGCTGGGACAGAGCCGCGGACGGTTCTGCTCCCTACCGCGGTGGTCCGCGTATGGGGTCGTGGGGGGGAAGCCATTAATTTGAGAGCTCTGTTGGACTCAGGGGCTCAAAGCAGTTTGGTTACCACTCGAGTGGCACACCAGTTAGGTTTAGTCGTGGAAGACTCGCCTGTGCCACTTCTTGGAGTTGGTGGCATACAAGTGAAGTGTCTGACGGGCCAGACACTTGTCACCTTTTCTTCGCTGAAGTCCTCCACAATGAGGATCACGACTTCGGCTATGGTAATGGATACCATTGCGGGTTGGCACCCCTCGACAGACATACCGCCGGGTGTGTTGTCTTTGGTTTCGGGTCTGGATTTGGCCGACCCCTTTGTCTTTTCATCCCGGCCCAGTGGACTTGCTCCTGGGCTCGGACGTATTGGGTTGGATTTTGTTGGGTACACAGAAGGCTCCTGGGTTCGTCTTCACTGATGGCAGTGTCTACGATTTTTGGTTTTGCCCTGATGGGCCCTGTGTTTGATAATGGCACCGCGGAGGAGCCACCGGTTGTCGCATCTGCGTCCTTGGCCAAGACCATGCAAAGGTTTTGGGAGGTGGAGGAGCCACCTATGAGTTCCAGGATGGATCCGGAACACGCTGAGTGCGAAGCCCTTTTTCGATCGACCACGGAGAGGTTGCCCTCCGGTCGGTTTGTAACTAGGTTACCCTTTGTTGCCTCTCGTCCTAGCCTAGGGCAAAGTAGGGCGCTTGCGGAGAAACGACTGCTGTCCATGGAGCGACGTATGCAGCGTGACCACGTACTTCGCGATAAATATATTGAATTTATGCGCGAGTACGAGGATTTGGGTCACATGTCTCCGGCTCGAGTTGATTGGAGCTCAACTGAGCATTATTTTTTGCCCCACCACGCGGTGGTGAAGGCCTCAACGGGCAAGTTGCGGACTGTCTTTGATGGGTCCGCACCCACTTCGAACGGGGTTTCGTTGAATCTGTGTTTGCATTCGGGTCCCAAATTGCATAGGGACATAATTGACATCATCTTGAACTTTAGAAGACATCAAGTGGTTTTTGGTGCGGACATCCGGATGATGTTCCGCCAGACAGTCATACATCCTGAGGACAGGCGATTCCAGTTGATACTCTGGCGTGAGCGCCCTGAGGATCCTGTGACGGTGTATGAACTCAACACAAACACGTATGGTTTGAAATCTAGTCCCTATATCGCCATCAGATCATTGCTTGAATTGGCAGAGCGGGAACGGATCCGCTTTCCCGTGGGGCTTCCGTGCTGTCACGTGACTTGTATGTTGATGACGTGTGCACCGGAGCCCAAAGTATTGAGGAGGCCCTCCTACTGCGGGATGAATTGATTGAAATATTGAAGACAGGTGGCTACGAGCTACGCAAGTGGTTGTCCAATGAGCCTAGAGTTCTAGAAGGGATCCCGGAGGATCACCAACAGAACCCTCACCTGTTTGAGGATGTAGATGATCCCAACAGGATAGCGGTGCTGGGCATGCAGTACCAGCCGCTAACCGATATTTTCACATTCCAAGTGGACTTGGAAATACCAAAAGTCTGGACTAAGAGAACGGTGTTGTCCGTAATAGCTCGTATGTTTGATCCAAGCGGTTGGATCAGTCCAGTGATATTCTCTGCGAAGTGTCTTCTTCAGAGACTTTGGACTTTGGGCGTCTCGTGGGACGAGCCGCTGTTTGGTCCTCCATTGGATGATTGGCTCGAGTTGTTTTCATCGATTAAGGAAGTCAATCGGATTGCCTTGCCTCGTCGAATATTGCCCCCGGGAAATATCGAGCCAGCCTGCATGGCTTTTGTGACGCGTCGGAGCGAGGCTACGCCGCGTCAGTCTATATGCGGACAGTTGACGCCGATGGCCGGGTCAATGTCTCGCTTTTTGTTAGGGAAGAGCAAGGTCGCCCCCATCAGGACTAGGCTGACTATTCCCAAGCTTGAGTTGAGTGGAGCTCACCTTCTCTCTAAATTGTTGCATCACGTTGCCAGTGAGCTGGCGGCCACGGTCGAGATACGAGACATCTTCGCCTGGTCGGATAGCCAGGTCGCGCTTGCATGGTTGCGCGCGGCCCCACATACCTTGGAGGTTTTTGTTGGAAACAGGGTTTCCCAAATTCAAAATATTGGAATTGATATACCATGGAGACATGTGCCGGGAGAGCTTAACCCAGCGGACTGTGCTTCCCGAGGTTGTACGGCACCAGAATTGGTGTCACACCCGCTCTGGTGGGGTCCAGAGTGGCTGATGGGATCAGAAACTTCTTGGCCTGTCTGTCAGACAGATGTTACTTCTTTGAGTTTGACTGGGCTCCGTGTACATGCTGTAGTCGCTGAGACGACGTCGGAGCCGGATTGGCTACTTGCTCGGTATAGCAGCTTGGATAAGCTTCTGGGTGTTACCAGTTGGATTAAGCGTTTCATACATAATTGTAGAAACCCACAGGCAAAGCGGTTGGAGCCGATTGCAGGTGCAGAAGAGCGCCGGAGCGCAGTGTTGCATTGGGTCCGTGTCGTGCAGACCGGACGGTTTGAGTCAGAGCTTCGTATTTTGCGCGACGGACGCGCTAAGTTGAAGGGCGCGGTCGCTCGTTTGAACCCGTACATCGACTCGGATGGGCTTCTTCGGGTTGGAGGCAGGCTCCGGAAGGCGGATCTTCCATATGAGACTCGCCATCCTCTGTTGTTGCCCAAGGGCGGACCCTTGGTGCAGCTTTTGGTGTCTGATCGACACATTCGTAACGCCCATGCTGGGTGCAATGCTTTGTTGGCTATTTTGCAACGCGAGTTTTGGATTTTGTCAGCCCGAAGAGCAATCCGTAGTGTCCTGTTTCGATGTATTGCATGTTATAGGTTGAAGGCATCCACGATGCAACCACAGATGGGTGATTTGCCCGCTGATCGAATCCGACCTTCGAGACCGTTTGACGGCGTTGGAACCGATTTTGCCGGTCCCTTTTCGATCAAGGCTTCTCCTTTCGTAATGCCCGTATTGTGAAGGGCTATTTGTGTGTATTTGTTTGTTTGGCCACCAAGGCTGTCCATTTGGAGGTGGTATCGGCTCTGACTACGGAGGCCTTCGTCGCCGCGTTGGATCGCTTTGTTTCGCGTCGAGGTCTACCTTCCCTTATTAGGTCTGACAATGGCACAAACTATAAGGGAACTGTAAATTATCTTAAGGATGTTTCTGTGTTTATTGATAAAAATTGTACTAGTTTAAGTCAAATTGCTGCCCAAAGGGGAATAACCTGGAAGTTTAGTCCCCCAAGTTGCCCCCATTGGGGAGGGTTTTTTGAAGCGGCTGTGAAATCCGCAAAGACCAACCTCCGCCGCATTATCGGAGAAACGGCTCTAACTTTTGAAGAGCTGGCCACAGTGTTTTGTAAAGTTGAGGCGGTCCTCAACTCTCGTCCTCTCTGTCCGCTATCTCCAGATCCAAATGACTTGGAAGCTCTCACCCTGGTCATTTTTTGGTGGGAGGGCCTTTGAATGCCCTGCCCGAATACCCGTGGAAGGACGAACGCGTATATCGGTTGTCGCGTTTTCAAATGTTGCAGCAAATGAGCCAGACTTTTGGCGTCGCTGGTCGCTTGAATATTTGCATTTGCTGCAGCAAAGAGTGAAGTGGACAGACAGGACTGAGCCTCCCAGGGAGGGTGATTTAGTATTGTTAAAAGAGGCAAATTTGCCCTCATTGCTTTGGCGACGAGCTCGCATATTACGTTTGATTCTTGGCGGAGATGGCACTCCGCGTGTGGCTGAGGTGTTGGTCGACGGTTCGATTTTAAGGAGAGGTGTGACCTCTCTCGCCCGCCTTCCCGTAGAGTAAGCTAGCGGTCTGCTTCTCAGACCGGGACGGGGGGATGTTTGTAATATATTGGGTAAAACTAAACGCAGGCGTTTCCTGTTATCGCCGCCAGGCGTTTTGGGGTTCTCACACTGCTAGCGTGAATGGCGTCGCGTGTGGTCCGCCATTGCATTGTCCAGGGCGATATCGGTTTGATTTTAATACGCGGAGCGGTCTCGCGTCTTTTGCTTGTTGTTTAGTTTGAGTGATAATTGTGAATTTCCTGTTTGTTAAATAACTATTGAATTTGTGTTTGTGAAAAACTCTGTTATTGTGACTTTTTCTTGTGAGAGGTGAAACGTGGCTGGCTGTTCACATCTGGTTGTTCCCGAGTGAAACTACGGGAAGAAATCTATTTAGTTGGTCTGGGGAATTGAGATCTCAAGGGTTAGGTAGGGTGATTAGGAATTCCCCCTTCCCGAAGACCCTCAAGTTTGGATCCGAAGAGAAAGAAGATTTAATTTGGTAAGTTTTCAATTGTAATTAATTTATAGGTTAGGTTATTATAGGGCCCTGTAGCTCCCTTCATAAGCTACGGTGGTAGCAGACTGCGTTAAGTTAATTAGGTTTTAGTCGGGCAAACGTGGTGCCGCGTGGAGATTTTTTCCCGGTACTTATTTTTACCGGTGGTTTTTTCCCGGTGAAGTTCCGGTACAGAATTCTTCCCGCCGCTTCGTTTGTCCGGATTCGCTCTGCGCAACATTTTCTAGCAGCAGAGCGTAGTTGCTCTGCACAGGCTGCTTCTGGGTAAGCTCGCAAGATCGTAGGCCTCATCTCTGTCCTCGGACAAGATTGTGGTCAAGAGCAAACCCATTCTTTAATAATAATAAAAAAACACTGTTTTTTTCGTTAAGATGCTACGTCTGAGGTGGAAAAGTCCCAGGTGCAAACAAGGTTCTACTTGCCTTGCCACGTGACTGTTGGGCAACTTTCCCTAGTAAAGACCCTTTTTTTTAACGTGTGGGATGACCCTCGTCTCGTCCATCCAGCCACGGGAGGCCGGACTCGAACCCACTAAAACCACACGGTGTCCACGCCTACCGCATTTGTGCCGGTACCATGTGCTATTCTCGCTCCATAGCCCCATGGTCCAAGTAGTTGGACCACTACTGCCTCGGTTTGGACTTTTTAGACCACTCAGATTCGTCGAGATCGTCATTTAAACAACATTTTTTTTTTAAATCATTTATTCAATATAACACAAAAAAGCACTCATAAAACATTTACCGAACTGCGGAAACCTCGCAGGGTTGTTTGCAAAATGGTTGTATCCTTGTCTCGTACTATCCCGGTTTTATTTGATTAAATATGGACTCCGAACACAAATTACTCAGAATTCAGTTAAAACTGACTTGATTACTAAATATATCCTAATCCTAACTTCCTAACTAATAATACAACTGCGAAAGTGAGTTTGTTTGTTCCCTCTTCACGCCAGGAACCAATCTTTCTGAAATTTCGCATACTCATAGTTAGACGTACTGAGAAGAACATAGGACACTTTTCATCCAGAAAAAGCACAGTTCCCGTAGGAAATTCACGCGAGCGAAGCCGCGGGCAAAAGTAAGTCTAAAATAAATCCCAAAATTAACTTATTACTACTTGGTTACCTAATTAGAACTTTACAGCAATAGTAGCTGATAAATGATTACTGTACTGACTGCGCTCCAGTAAGAAATATTGAGAAACGAGTACCCTATTTGCTATCTCAGGTTATATGGTACCCATGTACCAAATTTCATCGAAATCCATCAAGTAGATTTTAGATTGCTGACGCATCTAATTTTTTTTCACTTCTCATGCTCTGAAAGTGCTTATTTGTGCAGGATATAGGCTGCACAAAATCGAATTTTGTGCACAAGGGCATTAACGTATCTACTCATAAATGTATCTATATTAAGGCAAAGAAAATGAGCCATACAGCCAAACACGATAAAAAGTTCATAGACAGAATTTGTTATTTTATAATATTTACTTTTAATTTATTTGCCTTATGTGTTTTTTAAGACATAAAAGATATTAAAATTTAAATTCAAGTACGGTAGGTTATTTAATTAATTTAAGAAAAATATTATTACAAAATTAATTTAATAGTAGGCTGTATAGGTCTGCAGCCCAAGCCTATCAATGTCGTAGGATTAAAAAAATAAAGTGGCGGGAAACAGCTCTTGTTTTTTCGTGCGTTTATTAATTTCTTCAATTTGATTTATTTCCTCGCAATCGAAGTGAAAAGCAGAGTTTATAACTCGTCCACAAAACGATTTTTATCCTTGACATTACTATCAGCCCGAGCCGAAGGCTAAAAGTCTCGGATAAAAATGATTCGTTTCATGCACTTGTTGTAAAATCTACTATTTTAGCCCATGATGAGCAGTTGAATATTGATTGACCATGGATACAAGTGAATTGATTTATATATTTTTTTTGAAGTAGTAGCGTGGTGCTAGATGCTAGTGGTGCTAGTATAGTGAAGTTTTATTAGGTACAGACGTCTCAAGAAGTGGAGTCAGAATTTCTCATACTAATTGATTATAGAAGTGTTTGCACTTAAGACCTTATGATTGTGTGTTGTTTGTAAAACGCCTATGTGTCTGTGCAATGTCAACCGACCGAATACGATGTTTCCATAGAAGTAGGTAGTGTGGTAGGTAGGCTGGCGCGGCGAGTCGGCGAGCGCTTCATACTTTTATGGATTTCATAGACATACTATAAACGATACGGAACGTTCATAGTATGTCTATAAAATCCTTGCTTCTTCTAACTTTATGGTATCGTTACTTCATATGGGTGGTCAGTATGGACCAGCTATGAAAATGAATATTTGACGGTGAATGAAAAAAAAGACAGACGCAAATGTATCACTTCAACCGAGTACTCGTTTTAATTGAACGCATTTGTTAGTGATAGTGATCTAAGTATTTGTGGAATATTACTTTACCAACACTTGCCGATATAGGCCATTATAAGTATTATGGAGACTACTCGGATTTACTTTGCATATCATGCAAAGTAAATGTTGTGGTTGCAAAATAGTCTCAATTTCTAATGAAAGGAACTGGATTAAGTGTGAGTATTTTTAAACAAATAAATAGCTTTGTGATTTGAAATATGTGTGTATAAATGTGTAATATTTTGTGATTAATTCAAACATAAAATGATAACATAATATTAATGTATTGTATTGATATATTTTTCTTCGTGATTTTGCTTTGCATAATATTATATTTGATATATTGGATAGTTTTGAAATTAAATATAAACTAAATACCTAATTATATATTATTATATTTTTTTAGTGGACAACACGTTGGATGTAGCGTCTTGCTGCAGGGTAGCCTTGCCGCAAAGTAGAAGACCGGCTATTATCTCTGAGCAGCAGCAACAATAATGTTGGAAGAATATGAAGGCGATGATTTTACCTACCAGGCGTTATGCTGATTTATTTGATGTTTCGATGCCTATCTACTGTTCGTCGTGCATATCAAGCTGGTGGCGTGTGTAAAAAAACTGGATAATTTATTTCGCTTCCAGAAATAAATGTCATCCTTGGCCAGCGCGGTCTTCTAACCTCAACTCCATAGAAAATCTATGGGGCCTGATGGTGGATAGGAAATAAGCAAGGAAGAATTAGTTTCTCACTGTACGGATGTTTAGGACAGTTTTTTTGTGATTTAAATATGTGTAGAAAAGACAACAACGGCAACTTTACAAAATAGTGAGTTAATTTACTTGTGTTTAAATTTAATCAGTGAGTTCATTCATTAAGTAGGTATATTCCAACTGTCCTCTTTCTATTGTATCAAATCTGGTTTTATTAAAGTATAAACATTATTTAAATTATTTTTATACTTATTACTTGTTTTTGTATTTTGCATTACAAATACAAGGTTATGTTTCGTAATAGGAGATAAATTGTTAAATTGTTAGATGTTGAGGTTTAGTTTCAATCTTCTTTTCATGATGAAAACGAATACTTAAGCTATAACCTCAATATTTACTAATAAAAAGCGAAAGTATAATTTAGTAATAATATCCATACTAATATTATAAATGCGAAAGTTTGGATGTGAGTTTGTGAGTTTGTGAGTTTGTGAATTTGTGAGTTTGTGAGTTTGTGAGGATGTTTGTTACTCAATCACGCAAAATCTACTGGACGGATATCGATGAAATTTGGTACAGAGGTAGATAATGACCTGGAATAGCACATAGGCTACTTTTTATCCCGGGAAAAAGCACTGTTCCCGTGGGAAATTCACGCGGGCGAAGCCGCGGGCAAAAGCTAGTATAAAATAAATGAACAGATTCTTATAAGTAACTTACTACAGAATGCTTATTTTTAAGTTCTTATTTATTCTGTATTTAGATAGGGAAGTGATTAAACATAAATTTTTAATTTGTTAGTGTAGTTTATAATAATAAATTTTACATAAGTATACTATACTTATTTACATGAATAAATAGTTGTCATGATTTTTGAGAATTTTTATTTCATAACAAATATATTAAAGCATATCAATTACATTATATAAAAATACTCTTGACTTATGAATTGAGTTTAATATGAAAAATAAAATATCTGGATGTGACTCGAACTTTGACCTGTATCAACTGCAGTCCATCCGACTACCGATTAGACCAGCAGATGCATTAGCTTGTGACGAAATTATCAATTGGTTGCGTGTCACCGTACTCATCACTATTGGTTTGCTTTATAATAAACTATAGGTAGTGTATTATTATTTCTGTGTCAGAATTCACTACTTAGTACCCCGTAAATTTGATAGATGGCAGTATGAGCACGAAGCACTAGCATGCAGCAGAGTTGTGTCTTGGTGTGGGTGGGTAATATGATAATTAGCTTAGTGTGAGTAGTGTTCTTATTGTAATTATACGTCCGTAATATGGACGTAACGCACACAATGAAGGACTGCGCGCCTGCAAGGCAATATGATATTTAAGGTATGACTCCACTTTTGACTCTTGACTGTACATAATATCTGACACGATAATATGCAAATCCTCTACTTTGCAACTCATAAGCGCGGCGCAGTTTCGCTAATATTTGCATATTCAGACCGGTTGAGTCCATCCCTGGCTATAAATAGCGAAATATCCAGTTAATATTCGAAGTTTGAAACTTCTAAATAATTCGAAATTTACAAAGCAATGCCGTTATAAAGCGAAGTATCTACTCTATCTCTATTGACTTCGCTTATCACAAGTATATTTCTTGAAAGTAAAGAGTGACCTTTTAAATAGACGAGAATCAAATTACAAACGGTCCAGTAATTGTGAATTTTTTAAAATGTTGTGTAGGATTATTGTGAGTATTCAAAATAAAAAGGGCACAATTGCCAAGTTTCCGCGTCCGTGGTATTCTTAAAAAAACTAAAAAAAAAAAAACTGTTTTCAGATTAAGGCTCATATTTTCGTTTAGATGCATTTTTGCTAGGAAAGTGTTCTACAAATCTTGTAGATAATTAAATTTCCTTTTATTTACATTTTACATTTTGTATCTAGGACTGATAGTTACCGAGATGTGTGCTCATAAAAAAAATTAAAAGAATCTTCTTTTTCGGAAATTTGTCAAACTTTTCACTTCAGAACGCTGTAATCTAGTTATGGCATATTTTAGGAGAATAAGTATTGGAACAAAATTTGTAGGGAATTTAATTACCTACAAAACGCATTTGCATTTTTCTTAACCAACCCTGCAGAATGGGGAGTAAAACTTAATATTAAAACTACGGAATATTGCTTTTTTTGTTATAATATTTTATTTTGTGCTAACTGCGCCTCGGGTCTTCGCTCCCGTGGGAATTTCAGGATATAAAGTAACCTATGTACTATTTCTGGTTTTTTTCTACTAGTATACTAAATTTAATACAAATCCATCCATAGTTCATTGAATAAAGACCAAAATAGAGCTAAGGGTAGGGTTTACTTACAAATGGTTCAATAGTTCTGAATTTTTGATATTGATTTTGATGTTATTTAGGATGGTTAGTAAGTGTTTAAAATGCAAGAGGCACAATTTCTCCCCCCTTCCACGCCCGTCATATGTTGGAAAAACCAAAAAAAATTGCCACTTTCTTCAGATTTGCGCTCTCACCTTCGTTTAGATGCATTTTAGCTACATTAGAGTTCTACACAACGTTATAAAAATAAATTTCCTATAATGTACAATTTATATTTTGTTTCTAGGACTAATAGTTATAGAGATGTGCACTTTAAAATAATCGCATTTTTTAATCGCATTTGGAAATTTGTCAAACTTTTTACTTCAGAGCGCTGTAATTCATTTATGGCCTACTCTAGGAAAATATATATTGGAATAAAATTTGAAGGAAATTTAATTGCCTACAAAACACATGTAATTTTTTTTAACCAACCCTACGGAGTAGGCAGTAAAAGTAAAAGTTAAAATATTACGTTTTTGCAATCATATTTTATTGTCTACTAGCTGCAGCCGGGGGCTTTACTCCCATAGGAATATTGGGATAAAAAGTACCTTATGTGCTAGCCCTGATATTTTTCTACTAGCATACCAAATTTTATCGAAATCCGTCCAGTAGATTTTTTAGATTGAGCAAGAAATATCACATCCAAACTTTTTCATTTTAAAATCGGGTTTCTTTCCCAATCTTTATTGCTGATGAAGCAAATATTATCTAATATCTGTACTTGATAATGTCCACAGACACTTTTACAGTGTCCCAATCAGGTACCGGTTACTCACCTGCAATGAATCACACTATAAATGGGAAAGTTTGGATGTGATATTTGTTGCTTAATCACACAAAATCTACTAGACGGATTTCGATTAAATTTGGTATACTAGTAGAAAAATATCAGGACTAGCACATAAGATACTTTATATCCCGAAATTTCCATGGGACCGAGATTCAGTTAGTAAAAAGTAAAATATTATAGCAAAAAACAATTTCCGTTGTTTTATCATTTAGTTTTACTCTCCACCTTGCAGGGTTGGTTAAGAAATATGCAATGTGACAAAAAAATATGTGTATTTCACATATAGATGAATAATAAATAAAATAAACAATTCTTTTCCGCGGGCACGTATATATTAAAAGTACATTTTTGAACGTACCGGAAATCGGAAATATCAAATGAAGCGCGTCAACGTCAAATCATAATAGCTGTCGGCCATTTTGGCGGAACTCGCCTAACCTTCATTACGATTTTGTTGACTAAATGTACCATAGAAAGGCTACGAATTTATCGGATTTACTTATAAGGCATTGATACTGACTCTAAAATGAAAAGTTCAGATAGGTGCTTATGATATAGCCGGCTCCCCATACATTTGTGCAACAACCCCTTTCGCATACACATAGTTAGACATACAGAGAAGGACATGAGACACTTTTCATCCAGAAAAAGCACAGTTCCCGTGGGAAACTCACGCAAGCGAAGCCGCGGCCAAAAGTAAGTCTAAAATAAATCCCAAAATTAACTTATTACTACTTGGTTACCTAATTAGAACTTTACAGCAATAGTAGCTGATAAAAGATTACTGTACTGACTGCGCTCCAGTAAGAAATTTTGAGAAACGAGTACCCTATTTGCTATCTCAGGTTATATACCCGTGTACCAAATTTCATCGAAATCCATCAAATAGATTTTAGATTGCTGACGCATCTAATGTTTTTTTAGCCCATGATGAGCAGTTGAATATTGATTGACCATGGATACAAGCAAATACTATATAAACTCTAGCGAGTTAATACGCGCAGCTCCGGCTACAAATTGGCAACTTATGCGACACTAGCGCCTCTTCCTGGACGAAGCGGTTGTTTGATGAAACTGTTAAATTTCGCGAATTTATTTTGTTGTAACACAGTGTATTTCACAAATTTAAATGGAATTACACATATATAACATAGTTGTATTTTTTAAATATTAAAGGACCAACATATAACATGTTAAAATGCAAATAAACGGTGTAGGGTCACCTCCTACCACCAGATGGCTAGTTGCCAAACCAATGTATGGGAAATGTCAAGAGCTGTGCGTATTAACTCGCTAGAGTTTATATAGTATTTGATACAAGTGAATTGATTTATTATTTTTCTTTTGAAGTAGTAGCGTGGTGCTAGATGCTAGTGGTGCTAGTATAGTGAAGTTTTATTAGGTACATAATATCTGACACGATAATATGCAAATCCTCTACTTTGCAACTCAGAAGCGCGGCGCAGTTTCGCTAATATTTGCATATTCAGACCGGTTGAGTCCATCCCTGGCTATAAATAGCGAAATATCCGGTTAATATTCGAAGTTTGAAACTTCTAAATAATTCGAAATTTACAAAGCAATGCCGTTATAAAGCGAAGTATCTACTCTATCTCTATTGACTTCGCTTATCACAAGTTTATTTCTTGAAATTAAGAGTGACCTTTTTAGGTGATTCACTTTTTTGCTTTTAAACATTTTATGGAATAAAATTACGTTGTTTTTACTCGAAGTTTGTATTTTTCAGTCTGAAGCGTGCCTATATTCGATAAAGTCGGGATGATTAATTGAAAATGTTACCAACACGCAGGGTTAAAATGATTAATTATTGATATTAACCGATAACCAAAAATTATTAATAAAATGAATGTGTGTATCTAGCTTTTGCCCGCGGCTTCGCCCGCGTAAATTTCCCACGGGAACAGTGCTTTTTCCCGGAATGAAAGGTACCCTATGTCCTTCTCAGTACTTCGAACTATGTGTA
This sequence comes from Ephestia elutella, assembly GCA_018467065.1. Lineage (NCBI taxonomy): Eukaryota > Metazoa > Arthropoda > Insecta > Lepidoptera > Pyralidae > Ephestia > Ephestia elutella. Next base: position 11,347,087 of record CM031591.1, on the reverse strand, counting down.
CCTATGCAAATTTTCAAAAAGATTGGTTCAGTACCTAAATAAAGCGTGAAGAGGTAACAAACAAACAAATTAACAAACAAACTCACTTTCGCATTTATAATAAGTATAGGTAAGTTACGATTCCAACTCAAATTCTTCAAAAATGAAAACAAAAATTGTGATTACAAAATATTCGAAATCCATTGTAATATTTCAAACATTTTACAGACGTATTGATTGACTTATTAGCAGTAGAAACCTACAGCATAGCGTCTGTTGATTAATTAAAAGGGCCGTAATAATTGAACACTTCCGTGGCATTTACCGCTAACTGGATTTGATCGGATTTTTCCCGCAACTGAAGAATTTTCTAGAACGCTCTTCCATTTCGATTCACCACAATAATACTTCTGCCAAAATCCCTGCAAAACGATGCCTTTGCATTTTTATGCCACTAATAAAGATCTCAGCTTCAAACAAAAAAACGTAATTAAAATTAAAAAGTTATTCTCATCAATTATAAACTCCATTTTGAAAGACACCTGTCTTAGGGATTTCGAAAAAGATTTTAATAAAAATGTAAATTGAAATTTGAATTTTGCGTTGATACTCGTAGTGTACGCGTTGATTGCGTAAAAATTATTCGTTAATTCTTTTTCGTAAATGAAAATTGACATCAATTTTTTTGAAAATTGTCATCAAAATATACAAAACTTTGTTTTTGTTATTGAAATTTTAACTCCTTTCTTTTCGTGTTTTAGACACAGTTCTTGTTACACGTATGTAAAAAAACCACTACTATTGAAAAGCCATCGACACACTATTATTACTCGATACACTATAATCGACGCCCATGGTGTGAGAATATCTGCCATCTACCCACATTTTATAAATAACTATAACTACGCTGTGGATGCTTTATGCACTTCTGCTGTTAGTGCTAAGTGCCAGATAAAGAACAGATGACACCTCTTAGCACTTACACATAGCCACTAACCTCGCTTCGCTCTCTCAGGTGTAAATTACAAACAAATTTTTCGATCAAAACTGTAGGAAAGAGCGTGTAGTAAATCTAGCTCCTAAGTTCAGAAATTGTTGTCTAGTCATAAAAGTAAATAAATAATTATATTCTGATACAAGATCAAATTACGCAAACTTAGTCAACCTACATAGATTTCCTAAAGTCAAAGTCAAATTTTTTTATTGAAACTTGGCCTTCAAAGAAGGCTCTTTTTCACGTCGATAACTAATTATTTAATCATAATATATTATGTCTCAAAGCTACAAACTACTAGCATTTCGGAACGACCACTGCTGAGAAGAAATGCCGAAAGAAACTCATGAAACAGTCTTGCTCGCCTAACATGCCAGATGCCTAACAGCCATATTCATTAACTTTATACATACACTAGATTGTGTACAGTCAAAAATAAAATAAAATATAAGAAAGAAAATAAAAATATAATAAAACATGTTATGTTTGTGATCAAGTAACCACAATGAATTGGTTAAGAAGCCCAGCTCAACGATACTAGTCAGATCATATTTTATTATATTTATTTTAAACTAGCTTTTGCCCGCGGCTTCGCCCGCGTGAATTTTCCACAGGAACAGTGCTTTTTCCCGGGATGAAAGGTACTCTTTGTCCTTCTCCGTACTTTTAACTATGTGTGTGCAAAATTTCAGTAAGATTGGTTCAGTAGATGCGTGAAGAGGTAACAAACAAACAAACAAACTCACTTTCGCGTGTATAATATTAGTTAGGATTTTACTGTAATCAAAATTCCATCCTTACTGCTTTAACATTTAAATTCCAAGATCGCAAACCTACAATTCCATTCACAATCACAACACATCAAGTCACTGAACTCCATAAATCAGACATTCTGCCCGGGTCCGGATATGACGTCGCACTGACAGTTAATATCCGGATGCTGCCCCAAGCTATCAACGCTTTTAAACCAATGGTATAAAGTGCAATTTGTCATGGCTTGTCGGTTACAGTATGCAAATCTGAATGCAATTGGCAAATATTGTAGTGTTGATGTGTTGACAATTGTGGGGCTAAGTTGTGTCGAGATGTCTGCCCATGCAGAGCTGATGTTGTTGCATTTAGATGCTATTTTGTGTTCCGTCTTGTTTTTAAAAGCTTTTATTTAACTTGCAATGTATGTATGTTCGTTCGGGTGGAATCTTAGAACTCAATTTTGAAGTAGATATCTTCTACCGATTGAGCTGAAATTTTGTACTCACGTTTAGTTTGGATGACAATGCATGATATGGCATATAACGTAATTCTAAATCCAATATGGCGGACCATCCAAGATGGCGGAATAGTTATTTGTAATGCATTTCTACAATATGGGTATTTCTACAATGTCGAGAGTAACAATAAAAGCTTTTTTTAAAGTATTTTTACTATTAATTTATTTCAGCTCAATACATATTATGTTCTATATAAAATTGGACGCTGATAGACTGTAATGTATTGTATATCAACGCAGAGACAAAACCGCTAAACGTAGAAACTTTGCACAGAACATGCTTTTTTTTTGACAAGGTGCTTTTAGCCCTTCAGTTTTCAGCCCTAAGCGGTCGCAATTTCTGAATTCTTCATCCATCAGATTCTTGAAACCTAATAATATTTTTTTTCTACTAAATACTAAACTCCCACAAGCTATGGGTACAGGGGACAAGTATTATTTATACAATAATCTCCTTACTAACAACCGCTACAAATAACTTCATTCGCATACAGAATAACAATGTATTTTACGTTTTATTTTGTATATTTGAGGGTTCCGTACCTCAAAAAGTAAAAACGGAACCCTAATAAGATCACTTTGTTGTCTGTCTGTCAAACTTTTTTTCTCAGGAACGCTTAAAGCTATCAAGTTTAAATTAATATCGTATATTCGGATCTACAGTCTCTTTCTGCAAAAAAATAAGCAAAATTATACGTCAACGCGATTAAGAGATTTTAGCGTAAATGTTGCGAATTTTCGTATATTTTGCGATTTCAGGCAGCAATCAAAACCGGGTACTTCCCGTTGACCTAAAATTATGAAATTTGGCAAAAAGCAAGGTCTAACAGTACTTATACAGGAATAAATCTAAAAATTGTAAATATGTTGTTGGATGTCTGAAAAAAAGTGATTCAAACTTATTTTTGCGCTGGATTCAGTATGAATCTTAGTGATCGAACTGCAAAGTTAAGTTTGTTTTTGAAACTAATTGGTCTGTAGTTAGAGCTATAATGTGAAACCCTCGGTGTGCGAGTTTGACTCGCACGTGGCCGGTGTTTTTTCTATAAATGGTGCAAAAAGGAGTTGATATATCTATCTACGTTTATACAAACAGACGAGCTTAAAATTTGTGTATTAGCGAAACGTAAGTCCGTCTAGCAAGAGTCAAGAGAGGGAGTTTCGAGTGCGGCCCTGGAACGAGCTTTACTTAACTGCAGTAACTCCCTTATCTAGTTAGCGTTTGTTTTGTATGGTTGTGGTAAGGGTTAATTTTGTCTATTATTTCTACTATTTCTACTAGTTGTTACCCTGACTTAGTTAATAAAGCAAAATCCGAAGAGAATTTAAAAAAATACTATTCGTTTTTTGTTCGTATATCGTATTATTCAAATAAAAAACGAATACCGAATAATACAAATTCGCAAGTCGCAGACAGAACTTTAATGGCTGATTTGCATTCTAGAGAACAGAACCCTGGACAGCACTAAATAGTGGTTACTGGTAATTCCCCGAACGAGTTGCAGCAAGGTCTACGAGCCATAGATATAAATGCATTGCAGCTCAAAGCATTTCTGCGATGATATTACAAAATAATATTAAGTATTTTGTATTATCATTTTAATATCATCGCTGCAATTAGCAATGCTACATGTAGTATTTTTATTCCTGTATTTTTATTGCGCCGTTTTTTTATTGACTTCCTTCTGGTTTACAGAAACCATCGTGAGGAATTCTGTTGACTTGCTGACTGTACAGTTTACTAATGTATATTTGACTACTACTGCTAGATGGCAATAGTCATCAAGTCACCAGACGCGTTTCAACTTGAGAATATAGTGTTATATACTATATGACACAGTCGATAGGAAAGAAAAGATTATTACTTTATTGAGTAGAAATTAATAACGCTCCACTTAATCTTATAGACAATCAGTAAAATCGATACAACGAATAAGAAAAAAGAGCAGTTATTTTTACCTTTGCAGGATATAGTCTAGACACATAGATATGTACCTATATGTGTTTGTTTGTAGCATCTTTATAGTACTAAGGATACATAGTGAACATGACATAAATAAAAAGGTATACAATGGCTGACTTATCCCTTATGAGTAGTTGAATTAGACAAGTATATAAGTAGTATATATTTACCTGGGCTTTTCCTTTCTTCATATACAGGCGGCAAGAACAAGAAAATACATAATATTAGCTAGTAAAATCAAATTTAATAATTTAAAAAAAAATAGTTGAACATAGACATGAGAACTACAAAACACGCCAGCCATTAAAACTTGAATAATGTTAGACGCCGGCAATAGTATGTACTATGTAATAGTATGTTGTATGTGAGTAGTAGAAGTCCTAAAAGATCTAGAGGCCCTCCAAAGAGCCGACTGGCAGGAAGTAGCGCAGAACAGGAAGCTTCTAGTATCGGAAGCCAAGATCCTCTTTGGGTCGTCGATCCATCGAAGGAAGTAAGTAAGTAATAGTATGAAAATATACATAAAAGAAGATTTTCATTTATCTTAGCTACTCTTTGGCTTTATACACATTACACAATACTTTTTATTCCCTTACTTATGCAAAATCGAGTAACTTCAACCGAAGTTAACAACGTAATATTCCTAGCGCAATACATGTTAAACTTAGTTGAGTAACACAACACGGTCACTTTCCCACATAACCGGATATCCGGGTATTTGCAACTAAACGCAACTCCGCGAATAATTTACATAACCGTCCGAGTCCGGCCCTGGACAATAGTAAACTACATTACTGTATATCGAGTTACCGCTTTCACGTTACTTAACCGTTGAATACAGTCCGGACCTGTATTATACAACTTTTTAAATAGTTGGAAAGCAGCTTCATTTATTTATTAAAAATCTGTAGCAACTTTAAAAGATGATTCATAACAGGCTATCATGAATACGAAATTCCCAAAGGAAAGAAGCTGCGTGATTGAAAAATTAATGTTGATATGGTTTGGGCATGTTGAGAGGATGGATGTAAAGAGACTAACAAAAGGTTGGTGGTATTAATAATGCTGCGACATGGCGGATCTGAGGTAGTCCACTTAGAGCACTAATCCGAGCCAAAATATTAAATTGTGCTGTTCGTGGACAAGGCCTTGTGCTGTTCGCGTTTGTGCTATTCGGATTAGTGCTCTAAGTGGACTACCTCGCGGATCTCAATAAAAAGGGAGATATTAGGAATACCCATAACCGGCGAACTTGTATGAAGAGTGTGTCTATAGGTAGACTTAGAAAAAAACTCATAATAAAATTTCTTCAAACTTTATGGACATTTTTTTCTTTGCTTCGACGGGAAACAGGCGTACACTACGACAAGGATCTTTCTGCACGTGAGTGCGGGCGCCACCTACGTTTTAATTAAGAAATTGTAATAGTTTAGACATTAGTTCCGTTTTCTACCACTTGCAAAAAGTTCATTGTCGCACTGTCACTGATCAGTCTCGAACGTGCTCAAAGGGCACTTCTGAAAGTTTGTTTGTCTAAGCCTATTCTCTTCCCTACAGTAGATCTCTATCAACTATCTCAAGTCCTTACTGTTCGTCAGCTCTTTATATTGAATATCATCCTCAAACAACATCAAGATAAAAAACCTTCTTCTATACCACCCCGTTCTGCCCGCCGCCCCCCCTTAATCTTTTCTACTACCCTCAAAACGAAATTTTCTAATCGCTTTTACTGCTTTCTAGGCCCTTACTTATATAATCAAATAAATCGTACTTTGGAACTACACCTACTTACAAAATTTTCATGTAAAAAAATTGTTCAAAATTTCCTACTAGGTCTTGATTACCATAATACAGAAACTTTACTGCAACCAATAGTCTAATCTAATAATTATTTATTTATTTTGTTTAATGTATCACTTGGTAACACATGTTTCACTTATTGTTTTATGTACATCATAGGTAGATTACTCGTTATACTCAATATTTCTCCTAATGGAGAAGTTATTCCCATTCTGTCGTAATTTTTATTTTTTGTTATTTATATACTCCCAGTTTTCTGTTAATGGGAAGCTTTTTCATACTTATTACATGCATTTGCAGACATTTATTATAATTATGTTTACGCTGTTTCATCTCGTGGGGAGAGGCTGGTGTACTGAGATACAAGCTCTGCTTAGTTCAGACACCAGTCTCTCACAATCTTAAATAAGACAATTTATTAACTACCTTGTTTGTTAAATTTAGATTGTGGAGAAAAATAAAGAATTTTGAAATTTTTGAAATTTGAAATTTTGAAAAACTGTATGTATGAATGTATATTATAACAAGAATGTACACAGAAACTCGCTAAGTTTGTCCGTATATCCTTCGGGCTAAGTCTCGACTGCAATAAATACAAATTAGGGAAAGACCCCAGCATTCATAAGTCTGGATTTGAAGTACAGTCTGCAACACAGATTTGTCTGACATAGATACAAATAGTTAAAAGGCGTGTCTCTGACCCTGTGTGTGATAACTAATGTTTTTGAATTAGTTATGTATTTGCTTTAATCTAATAGGGTATTTGACTGTTTTTGAAAACCTATCTAAAATTGTTCATTACGTTATCAGAAATCTAACGATATATATATTTTTGATAAATTTGCAGTATTTACATTTAAAGTCGATGAAAAAGTTCAAAATAATCATATTACCGCTTAAAAGCTCAATACATAACAATGAGAACCCCGTGACGTATAATGGGCACTCGTCTCTAAAAGCCGTTCTGTTTTACGTACACTAATATCACTTCCTTGTTTTCATAACAAGATTTTCAATAGAATGCGATGTAATTGAAATGTTAATGTGAGCGACAAAACTAACTAACAATTTAAGTTACTAATGGCAATGCCGTAAAGGGTCCAGATAAAGTCTCACAATTTTTCTAAAATAACGGTGCGACTTTTACAGTGCGAAACGGAACATGGAATTGACACTTGACTGATTTGACCACCTAAATTACGTAATTGAAAATGGCGAAGCGTTTCATATCACGTGGTCAAGGGCTTGAAATAAATTACTTTATAATAAGTTTATTAACATAATCATTGCTTCTTTTGAGATTTAAAAATATCCAAAAATTAAAGAAAAATATTGCCTTTAAGGATATTTAAAGAATTGCTCATATTTTTAATACTGTCAAATACCCTATTGAGTAAATTCGTAGCGTGCTTCTGGGCTACACCGTAGACCTTATCTCTGTCCTCGGGCAAGAGTGTGGTAATACTCCTTTCAATAACATCATTTCCATCATTGCAGCCTTTGTTTTGTCCGTCTTCGGACATAGACCTACTCTTCCATGACTCCCTGTCTCTAGCCTTCCTCATCCAGTTGTGACCGACATGCTTCCTTATATCGTTCACCACTACGCCTTCCTTGTATCGTTCACAATACTCCTTTATAATTTTTTGTTTGTTTTCAATTTACATCAAGACAGAAAAGAGATTTTCTTATTTTATTTATGCATTTTAGAACATTTAGTCAGATGAGACGCGTTTTTGTATGAGATGCTTCATCTCATTTACAAGGTAAAGTTCAAAAACACACACATTTAAATTTAAAAAAAAAGATCATTGTCGTATATAAGGCTTCCGTTTTTTCCTTTTGAGGTACGGTACACTAAACATACCGACGACCTGGTGAAGGTCGCGGAATGCGCATGGATGCGGGCAGCGCAGGACCGGTCGTTATGGAAATCCTTGGGGGAGGCCTTTGTCCAGCAGTGGACGTCTTTCGGCTGAGAGAGAGACACTAAACATAACAAAAAGTCTACCTCTATTCTTTGCGAACCGTACCTTAGTCTAAAAATACTCTCAAATAAATATCTATTAGATATTTCTGTTCCCCCGCACCTTTATTTACACTGTTCGTCTGTTTGTTTCACCGTACCGCCATAAAAAGTGGAATCGATTAGAATACCCGCGAGCTTTCCGAGCTTCCGTCAAATTTATGCCGGCGGAATAAGTAAGTTTACAGGAAAAAGACGTTTGTTTATTGAAGGGTCAGTATTTCGTTTGTTTTTATTTTTATTTTTGTTTTATTTCTGCTAAATCTTTTTCGTTTGAGCCTTTGTGACAACGTCTTGTAAGATTAAAAAGTTTAGATGTATAGGTATCTTCACAACCAAGAGAGCAACCAAGCAACTGGCCCTGGCATAACACAGATTATATATTAATTGATGAGGGAAAGGGCTCTAAACTGGGGATTCCTCCATTCATAGACGATGGGCTAGCAACCTGTCACTATATCTGAATCTCATTCATCATTCGCTAGCCGATGCGACGAGACATGTCAATTTAGTAAAAATAATTAATTTCAAAGTTTGACCTACTCTACATTTCGCGCTACGTTTTTAGTTATTGTGTGACAAGGTTGCTTGTAATTATAATGCTTTGTGTGTTAAATTGTTTACAAGAAGTTATGGAAAGCAGCCCCTTCAACCGCAGTGCGCTGACGATGCGCAGTCCTCCGACCTCGCCTGCGCCCGCGGCCCATAACCCGGAGCCCAAGCCCTGCTCTCACCGGGATGACCCTCCAGAAGTGGTCTCTACTGCTGAGATTCAAAGCTGGATGACAACAGTCGAAAAATGCCTTAATGATGTGTGTGCCATATCCTCGGAAGGTAAATTAAATTCAGACCAGAAATTAAAAATTCACAATCTCTGTCGAAAATTGGGTCACGCAACTTCACAAATGGCTGTGCAATACCAATCCCTGAAGCAGAAAGCTCTCCAGGCCTACAACACTGTACGAGTACTAAAAGAAAATCGGACCATTTTAGAGAAAATTGAAGATCTTGAACAGAGCCTCAAGGACTCTAAGCCAAACACCGGACCTATATCCTTTGCCGCAATGGTGAAAAAGAATGCCCACAGTGTTATACAGCCCTCTACAGTTAAATCAGTGACTATTTATCCTACCGATAAAAATAAATCTAGTGAGGAGACCAAATCACTTGTCCAAACAATAATTAGGCCAGAAGAGTTAAAACTTCATGTCAGAGGAGTAAGAAAAACCAAAAATGGTGGTGTCATCATTAGTACTGCAACCAAGGACGATGTCGACAAACTTAAACAATCAGTACAACTAACGAGTTCCGGTCTTGTGGTGGATGATTCCCTAAAGCGCAAACCCAGAATAGTAGTTATTGGTGTGCCCTCGAATATGCAGGAAAAGGATGTATTCACCTATATCTATGCCCAAAACTTAGCTGACAAACTACAAGATATGACGCTCGAGACATTTTTATCTTCAATAAGACTGAGTCATAAATCTGGGAAGAAAGACTCGCATTCCTGTAATTACATCATTGATGTCACAGCACAAATTCGTAAGGCTATTATATCACAAGACAGGTTGTTTGTGAATTGGTCATCATGCCCAGTCAGGGATTTTACCCTAGTAACTAGGTGCTTCAAGTGTCAGCAGTATGGTCATGCAGCCAAGACATGCAGAGCCGAAAACAACACGTGCGGACACTGTGGTCAAGTGGGTCATGCGGTTAAAGATTGCGCTAAGAAGGCAGAGTCGCCAAAATGTGCAACTTGTTTATGTTTTAAAAAGCCAAGTGATCACAAGACTGGAGATTCAGAATGTCCCGCCAAAATTATAGCAGAAAAGAGATATATCTACACTGTAGATTACGAAGGCGCCTGACAGCGCATTTTTATAGTTTTAAATATTTTTAAGTTCTTAGTTTTATTTGAAATACCTACTTGTTTTATTGTAATTATTGTGACCTAAATTATTCACTGCGACCTAGACCGCACCTCTTGTTACACAATAATATCTATACATACTCTGCTTACATATATACAATTTTATAATAGTTATATTATTATTATTTTACATATTTTGTTAGTCCTTTTGAATTTATTGATTAGTTTGTTATTTTGTTCGTATTTTTACTTCAAAGAATTATTCATGATCTGTTTGGTGAGTCCTGGTGACCCGTAATACAGGTTCCTTGGATACCTAGCATGGGCACCAGTTCTCCACAATCACTCAATTTTTGCTATTATTTACCAATTTTAGTTACCTAATTGATAAGTTAATTTTAGTACTGTGTTAGCTATAATATTTGTAATTGTATTGTGGATGAAAACAAATATACGATTTATTATTATATTATTATCTCCATTCCATCAGAGAGCCCACTATTCTATGGCACGGCCTTCGAGTCTCATGACCCTTGGCTCTGTCTACCCATTAGGGATAAAGACGTGATTCTGTAATCGATGATGATGATTTTTATCAAAAAATAGATGCAGCAGTGGAGTTTGTTGCGCCGCCTCTTCTCTACTTGAGCTTTGGAGGCGGTAGTAACATTAGCTTTAAGTAATTTTCTGACATCAACTAAGTATATGACGATTTAAAAGTGTTTTTTAGGCCAATTTTAATAGAAATAATTCATTTCACATAACCATCAAATTGGTCCTTTACGTCAATATGTTGTCCATCAAACTGAAGCTCGTATTGCAATATTCAGAGGACACCATCCACAGAGTAACCATCAATAGTGTTCTGACAAATAGCTACATTGGAGAGCGGACAGCGATGACGGCGATGCATCATGCTTTGAATAGAGCGGCACTGCAGAATAGTGACAAAGTGTATGGCTAGCTTATAAAAGAAACTGACGTTCGAACTTCATTATCACTATTGTTCTATACAAAAGCTCATGGGTATGAATTCAGATAATTAAATAGACATATTATGTGTTACGTATGCTGCCATCTATTGACAATTGATGCGAAATACTCGGCGGTTGTTCTAGTTGATACCTCATTAAATTAAATAATTAGTTATCGACGTGAAAAAGAGCCTTCTTTGAAGGCCAAGTTTTAATAAAAAATTTTGTCTTTGACTTTGACTTTGACCCCATGGCATTTATCAAACTCCAATGGCGTTTATCACCTACTACAAAATAGCCCCTCTGGCATGTTAGGCGAGCAAGACTGTTTCATGAGTTTCTTTTGGCATTTCTTCTCAGCAGTAGTGGTCGTTCCGAACATAATCTATATCTTCTATACATATAATAAAACAGTAAAAATATTTTGTCTGTACATTTAATATTTTTGACTGAAATGGATAGAGGGAGACCTAAAAAGAACAATAGAAAGCAAAAAAATTTTTTTGGAATTTCTTGTCTGTCTGTCTGTCTGTCTGTCTGTCTGTCTGTATGTATGTACGCGTTTCACGCAAAAACTACTGGACGGATTTGAATGAAACTTTTTTTGTTGTATAGCTATTAAGCCTGGGCAACATATAGGCTATAATTCATTTTAAAAAATGGAACTCCTGATGAAGAACCATAACAGAACAGCTAAACTATAAGTAATACGGAAATGGTGCCTTAACAAAAATCGTTCAACCTGATGAGCATTTTCTGCTGACGTATAAAAATTGAAGATCTGGAACATCTGATGAAAAGCTCCAAGAGACCAGCTACAATATAACATATATGGAAATGGCGCCTTAGCAAAAATCGTTAAACCTGATGAGCATTTTCTGCTGACGTATAAAAATTGAAGATCTGGAACATCTGATGAAAAGCTCCAAGAGACCAGCTACACTATAACATATATGGAAATGGCGCCTTAGCAAAAACAGTTCGACCTGATGAGCATTTTCTGCTGACGTATAAAAATTTAAGATCTGGAACATCTGATAAATAACTTCAAGAGACCAGCTACACTATAACATATACGGAAATGGCGCCTTAGCAAAACTTGGTTAATCTGATGAGCATTTTCTGTAGACGTATAAAAATCGAAGATTGGAACACAGGAAACAGTTTGGAACACAAAAAAACTTTTCATCTAAGCCAAAGTCACGCGAGCGAAGCCGCGGGCAACAGCTAGTATATTATAATTAAATAATTCGTTTTCGACGTGAAGGCCTTCTTTGAAGGCCAAGTTTCAATAAATAATTTTTTATTTTGATTCTTGACGACAATGTTAAATTTATTCTTTCATTCAGATTTATTACTTAATGTAAGACATAGCTTGTCGGCAAATTTTATAACTCTAGATCAACGTAAAGTACTTAGCGGTATCCCAAAAGTTTCTATATTTCATGTTGATGATAGTGTTAAAGATTTTTAAACTAGCAATTCTTCAGTCACATTCCGATATAACAAGATTTATCAGTGGGTTTCCCGACAACTACGTGTATACCGGTCATCGATCGCGGGCTCGATGGTGCGATAAATTTCAATCGGACGTTTTCATTGCAGCATACGATGTTCTCACGAAAATGCTAGTTTCAAACTCCGTCGATGGTTCGATCGTTTCGTTATCGTACAATGAAACAGGTGGTATTTTTATTTGGGAAACAAACAGATATAGGAAAATATTATAATTAATCATTTGTGCAGAGATTCGGTATACTGTTATTTTTTCAATAGATTAGTGGTGAGAGAGATTGGAACGAAGTTAATTTCGGATCACAAATTAGTAGCTATTATGATACAAATGTTGTAATTTTTTTAAAGCAATGTTTTATGGGATCGCTTTCACGTAATCGAATGTTTTGTCAAATTTCCCGCCTAATCGTAACTCTGTCGGTTGACTCGACTAATTGCGCGCCATTGAGTTGGCAACCGAAAGCGCTGATTGGCTGTAAATTCACATGATTCGATTGGCTAAAGTAATTTGAAATCGGAATTTATCTGGTACGGTGTTTTGGGAGTCTATAATTCTACAAGTAAAATAGGTATTGCAAAAATCTGCTATTTGGGTGAGTAAGGTAAATTAAATATTGAGAAATTCGTTCAAATTCGCTCCCTCAGTAATATTGTACTTTTACTTTTTCAATGACATTTTATTAATTTATATATTTATAATTTATAAATTTGACATTTCATATAAATATTGTAGTGATAACTACAGAATTATTTTGAACTTCTAACTGGTCAACTTTGCATGTCATATTTTAGGTGAAATAGTTGATATATTGGGATACTATTCCTGTGGCGTATTACCTGCATGATAGGCTCTCGACTCACTACAATAGCAGGCATTCAAATCCATTAGTCTCCAGACAAATTGAATGGGAAAGTGACACACCAGTACACAAATTTCATATGTTGTTTTTACAATACTTATTAAGAAAACAGGGAGACCCGCACATCAAAACGTTCTTTGAGTCACGCCGAAACCATTGGTAGCAATAACTCGACGCGATTTTGTGTACTTACGGAATTATATCAAAAACTAAACATTCATAACAAAACATTCTATGATTAAATTAGACTGTCAACAAAATCTGCAGAGTTGGACGTCTGACATTGACAGCTGGTGACACACGTTCCGTATCAGTTCCTAACCAACCTTTCTTATCCAAGGATGAGTAAATACTCATAAATATCCATTTCTACTGAGTTTTTATCCTTAATCGACAGTAAATATTTTTTGATTAGTTAGTCTCATAAATTGAATTGGAACTGTGAATTTACAAAATTATAAAGGATATAGAACTTATTGGGGGTGATTAATTAATAAGTACTTAATGGAAAAGTACCAAAATTGCAATGTATTTATTCTAAATCCACAAATTCTGTCAATAATCGTCTGTAGGATTACCCTTTTAACTACTCATGTGGTAGGATAGTGTTTTTTAGGGTTCCGTACCCAAAGAGTAAACACGGGACCCATTACTAAGACTCCGCTGTCCGTCTGACCGTTCGTCTATCTGTTACCAGGCTGTATCTCATGAACTGTGATAGCTTGACAGTTGAAATTTTCACAGATGATGTGTTTCTGTTGTCGCTATAACAACAAATACTAAAAAAAGAATAAAATAAATTGGGGGGGGAGCCCCCCAAATTTATTTTTTAACAAACGTGTTTTTGTTTTTGCCGTTTTTTGCTATATTTTTTAATGTTGTATAGATAATGGTATAGGATAGGACCATTCGTGCGCGAGTCCGACTCGCACTTGGCCGGTTTCATTGTTACTTGTAACAACACGCGTATAGTTGCCGTCACGTAAAAAGGCCGCTGGCGGTTAAGTAGGCGATATATAGGTCTATGCGGTGAGCGGGGGTCGGGCGGGTCTCATCCGGCGCCCGCGATTGGTTCGTCAGTCGTACCCATGCGCAAGTTTCACCCCCACCTCACCCTCTCCGCGACCTTTTCACGTGAGGGGAAGTATACCTCACTTGAAAACGACAGTTGGCTCTCACCAGTCCTAGAAAGTGCACGCGATAGTTATTGATGGATAGTGGACTTAACCTTAATGTTTATAGTTAACCTTTTATTCTAACCCGACGAGATCAATAAATGTACCGCGGCTAGTACTTAGAATTTTAATGTTTAGTTAACCTTTTAGTACCTACGGCTCCTTGTCCTAAAAAATATCGATTTTATGGTCCTATCCGAAAGAAAGCATGAAACTTGGCAAAAATGTAGCTTTCATATACATATGTATTTTAATATTGATATGGAAACACGTCGAGAAATGATTGTTTCCCCCCCTTTCCCTCCCCCATTTTATATCCCAAATCGTGGTTTTTCTATTTTTTATGAAAACGGTAAAAGCTACGCAAAAACTATCGAAGACCAATAAGTTCTTCATTAAATTCTCTATAATATTGCCTTTGGATGTATGTTGATAGGAGTTCTCTCTCAGCCGAAAGACGTCCACTGCTGGACAAAGGCCTCCCCCAAGGATTTCCACAATACCGGTCCTGCGCTGCCCGCATCCATGCGCGTCCCGCGTCCGTTACCAGGTCATCGGTCCACCGAGTGGGAGGCCTGCCAACACTACGTTTTCCGGTTCGTGGTCGCCACTCGAGAACTTTTCTACCCCAACGGCTATCTGTTCTACGAGCTATGTGCCCCGCCCACTGCCACTTAAGTTTGGCGATTCTGCGGGATATGTCGGTTACTTTAGTTTTCCTACGGATCTCCTCATTTATGATTCGATCACGCAGGGAAACTCCGAGCATAGCGCGCTCCATCGCCCTTTGGGTGATCTTGAGCCTTCTTATGAGGCCCATAGTAAGCGACCACGTCCCTGTTCCATATGTCATTACTGGCAACACACACTGGTCAAAGACCTTAGTCTTAAGACATTGCGGTATTTTGGACGAGAAGATATCGCGAAGCTTCCCGAACGCTGCCCAGCCGAGTTGGATTCGACGATTGACCTCTTTCTCAAAGTCGGACTTAACTAACTGAACTGTTTGTCCCAGGTATACATAATTGTCAACAACTTCGAGTGTAGAGTCTCCAACCTTCAGAGGAGTGAATGCGACACGGATATTAAACATAATTTTCGTCTTGTCCATGTTCATTTTTAGACCCACTTGTTGAGAGGCTCTACAGAGGCCATCGAGCACTGTGCCTAGGTCTTCCAAGGTCTCAGCAATGACTACGATATCGTCAGCGAATCGAAGGTGAGTGATGTACTCGCCATTGATATTGATACCGAGTCCGCTCCAGTCCAGAAGCTTGAAAACATCTTCCAGGGCGGCAGTGAACAGTTTCGGAGATATCACGTCTCCCTGTCTCACCCCTCGCTGCAATTGGATAGGTTTCGAGCCTTGATCCTGGAGACGGACCGACATGGTGGCGTTTTCATACAAACACTTCAGCACTTCGATATATCGATAGTCAATTTGACACCGTTAGAGAGACTGTAGCACAGCCCAGGTCTCGATCGAATCAAAGGCTTTCTCGTCGTCCACAAACGCCAAGCATAATGGCTGATTATACTCCGCAGTCTTCTGTATAATCTGCCGCAGCATATGTATGTGGTCTACGGTACTAAAGCCTTTTCGTGAATAAAGACTTGAGAGGACTTACAGTTTACAAAATATACCCATGCTAAAATACATTTTTTCTTTAAATACGAACTTTTACTATTACTGCACGGCCGTAAAAGTGGCGGAACACTTTTTGAGTACAATCTGAATGGATCGTTGGAATGTAAAATGTGTTTTTACTGAATAAATGATTTTGTATTTTTTCTTTTTAAACTTTGTTGGCGATGGTAACATATGTCGACACGAAGTCTGGGACCACTATATCAGAAATCGAATGCTGTCCGTGATATTGAAAATACGAAATTCTACCAAGACCGTGCAAGTAATAGTAAAAGTTCGCATGCGCTAAAAACATTCTTGTAGCATGGGCGCATATTTTGTAAACTATAAGTCCTATCAACTATGCATCCAAAGGCAAGTAGATATAAAGAATTCTAATGGATAACTATTGGTCTTTGACATTTGTTTTTGCGTAGCTTTTGCCGTTTTCGTAAAAAAGTAAGTGCTAGTCAATAGAATTGTAATGTTTTAGTAGTTAACCTTTTATTCTAACCCGACGAGAACAATAAATGTATCGCGGCCAGTACCTACTAAGAATTTTTACATTCAAGTTAACCTTTTATTTTTACCTGAAAAAAACATTAATTGTTCTGATGATCCCATTTTCAGTGCTAAAAATGAAAGGTTAACTTAAATAAATAAAGTTATTAAATTAGGGCTACCAATTGCACTTACAAAAGTTTACGTACTCATGCTTTTGGATAAATACTCAGTAAAGAATGAGGTAAAAACGGATAAAATACTCATATTTATCATTCATACCCAGTAAATACTATTTAGTGTACTGACACCGCCCATCTCTACACATCGTCTCCGTATCAGTTCCTAACCAACCTTTCTTATCATAAACAAATAAGAAATCATGGCTGGATTGTTGTAGAATTTTAATTATTCTCCTTTAATATCGTCGACTTAGATTGTTATAATATTCAACGAATAAATACCTTATTTAAACAATAGTTCTTTTAAAGAATGTTTAAAAGTTGGTTTGACGTGCGTCCGAATTGGGCGGAAATGGAGCGCGACGAGGCCGGAATGTCAAATCGAGTGGAGAGGGATCGGTCTCTTCCTGGTGAGGCCGCCACGACACGTAACATGGCTGTAATGAAGCAAGAATCATTAAATTTTTTGGGTTTTTTCACTTTCGCGCCGCCCTCGGCACCCCGTCATGGGGACTATAGTTATAACCTTTAGCTTCTTAGAATCACGCGATACGGCGCAAGGACACAGGGGATGGCGCATTTGCCGCCACGAAGTTGTCAGGAGGATGAAGCTGTTGATATCCACGTGCCCGCCCGGCCGTATGAATTGGCGCTTCCTGGAGTGTCCTCCCCATCACCAGAGGGTGCGGTTCTCCCGGACCGTGGACCAGCCGTGCCACGGCTTACAGGCCCCGTCGTCGGCGACCCCAAAAGCGCAACACACGGATCCTAACCTTATTTCCAAAGGCCGCATCGCCGCGCCCCGATCCGATGTCCCTTTAGTGAAACTCGGCGCAAATCTCGGAAGGTCCAGCCAGCGTCTACTATCTGTCGCATACAACGGAGCGTGCAGGAGCGCCGCGTCGCCTCTTTGATGTCGCGACCATTGTACCAGTGCTCGAACCCAATGGATCACAAAAGCGGGTGAACGGGACAACGTTCTAAGTGCGCACAGACGTTTGTGTACGGACCTGGCCAGAGTACCTTTTATATTTGGTTTATGTTAATTTTAACTTTTAATTGCGGCAAAGACTTATCAGATTCTGGTATTAGTATAACATGTGCCCGCCCTCAGCGGCTAGTGTGTTTATGGAATAAAAATGCTTACTATATTCTATCCCAACCATATTGTATTAATGATATCACCCTGCCCATGACTCCCAGGACCTAAGGCTTACTAGACAAGAGGTCCTTGTACTTTCAAAAAGTGCGAGGCTCTATCCTGAGCATTACATCCGGCTTTCTATAAAGTAATTGTTCGTGTATAATCGCACTGCGCAGGGATATTGCCCGTCTTCGCTTCAAATAGCTGAAGACCCCTGCGCACAACGCACAACATACACCCTTTTATTTTTTTTATTTTTTATACACGACAATGGCGCCCGAACTAATATATTTTTGAGCCTTTGAGTCCTGTGAGAGTGGCAGTTTTTTCTAAAAAATAGTTTTTAAATTTTTTAAACTCGCTCACTTGTTATTTTGAAATTTTGGTGATATCATTGACTGTAAAGTTACTATACTTTAGTGTTTGTTAGGTTTATATGCGACAGGGTTGTAAGCATACATTTAATACAATTCATAGTAATTATTATAATATTACTAAATAATATTATAATTAATAATATTGTTTGTAATATATTGGGTAAAACTAAACGCAGGCGTTTCTGCATTGCTGCCGCCAGAGGGCGTTCGGGGTTTTCGGGCATGGTGGCATCTGCTGAAGCGTGGATGATGGCGTCGCGTGTTGACGGTCCGCCATTGCATTGTCCTAGGGCGATATCGGTTAGCTGATTTTAATACGCGAGAGCGGTCTCGCGTCTTTTGCTTGTTGTTTAGTTTGGAGTGATAATTGTGAATTTCCTGTTTGTTAAATAAACTATTGAACTCTTGTGTTCTGGTGAAAAACTCTGTTATTGTGACTTTTTCTTGTGAGAGGTGAAACGTGGCTGGCTGTTCACATCTGGCTGTTCCCGAGTGAAACTACGGGAAGAAATCTATTTAGTTGTTATGGGGAATTGAGATCTCAAGGGTTAGGTAGGGTGATTAGGAATTCCCCTTCCCGAAGACACTCAAGTTTGGATCCGAAGAGAAAGAAGATTTAATTTGGTAAGTGTTCAATTGTAGTTAATTTATAGGTTAGGTTATCATATAGGGCCCTGTAGCTCCCTTCATAAGCTACGGTGGTAGCAGACTGCGTTAAGTTAGTTAGGTTTTAGTCGGGCAAACGTGGTGCCGCGTGGAGATTTTTTCCCGGTACTTATTTTTACCGGTGGTTTTTTCCCGGTGAAGTTCCGGTACAGAATTCTTCCCGCCGCTTCGTTTGTCCGGATTCGCGCTGCCACATTTTCTGGTAGCAGAGCGTAGTTGCTCTGCACATTTTCTGGTAGCAGAGCGTAGTTTATCTACCCTCTATTTGTTCGTTTGTAAAAAATAATTAATTGTTTGTAAAAATTATTAGATTTTTCTTAGTTTGTTTGTATAAGAATATTTGTAACCTTTTTTGTATTTGTTTGCGGTTTGTACCGTGCGTTCCGGGTTTGTGCCATTCTCATACCTACCGCGGTTCTTCGTGTAGTTGCTTGATTTTGTTGTTTTTTATTTACCTTTTGTTATTTTTTGTTTGTGACTTGACGCGATGGCGAAGGCCTCCAATGCTAGGGCGACACTCGCCAACGAATTGAGATGGTTTGTGACGGCCGGAGGACTCCTGTCCCGGAAGGACAGGGAGGGCGCTATACTGCTAAAGAGCGGATCACCTCCACTCACGATTGATTAGCGCGGAAGCGGCCATGGCGGCGCTTACCGAAGCCGATCTTACCCCGGAGGCCTACGCAGGTCACATGGCGGACATGGACCAGATCCTGAGTCTGCACGATGATATCGCGGAGGCGGTGACCGCGATAAGGGCGAGACAGGCTGGCGGACCAGCCCCTCGCACACCTGTTAGACAGGAAGGACCAGCGGTTACTGGTCGGCTCCCCACCCTTCAGCTGTCCCACTTTGGGGGTAGGATGGAGGAGTGGGTAGCATATAAAAATATGTTTGAGTCCCTGGTCGTAGCACGACAGGATTTGTCGAAGGCCCAGAAGATGGCCTACCTCCTCTCCACTCTTGAGGATGAAGCGCGGTCGCTCATCCAGCACCTCCGGGTGGAGGACGACCAGTACGATACGGCTTGGGAGTTATTGAACTCCCGCTACCAAAACTTACGTTTGTTATGGCAGATGCGCACGCCGCACAGTTGATGGCCCTGCCCAAGGTGGCCAACAGGGCACAGTTGCGCCTGCAGTTGCTCACGCCCGTTACAGTGGCCTGTAACGCGCTCCGCACACTGGGGCTGCCGGTGGACCAATGGTCTTTTTTGTTGGTGCACATTGTATTGGGCAAATTGCCCAATGACATCCGCTCGCGGTTTGAGCGCGAAAATGCGGAGCGGGATAGCACCACCCTACCAACATTCACTGACTTGGTGAAGTTTTTGGAGTTTGAGGCACGGGCTGCTGAGAATACCATGACGGACTCAGCGCCATCCAGAGCGCCTGAACGTAGGCCCTTGGAACCCTCATGGCGAGGAAGCCCCAACAGGGACGGCAACCGCCACCGCGTGGAGCTGGTGTGCGGGTTGCACACACGGCAGCAGTCGCGGGGGACGCGGACTGCCTGCAATGTGGCCGGATGGGCCACAGCCTGCTGCAATGCAGGGACTGGCAGAGACTGCCAGTACAAGATAGGCGCCGCATGGCAAAGCGGCATGAACTTTGCTTTTATTGTTTGGGCGGTCACTATGCACGTGACTGTCCCAGTGCCATACCATGCAGTGCATGCCGTGGGCGGCACCACGCGATGCTTTGCATGAACCGCAACGGGGATGGCACCCGTATGTTGAGGCAGGGGTCCACTATGGGCGGGGGCGCTCCTGCGCGAAGCCCTCCACCACCGGACGGAGGACGCGGCTTCGCTCGTCGCACCCCCCCTCGGGAGGGGGGTCGCGTACCTGCGCGGGTCTTGGCGGACCGGGACCACGCGCCCCAAGGTCATGGCCAGTATGTAGCTGGCCAGGCCCCGGATAGGGCCCCCATGGGCGGGGGCCCTAGATCGGACGTGAGAGTGGGGACACCCACCTCCACGCGGGTTACCAATACCCAACACATGCAGCCGCAGCGGTTTTCTCCGCCGCTGCACGAGTACCCACGGCTGGAGTACCACCCGCCGTACCATAGGTATAGCCGGGCCGCGGTTATGCCCCCTCAGATGGGGATGTGCACTCGCCCGACATATTATCCGGGTCAGTGGCGCGCCCTGGTTTGGAGAGAGTGGGGAGCCCGTAACTAGCTTGCTCCCTTGCTGGGACAGAGCCGCGGACGGTTCTGCTCCTACCGCGGTGGTCCGCGTATGGGGTCGTGAGGGAAGCCATTAATTTGAGAGCTCTGTTGGACTCAGGCTCAAAGCAGTTTGGTTACCACTCAGAGTGGCACGCCAGTTAGGTTTAGTCGTGGGAGAAGACTCGCCTGTGCCACTTCTTGGAGTTGGTGGCATACAAGTGAAGTGTCTGACGGGCCAGACACTTGTCACCTTTTCTTCGCTGAAGTCCTCCACAATGAGGATCACGACTTCGGCTATGGTAATGGATACCATTGCGGGTTGGCACCCCTCGACAGACATACCGCCGGGTGTGTTGTCTTTGGTTTCGGGTCTGGATTTGGCCGACCCCTTTGTCTTTCATCCCGGCCCAGTGGACTTGCTCCTGGGCTCGGACGTATTGGGTTGGAGTTTGTTGGGTACCCAGAAAGCTCTGGGTTCGTCTTCACTGATGGCAGTGTCTACGATTTTTGGTTTTGCCCTGATGGGCCCTGTGTTTGATAATGGCACCGCGGAGGAGCCACCGGTCGTCGCATCAGCGTCCTTGGCCAAGACCATGCAAAGGTTTTGGGAGGTGGAGGAGCCACCTATGAGTTCCAGGATGGATCCGGAACACGCTGAGTGCGAAGCCCTTTTTCGATCGACCACGGAGAGGTTGCCCTCCGGTCGGTTTGTAGCTAGGTTACCCTTTGTTGCCTCTCGTCCTAGCCTAGGGCAAAGTAGGGCGCTTGCGGAGAAACGACTGCTGTCCATGGAGCGACGCATGCAGCGTGACCACGTACTTCGCGATAAATATATTGAATTTATGCGCGAGTACGAGGATTTGGGTCACATGTCTCCGGCTCGAGTTGATTGGAGCTCAACTGAGCATTGTTTTTTGCCCCACCACGCGGTGGTGAAGGCCTCAACAGGCAAATTGAGGACCGTCTTCGATGGGTCCGCACCCACTTCGAACGGGGTTTCGTTGAATCTATGTTTGCATTCAGGTCCCAAATTGCATAGGGACATAATTGACATCATCTTGAACTTTAGAAGACATCAAGTGGTTTTTGGCGCGGACATCCGGATGATGTTCCGCCAGACAGTCATACATCCTGAGGACAGGCGATTCAAGTTGATACTCTGGCGTGAGCGCCCTGAGGATCCTGTGACGGTGTATGAACTCAATACAAACACGTATGGTTTGAAATCTAGTCCCTATATCGCCATCAGATCATTGCTTGAATTGGCAGAGCGGGAACGGATCCGCTTTCCCCGTGGGGCTTCCGTGCTGTCACGTGACTTGTATGTTGATGACGTGTGCACCGGAGCACAAAGTATTGAGGAGGCCCTCCTACTGCGGGACGAATTGATTGAAATATTGAAGACAGGTGGCTACGAGCTACGTAAGTGGTTGTCTAATGAGCCTAAAGTTCTAGAAGGGATCCCGGAGGATCACCAACAGAACCCTCACCTGTTTGAGGATGTGGATGATCCCAACAGGATAGCGGTGCTGGGCATGCAGTACCAGCCGCTAACCGATATTTTCACATTCCAAGTGGACTTGGAAATACCAAAGGTCTGGACTAAGAGAACGGTGTTGTCCGTAATAGCTCGTATGTTTGATCCAAGCGGTTGGATCAGTCCAGTGATATTCTCTGCAAAGTGTCTTCTTCAGAGACTTTGGACTTTGGGCGTCTCGTGGGACGAGCCGCTGTTTGGCTCTCCATTGGATGATTGGCTCGAGTTGTTTTCATCGATTAAGGAAGTCAATCGGATTGCCTTGCCTCGTCGAATATTGCCCCCCGGGAAATATCGAGCCAGCCTGCATGGCTTTTGTGACGCGTCGGAGCGAGGCTACGCCGCGTCAGTCTATATGCGGACAGTTGACGCCGATGGCCGGGTCAATGTCTCGCTTTTGTTAGGGAAGAGCAAGGTCGCCCCCATCAGGACTAGGCTGACTATTCCCAAGCTTGAGTTGAGTGGAGCTCACCGTCTTTCTAAATTGTTGCATCACGTTGCATGTGAGCTGGCGGCCACGGTCGAGATACGGGACATCTTCGCCTGGTCGGATAGCCAGGTCGCGCTTGCATGGTTGCGCGCGGCCCCACATACCTTGGAGGTTTTTGTGGGAAATCGGGTTTCCCAAATCCAGAATATCGGAATTGATATAACATGGAGACATGTGCCGGGAGAGCTTAACCCAGCGGACTGTGCTTCCCGAGGTTGTACGGCACCAGAATTGGTGTCACACCCGCTCTGGTGGGGTCCAGAGTGGCTGATGGGATCAGAAACTTCTTGGCCTGTCTGTCAGACAGATGTTACTTCTTTGAGTTTGACTGGGCTCCGTGTACATGCTGTAGTCGCTGAGACGACGTCGGAGCCGGATTGGCTACTTGCTCGGTATAGCAGCTTGGATAAGCTTCTGGGTGTTACCAGTTGGATTAAGCGTTTCATACATAATTGTAGAAACCCACAGGCAAAGCGGTTGGAGCCGATTGCAGGTGCAGAAGAGCGCCGGAGCGCATTGTTGCATTGGGTCCGTGTCGTGCAGACCGGACGGTTTGAGTCAGAGCTTTATTTTGCGCGACGGACGCGCTAAGTTGAAGGGCGCGGTCGCTCGTTTGAACCCGTACATCGACTCGGATGGGCTTCTTCGGGTTGGAGGCAGGCTCCGGAAGGCGGATCTTCCATATGAGACTCGCCATCCTCTGTTGTTGCCCAAGGGCGGACCCTTGGTGCAGCTTTTGGTGTCTGATCGACACATTCGTAACGCCCATGCTGGGTGCAATGCTTTGTTGGCTATTTTGCAACGCGAGTTTTGGATTTTGTCTGCCCGAAGAGCAATCCGTAGTGTTCCTGTTTCGATGTATTGCATGTTATAGGTTGAAGGCATCCACGATGTGCAACCACAGATGGGTGATTTGCCCGCTGATCGAATCCGACCTTCGAGACCGTTTGACGGCGTTGGAACCGATTTTGCCGGTCCCTTTTCGATCAAGGCTTCTCCTTTCGTAATGCCCGTATTGTGAAGGGCTATTTGTGTGTATTTGTTTGTTTGGCCACCAAGGCTGTCCATTTGGAGGTGGTATCGGCTCTGACTACGGAGGCCTTCGTCGCCGCGTTGGATCGCTTTGTTTCGCGTCGAGGTCTACCTTCCCTTATTAGGTCTGATAATGGCACAAACTATAAGGGAACTGTAAATTATCTTAAGGATGTTTCTGTGTTTATTGATAAAAATTGTACTAGTTTAAGTCAAATTGCTGCCCAAGGGGGAATAACCTGGAAGTTTAGTCCCCCAAGTTGCTCCCATTGAGGAGGGATTTTTGAAGCGGCTGTGAAATCCGCAAAGACCCACCTCCGCCGCATTATCGGAGAAACGGCTCTAACTTTTGAAGAGCTGGCCACAGTGTTTTGTAAAGTTGAGGCGGTCCTCAACTCTCGTCCTCTCTGTCCGCTATCTCCAGATCCAAATGACTTGGAAGCTCTCACCCCTGGTCATTTTTTGGTGAGGCCGTTGAATGCCCTGCCCGAATACCCGTGGAAGGATGAACGCGTATATCGGTTGTCGCGTTTTCAAATGTTGCAGCAAATGAGCCAGGACTTTTGGCGTCGCTGGTCGCTTGAATATTTGCATTTGCAGCAAAGAGTGAAGTGGACAGACAGGACTGAGCCTCCCAGGAGGGTGATTTAGTATTGTTAAAAGAGGCAAATTTGCCCTCATTGCTTTGGCGACGAGCTCGCATATTACGTTTGATTCTTGGCGGAGATGGCACTCCGCGTGTGGCTGAGGTGTTGGTCGACGGTTCGATTTTATGAGAGGTGTGACCTCTCTCGCCCGCCTTCCCGTAGAGTAAGCTAGCGGTCTGCTTCTCAGACCGGGACGGGGATGTTTGTAATATATTGGGTAAAACTAAACGCAGGCGTTTCCTGTTATGCCTGCCGCCAGAGGGCGTTCGGGGTTTTCACACTGCTAGCGTGCGAATGGCGCTCGCGTGTGGTCCGCCATTGCATTGTCCAGGGCGATATCGGTTTGATTTTTAATACGCGAGAGGTTCCGCGTTCTTTGATTGCTAATTAGCTTGAGTTGTGTTTGTGAATTTCCTGTTTGTTAAATAACTATTGAACTTTGTGTTTGTGAAAAACTCTGTTATTGTGACTTTTCTTGTGAGAGGTGAAACGTGGCTGGCTGTTCACATCTGGCTGTTCCCGAGTGACCTAAGGCTTACTAGACAAGAAATCCTTGTATTTATTTGTTATGGGGCTCTATTGAGCATCTCAAGGGTTAGGTAGTTCGTGTATAATCGCACTGCGCAAGGAATATTGCCCGTCTTCGCTTCAAGTTTGGATCCGAAGAGAAAGAAGATTTAATTTGGTAAGTGTTCAATTTTATTTAATTTATAGGTTAGGTTATCATATAGGGCCCTGAACTAATATATTTTTGAGCCTTTGAGTCCTGTGAGACTGCAGTTTTTCTAAAAAATAGTTTTAAATTTTTAAACTCGCTCACTTGTTATTTTGAAATTTTGGTGATATCATTGACTGTAAAGTTACTATACTTTAGTGTTTGTTAGGTTTATATGCGACAGGGTTGTAAGCATACATTTAATACAATTCATAGTAATTATTATAATATTACTAAATAATATTATAATTAATAATATAATAATTAATATTTTATTTGGGCTTCGCTATGAATAAAAAGCATAGCGCTCAGCCATAATTCCTATTTAATCTCAATTTGAGAGCTAATTTATATTTATTGACAGGGAGTAACCTGTATATATTTAGAAATTTATCAATTATTATAACCTATTACATACCCTGACACATATAACCTCACATTTTTGTCAACATGTCGGACGGCGAAAGGGAAGAGCAATATCACGAAGTAAGTGGGGAGGCAAACAAACCACCTACCACTACTACTTCCTCATTTGTTAATACACGACCGCGGGGAGGTGCAATTGACACCCACCCACCCGGCCCTTCCACACTTAAAGCGTTACAACCCACATTGTCTCAACTAGGAGCTCCCGGTTTAGTACGTCAAGCCAACTCAATGGGTAGGACTACCTATGTTACGGAGACTAGGGAAGATGATGAGCGCGTTATTCACATATTAAAGGAGGACCATTTGAGGTCGTGGAATTTAAAATTTTCTGGTGACTCAGACGTCACAGATTTTTTTTTTTCTTAGAATTGATGATTTTAGGCGTAGTCGGAATACTTCAGAACATAAAGTACTGAAATGTTTTTTGATTTATTTAGTGGTAGCTATCTTTGAATAGCATTATTAATGTTGCCACCGGGCACACACCATTTTTGTTAGCTAAAGGTCGGGAGATAATGACGGATGGCATGTTGCCGAAAAGAGGCGGCATTCCAAATTCGTTAATACCTTCAAATGACCAGTCGTTCAGCTCACTTTTTCTCCGCTAAACTAGCACCGCGCTTTTTGAAATGTAAAGTTGTCAGGAAGCATTCGGATGTTGTTTACGACCTTCAGGAGATAGAAACCGGTAAAGTTGGAAAATATCATGTCAAGGACATAATAAAAGTCTCACAAGGTGTGTCCCCTAGCTAGCAACTTTCTTATCTTGAACTTTGTTATTTTGGATTGGTATAACCAATCAGAGGCCTCATTTTTCACATATAACATGACTCACATGTGAAATTTTTTTGTCAAGCGTTTTCATGAAAACCAATTTCTTTTGTAACTACACACTCTAGGCGCCAGAGTAAATATAAGGATATGGATTAATACTCCTTAATTTTTGAAAAAAAAAGGAAAATAAGTTTTTTTCCTTATACAATGTCAGCCCAACGGCTATACATTTTAAACTTTAATTTATGTGAGAACTCTCCATTAGTTTAAAGACTTTATTAGGTTTACAATTTAATTACTAACTAGTAAATTATGTAGGAATGCTAGATTACATATATTTTAATTAAATCTCAAATAGTTTTTCTTATTATACATAAGTAAAAACTATATTACTTTAAATAATTCTTTATTATTAGTATGCTACTTGCGATTATCTCATTAGAAATCCAAGTATGATTTTTTTAATGCAGGGGAATTGCAGCGGTCTGGCCAGACGCTGTATTCCTGACACTCAACATAAATTGAGTTAGTTTTAGAACTCTAGAACATACATTTTAGTTTAATATATGAAATAGCATGAGTTAGTTTCATATATAGCTGATAGTTTTATATTTAGAAATATATTGCCGTAGGATAGGTGAATGTTTTCTCCGGTTACCCCGGCTGTTTCGGCTAAGTACGACTTAACCTCTTTGCCGAAAAGGGGGGTATTGTAGTGATAACTACAGAATTATTTTGAACTTCTAACTGGTCAACTTTGCATGTCATATTTTAGGTGAAATAGTTGATATATTGGGATACTATTCCTGTGGCGTATTACCTGCATGATAGGCTCTCGACTCACTACAATAGCAGGCATTCAAATCCATTAGTCTCCAGACAAATTGAATGGGAAAGTGACACACCAGTACACAAATTTCATATGTTGTTTTTACAATACTTATTAAGAAAACAGGGAGACCCGCACATCAAAACGTTCTTTGAGTCACACCGAAACCATTGGTAGCAATAACTCGACGCGATTTTGTGTACTTACGGAATTAAATCAAAAACTAAACATTCATAACAAAACATTCTATGATTAAATTAGACTGTCAACAAAATCTGCAGAGTTGGACGTCTGACATTGACAGCTGGTGACACACGTTCCGTATCAGTTCCTAACCAACCTTTCTTATCATAAACAAATAAGAAATCATGGCTGGATTGTTGTAGAATTTTAATTATTCTCCTTTAATATCGTCGACTTAGATTGTTATAATATTCAACGAATAAATACCTTATTTAAACAATAGTTCTTTTAAAGAATGTTTAAAAGTTGGTTTGACGTGCGTCCGAATTGGGCGAAATGGAGCGCGACGAGGCGGAATGTCAAATCGAGTGGAGAGGGATCGGTCTCTTCCTGGTGAGGCCGCCACGACACGTAACATGGCTTGAGCAGAATCATTAAATTTTTTGGGTTTTTTCACTTTCGCCGCCCTCGGCACCCCGTCATGGGACTATAGTTTAACCTTTAGCTTTAGAATCCGCGATACGCGCAAGGACACAGGGGATATTTGCCGCCACGAAGTTGTCAGGAGGATGAGCTGTTGATATCCACGTGCCCGCCCGGCCGTATGAATTGGCGCTTCCTGGAGTGTCCTCCCATCACCAGAGGGTGCGGTTCTCCCGGACCGTGGACCGCGTGCCACGGCACAGGCCCCGTCGTCGGCGACCCCAAAGCGCAACACACGGATCCTAACCTTATTTCCAAAGGCCGCATCGCCGCCCCCGATCCGATGTCCCTTTAGTGGCTCGGCGCAAATCTCGGAAGGTCCAGCCAGCGTCTACTATCTCGCATACAACGGAGCGTGCAGGAGCGCCGCGTCGCTTTGATGTCGCGACCAGTACCAGTGCTCGAACCCAATGGATCACAAAACGGTGAACGGGACAACGTTCTAAGTGCGCACAGACGTTTGTGTACGGACCTGGCCAGGTACCTTATATTTGGTTTATGTTAATTTTAACTTTTAATTGCGGCAAAGACTTATCAGATTCTGGTATTAGTATAACATGTGCCCGCCCTCAGCGGCTAGTGTGTTTATGGAATAAAATGCTATATTCTATCCCAACCATATTGTATTAATGATATCACCCTGCCCATGACTCCCAGGACCTAAGGCTTACTAGACAAGAGGTCCTTGTACTTCAAAAGTGCGAGGCTCTATCCTGAGCATTACATCCGGCTTTCTATAAAGTAATTGTTCGTGTATAATCGCACTGCGCAGGGATATTGCCCGTCTTCGCTTCAAATAGCTGAAGACCCCTGCGCACAACGCACAACATACACTTTTTATTTTTTTTTATTTTTTATACACGACAATATTCAATGTATATTCGTCCACATATACAGTCATTTAATTGTAAGACATATGTTGTAAAGTGACGTCTTTGGAGAAAATGCAGCAGTGGAGTTTGTTGCGCCGCCTCTTCTCCACTTGCGCTTTAAGCTTAGCTATAAGTAATTTTATGACGTCAACTAACTAAAAAACAAGAATGTGACGATTTATAAGTGCTATTTTTAAGCCTATATGAATAAAAATAATTGATTTTGACTTTGATTGACTACATGTTCCACGAAGTACTTAATTTGCGATACTTTCAAGTCTCTACGTCCGTTTCGTTAAAACGTAATGGAGAAAACCTAAACTAGTTTGTAGCTATGACTGGCCAGTTCGTATGTGTAGGGTCACCATTTCGTAATTGAAAAATCACACCTAACTCAAACAAAAATTGAAAACTTAACTACTTAGAGTTATCTCTAATTCGCTGTTATTATCGTCTAAGTCACATAAAGATCCTTTCATAGCAACTTGGTATGGGTTTGACTTATAAGAAAAACAGGGATATTTTTGATTATAATAACATACTAGCATACCTAGTATTATACTTAAATCTGTTACGTAGTCAGTAATATAAAATAGCTGATTGCACTCCACTGCTGTGGGGATATCTTGACTTTCCACTCTAAATTGTACTTACTTCTTTTATTCCAAGTGAGGAGAGGCTGGTGTACTGAGATACAAGCGTTGCTTAGTTCAGGCACCAGTCTCTCACAATCTTATAAATGTAAACCTTTATAAAGTACAGACTGTTACCTTTTAATATAGTTTGTAGATTGTGGAGAAAATAAATGATTATGATTGATGATTGATTGTTTGATTTATTGATCTAGTAAAATGTTGTCTATCGAAATTTTCATGTGTAATGGATGAACATACACGTGGAACTACGTTGCGTCTAGTCAACGCTTATATCTTAACTTTAATGTAAGCGATGTCTTGAGGCAAATCTAAGCAATATCCACGGTTGGCCTCAAAAGTTGAAAGTATGAAATCGTATGAAATGGCACGCACTTATACGCGGCGTGCCATAGTGCGTGTCTAATCTAACATAATTATAAATGCAAAAGTAAGTTTGTTTGTTCATTTATTTATTTGTTTGTTTGTTACCTCTTGACGCTTAACTACTGAACCAATCTTACTGAAATTTCACATACCCATATTTTGAAGTACTGAGAAGGACATAGGGTACCTTTCATCCCGGGAAAAAGTACTGTTCCCGTAGGAAATTTGCGCGGGCGAAGCCGCGGGCAAAAGCTAGTTACTTATATTCATAAATAAAGAAAAATAAAAAAATATAAAATCTATAATCTGTGACCTAGAAATAGGCCAACAGCGATTTGGGCCAAATGCTATCGAGCTCCTATTCTATACAAATAAATAATGAAAATCCCAACAAATCTCAACGCATGGTAGCACTAAGTGTGAGTGAATGTACTCAATCCGCAAGTCATCGGATGTTCATTACCGCCGGTTTACTTTGCAGACTAACAGCGGATCGGAATACGAGCCCGTATCAGAAGTGGGATGATAGATTTTGAACCAACTTTACTTTTAATGCATGTGTTAGGTAAGTTAGGTACGTATTAGTATGATGTAAGTATATTTCGCACAGTAATAACTCATTTAATAAAATTAATCAATTCAGTCAGAAATAAGTGATATTTTTATTCATGACATGATCTCTAATGCAGAAAGTTTTTTTGTATTATTTTTATTTGTACACTTTGTAAAGATACAAAGCTTTGTAATAATATGCGTTACTTTTTTTCTTTTTAAGGTTTTATCAATATTAAGCAATTGTAATTAAAATAAAATTAATGAGATCTACAGAAAACCGCAAAAATTATTCTGCGAAAGCTTATTTAGAGAGCTCAATGAAAATATCTGAACGGAGCCACTGCGCGTTTCACAGATAAAATAAAACAACATGGCGGCTCTTTACGTTAAAACTGGAATAAACCGGAATATTAGTAGCCCGCGGCGAGAGCGCTATGAAATTAAATACCTCCTACATCCCGACGATACCTGCTGTTTTCCTTCACGTATTATTTTATGTTCTGTAGTAATTTTTTAATCGTGAAGCACGTATTTATTTTTGCAGAGAATCATGTTTGTTATTTGCTGCCTATTGTTTTCTTTTTTGCAACCTATCTTTAACATGGAAGTAATAAGTACTACAAAGTACTTATTACTTCCATGATCTTTAATGTTTTGTCTGTGGCATAGACATAGAAAAATATTTTTTTTTCTAGCTCTATGGTATGTGGTCTGTGCACAGAAATATTTTTTTTTTAATATAAGGGTCTGTGTATTGTGGCCAGGTAACAGATCAAGGATTTTGTTTTAAGGGGGCTTGAGCCCCTTAGTAGTAGACCCCCCCCTATCTGCTAGTGGTTGTGAGCGTTTTTCTGTAATTGTATCCATCTGACCCGTATGAGCTGTAAAGTGTTAAAAAATCGATTTATGATAAGTATTTCGTGCGCGTACAAAATGAGAATTAGGTAAGCGTCATACAGCGAGTGGGACGTGCCGTTCATAATCCTATTATTATCCGGGGATTTCCCTAAAATTGAAAACAAAATTCATGAACAATCATACAAAAATATTGCGCAATAAATTTAAGCCTAGGGACGAGCCTAATGAATATTTTATCTTCGAAACCAGAAACTTCTGTAGTTTTTTGTCTCTCACTTACACATAGGGGTCATTATTAACATTACATTGTTATGCTGTTTCCCGCGACTCCGCCCGCGGCAATAAGTATCCTGTGGGTTTTTCATGCAGACTTTCACCCCCGATTGCAGCCGCTTTAACAAAAGTAACCTATCAAGAAGGAAGATCAAGTTGGTATATAGACCTGGTCGCGGGTTCAAGTCCTGCTCGCATGGAATTTTTTCATCATATCTAATTAATATGTTAAATAAAATAAGTATGTAAACAAACTGTGAATAGCGTGGTTGGTTACAAAATTATTTATACTTTATATTTAAGTCTTATTTTTACAATCTATTTTGTAACTGTTTGTTGTTCCATAAATAAACAAATGAACCCTGAAAACATAACACTCCTTTTTTGGTCAGTCAAAAATGAGAAATTCCCGAGAATTTTCAACGGAAGAAATTTTCGAGAACAGGGAATTTTTCGGCGGCACATCACTAGTTACACCGGTATGTTACGCCGAACAATAAACAGTATGGAGCTCATACAATAGGGGATCGGACAACTTTTTTTTTTTATGCTTCTTTGAAATAACCTAAACTAAACCAAACTAAAACTGTGCCTGTAGATTTTTTCAAATAAAAAAAAAATATCTCACATTATCAGAAATCATCGCAAAATGTGTTTAATTATATGTATTCTATCATAAAATTACTAATTTTTAACAATTCTCATACCTTGTCCAGTCCCCTATTGATGGGAATTTCCTATCCCATACCTATACACAAACTCACAACCTTCGCCCTCAGTCCTCACAAAAGTCAGTAAACAAAAGCGGAACCCTCAGGCACCCTCGCGCGGAGGGTAGAAACTGCAATATTGGTCCTTCGCATCCGATCAATGCCCGCGAATTGTGAATATTTGAATATTGTACAACACCTGGTTATCCGGATTCATTGGACCGCGTTTTGTTTTTCAATTTTTATTGCGTTTAGTTTTGCCTTTTATTGTGATATTCTGCTTTTTGCACGCTACAATGCGAAAGTGATGACTGTACTACCAGTAGGACTACTGATAGTATATGTACAGACAGATGCAGAGTAACCTGACACCCCTATATTACAGAATCCTATGTCAGGGGAGTCAAGTTTATCTGCATCTTGACTGTACTACGTAAACACTGCATTGCATTACTCTCTCAATTTCAGGACTTCAATTATCTTTATTGTATTTATAGCACTTTACCACAGGGCGGGCGCTTCATAGAAACGGGGCATCAAATATACCTACTACTACTACAAATGAAACTGTACTGTTTTCATAGTCATAGCGTCCCAATGCACACAAGAACGGAGGAGAAGTGCGGAGGGTGCGTGGGTATACCATATTGCGGGAGGGCCAGGGAGTTTCCTTTCTGTATGTAGTATTTATATTAATTCTGTAACTTTACAGCACCTGTAGGGTTATATATGAGTACACGTACATCAAGAAAAACCCTTCGGACTGTAGGTTCCACATGGTTCCCTCTCGGTGGGATAGTGTTACAAACACATTAGATACATTTATTGTTTTAAAAATGAATAAAAAACTGGATTTGTTATAACATAGGAGGAAACAAGAAGAAGACGCTCAATATGCTGCGAACCCAAGTGGGCCGGTGTAAGGACAGCCTGGTTAGATGGGGATTTATGCCTAACACACAAAAAAAAAAAAAATGTGTGCGAGTGAGGTGTCTGTCCCCAAACCATGGAGCACCTGTTGTCCTGCCCCCTGTGCCCTAACACCTGCACTCGGGATAACCTGATGGCCGCCACCGATGAGGCCATAAAAGTGGTGGAACACTTTTCGGGAACAATTTGAATCGTTGGAATGGCATCGACACGCCAAGAAGAAAAAGAACGATCAAGCGGGTCACCGTGGCTCTATCTACCCCGTTAGGTATTTAGACGTGATACTGTATTTGTAGGCAATTAGCACGTTGAAACAAACAAAGGAACTCTTCATCTTCCACCCCATTGGCACAATTGAAATTCCTCCAACACCGAAATAGCATAGCGATGTAAATTCACCGGTGTAATTGCAAATCAATAATGCAAATGGAAGAGAAAGCGTGCTTGTGACAGTGAATTATGGTAAATTAGTAACTTTCTGGCATGTTCCTAGGAAGGGAAATCATTTATTAACAAAAAAATATTCGCAACAAGCTTCGTTTTAAAAATAAAATAAAAACAAAAAAGATTAAAAATCACGCTTGCCGCGTATTCTCTGAATTATCGTTGCAGGACTAGCGATAGTTTGACTATCGATAGTTGACCTTGAATTGATAGTCACACTATCGATAGGCCTATCGATAGTATGACTATTTTTCAAGGTCACAATATCTATAGTCAACACTATTGCTGCAACGCTACTCTGAATAGCTATAGATAGCCTTTGAACCAGGTACCATTCAGAGCGTTTGTCATAACGCCATCCTACTAACAAAGTGCTTCGCTTCTGAGCACCACAGTCCGGTGTTTCAACGTGTTTCAACGGCAACCGGTACGAATTCGTACAAATTGGACAAGACATGTTTCTTGGTAGACTATTCTACTATATCTGACTATTCTACTCTAATTACTCTATCTCTCTCTCTCTCTCTCTCTCTCAGCCGAAAGACGTCCACTGCTGGACAAAGGCCTCCCCCAAGGATTTCCACAACGACCGGTCCTGCGCTGCCCGCATCCATGCGCAACCCGCGACTTTCACCAGGTCGTCGGTCCATCGAGTGGGAGGCCTGCCAACACTACGTTTTCCGGTTCGTGGTCGCCACTCGAGAACTTTTCTGCCCCAACGGCTATCTGTTCTGCGAGCTATGTGCCCCGCCCACTGCCACTTAAATTTGGCAATTCTACGTTCTACAGAGACGTGGTCGCTTACTATGGGCCTCATAAGAAGGCTCAAGGTCACCCAAAGGGCGATGGAGCGCGCTATGCTCGGAGTTTCCCTGCGTGATCGAATCAGAAATGAGGAGATCCGTAGGAGAACTAAAGTAACCGACTCTATCTATATACATATAATAAAACAATAAAAATATTTTGTCTTTTATTAGTATTTAGTATTTTTGACTAAAATGGATAGAGGGACACTTAAAAAGAACAATAGAAAGCAAAAAATTTTTTTTGGAATTTCTTGTCTGTCTGTCTGTCTGTCTGTATGTATGTACGTACGCGTTTCACGCAAAAACTACTGGACGGATTTGAATGAAACTTTTTTTGTTGTATAGCTATTAAGCCTGGGCAACATATAGGCTGTAATTGATTTTGAAAACTGGAACACCTGATGAAGAACCATAACAGAACAGCTAAACCATAAGAAGTATGGAAATGGTGCCTTAACAAAAGTCGTTCAACCTGATGAGCATTTTCTGCTGACGTATAAAAATTGAAGATCTGGAACATCTAATGAATAACTCCAAGAGACCAGCTACACTATAACATATATGGAAATGGCGCCTTAGCAAATCTTGAATAATCTGATGAGCATTTTCTGTAGACGTATAAAAATCGAAGATCCGAAACATCTGAAACTGTTTGGAACACAAAAAGACTTTTCATCTAAGCGAAACTCACGCGGGCGAAGCCGCGGGCAACAGCTAGTAATTAATAATTTTTTATTCTATTCTATAATTGAATAAAAAATTATTTGACACAAACTAAAACACACACAGGTTATTTGCAATACATCCAACAATACAACAATAAGGTAAAAATAATTTAAAACTTTATAAACATCATGTGTGCGTTGCAGCCGTTCAAAAAGGTCATGACTCAGCTTATAACCTTACTCACAGCAAAAATACTGTCAGCAAAGCACTGGTATGCTGTCATACTACAATATTGGTGTATCATGTCATGTCAAGAGGCAAAATTTCTGTCATCCCACTTGTCCCATTGAGTTGTCCTAGTTTTGGGTCTTGGGTTTTGTCTAGCTATTTCCATCCGGTAGGAATTGTAGGACATAAAGTTGCTTATGTGTTTTTTATCCAGCCTATATTGGTAATGTGTTTTTACTAGGAAAGGCCTCCCCCTTTCTCTCCATTCAACTTGCTTATGCGTTATCTTATCACTGGTTTAACCGCATTCGAAGACAAGCGCTAAGTAATTGACATTTAACTTTTGTGTAAGTCTATATATGTATCTTCTTGTCAGTCGTTCACTTTTGTCAGAGTGGTCGTGGTTGTGCAGGTGGTGCTGGCCTGGGATCTTCTATACTGCCCGTGCTGTGGGCGAAGGTTGCTGCTTTTGAAATGGCTCTCCACCTCTCTCTATTACTGGCATTCCGATCGCACTGGACTATTGAAGAATGGGTTGCCTGCTTTGTAGAATCTGTCCAGCGGGTTGGAGATTTGACTTGTGATCGCTTGCCCGCCACCCTTGTACAACAAGTCTTTCCTATATATGTATATCTCTCTCTCTCTCAGCCTTAAGACGTCCACTGCTGGACAAAGGCCTCCCCCAAGGATTTTATCCATGGGGGGTTTTGCCGTAATCGCGACGCCTGGCAGGCGGGTTGGCGATCGCAGTGTGATGGCTTAGTACGCGGAAAGATCTGCTGCCCATTATGCTTTATATATGTATATAAAAACCTAATATTACCACATGTTTTTATATGCGCCATTTTCTAAAGCGCTTTTATGATAACGTAATATAACTCCATGCTTCACAATTTGGCCTTCATGTTGGCAGTTCTCCAAATCGCAATATACACTATGTTTTTATCGTCATACAATTCTACATATGAGAAAACGAGCGGGTCGAGGGGATTTGCAGCAACTGTGGCAGGGCATTGACCTTTGAGTGCAGAGTAAATGTGAATGGAAATTCTGAAAGAATAGCTCTTTATTTCGATCTCACGTAGGATAGGGTTCCGTCAATATGATGCCTTACTAGCTTTTGCCCGCGGCTTCGCCCGCGTGAATTTCCCATGGGACCAGTACTTTTTCCCGGGATGAAAGGTACCCTATGTCCTTCTCAGTACTTCTGACTATGTGTATGCGAAATTTCAGAAAGATTGGTTCAGTAGATAGAGCATGAAGAGGTAACAAACAAACAAACTTTGGCATTTATAAATATTAGTTAGGATAGTTAGGATTAGGAGAGATAGTTTAATCGAATTGGGTTTCGTAATGATGTTAAGGACCAGCTATGATTATTTTTTTAAACGTATATTCTCTAAAATAAAGGTATTCTAACAAAAACTCACATCCAAACCGGTTAAGGCATTTTGGAGTTATGGTAATAATTAAAAGTATATAATTATATATAGACTTACTTATTACCATAAAGAAATCATATAGTGACATGAATTAGTGGTAAAAGTACATTGTGATATAAGTGCGGTAAGTTGAAAATTACAGCCGAGGCGATATTGCTAGCCCGAGCCGTAGGCGAGGGCCTCAAGAAAGGCAGAGGCTGTAATTTTCAAAGCGCACGTATGTCATACGACGTTTTATAACATATTTGCGAGGAAATATTTAAATAAAACTCGGAAAACAACAATACCAAAGAAAAAGCGCGCGGCATAATTTTACTTGTTCACAAATTAGCGATGCGCGCGCATCAGCGCTTTTTTTTAAGGGCAAATGCACAAAAAACAGCCAGTATTACTAATAAAGTAAATTAATATTTTTGTGTTTTGTTACAGATAAATGGTTGTAATTTATTGTCAAAATTAATTTAAAGAATTATTTTTTTATTTATTTTATCTCCTAAAGTTAATTTTATTCATAAAATGTTGACCACTTTTCTTACATAAAAACTCTTTGCTAAGATTTAAAAAAGTATCGTTCGTTTTTAGACGGAGCGTGCGTTTTACTTTACAATAACCAAACAATAACGCACAAGTGCGTAATGAGATACAATACAATATTGAAATTGGTGAAATAAGTGACACTTTACGAGCAAATATGTTATAAAATAATGTACAAAGCACAGTAACATTTCGTAGTTTTTTTTTGTATATAATCTTTTAAAACACTAAAGTCATTTCATTTGCAAAGCTATTGCTATTTAGTTTCTGTAGTAAATTATAGTCTATTTACCTTCTGGCTCTCATTATGGTTTTTGTTAGTAAAGCTTCACTTTGACTTCACTTTCTAGCTAGGAAGAAGAAATAACGGGGTTTGAAGTAGATGGGCTGATATTTACCGTGAACTAATCGGCGATATATCTTCGGAATACGTCCACCAATGTCGGTACTTTTCCGTTTTATTGGAAAAAGTTATTATGGCTTCATTCAATAGTTTGCTTGTTACAGAACTCGTAAAAAGGGAAGTAGTGTGACGCTTTCTTCGAAAAATCATAACCTAAAAATATTCTTTGTTATTGGTTCTTGAAGAAACTATAAACTTTAATTAAAGCTGATTTTTGATGATAAATTTTCTTCGATTAGTTAGAAACATATAGCTTGGAAAAAAAGAGTGAAAAAAAAATTAACAAAAAAATTGAAAACATTTCGAATTAAATATAAATTTTTACTCAACTAGTGAAATATTTAGTGCCATGCCTCTTTTTTCCACGCTCTATTGCATAAAATATCCACAAAACAGTTTCACATAAAAAAGAGCAGTTGAATACAAAACCAGTCTTTTTGAGATTCGGTTAAAAAACAAATTGCAGCTCAACTCAACCCTCCCTAGTTTCCCCTATGAGGTGTCAAAAAGCCGTCACGATATTGTGACGGGGAGAAGTAATGATCTTTGTCTGTCTGTCGCGGGCTCAGAAACAAAGGCTTGCATTTTGTATGCAGACTTTTATGTGAGATATATTTACTTCGTTTTTGGTACAAAAGATCGTATAGTGTAGGTTTTATGATAGATAGATAGATAGATATAGATAGATAGATATAAGATTTATTCTCAAACCATTTACATGATAAAGTTTGTGCGTGCCAAAAATAATTCATTTCACTAAAACAGTGTATAGTCGGGGCTGTGAATTTTCAGTTGTATGGAGGTGGTCACAAGTAGGAATTTAATCAAGTCACTAATTTTTATAGTGATTTGATTACATATCCTAATAAAATAATATTATAAATGCGAAAGTGAGTTTGTTTATTTTTTGGTTGTTTGTTACCTCTTCACGCTTCATCTACTAAACCAATCTTCCTGAAATTTAGCATACACATAGTTAGAAGTACTGAGAACATAGGGTACCTTTTATTCTGAGAAAAAGCAGTGTTCCCGAGGGAAATTCACGCGGGAAAAAGCTAGTAAGTAATATGAGTAACATGGGTTGTAGATTTGCGGCCATGTTTTTTTTATTTCCTAAAATGGTAAATAACGTCATAAGATTTAACTTTATTGTTCACAAATTAAACTGATAGATCATATTAGTATGACAGAGAGACAATTCGGGTATAATTTACCTAACAATATCTCTCAAATTCAACAAAGGGTAACATGATATTTATTATCTTTGCCAATAACTCTAACTGAATCATTCTATACAAATTGCTTCAAATTGTTCCGAACATACTACATACTATTACTACGTAAGTTAAGTCGACATTGTAAAGCCGAGTATTCACTATTCAGCTAGTAGACGTATTGACTATTGATTGAAGGAAGATTTAGACAACTATAATATCGATAATACAAACTAATTTAACTCTACGGCTTTTGCTTTGTGTAAATATGTTATAAATTATAAGTTTAACGGAAATAATGTTCGATTTACTATTTTAATATTGACTTTCTAAGAGATTTTTCATTTATCTTTTAAACCGTTGATATATAATTTTGTAACCTTAAAAAACCGTAAAGTTTTACACTCTGCTACATTAAAAAATATCATTTGAGACATTAAAGATTTACAAACTTATAAAGATACCTACATTTTACATAATAAATCATATATTTAAGTGTAACAGTTAAAAAAGTAATTGTAATGTTTATATTGTAAACTATATACCTATTACTTTATTAACTATATAGTATATTCAAATAAACCGATTAATGAGTGCGCCACCTTACAGTAAACATGTGGGCTCGGTATGCGCGGCTTTCGCTCCGTAATGAGGTATATTGGGTTTCCGCCTACACCCAACGTTGATTTGACTGCCAATATTAGTTTAAGCACTACAAAACAAGGTTGCTATATCGACCCTTCTTATACTAGGAGAGCAGAAGTTCCTGAAATTAAAACGCACTACAAAACCAATCCCTTAAAGTTTAGAAGATAAATTTTAAGAATGATTTTTTTTCTATGTCTATGACAAATCCATAGTCATGGAAGAAGAGGAGGCCTTTGCCTAGTGATGTACAGTCGAAAAATTCCTGTACTCGAAAATTACTTCTTTGGATTTTTAGGAAAATTTTCCGTTCTCGAGAATATTTTTGAGAAATTTCCAAGAAAGTTTCCGCTTGTTCTTGAAAATTTTGAGAATGGCACATCACTACCTTTATCCTGCCCTGGGACATACTACGTAGTGTTTTTAAAAGCTTTTATTTAACTTGCAATGTATGTAAGTATGTTCGTTTGGATGGAATATGGGTGGAATCTTGGAACTCAATTTTGAAGTAGATATCTTCAACCGATTGAGCTGAAATTTTGTACACACATTTAATGTGATAATCACAGTGATAATCTACAAAACAAGGTTGCTCTGCGAGTATAGTCTTCGTGTACTAGGAGAGCATAAATTGCTGATGCTTTGCAACAACTGTGTAAGATCTGTCGACGCTTCAAATACGTACTAGGAGAGCAGAAATTGAGGCGAAGTTGTTGAATTATCCTTTGCAACAAAAGTTTGCGTCGAATTGCGTGACTTCAAGTACCAGGAGAGCAAGAGTTCAAAAAAGTTTATCTCTTAAAAGTAAAGCACTGTAGCTATATCCGAGTGTAGTTTATATACCGATCAACCCTCCAAATATATTTCTCCAAATCTATATTTTTGAACATGTCCAATTTTACGCTTCCTTTCTTTTCTCTTGTTTCGTATGCATTTTAAGCTTCGTGCACTCTGTTTATATCATGTAAATCCTAAAACTAAACCAGTGACGTCACTCGAAATACGTGCGATCCGGTTTGATCCGGCTCAGACCAGTTTGTAACGAGTTTCTGTGTCATGTCCTAGTAGTCGCATGTCAAAAGGAAAAGCTTGTTTCTAGTGACTTTCTTTCAAAAAGAGACAATTTTTTTTTCATTATCTACCTACATTTTCATTTCAACTTCCTAAAATTATTTTCTGGAAATAAGCCATCAATATTTATATAGTTAGAAGCGGTGGTGGCCGAGTGGTAGGGCGCCCGCCTGTGGATGCAAAATCCCAGGTTCGAATCCTGCCCGGGCTACATGAGTTTGTATACCAATCTGACTCATGTTAGTTTTCATCAACCACCACTTGCTTCCGGTGAAGGAAAACATCGTGAGGAAACTTGCACTCTGGTTGATGATTATCAGTTGGTGTGTGAAATGGAGAAGGCAATGGCAAACCACTCCATTAACACTGCCAAGAGAGTCGTTGTGTGTTTTTCATTCCATATAATGACCACGACCCTCAGTCATGAGGAAATACGACTACAGAGAGAGATTTATATAGATAAGACAACACAACTATTAAATTTGTTTAACAAGCAAAAACCAAAGTAGGCGTGAAACATTATAACTACCTACTCAAAAAGTTTCTGAGTTAGATCCCAGACAGACATCCATACTAATATTATAAATGCGAAAGTTTGGATGTGAGTTTGTGAGTTTGTGAATTTGTGAGTTTGTGAGGATGTTTGTTACTCAATCACGCAAAATCTACTGGACGGATTTCGATGAAATTTGGTACAGAGGTAGATAATGACCTGGAATAGCACATAGGCTACTTTTTATCCCGGGAAAAAGCACTGTTCCCGTGGGAAATTCACGCGGGCGAAGCCGCGGGCAAAAGCTAGTAATATATAAATAACAGACAGGTGTCTTTGTTTTCTACGAATCCTACTATCATAATTGCGCAACTTTAATGTGCGTTTGTGAAGATGTTTGTTACTCAATAACGCAAAATCTTCTTTTCGGACGGATTTCGATGAGATTTGGAAAACTTGTAGAAAAATACCGGAAATAGCTCATAAGCTACTTTTAATCCCGAAATTCCCACGGGAGCGAAGCCCCGGGGCGAGGTTATGTTATCTATACATATAATAAAACAGTAAAAATATTTGGTCTGTACATTTAGTATTTTTGACTGAAATGGATAGAGGGACACCTAAAACGAATAATACCTAGAAAGCAAAAATATTTTTTGAAAATTTCTTGTCTGTCTGTCTGTCTGACTGTCTGTCTGTCTGTCTGTCTGTCTGTCTGTATGTATGTACGCGTTTCACGCAAAAACTACTGGACGGATTTGAATGAAACTTTTTTGTTGTATAGCTATTAAGCCTGGGCAACATATAGGCTACAATTGATTTTGAAAACTGGAACACCTGATGAAGAACCATAACAGAACAGCTAAACCATAAGAAATATGGAAATGGTGCCTTAACAAAAGTCGTTCAACCTGATGAGCATTTTCTGTTGACGTATAAAAATTGAAGATCTGGAACATCTGATGAAGAACTGCAAGAGACCAGCTACACTATAACATATATGGAAATGGCGCCTTAGCAAAACTTGAATAATCTGATGAGCATTTTCTGTAGACGTATAAAAATCGAAGATCCGAAACATCTGAATCTGTTTGGAA
Organism: Ephestia elutella; assembly: GCA_018467065.1. Classification (NCBI taxonomy): domain Eukaryota; kingdom Metazoa; phylum Arthropoda; class Insecta; order Lepidoptera; family Pyralidae; genus Ephestia; species Ephestia elutella. Next base: position 11,304,611 of record CM031591.1, on the reverse strand, counting down.
CACAAAAAGACTTTTTATCTAAGCTAAACTCACGCGGGCGAAGCCGCGGGCAACAGCTAGTTCTGTGATAATTCTTTATTGACCAAAAAAGTTACATTTTTACAAATCAATATTTGCATCTGTGCTTGAACTAGGTAGAAAACGGTTTTTCAGGTAACAGTGATCCTTCCTCTGAAAATTATATTGTTAGTTTCAAAGTTGTGACTAACTAATGCACGCTAGTATGGTGCAGTTAAATCCAGTTTAAACTAGTCCAGAGTTGCGGTCTACACTGACGTCAAAGAGATGTTAGCTAATGAAATTAGTGTGTTGTAACGTTGGGTTCATTAGAATGTTTGTCTCACATACATTTGATGTTTGCTTCCATACTAGATAGCAAATATAAGATGATCCATTTATTTCGGAAGGTCTATTAGTGTGTATATGTCTGTCTGTAGCGTCGTAGCTACCAAACGGATAAACCGATTTTAATATAGTTTTTTTTTGTTTAAAAAAAAACTATAAAAAAGAGTGTGAGAGCCATGATTCAACGAAATCATTTTTCAACGTGAAATCAGGGGTTTTTGTAAATTTGTAATTTATATTATTAATGATCAGTATCTCAAAAGGATTAAACAAAACACTTGTGGGCTCGCTTTGTTGTTGTCCGTCTTTCTTACCTTTATTCTCAGGTATAAGTATCAAGTTCCAATTTATATCAGATACTTGTAAGTAGACGTGGCGCCAAGTCAGCCAAGCTAAAATGGAACTGGGCTGGACATGTTTGCCGCATGCCGCCAAATAGATGGGCCCGACTAGCTATCCTATGGGTACCAGAGGGACGTAGACCTAGGGGTAGACCGCGAATGAGATGGCGAGATGACATCGAAAGTTATCTGCGGGAGTGGACGCAGGCTTCACTTAACAGAGAATTGTGGAAGGAGAAAGGGGAGGCCTTTGTCCAGCAGTGGGATAATTCAACAGGCTAGGAAAAAAAACTTGTAAGTATCTAAAATCTAAATCCGACCCCGACAGGACGTACCTAGCTCTACGATCCAACCATTTATCTAAAACTAGCTTACGTTCGCGGCTTCGCCCGCGTGAATTTCCCACGGGAACAGCGCTTTTACCCGGAATGAAAGGTACCCTATGTCCTTCTCCGTACTTCCAGCTATGTGTATGCGAAATTTCAGGAAGATTGTTTCAGTAGATAAAGCGTGAAGAGGAAACAAAAAACCAAACAAACTAACTTACTTTCGCATTTATAATATTAAAAATAATTGGTCAAGTGCATGTCGGGCCACGCGCAATGTAGGGTTCCGAAGGTACCTATCCTGTAGAAATGCGGACACAGGAACTTATATTTACTTCCACTTTTATATAACTAATGAAAATAACCTAAGTATATACCATCATATAGAATGAAAATTCCTCCTACGAATATTTTTCATACTAAAATCTTTGCTAGTTATTATAATTTGTTTCATGTATCCACCCTCCACAATTTTCCTGTTCGAGGGGGGGGACACTTGACTTTAACAAAATTTATCACTTTAAAGTTAAATATTTCGCACACGGATCCCTAAATCAAAAAATGTTTTTTGGACACTCATAATATTTTTAAAAGACCTATCAAATGATACCCCACATGATGGTATAATCGAGAGAAAAAAAAATCATCCCCACTTTAGGTGTAGGGGAGGCCCCCTAAAAAAAATATTTTTTCTAATTTTATTCTACAGTTAGCTCCGCGTAATAAATATGTATATCTCTACCAAATTACAGTTTTCTAGTACTAGTAGTCTCTGAGATTAGCCGCAGACAGACGGACGGACGGACGGACGGACAGACATGACGAAACTATAAGGGTTCCTTGTTTACTTCGGAACCCTAATAATATTTTGCTTACGTAACACTGGCCACTAATACACATAAAATAAAGAAAAAAGCAGAACATCTGAAAACTCTTTGCTTCAAAGTCTCTACTCATAAATATTTATGGTTACAAGTTTTTGTTTATCATTCCTCTCTCTGGACCACTCATGTTATCCCTTTTTAGGAATATCCGTATTATAATGACTGTTTGTTATTGAACTAAGCTGTTTGTTTACTGGCGTAGAAAGGGTTTTCTTGTTAGGTACTTGATTTTATTAAACAACTTCAAAAAAAGGCGGCTGTATTTTTTATTTTTTTTCAGGTTTTGTTTGTATTCGTATAGTGGCTTCTTCAACTATATCCATACTAAATTTCATCAAAATCGGTCTAGCAGTTTAGCCGTGAAATTGTAATAGACAGAAAGACAGACTTTCGCATAATATTAGTATGGTTATAGGATTAAAAAACATAGCACCAATATTAGGTTACGTCGCAAAATGGCCTTTTCGCAAAACGTCCCTTTTACAAAATGAACCCTGGTCGCAAAATTTCCCTTTCGCAAAATGCAGCAAATGCAACTGTTAGCAAAACTTTTATTCTATACTTACATAAAAAATCTATACTTGCATTTTTTTTAATAATCTTTTTTGAAGAAAAACGTGTAGATTAAAATTTTAATTGAGCTTTTAATCATAAATAGAAAAAAAATATATCATATGATTTTTAGCAACATTATTAGAACGAAATATTAATACACTACATGTTTTTGCTACGTAAGAGCGATGTTGAATAGCTTATGCTACGATATTGCTACGACGCAGTGCTTATGCTATGAAAGAGCTACGGCGTGGAACTTCTTCTACAAAAGAGCTACGGCGTAGAGAATCTGCTACGAAAGTGCTACGGCGTAGAGCTACTGCTACGAAAGAGCTACGGCGTAAAGCTTCTGCTACGAAAGAGCTACGGCGTAGAGCTTCTGCTACGAAAGAGCAATGGCGTAGAACTTCTGCTATGAAAGAGCTATTGCGTAGAACTTCAGCAGGTTTAGCCAAAGTTTCATTTTGATTCATAGCGATTCGATATCTAAGTTCGTAATCGTTTCGACAGATGACAAAAACAATTTTCTTCTGTCACCAAGCGAAAGCGAACGTCAAATGTATGGAAGTAAGCGATGAAACAGTTCGTTACTCTATGGTTTCGAATCTTTTTCTCTATGAGCTTGCGATGACGATGGCGATCGACCACGTGATTTAGCGTAACCTTATGTCATCCCATACATTTTAGCGTTTGCGAACCTCGATTTTCGATATTAATATCCCTGACTTCGTCTAGGCCTACTGCTATGAAAGAGCTATTGCGTAGAACTTCTGCTACAAAAGAGCTAAGTCGTAGAATTTTGCTACAAAAAAGCTACGACATAGAACACCGCTACGAAACAGCTACGACGTCGTAGAACTTAAAATTTAAGTCTTAAATTTCACGCTGACGAAGTCGCGGACACAAGCTAGTCTGAATAATATTAGAAATCCACAAAGAGTTAGCTTAAACACAACCCTCATTTTAGAACAGTCGGCTAATAACAGTTAAAAGCCAGTAAAATATAAGTGGTTGGTTCTACTGACGCCATGTTTCGGGAATGTCTGCTTTATGACGTCATAACGTGGGGATATTGCACTAGCGATATTGCAGTGGATTTTAAGTTATTACAACTTATAGATTTGTGGTCGCAGTACTTTCTTAAACAGCATATGCACTAAATATAGATATATTTAGTGCATATGCCCTATTTTATTTTCATCAACTGAGACATAATTCGAACATCAGAAATAACATGCAAAAAGTATTAAGTAGTTCTGTCTTAGTAAAAGTTATACGTCGTGTCGTAGCTGTTTCGTAGCAAAAGTTCTACGTCGTAGCAACTGTTTCATCAGCAAACATTCTACGTCATAACTCCTTCGTATTTAACGAAGGAGTTATGACATGCCTAAGTTCTAAGTGGCGCGTGTCAAGACGAGACCTATAACAGATTTAAAGTTAGAGCACTAACATTACAATTGTGAAAACCGTATCAAATATGATAGACAAAAATACTTCCGAACTTCACCCGAACGACCGATTCAACTTAATTTTTATCAAAAACCTGAGTGCATTTGGCCTCTATCTTGACTGATTGTAAGCAAAGATGAGATCTAGGGTGGTACACGCAACCTCAAAATATATTATGCCTATTCACTCTTGCCTTGAAACCCCCTAAATTACTTATTAGTCTCATTCAATACCCATCTTCTTCTTTGTCGAGTCTGAATGGCTATTAAATTAGTTTGGACCAGTATTTGGCCACGCTGATCGCTCTGTCATTGGCCTAGTTTAAGCCCTCAATACCCAAGAAAACGCGATACTTTACTATGCTACAGATACAGAACAATATATAACTTTTTTTAAAGTTTTTACTCCAAAAATACAAAATATAAAATCCCCGAGCATATATTCATAGCACTTTAGACCGCTTTACGCTCTCGTAAACCCGGGCGGTGCATCTGCGGTTGCACTGCGATGCGATAGGGCAGTGTCGGTGTGCCATAACTATATGGAACTAGCTTTTGCCCGCGGCTTCGCCCGGGTGAATTTCCCACGGCAACAGTGCTTTTTCTCGGGATGAAAGGTACCCTTTGTCCTTTTCAGTACTTCGAACTATGTATATGCTAAATTTCGGCAAGGTTGGTTTAGTAGATAAAGCGTGAAGAGGTAACGAAAAAATAAATAAATAAACAAACAAACTCACTTTCGCATTTATAATATTAGTTACGATTAAGATTGTTGCGGTCGCAAAATATCCCTTTTCATAAAATGGCGACCAGAATGGTTGCAAAACGTCCCTTTCACAGAATGTGACTCTTTCGCAAAATGCCCCTTTTGCAAAATGTCCTCATGCTAGCTAGAATATTAAGTTCTTAAAATGTTGCTGAAAATCATATGACATTAATTTTTTCTAATTATGATTAAAAGATCAATCAAAAATTTTCCAAGTAGTTGTTAAATAAAAACAAAAAAAAATATTTAGGTAATACTCTGCTTCTTTATTTGCTGATGTTACCATGAAATATTTATTTTAAGTGACAAAACCATCAAATTGAATTTCTTTTTCAGCATCCCTTTAAAATCCAGTATCAGAATAAAATTGGAGCTTAATGACGTCTTTTTGAGGCATTGTCCCGCGACTCGAACGGAAAACCATTGTTCCGTGCACCTTTAGCTTTCTGAGCCGATGGGGAGAAGGCGCCGAAACAAATACGCTATCTTGTATCTAAAAGATAAGCTAAGTTAAGGTTAGTGTCACACCCGTAATCACAAACGTTACTTGGAAGGTTCATAGTGCCTGTCAGCTCACAGGGTCTCAAAAACCTATTCATAAACGATACTTGAGGGACAAACGTTACTGCTCGTCCAATAGAAAAGCTTGCCATCGGTAACGCACTGAACTGACTCACTTCGCATGTCGACTTACGCAAGTATTGTTTGTGAATACGGGTGTTAGTTATCTAACTTACACACTAACCTTAAATCATGCAAAATGTACTGGACGGATTTTGAAGAAAAATACCAGGAATAGCACATGGAGTACTTTTTATCCCGAAACTAAATATGATACTGACTGACTGATAAGTATATCAACACAGAGGCGGGACCGCTAAGCTTATTAAGAAACAACAACAACTTGAAATTTTGGAGAAAGAGTTCTTTAAGTATATAGCGTTCTATCTATCTATCTCAGCCGAAAGACGTCCACTGCTGGACAAAGGCCTCCCCAAAGATTTCCACAATGACCGGTCCTGCGCTGCCCGCATCCATATGCGCAACCCGCGACCTTCACCAGGTCGTCGGTCCACCGAAAGTGGGAGAGTCCTAGGCTGCCAACACTACGTTTTCCGGTTCGTGGTCGCCACTCGAGAACTTTTCTCTACCCCAACAGCAATCTGTTCTACGAGCTATGTGCCCCGCCCACTGCCACTTAAGTTTGGCGATGCTGCGGGCTATGTCGTCGGTTACTTTAGTTCTCCTACGGATCTCCTCATTTCTGATTCGATCACGCAGTTGTATTATATAGCATTAGTGGTCACTAAAAAAGGAATTTTGGAAACTATACCTCTGGGGGGGTCAAATGGGTGAAAATTCACTTAGGGCAAAGCGAGGCCTAAATACTAATTTATCATATCAATCAATACATATAATAAAACTGTAACTGTGTGGTCTGTGTCTGTACACCGGTCTGTGTGTGTATTTTAAGAAAAAAACTGTAGGGGTGTCTTCCTTAGGGCCAATAGAAGCAAAAACCATTTTTTTAGAATTCTTGTCTGTCTTTCTGTCTGTATGTTTGTACGCGCATCACGCAAAAACTACTGGACCAAATTTGATGCAGTTTTCATTGTTGTATTGTAGAAAGTACTTAAAATCTGGCGTAGGTTTCATCTTGATAAGTCGCTTAGAACCTGAGTTATGCGCAGACGAAGTCGCGGACACATGCTAGTAATAATTAAATCCGTGATACATTAAACCTCATATAAACATCGCATCGCATACCAAACTTTAGGTAAGTTACAAAACTTTACATCCGTAATGAATTTCCTTCATAGACCGTACAAGGCGTACAAGCTTTTAATATAATTTTACGAGCATCATATCTCAGTAAGTTCCATCAAAATGGGACAAAGCTTAAAGCTCCGTATGACTGTAGAGGAGACATGGTCAGAGTCAAAGCTATAAAAGGATATATTATTTTTACTATACGAAAACAACTGATCAGTTTATGTCATTTAGTAACGTTTTATGTATTGAAGCATAAATTTGGACAAATACTAATTTTTATGCTTGATATTTTTATGCAAGTATGGGTTTAAGCATCATTGAGTATACCGCACAGCGATTCAACGCGCGGTAAAATATTTGCTGTGCAGTTAGGCCGTAAAATTTTCAAGTATTTTTTTATTCTTACGATATAATACTCGGATGATTGTTAATAAATGCTATAATTTATATTAGGTATATTTTTGTAATATATTTTTAATGAAATAGTTTTTTTTCTTGCCTGATGGGAAGCAAAGGTGAAATCTAGGATAGTACACGCAAACTCGAAAATATGCCTATTTACTCTAATAAAACTAAAAAACACTAAATAGTAGCGAAACCAGCCATATTTATCACCTAGGAAGACAGAGTCCCGGTAAACTGGTATCAGACTTCTTTCTGCTAATAAAAAAGTATACCTTCAACATTTTGTTTCCTTGCGCTTCAATAAAGGAATCATCGACATTTTAAGCTTAGTCTCTGCGTTTTCCTACTCTACAGCGTCGGGACGATACCCAAATTACTCGTCTCTCACGGGTAACGCCGGGAAACGCAATTAATGTCATGGCTAATTAAATGACTCCCTCGTTTAACAGGTATACGGACTTTATAAACGGTGAATGCTAAGTGCACACACCTAACCCGGCGTCCTACGTTAGCGGCAGAACGCTTCAAATGCGAAGTTTGGATGACAATGCATGATATGGTATGTGACGTCATTCTAAATCCAATATGGCGGACTATCCAAGACGGCGGAATAGTTATTGTAATGCATTTCTACAATATGGGTATCAAATGAAAGTATCTGTTGAGAGTAACAATAAAATCTTTTTTTTTAAGTTTTTTTACCAGGTATTAATTTATGTCTACTAACCAAAATTACTCAGCCTTCTGAAAATTGACAAAAATCAAATAAAACGCGTGAGAGAAAATATTATGTACCTTAACGAGTGTTCCAATTACGCAGATATCAGCTATCAGGATCGTCACGACAACGTGTATATTATTCAAATAGGGGCAATCAGGAGAAAAGTACGTTTATAAAAGAGGGGGGAAGGGACATATCAAGGCGTAATGAAGATTTTATTCTGTGGGTGGTCGACTTATTACGTGCTAGCTGTTACCCGCGATAAACTTTGTGATTTTCATATAAACTTTTGCCTCCCATATCTGACCCTTGGGGATTAATTTTTGGCTTATCTTTAACATCAAGTCGTCAACTATATCTCTAATCTCTACTAAATTTTATTACAATCAGCGGTTTAGCCAGGAGCGGAGCCAAATAGAGCAGATATTATAAGTTGAGTTTTGTTTTTTTTTTAACGCGTCAATTTCTGTAACTGACAGACGGATTTCAATAATTATTTTTACACGACTGACCAAAAAAAGAAGTGTTATGTTTTCAGGGTTCATGTATGTATGTATGTAAGTTTCTTTATTCCACCATCCTGAACGGCTAAACAGATTTTTGATGTGAGAGGTATTTTTAGATTCCTTGCATTCTTCCGAGTGTCATAGGCTATGACAATTGTCAGTCGTGTTTTTTATTTTTTAATAATTATTTTTTGTTTATGTTTTGGTTATAGCTGTACTCATTTAAGGGATTATAAACTAGCTATTATCCCGAAATCCCACGGTAGGGAAAACCCGAGGCACGAGGCTAGTGAAAATATAGAATACTAGCTTTCGCACGCGGCTTCTCCCGCGTGAATTTCCCACAGGGAACAGTGCCTTTTCCCGGGATGAAAGGTATCCTATGTCCTTCTCCGTACTTCCAGCTATATGTATGCAAAATTTCAGGAAGATTGGTTTAGTACATAAAGCGTGAAGAGGTAACAAACAAACAAACCAACAAACAAACAAACAAACTCACTTTCGCATTTATAATATTAGTTAGGATTAGCGCTCCACACCAGCTTCGCTCAGGAGGTACATACCATAAATTGTAGCCTATGTCACTCAGGTATAATGTAGCTTTCTATTGGTGAAAGAATTTTTGAAATCGGTTCAGTAGTTCTGAACATTAACCCCTACAAACAAACTTATAAAGTTACAAATACTGTGATGACTTGAAAGATACCTACCAAAAAGAAGTCGTCCAGATTTCTAAACACACAAAAGGCCACGAATCGATTTTCGATACATTTGTCGGGGAGAACGGACGTCTATTTTAACGAATCCGATTGGTGCCTGGTCGGTGCCTAAGTTAATATTTATGTACGCTTTGTAACCTCGGCTTTTGGGAGGGCGCTTCATAGAAACGGGTCATCATATATGCCTAAAGTCCATTTATTCATAATTGTCCTATTATGTTAACAATTTTACCATGTCTTTTTATGATTTAACAACAATATAAATTAAAATAGACTTTTGAGGAAATTACTTTCGTGGTTTACAAATGTTTTACTGTAGAATGTTTAGGTTTGAACTAATATTTGATTTATTTTCAACAAAATTAAAAAAAAAGTACTGTGAAGATTGTTTACATGATAGGACTGGTAAGAATAAATGGATTTTACACGGGTAACACATATACATTGGGGGAGGCCTTTGTCCAGCAGTGGACGTCTTTCGGCTGAGAGAAGAAGAAGAAGAAGCATATACATTGTGGAGTAATAAAAAATATAAAAACATTCCAGTAAAGTTAATTAAAGTGGTATCATATTACAATTTTTCAATTTGAAATATTATTTCTGACCAAAGAACCAATTCCATTATCCAAAATAGTTCATTTCGCATGCAGGTTTGCAGTTTGTAGTTCCGCGCTGAAAATTATTCCGTCCTCATTTACGTGGCTTGTTTGCACTAATTTACACTATTTTGCACGCGACTCGGGCTTCACAAATTTATCTTTTTAACCTACGTTCCGCTGTTGGGCAAAGTTGTCTGTCTAATCCGGAAAATATGTGCCGCAACACAATATCATAATTTTTAACAATAAAGTGTTGCAAACTGAAAAATTAACGAACGCTAAGCTCCACAGCCTAGCTTGATGCGCACAGCGAAGCAATGGAACTCCCTACCTGCGTCTGTGTTCCCGAGCACATACAACCTGACTCTTTTCAAAACCAGAGTGAATAGGCTGCTTCTGGGTAAGCTCGCTACATTATAGACCTCATCTTTGTCCTTAGGCAAGAGTGTAGTCAAGAACAAACCCATCTTCAATTAAAAAAAAACAATAACTTAGAATAACTTAGAACAAAGTAGGTACCTACTTAGAATAATTTTGACTTGAATAAATATTAACTTCAACTCTATCTAATCATTTTTTAAATAAATAATATATTATAAATAAATAATAATTTATTAATCAATAATTTATTTAAATTTAATTTAATTTAAACAAACAACTTACAATGATATAGAAGTTATAATTAAGTATATTATATAATTCACTGCCTTGGTATGTATGTGTCATCATTACTTAGTACCTGAATTTCAGACTACACTACAGTCAATTCGAATAACACTGCAACTAAATTCTCCAGCTATCGTGAGATGCTTCGGAGATCGTACATTTGTGCTCTAAAAGCATTTGAATCGATTCGCAATAGACGTGGCTTCGACTGGGGGAAATCGCATTCGTCTTAAAAGTGGGCAAATCTAGTGAATTGAGCTTAAGGCGGTTAGGAGATAAAATCTCCAATGTCCGTAGAAATACTCGTATCTACTCGTAGAAGACTTGGAAAAGTATCTTAATACCTACTTAGATACTAAAGTACTTTTTCAGTTTGGTATTATTTTTATACATAAGTACATACATATAATCACGACTTTCCGGGGTAGACAGAGCCAAGAGTCGTGAGGCTCGAAGGCCACGCTTAGCTGAATAGTGGGCTCTCTGATGGAATGGAGATTCAGGTATAGTGAGAGGTTGGTAGCCTATCGCCTATGAGTACCAGCACGGAAGCACCCATGTTTTGTATGTGTTAATAAACACCACTGCTACTAAATTTTAAGTTGTTATTAATATACTAAAGATTGAGGATATAGTGTAATAAATGGTTTAGACCACTGAAGTTATTATTTAAAATTTGTATGCACGCAATGTGTTTAAATAAAACTTTTTTCCAAAAAAAAATGAACCGACTTCCATCATAAAACTTAAAATCATGAAATAACCATAAAGAAAAATGTATTAGCATACTACCTACTGAATGAGGTGAAGTCGGTGCCAAGTGCAGGAGTAAGAATGTTATGTAATTGCTCAGCTAGGCATTTTTATACATGATTCTAATGTTAATTTAGCACCACACAATTATAACTTGGCACCGACTTCACCTCATTCAGTAGGTAGTATGCTATTACATTTTCTTTATGGTTATTTCATGAGTTTTAAGTTTTATGATGGAATCGGTTTTTTGAAAAAAGTTTTATTTTATCATTTTTAGTACTTCTACACCTATTTTCTTTAATAAAAACTAAAACTTTTCTTTCACTGGCCGAAAATAAAGAATTAAGAATATGAAACTTTTTTTATGTCAGTTTGATTTGAAATGTCAGAACATGTCAAATTGTCTATTATTTTTGGCACATAAATAGACCGAGAGCCTGTGATGTTGACCTTCCTTATTTTCAAATTGCTGAATGTTTTTCTGCGTGGTATATACGGGTAAAAAATGTTATCGACTAGGTATGAAGAATTTGGATCTTAGTTGTATGCAGGTAATATTTTATAGCAAGGATGATTTTTATAGGTATAAAAAGCACCCTTGGGGCCTCACAACGTAACATTTAATTCAGTTTTTATATTAAAACAAATATAACTATAATTTAGTAAAGTTACAATATCTAGCAGTGGTTTATATCTGCACCAATTGTCTGGTAATGGATGGCGTGATTCCTAATATTATTAAGGAATAAAATCTTTAAAAACTTTACTATGAGGAATTGAGCTACCACTTTAAATGTTATTGCTACCAATAATCTGCCTAAGTAATCATGATCAACTTTTATAGTCGCTAATCCCTATTTCTATGTTGGGGACATGCACCAGAAAATATTAAGTTTTAATAAAATAAGGAAGGGCATGCTGTCGCGGGCTTTTGCTCTATAATGCAATGTTGGTATTTTAATATTTTGTTAGGTATCTTTAAAATTACCGAACAGATTCTGACGTGGTTAAAATGGGACCAACTTGGGAATACACCATTACGAATAAAACAACAATTTTGGAAATCAGTCTACAATTGGCGGAGAAATCGGCGAACATACATAAAAAAAAAACATACATACATCGAAACATATAACCTCCTCCTTTTTGGGAAGTCGGTTGATAAAACGAGTTAGACGACCCAAGTCGAGTCAAACTTTATATTTGCAAACAATAACATACAAAACAAATGAATGGGCTCAATCTATGCAATATCAGCTGAATAAGCTATGAATAAGTCAGTTGATATTCAATGGTTTCTACACAGCCAACAGCATACTATCAAAATTCATTGCAAACTGGCCTTTATTTCCACCGCATAGAGTCCATGTGGGGTAACTTGAAACGCTTATAGTTAGCTGTACAAACTTAAGTCGTATTGTTCTCAAAGCCTGATTTTTAGCATCCGTAATGCGTGGTTTAGTCGACGTAATAGATTAACACGGGAAAACGAAAGCGAGACGATATCGTGAAACCGTCCAACTTTGCTTTGCCAGGACAACTTTACCCAAAACCAAAAAATAAATTTAGACTTTAATTACAAAGAAACGAATGACAACAGCAACATGTTTGAATAAATTTAGACTTATTCCCTGGTACAACTCATTATTCAATACATTTTAAAGTTCACTCATGAGCGTATGGGAATATTGTGCACGCTAATCTCCGGATCTACCAGATAGATATGAATGATTTTTTTTTTGTAGTACAGCTATTAAGCCCGATTAAAATTTAGGGTACAATTGAATTTGAAAACTGGAGCACCTGATGCGAAACCATAATAGATAAGCTAAACTATAAGAAATATGGAAATGGTGCCTTAGTAAAAGTCGTCTGTCTGTCTGATTAGTATTTTCTGTTGACGTGTAAAAATCAAAGATAATATGGAATAATAACAAAATAATAACTTTTAAAATAACACAAATTTTAATCGTGTATTAAAGATAAAAATTTAAATTGAGGGTTCTACATCTTCTTTCACTATAGTGTGGTTTGCTTAAGTACTAATAATTGAAACTTTATATCTTACGTTTATTCTGAATAAACGTTCCAAATGATCAACTATTCAAATATATTTTGCTTTTCGTCAAAGAGAAAGCTAATTTAAAAAGTGTTTTATGAGAATTATTGGAACATCAAAGCCGAGGTCTAGCCAAAGTTGCTTATTTCTCAGAATCAGAATATTTTTCACCAAGAGGCTCTTACAGTTTGTTGTGGTTTGAAAGATATTTAACTTTCATCATAATTATGTGTAACCAGCGTATTCTTAAGAAGTGTTTTACTAACACTGATTAAACAGCTATTTAATATTGCTTAATTTATTTCATGTAAAGTTGAATTGCTTTTTTGTCAAGAATCCTGGGTGTTGATTCTTGATACTAAACATAAATATGGAACAAGCTAATTATTAAAAAATAAAAAGCGACTGACAACTACTCACATAGCCTATAATAATTTGGGCTAATGCAAGGAATCTAAAAATACCTCTCACATCAAAATATATTAAGCTGTTCAGGACTTTATGGTGGAATAAAAGAAATTACATACATACATACATACATACATACATACTTACTTACATATATGAACCCTGAAAACACTGCTCACTCCTTTTTTGGTCAGTCGTGTAGAAAAAAAATTGACGTACTTTTTACACGACTGACCAAAAAAGGAGTGTTATGTTTTTTCTAACATTGCTTACGCTATATAAAGAACCGCTCTGCAAAATTTCAAGTTTCTACGTTCAGCGGTTTTGTCTCTGCGTTGATACCAATCAGTCCAGTCAGCATCCAATTTTTTTTATATTTTCATTTAAAAAACTATTAATTAATTAGTTGAAATTTATATATAAAAAAATGTTGAATTGGGCGGGCCACGTCTGCTGTATGCACACAGAAAGATGGATCCAAAAGCTAACATACTGGATTCCACCCGATGGTTATAGAAAGAGAGGAAGACCATAAGAACACGATGGTTTGAAGAGATTCGATAAGAACTGGAAGGAAAAAGACGAAAGAACAAGAGATGAGTGGAGAGAATTAGGGGAGGCTTTTTTGCCCAGCAGGCCGTGGGACATAAATGGCTAGCGAAAAAAAAAACAATGTTACCAAGGACACTGCAGGAATCACCTGATGCATGACATTTGCTATCCTACTAGCGCTAAAGTTTGCCAATTATTGCCAAGTCGAATCTACGGAATTAACAAAGTCTGTAGAAACCGGATTATTTCGCCAGGAATTTTGTTTAGATAAATTACATATGAAATTCAAGATTTCATGCAAAACAAAGACAGTCCTCATAATCAGGTAAAAAGATGCATGTACTTGTACATCTATAATCCAGGCTCAGATTGGGAGATTTCCCCTGGGTGACGTCATGAATCAGGGCGTTGATCTACGAGTATCGTGCAAATTCGTATACGCAAAGTTGTATACAAACTGGTTCTAATAAGGAATGCGTGGAAAGTGGAAAATCCCGGGAAAAATCGACGTTATCTTCTTTTTTGAGACTGCCTGATTGATGATTGAACGTGAGATGAGATTTGAGTTAATGTATGTTTTTCCCTAAAAAAAAGATTTTTCTTTTAATTTTTTACAGAATATTTAGGAAAATAAATTTAAAATACAAAAGCGAAACTTAACCGCTATTTAAGGATTCTGAAACATAATCAATAAATTGTTTAAAATTTAAACGAGGTTTACGAATAGAGCATCATTTTAAAAGTTGGTTAAAGGTACTGAGGAAATGTCAAGGGAACAAGGGGTTCACAATAGATTCGATTTCCAAAATCGACTCTAAAGAGACTTTCCCCAAAATGCATTTTTTCACAAGATCAAGTACAGAAGTTATTCGATTTTGTACCTTACTGCATTGAGTTTAGGACAGATTTGATCCACCAGACTTTATTTACAAGGATAAACTTAGTTTGATTATGGGGCGACTAGGGACCACATTTCAGGAAATCGCATTTTTCAACCCTCAAAGTTTCCTCCGCAGTTTTTGAGCTAAGGTACCTTGGACAAATAAGATTTAAGGGGCCGGCTTTATCCCTCAAAGAAAAATAGTGTATCTTACTGCAGATTTAAGTTATACCTATCACATCACCTTATATTTACAGAAAGGACATTTATTTTGATGCCTTTTTAGGGTTCCGAAGTAAACAAGGAACCCTTATAGTTTGGTCATGTCTGTCCGTCTATAATAGAGCCGACTGGCAGGAAGTCGCGCAGAACAGGAAAGAGTGGAAGCTTCTAGTATCGGAGGCCAAGATCCTTTTTGGGTTGTCGAGCCATCGAAGTAAGTAAGTAGGTTCTTGAATATTTTTCCACTTTTGTAGGGTCGGCACAGTAGGTACTTATTTCACTAGATATACTTTAATTAGTCTTGACTCGACAATACCATCAAAACTTCTAATAAAACAGCAAAAACGCTGTAAATACACACGGATTTCATTAACTTTGTACATAATTCAGTGTTGGGCGCTTTGCCAAGGGGGACAGGTACCTACATAGGTGGGTATAACCAGGTGAAATGTCTCAAGTAAGAAATAGGGGATGTTTCCCCCTGCGCTAACCCTAAATCGCGGTGCATTACGTGTTCCTGTAAGAATTTATAGACTGCCACTATTGAAATTCATTAGCTATAGAATTGCTTAACATCTAGATGGGGAATATCAATGCGTATTGAAGTTTTGAATGTGTTTCGTATTATAAAAAAATCTTATTTGATACAAACATTGGAATTAGAGTCCATGTGGTAGCCAGGAGTGGGCAACCGCCTGTGTCACAAACGTCCCAGGGTTCGAATCCTACCCGGGCTACACAAGTTTGTATACCAATCTGACTCACGTACCTATGTTAGTTTTCATCGACCACCAAAACATCGTGAGGTCTCTGGTAGATGATTATCAAGCAACTAGTGTGTTAAATGGAGAAGGCAATGGCAAACCACTCAATTAAAATTGCCAAGATAGTCGTTGTGTGTGTTTCATTCCATATAATGACCACGACCCTCAGTCATGAGGAATACGACTAAATAAAGAGATTGGAATTACAAAAAATACTACTATGCAATTTTAGTTTTTTTGGCGGTATACGTTTTTGTATCGCTACATATTGTTACACCAGTGAATTCGTAATTGGTCTTGAAATGTAATTCTTAGCATATAGATAAAATCTGTATCTAAAATTGTGTATTCACGAATGAAGAAAATTTTAATCTTCAATTTAAATGAGAAATATGTAGTTTGACAAATTCACAGTAATCTAAATATAATTTTATGAAGGATAAATCGTACGAAAACAAATGCTTGGTTCAAGAACGCGAAAACCGGGGTTTTCAGGTTGTGTGACCTAGGGATCCTCTGGATAAGAAAGATCTGCTATTTCCTATTGAAAGTATAAAACTAAAAGGAGATAGAAATCATAGACAACCTAAACGTAGGTTTAAAAATAAACACCAGCATTGTGAATTAGACGCAAATACTCCCAAACACTCCACAACCTTGAAAGTGAAAACTGTTTAAAATATATTCTTTTCTGCGGATTTTCTATTACTTTCGTAGAGTTCTTCACATACATATATAGAATCACGTCTTCATCCCTTACGGGGTAGACAGAGCCAAGAGTCGTGAGAGTCCACGCTTAGCTGAATAGTGGGCTCTCTAATGGAATGGAGATTTAGGTATAGTGACAGGTTGCTAGCCCATCGCCTATGAGTGGAGGAATCCCCAGTTTAAAGCCCTTTCCCTCGATTGACTTTTACAATCTTCGCGGGGGAGAGTTTTTCAGATTATTGCATTCAGACAAACAGACAGACACGGCATGAGAAACTTTAATTTCCTATGTATTATACCTAGAGATGGGTTAAGGACTGAGTATTTATCCAAAGGATGGAGTAAATACTTCCTCATAAATATCCATTTCTACTGAGTTTTTATCCTTAATCGACAGTAAATACTTTGATTAGTTAGTCTCATAAATTGAATTGGAACTGTGAATTTACATAATTATAAAGGATGTAGAACTTATTGGGGTGATTAATTAATAAGTACTTGATGGAAAAGTACCAAAATTGCAATGTATTTATTCTAAATCTACAAATACTGTCAATAATCGTTTGGCATAGGACAGTGTTTTTTTTAGGGTTCCGTACCCCACAGAGTAAAAACGGGACCCATTACCTCTACTAAAAGACTCCGCTGTCCGCTCTGCTAGTTGTCGAAATTAAAGTCAAAGTCAAAATTTCTTTTTTTTGTTGAAACTTATGGCCTTCAAAGAAGGCTCTTTTTCACGTCGATAACTAATTATTTAATCATAATATTTTTATGTCTCAAAGTTACAAACTACTAGCATTTCGGAACGACACACTGCTGAGAAGAAATGCCGAAAGAAACTCCATGAAACAGTCTTGATCGCCTAGTATGCCAGAGGGGCTATTCATTAACTTTATACATACACTAGATTGTGTACAGTCAAAGAATAAAATAAAATATAAGTAAAAAAATAATAATATAATAAAAAAACATGTTATGATTGTGATCAAGTAACCTTACAATGAATTGGTTAAGAATAAAAATAAAAATAAAATCTCGAATCAGGGATCGAAGCAGGATCCCTGGCAACACCCGTCTTCACAAGTTTGAACATTTTAGAAAAATAAATACTTTCAGTCACTTGAAGATCACAATACCACGTACATGTTTAACAATTAAATGTCAATGTAAATTAAAAAGAAAGGTAAGGATTATTTTTTCACAATATCAAAAGAATGTAATCAAGTGTGGAGGTGGCTTGAAGTTGGTAGGGAGAGACCAAACTTTTTTATCGTTCAAATAATCACTTATTGTGTAATACGCTTTATTCATCAAAGTATTTTTAAGATATGTTTTTAAATTTTTGCATCGGTAAATTTATAGCCTCGTCAGGGAGCATTGTTAAACATTTTTACACACTTTGACTCCACGAAAGACCGCCGAACCTTTTTAAGCCTAAAGCGGGGCGTATAAAGTTTATTCTTATTGCGGGTGTTTATACTATGTACATCGCAGATTTTTTTAAAGAGGTTTAAATTAGATTTAACAAAAATAAGTACATTGAAGATGTATTGAGATGCAACAGTAAGAATTTTTATTGATTTAAAGAGCTCTCGTAGAGAATCGCGTCGTTTTAGCCCGTACATAAAACGAATTGCTCTTTTCTGTAATACAAATATTTTCCCTATCTCGGCTGCATTTCCCCATATCAATAATCCGTATGACATTATGCTATGAAAGTAGCTGAAATACACGAGTCTAGCTGTTTCAATGTTTGTGCACTGTCTTATCCTTCTCACTGCATAAGCCGCCGAGCTAAGTTTTTTGGCCGTGAGTTCAATGTGTTTATCCCACTTTAACTTACAGTCAACGGTAACGCCTAAGAATTTGACACTGTGTACCCACTCTAATACTTTGCCATTAACTATTAAAGGTATATCATTATGAGGTGCGTTCGAGAGAGAAAACTTTATACACTTGGTCTTGTCCGTGTTTAAAGCCAGGTTGTTGGTTGTAAACCAGTCAAGCACAAGTGTCATAGTATTACTTACATCGTCATAATTTTGACTATTTCTGTTGACTTTAAATAGTAATGATGTGTCGTCCGCAAATAAAACAACTTCACACAATTGTTGGGCAAGACATGGAAGGTCATTTATGTAAACAAGGAATAGAAAAGGACCGATTATGGAGCCTTGAGGCACGCCCATGTGTACCACCGCGCTGCTGGAAGCAGCTCTGTTAACTTCTACTTTCTGAGTTCTGTTGTCCAGGTAAGAAGCTAGTACCTCAAGGGCCGTCCCAGTAACACCATAAAATTTAAGCTTGTTTTTTAGTATATTATGATCCACGCAGTCAAAGGCTTTTGAAAGGTCGCAAAAAATACCTATGACATCTTGGCTGGATTCCCACGCTTCATAGATTATTTGAACTAAAGTAGATGTTGCATCAGTAGTGGAACGACCTTTAGTGAAACCGTACTGACGATTATGTAAGATTTTATTTACGTTAAAATAAGAGACTAATTGCGTTAAAATTAATTTTTCAAATATTTTACTTAAAGCGGGTAATATAGAAATGGGTCTGTAATTAGTGGGATCATTTTTTGTACCCTGTTTGAATAAAGGAATAATTTTACTTATTTTCATGAGGTCAGGGAAAACACCCTCGGAAATGCACTTATTGAAAATCACAGTTAGATGAGGAGCAATCAAATCAATAATACTGCTCAGAACTGCGACAGATATACCCCAGAGATCCTCAGTATTTTTCATGTTGAGTGCCTTATACGCAGATAAGAGTTCATCCGATGTGATACTTCTAAATCTAAAAATGGACTTAGGATCGGAGGCATTTCTTTTTAATAAGTCATCTGCAGCACTGGGACAAGAGGAGAGGGATCCTGTGATATTCTTAGAAATATTGGCAAAAAAATTATTGAATTCGTTGGCTACTTCGTCGTTAGAAGTTATGGTTTTATCACCAATTTTTAAAGAAATATTAATGTCGCGCGATTTCGATTTGCCTGTCTCGTTATTGATAATAGACCAAGCAGCTTTGATCTTATCATTAGAGTTTTTTTATTTTATTAGTCAGATATAAAGATTTTGCAGCAGCACATACCTTTTTAAAAGTTTTTGAATAACATCTAACATATGATACAAATTCCGGTTTAAAATTATATTGTTTTTGGCCATACAGTTCATATAGCTTATTTCTACTAATATAAATGCCATTTGTGGCCCAATCGCAGAAATTTAGTTTTGTTTTCTTATCAAATGTTTTAAGAGGAAAAGATTTGTTAAATTCTTGTTTTCACTGTATTAAAAACCTCATCATAATGGTCATTCGGATTTTTATTTGGGTCTATTTCAGGCAATTTTTTATTTATAGATTCGCGAAAACGCATTTTCCGGTACTTAGTCAGCGGCCTACAGGTTACAGGAGCGGAGCTAAGGTTAGACTCTTCGTCACTGTCAGTGACACCTGTTGACCCAGGTGGTCAGACCCCAGTCTGTTCGTCCGTCTGTCTATTACCAGGCTGTATCTCATGAACTGTGATAGTTTGACAGTTGAAATTTTCACAGATGATGTATTTCTGTTGCCGCTATAACAACATATACTAAAAATAGAATAAAATAAATATTTAGGGGGCTTCCATACATTTTCTTTTTGCCGTTTAGCTATATTGTCTAATGTTGTATAAATAATGGTATAGGACCCTTCGTGCGCGAGTCCTACTCGTACTTGGCCGGTTTCATTGTTACTTGCAACAACACGCGTACCTCACTTGAAAACGACATTTGGCTTTCACCAGTCCTAGAAAGTGCACGCGTTCGTTAGTAAAGGACTGAACTTAACCTTAATTTTTATAGTTAACCTTTTATCCTAACCCGACGACGAGAACAATAAATGTACCGCGGTTAGTACTTAGAATTTTAATGTTTAGTTAACCTTTTAGTACGGCTCCTTGTCCTAACAAAAATCGATTTTATGGTCCCATCAGAAAGAAAGCATGAAACTTGGCATAAAATGTAGCTTTCATATATGTATTTTAATATTGATATGGAAGAACATCGAGAAATGATTGTTTCCCCCTTTCCCTCCCCCCCTTTTATATCCCAAATCGTGGTTTTTCTCATTTTTAGGGTACCGTACCAAAAAGGTAAAAACGAAACCCTTATAAGATCACTTTGTTGTCCGTCTGTCTGTCAAACTTTTCTTTCTCAGGAACGCTTAAAGGTATCAAGTTGAAATTAATATCAAATACTCGAATCGGATCCATGGTCTCTTTTAGCAAAAAAATTATCAAAATTATACGTCAACGCGATCAAGAGATATTACCGTAAATGTTGCGATTTTTTCCATATTTTGCGATTTCAGGCAGCAATCAAAACCTACCACCTAAAGTTATGAAATTTGGCTAAAAGCAAGGTCTAACAGTACTTATATACCTATGAATAAATCTGAAAAATGTAACAAAACGACACACGTCCTGATGCTGTTGCCTTCCACCTTGAAACGAATCCTAGAAAGACTTGCTTTCACGACGCAAATTATCAAGATATAAACCAGTTGGGCTGAAAAAAATCTGTCATTTCTTCATCTGATATGCACTGATATGGAATTTTCTCTCCACAGTAGGTACACAAAAAACAGTCTAGGGGGGGCACGTTTCTGTTATTTCTTCATTTGATATGCACTGTCATGGAATCTCCCTCCACAGTAGGTACACAAAAAAGCAGTCTGGGGGGGGCATGTGCCCCCGTGCCCCCCCCCCTAAATCCGCTACTGTATGTTACCATCGCCAACAAAGTACATCTTCCAAATGGGGAGAGGGAAGAGTATACCCCGTGCGCTACAAGCGAAGATATAAGGGCATAATTTGTAAACTATAAGTCCTATCAACGTACATCCAAGGGCAATATTATAGAGAATTTAATGAATAACAATTGGTCTTTGACAGTTTTAGCGTAGCTTTAACCGTTTTCATAAAAAATGAGAACAACCACGATTTGGGACATAAAAAGGGGGCAAGGGGGGGAAACATTCATTTTTCGATGTGTTTCCATATCAAGATTGAAATACATATATGAAAACTACATTCATGCCAAACTTCATGCTTTCGTCCGTATGGGACCATATTTCACGTTAAGCACCCTACCTATTTTATTCTAACCCGACGACGTGAACAATAAGCTTAAACGTGCCGCGGCTAGTGCTAAGAATTTTAAAGTTTAGTTAACCTTTTATTCTAACCCGACGTGAACCTGTGTACGCGGCCAGTACCTATGTAGAGTTTGTATATTCAAGTTAACCTTTTATTTTTACCTGAAAAGAACATTAATTGTTCTGATGTGCAGGTTTCAATATTATTTTTTTCTGATCATCAACAGATCCTATTTTCAGTGCTAAAAATGAAAGGTGAAACTGAAATAAAGTATTAAATTTGGGCTCCATTGCATACAAAAGTTTTTACTCATGCTTTTGGATAAATACTCAGTAAGAATGAGTAAAAACGGATAAATACTCATATTTATCATTCTTACCCAGTAAATACTATTTAGTATTTACTGACCGCCCATCTCTAATTATACCACATTCGATTTCGCATCATATTGAGTTTTACATCGACTACAGATAGTCCATAGCGTTATCTGTAATTCATCTAGTGTAATAAGATAGGATATAGATAGTACCTAATAGTAAGATATCTAATGTAATTCGTGGTTACGGAGGAGGTCAGTCAATGTAGGTTCCAAAAGATCCAGCGTTCACTGCGGAATACAACCAGGGTTCTTCATGATAATTACAGGCCATCTCATGAACTGACAAAAGCTTTCTTACATACACATCACGTTAGGTTCATTTTCTTTAGGTTAAGGAGAAATAAATAAGAATAGTTAGTAAGTAGATATGTTAGGAATAGTCACATTATGAGATGTTAGGAATAGTCACATTCTTGGTGACGTACAGGGGGATAAGTTACATCATACATTTTTCATTAAATAAGTATCACATAAACCACTAAACCCTAAATTTTACATCATTAAAGTAATTATAGTAAACGTTAAAAATTAATTGATTTTTAGTAACAAAACCACGGATGAAGCGAAGCCATTTAAAACAATGTGTGGGCGGGAAAAATTAATGCGCTCCACTAGAAATAATTAAAACGAGCCTCAAGGGAAAAATACCGATCGAGCCAACACGAAAACTTTCCCAAATCGATAAACATAACAAAACAGACATTAATTCAAACAACTGTACACACGAACGCATGAAATCAACACGAATAAAGGCGTTATCGCAAACGATAATCGTTCCCAAAAAGAAACTACTTACGGCTGGTGCGAACCAGTTCGAAGCAGAAAAATCCGGTTTAGTCCTCTCCTTTCTGGATCGAACCGAACTGAACAGTCACGAAACAACACAAACTGTCACAAGCACACACACAGATGATATTTGGATATGTTAAGGTCGTATTTTAACTAAGGGATGATATTTAATACGCGCGACACGGCGGCGTCAATACGCGGACTGAGCGGCCATGACAGTTTTGGCTGGGGCCCCATACGCATGCGTACTATGAACCTTAAGGTCATTCCCCATTGTTCATCCCTGATGAGGGTAGGAAAATCATCCAAATTGGAAGCGAAGAAACCTTTTTAAGCCGTCAAATTCTTCAAATGACACAAAATGGCGGCGGGTGATGTCATTTGGCAGATGTAATTATGCAAAATATGATTTGATTTCGATTTATGCCTTTCTTACTCACAAGGATTTATGTCAGTACATGGAAAGGGGAAATAATTTATTAATAAGTGATTTAATGTTTTAGTATTCATCAAATCTAAGGGGGTGTCCTTGTGGTTAAAAAAGAAGGCTAAGCTAGAAATACTTAAGTAAGGATCTTAAATTTATTTGTGGACTTAATGTTTTAAAAGGTTTGCTTTATTTTGAGTTTCTTCTGGCGAATTTTCTTATCACCAGATTTCGTTGACTGATTAAGAGACATAATAGAAGTTAAATTTAATTGTTACATCATCAATGATCAGTATTTGAAATGCATAATCAAGTAATTAATACATAGTAAAAAAACTTTTTAATAGAAGCTTTTATTGTTACTCTCAGCAAACCCTTTCATTTGATACCCATATGTTTGTACGCGTATGCATTACAAATAACTATTACGCAATCTTTCATGGCCGCCATATTGGATTTAGAATGACGTCACATTCCATATCATGCATTGTAAGTATCATATCCAAACTAGAACGTGTGTACAAACATTTCAGCTCAATCGCGTGAACGAAGATATCTACTTCAAAATTGAGTTCTAAGATTCCACCCGAACGAACAGTACTTACATACATTGCAAGTTAAATAAAAACTTTTAATAAGCATTTGAGTCCTAATTCCATGTGAAACATATTTATATTTTCTTAAATTCAAACAAAATCGAGTGCAAGAACTAGTCAGTCACCTAATAAAGACCCCAACTTAATAAATTCACTTCCCATTAGAATCAAGCACTCAAATAGAAATTT